>VZSR01003803.1:17147884-17174045 GCA_013398615.1 Brachypodius melanocephalos
CCATCCATCCATCCATCCATCCATCCATCCATCCATCCCATTAATAGGCTTGTGCCAAAGGTTCTGCTCATACAGTATTTCACTGATGGTAAAAGCTGTTCTGCATCCTTCCTCAGGTAACACAAATCTTCTCTCTCAAAGCAAAGCAGTTGAGCACTCAAGAAAAACAACCCTTTCAGTACTATATGTCACAGCTTTAATTGAATCTCTCTGATTTCAGCAGGGTCTTTCAACTGCCTTTTGGGCTCAGTGAGCTGATGAAGACTTGAGCTGGAAAAAGAGATTAGTGTGGCTGCTGGCCAGGACAGCTCTCCTGCATGATATGTGTCATATCACTGTGTTAAGACAGAATTAGCCCAAACAACAACATCCTGCTCGTATGAGTGTGGCTATTGTGTAAAAAAGCCACGTGACTAATTCAAGTGCAAGGTCCTGTTTGCATCTGGTATAATTCTGAGTCCTGGATCAAATCCCAGCTTATATGAGCAAGGTAAAGCTAATACTACGTCTATATTAGCTCAGAAGGTAAAACTGCAAAAATCAAACCAGTTTTCAGGTACACTAATTCTCAAAACTCTGAAGGGTCAGCAAGGGCCTGTCAGGCCCTGTTCAGAACCTAAAACAGGGTTTCTGTGCTTAAAATCTTGTCAGTCTTCCAATTCTACCTGATGGTCTCCTGAAGGACAGTTGTCCTCACCTACAACAATTTGGTTCCCTTATGCTCCTGGCAAGTGAGGTCTACAGCAGTACTGTGTATTGCCAGTTCATTTGTGCCTCATCCTAGCATCCTTTGGCCTTTGGAGCCTTCTGTCCTGGAGCAGAAGGGCTCCAAGAAATGGCACCATCTTCCCTGACCTGGAGCAGATTCCTCCTCAGAAACGTGGGTTAGTGAGTTGTCCCTTAAACTTGCTTAATGGCAGCCTTGAAAGGTTATGGATACAAATAAGGTTGAAACAAAAAAAAAACACACTGGCATTTATTTATGTCCTCAAACACAGACCAGTTTCTGAAATTAAATACATTTGTTACTGCAGCTGTGAACCAGACATCTAGAAATTTTTACAAGGGTAGGTAGTGATAGGAAACGGAGGTGGCTTTAAACTGAAAGAGACCAGATTTAGATTAGATGTTTGGAGCAAATTCTTTACTGTGAGTGTGATGAAGTCTTGGTTCAAGTTGCCTAGAGAAGCTGTGGATGCCCCATCCCTGTAAGTGTTCAAGGCCACGTTGGGTGGGGCTTTGAGCAGCCTGGTCTAATGGAAGGTGTCCCTGTCCATGGCAGGGGTTTTGGAAGCAGATGGTCTGTACGGTTCTTTCCAACCCAAAGCTTTCTATGATTCTGTCAGTAACACCTGTGGAGCTGAAGTCTGCTCCACAGAGTGGCTACTTTGGCTCCTGAGTGCCCAGGTGGGATAGGGCACCCCTTTCACTTTGTGACAGTCCAGTATTCCCACAGACCTTGCCTCACTACAGAGCAATCCATGAATTTCTTCTTTTTTTGCATGATCAAAACCCCCTCATTTTCTTTTAAATCTCCATTGAAAGACCTGACTTTAACTCAATTTTTAATGTTTTTTTTTTTTACTTTATGCTCATACTTCCTGAATTCCAAAGAGCTCTTCTTGCTCTTTGCAGGCTCACTTCATATTCTATTCTCTTTGAGGTGAGTATTCACCTCATTGTGCAGTATTCACCTACAATCAACAGCTGCAGCTCTGATCTTACAAGCGTTCATTGCCTCCTTGAGATGCAGGTTCCAAATGTTATATATATTTTTGACCTGAACAAATGTCAAGTTCTGTCCACACTCAAGACCTTGACTCCTCTGCATGCATGGCTGAACTAAGGAGGCCCTTTCAGTTCTCAGTACATTGTCTGCTGGCTGAGTCTTGAAGAATGAGAGGCATTTACAATGTCAGGTTACTAAATTATGGACATGAAAAAGCTCAGTACTCAGTCTGCCTCTGAATGACTGAGTGGCAAAGGAGGAAGGTAGGAAAGAACTGGGGTCACAGGAGTCATGTTTTGTCTCTTCTCTGCTTGATTTCCATTTATTCAGTTATTTCACCTAGAGCAGAATTTGACAATAGAGGGGAATGAGGGAATGTCAGGAGTATATCTGTGTTGATCAAGCAGATCATCAAAACTTCTTAACACAATGGTCTCCCTATGTAACAGAGTAGACACTATGGACTAGGGCTCCCAGGACAGCTGGAAAGTCAGTGACTCAGGAGATTTATAGTTGAGGCTGCTACAGGGGAAGTTGTCCAGGACTTCATGAAATGAGCTGAACAAGTTTCTCCTCTTCCATCCACAGAAAGGTGGGATGAGGGACACTGCTCACCTTGAAAGAGTGGTTTCCTCAGTGCTGTTACTCTCCTGCCATCCTCTTGGTCTGCTGGTTGCCTCTTTCAGTGTCCTCTGGAGATTCAACCCTCTTTGAAGGCTGGCAGCCATTTCTGTTGGCACAGCTGCTCCAAGGAACCTCCTTAGGAACACAGCTTCCATGACCATGTCTGTCATTACTTTCTGCTACAGCTAAATGCATTTTCCAGGTGCTTGTTGAAAATAAGGCTCTGGTCCTCCTTTCAGGCACCACTCTCAGCATTTTACTGCTCAGCTGAGGCTCTTCTCTGCTCCCTCTCAGCTGCTTCAAATCAGAGCCTGGTCTTGACTTTTGCTCAGGTTGAAACTGGGTGTGCACCTGGGTGCTGTCCTGCAGTGCTCTTGATCAGACCTTGACAAATTTGCTTTGCCATTTTCATAGCCACATAGAATGTTGATGTTAAAAATCATTTCTAAGCACACCATTTCAACCATGCCAAGTCTTTCTGAACATCTGCCTACTAGGTAATTTTTTGTCTATTACATCCACTGTCTTCAAACCTCTTTAGGATTTACCTTTACGGACATTGTAGCATTGTGAAAGTAAACACTCAGTGACAGAGATCAAGCTCTGCTCATATGTGCACAAAAGGAGAAAATATCAGATTGAAATAATTCAGACCTGTTGAAAATGTGGAGAAATACCTGCAAAAACCTTGCTGATTTTAACATTTTCTGAACTACAGACTGAGCTTTCTAGTGCAGAACACACCAGTAATCCCAGAAAGTAATAAAATAAACTATGCAGAACAATTTTCTTTGCAGAAGGCCGTGTCAGGGTGTGATGTTAAATGTCCCTAAAATAACACATGCAATATCCATCTTCCTCTTGAGCAGGGAACTGCCTACTCCTGGAGGAGAGAGGAAGGACTGTGCAGGGGGACTTCTTGCTGGAGATTGATGAAACGATTGCTTAACTGCTGAATCGAGAAAAATTATCCCAAACCATCCTGGGCAAAAATAAAAAAAGGAAAAAAAAACCCCACATTTTGGCATGTATAAGGATACCTAAATACGCAAAATGATGCTATAAAAATTTGTAAGTGAAGGCATCACAATGCTGAGGTACCCTGTATTGGTCAGAAAAACATGGGAAGCACCCTGCTACAATTGTGCAAAAGCTTTAATTTTTCTTTTTATGTCCTTCCTGATGCCTATTAAATCTTGAAAATCAGCTGTTTATGGTGATTCACAAGGAGGGGAGGAACAGTGCAACTGGAACACCACACACACAGAGAAGAAAACCCATGGCTGGGTTTTTCTTGGCTGAAGAAACACTAGAAAGAAATACAGATAAGAGGTCTTTTGTTTGGGTGAATATTTTCTAACAGAAGCAGATTTTTTTTCTAGTTATAGTTTTTAGAGATGTTCTTTATTACATGAACATGACTAAAAATCTGCTAGGAATGTTAGACAGCTGTCACAGTGTTGAGATTTGGGATGTGAGAGTGTAGCATGGGTTTTATTTTCATCTGAGCAAAATGGCTGATAACATTCTGCAGTGGTGCAGCATATAAATAATTCAGCTGCTCAGAGAGTTTTATAAATAAAAACAGAAATTATTTAGCACTACTTTTTAAATTGTAATTAGGCCAGCTAGCCACTCTTAAAGTCCTTGGCTCTAATTTCATACATATATTTTGCTTGTGTCTTGCTTTTTTCATCAATGATAAATGTAGGATTTTTCCTTCAGGAGTTATTGTATTTGTTTTGACATTGATAAAACCAATGTATTTTGTTAATTTTTGATTAAATGAGCAGGATATGTCTGTCTTCTTTGTTGCTGCAGCTTCCTCCAGCATTCACTGTATGATAACAGAGGAAGAAAAATAATTCAGAAATGCAGATGATATGTATTTACCAACATCACCCGGTAGTTTGAGTTCTAATTTTCTTTCCTTAAATTTTTAGCCTCTTAGAGAGTGGGCACTATATTTAGATAAGATACTGCTTCCCATCTTTTTTTGCAGGGTGCCACCTAAAGTTACCCCTCTGATTTACAAGTAGTTGAACAACAGCTGGTGTTAACAATCATGTTCACAGAGCTCTACCAAAAGTGATTCAAATGGCTATTGTCACCTGAAAGCCATTTCCTCCACAGCTGAAGACATTAAATTTGTGTGAGCACTCCAGGCTGCTTCACAGCAAAGTAACCATAAATTAACTTAAATCACCTTCAGTGTGAGAGGTCAGGGAGCATCGGCATAAGGTGAGAACTGCCAAAAGGTAAGCTAAATTATAGCCTGCAATTACCTTACTTTTTTAACTTACATTGAATAGCAAGCACTTTTTGAGTGATAGCAACCAAAAGAGGAAAACAAAACATATAGGGTCACCAGTGTGGGGAGAGAGGGGCAGTTTGAAAACATTCCAGGCATGGTCCCCACCTAAATGTTTAAGATTTCTTTCTTTAGTGGAATATTTCTGGCGTACGATGATAGAGGCATGGTGAATGTTCAGAAGCAGGCTGTGGAAAGAGAAATCTGAGGAAGGACTAAAAATCAGCTTGATGAGGAAGAGCATAAATCCAGTTTGTGCAAAGAACTGGCTTCAGAAATGGTGGATGTGGTAGCAAGAATCTCAAGTAAATCTCTTGAGCTGGGAGAGGTGATTGGGAAAGTGAGCCAGGCAACTGAAAGTGCAGCCTAATATTCCTGTTCAAGTGGCCGTGGACATTATTTATCAGCACACAGCCAGTCTGCATCGCTCTGCTGCACTAAAGGTGACCCAGCTGTGTCCCTGCCTTTGCACAGGCTCAACAAAAGGCTGCTGGGGCCACAGGGTATCCTGAGTCCATGTGCTCCTTGTGGGCATCCTGCTGTTATCTCAAAGGATGCACTGGCCTGAAACGAGAGGCCAGGAGCATATGGCAACTGTGGTGCCACAGAGCAGACTGAATTTGCTGCTAGGAAAAGAAACGCAATGAGGAGGAAATGAGGGTAGCTGCCAAACCTACTGACTAGACTGAGCATAGAAAAACACCCCAACAAATGTCCTTTATGTGGTTAATAATGTCTCACTTGATAAGCTTTTACAATTCTGTTGCAAAAATGTCAAATATCAATTTATTTGTATAATGCACTCACCAAGGTATATCGTGTATTTCCTGAGATGCTGAGGTTCACCATGCTGCAGCCTGCAGCATGAGCTCTTGGGGTTGTCATGGATTGTGTTTTCAGTTTATGACCATATATCATTAACCAGAGAGGCCAACATTACCCTAGCAATCCTTTGTTTAACTGACAATATTATGACGTTGGAAAATAAGAATAACAGTATTTGACCATAAGGTATAAGTTACTAGAGCAAGAGGCAGAGCACAGAAACCACTCCTGATCTCCTTTCTCTTTGCTCTGCTCAGTTTTTCCATGCACAATGAGCATGCCTGCAGCCCAGCCTCAGCTGTCATGGGACCTTCTGTGCTATTTGTAGGAGTAACTATCAATTTTAGGATCGTAGAAGATTGATCACTGCTGAAGCTATGTGTGGGACTGAGGTACCAAAATATAATTTAGGGACGTTCCAGGCAACCTGTGATGGGATCCTTTAGTTATTAGTGAAAAGCATTATTTTGTTTCTATTTTTCAGATAATCACTGGTATCTATCACAAAGTTTGTATTCATTTATCCCACTTCCAGAGGACAGTTGTGTTTAGTCTCTTATGCTGGCTGATATACATGTGCATGTGTATATATATATGTTTGTATACATGTGTATATATATAGACAGATTGCTTTATTCCATTAACACAAACCAATTAAAAAATGTGCTTTGTAGTTGGAACAAGAGATTGAAGAAATTCCTAGAGCAGTTTTCCTTTAAAACTCCCTTTTTACATAAACTGGTTTTACTCTTTTTCAACATACATTTCAAAGACATTTTAAAAGTCAGGATGTGCCATTTTAAGTTTTTTTAAATGAAAAAATATCAATTTTTGACCTCTAAGATTGAGTCCAGGCACTAACCCAGCACTGCCAAGTCCACCACCAAACCATGTCCCCAACGCCACATCTACACATCTTTTAAATACCTCCAGAGATGGTGACTCCACCACTTCCCTGGGCATCCTGTTCCAATGCCTGCCCACCATTTCAGTGAAGAAAGATTTCTTAATATCCAGTATAAACCTCTCCTGGCACCACTTTATTTCTGCTGAAGCAACATAAAGTAAACAGAAGAAAAGTTGGAACGTAGTATTTTGAATGCCCTTCTTTGTTTCAAAATACAGTGAGGGTTTTTTGTGTGCCATTAGTTTTAATTTATCTCTATATAATATGTAATATATTATTTTAAGTACATTATGATTAATGTACTATGAGTGTCAGATATTATTTTGCTCCAACTATCTGAAGGTAGAAGGTTGCTTGTTAAAACAAGTGCTAAGTCCAAATAAAAATATATTTTAATTATCTCCATGGAAATGTAGAAATTTCATCTTGGCATCTGGAGGTGGAAGAAAATCTGTTAAAACAACAAAGAAGAAAACTTGATTTTTATGTACAAGTGGATACCTGATTTGTTATTCTAGTAAACTTCTGCAAGATGATGGGGTCTAAAAATATCTGTCTTTATTCTGTGCCAGAGCAGAGTGGCTGTATAGGTAGTTTGAGCAGCACAGTTTCAGCTGCCACTTGCTGCCACCCTATGAGGACCCTCTTCTCCCACCTATTCCTTTGGTGACAGTAGTTTCAAGTAGTATAAACTCAATAGAAATGACCATTGTACAAAGTACAGCTGATAAGCAGGTATAACCCAATTGATTTTATTTTGTTATTCATCACAAAGTTTGTGCAAGACATTTTTGCATCAGAAATTTAGGCAATGCAGCCAGTGGATTAAACATCAGCCTTAAACATTCATTATTGCACAAAGCCTTTAGGACCAGAATATTGAAAAGATCTCCTGAACATAAAAGCTCAAGACAAAATGGGCATGTCTTGCTGCCTAACCACATACATTTCTGAAGAGTAGAAAATTTCATGAGTAGCTCATGAAACTGTTTTCACAAAGAAGCTCTTCTTAGGGGACCATGGGTAGAATTTGCTAAAGATAGCTACCTTTTCTAATGCATCTCCTTTGAGTTAGAAAGTCTCACTCTATACTAGAAAAAGGAATTGGTGTCAACCAAGATGAATAATATAAAACTTTGATCCCAGGTTCAAACGACACCAGGAAGTTCACAGTGAGCTTGTAGTGTTAGTGTCATGACAGTGAATCCATTTTTTTTCAATAATGTAGTAATTTAGGATATTCCTTGCAAAGCAAGAAATTTTGTTAAAATTAAAATAGCTGGCTGTATCCCTGTTTAACTTACTGCTTTTCAAAATTCTTTAGCTAAAGGGATGGTTATTTCTGGAGGCAGATGTTGGAGGAAACCATGGGGGTCTTCAGAACATAATAGAGATTACTAACTGGCAGAAAGCCTTCAAGCTATGAGATTCTTCCACTGAAGAATTTTTAGATTAGATTTTCCAAGCATTCTGTCAAAATCTTGCGATAAATACATCTGAGAAACAGAGGATATGAAGTGTAGAGCCGGGGAAAACAGCATTCTTTTTTAAAAAGCACTGGGTTAAAATTAATAGATCTAAAAGTTTATCCATTGACTCTTGGAAGATTTTCCTGTCACTTCCTCAGAATGTAATATAACTCACTTTTTAATATTGGACTGAATTATTGCAGCCCATTATTTAAGGGCCATACACTCTACTTCCAATTACAGCAGCCATTGCAGATGAAATAATAATTTTGCTAGTGGTACACTCTGTAATGAGGATATGAGATCTGGAGGTGGGAGGAAAATGAGTGTCTTCTCAGAATTTTTATTATGGAATAAGAAGATCTCCTTTGAAGAGCCTGCTTCTGGGAATTGCCCCTGAGGAAGACTAAACACCAAGTGTGGGACAAGCAGTGTACATAAAACTCATGAGGAATCCAGTGTTCTGTCCTTGAAATGACTCATTTTACCTGTTCCCGAATTTAGAGGTGTCTAGAAATGATCTATATGACAAAGGGAATGGCTGTTTACTCATTCTCACAATCAGATTGCTCTGATATATGAGTGATCTTGGATAGAAAGTGATAAGCACAGGCATTAATCAAAACCACTTAGAGTCACAGGAAGCCTGATGGAAGCAGGAATTACTGCTGCTGCCACCTGTCGCTTCCATTCCTTCAAACTGGGCACGTGTAGAAACAGCTGTCCAATTGACATTTAAGTTCCTATGGCAAATATAAAACAGAGTGCAGTAAACAAAATAGCTTGTTCTGTTTATTATTGAAGTTGCCAGCTGGAAAATTTGCTATAATAATTTGGAATGGCTACAAATTGGTTTTGAATTACAGGAGTGGAGTGGAAGGTAACTGAACCACTAGTTTGGCTGGAGAAATAAAAGAGAGTAGCACATATGGGTCAGTCCATGCTGGAGTCACCTATGCATGGACTGGCTGCCACAGGGGGATCCAGCTCAGCTTTAGCTTTGGTGGAAGCAATCAGGAGTGGGTATTTTCTCATACCTGTAGCTCTACAGTGTGTTTTCCCACTGTGTAAGTCTTGATCCTGCTGAGCTTGACCACCATCTTTACAGTAATGTCTCTAAATCGATATTTCCACCTTCACTGTGGATTTGCACAGTTCTGAGCCACTTTCCCTGCACAATATGCCTTTGGGTGCCCATCTATGTGCACTTGTATCTGAAGTGGGCAATTTAGCTCCCCTTTCCCCAGCATGATTTAGGCTTTCAGGGAGTTTGTGAAGGATGAATACCCGGTGGTGGCTGAGTCTTGACAGCAACAAGAACCAGATCTACACCTTGCAAGTCCTGCTGGTGGACCAAACTTTTTGGTGTCACCAACCTAATCCTTACTCACTTTTCTTGCTCAGCCTGCCTTTTCATTTCAAGTCCTTTCTGTGGACAGTTTGAACTGATGTTCAAGTGATTCAAAAAGAGTTTTGCCATTAAACTTTGGTATATCTACAGAAAGTGAACATAAAATGACCATGAACTTAGTTAAACCACACTTATTTAATAAAACCATTTCCTGAACAGATTCTGTGGTATTCATGCATTAAATATTTCTGAAGCTTGAAAGGAGATCTAATGAAAAGAGTAACATCAAAGACATTAACAGTCCTCATAAAGAGAGGTTGGAAAGTGTAACTGATATTTCTCAAATTATTTGCGTGAGGAAAAAAGGCTATCCATATTTTATTCCTTTTCTGAAAGACTATTATATCATGTCACGATGTGATGAGGTTGAGGATCTGATTGATCATGTTTTTTATCTTGCTTGGTTACTGTTTGCTAGGCCCCCTGTTTGATTAACATGAATATCTGCAATCAGGAAAGTGGTGTTCATAGCAGTAAAGTACGGGTATGTGTGATAACAATTAAACTTTTCTTTCATTTCCATTATCTAATTTTTATATCTCCATTTATCTATACTTTCCAACTTACTCCAATTATTTTTAAAGCTTTCACTGCTCACTTTCATTGCTGGCAAGAAGAAGGTGATGTGGCTGAGTGTTGCCAAGAGCAGCTGTGGAAGATTCAAACTACCCTAAGGAGCATTGTGACCAGGAGCAGTAGGGTCAGCTAGGAAGAACAAATAATGAGGCTTCCCTTAATACAAATTGATGTTTCCACAGTTGTTTTCCTTTCCTTTTCCCTTTCTGGGAAAAAAACCCCCAAATCATACTATAATGCTATCAGATTACAGCAACTCTAAAAGTTGTGTGCATTGGGAGGCAAAAAAATTGGAAGATTTTCTATCTCTTATGTTCTATATGATTCATTTGCAAGCGGGATTGAAAAGCAAGAAGTGAAAAAGTAATGTTGTGAAAAATTAATCAAAATTTTGCTTTTATTACAATATAATAAGTATAATAAATAACATAATAAAAGTGGGCTGGAAGCAGTAACTGGAACGTTAGGAGCAACTGTTGTCTTTTTCAGAAAGAGGCGTTTCATAATCAGATGTGTGGCTTTGCAGGTTGCACCTCCCTGACCCCACATGTCTGCATGGCAGGTAGAGCTGAAACCTGGGCCTTCCTTTGCACCCTGACACCTTCCACTGCCTGGAGTCCACAGGGGATTCACACCTAAGAGGGACATTGCATCCAAGGAGTTCAGCTTTCCTAGGACACTGGCTGATCTCCCCAGCACGTTCACAGTCCATTACATATGGAGCTACATTTCTTGTTCTAGAGCTTAAAGTTTGTCCAAACAGGCTTAGAAGGGGTCTAAATTAGTTTTTTATTTTAATTTGTGACCTGATTAAAGGCTAAATGCTATAATCCCAAAGGCCCAGTGAGAATGAGAGGATGACTGACAAATGGAAACTCCCACAGCCTGCTGAGGCCACTACTGGCCATAGCTGGGGAGGCAGAGCTGCAGGAATGCCCAGAGTCAGCTGGCAGTGACAGAAAGCCCCTGGGTCCTCAGGTTCACTGGATCCTGCAGCCTCTAACAAAGCTGAAAAGCTAGAATCCATGTATATTTATGAATGTTTAGTATGCATTACAATTTTTCTTCGATTTGACATTAAAGTAACAAACATAAATTCAAAAAGCCTCTGCAATCACAGGCAGTGTTGGAGCACAACTTACTTCACTTGAACCTATGATATGTCACTCTACAGCAGTTCCTATGCTAAAACTATATTCAAGTATATCATACTGAGATTGGTTTTTAAACAGTAATTTAGTTACTCTTTTGAACATAACACCTTGATATCTATCTATTTATAGTTTCATTTTGGAGTCTGCAAAAGAAGTAAAATGAATTTTTCATTATGGTTTCATGTAGATTTCAACAGGAAAGTTGGAAGTTGACTAAGTGGCTATATATATGTAATTATATATTCTGTTGTATCTCACTTTCAGAATTGAATGCTTTACAGTCCCCAGGAAGACTAAAAACCTTTTCTTGTAATTTTTAAAGTCTTTTTTAATGTGAAAAGCCTTTCTAAATCTGAAGTATATTCGGCTGCCTGATGTGCCAGATAGAGACAAGAATTAGTATTTTGTTCTCAATTTTTTTTAAAATAAACTGCATGAATTCAGAGAAGCAGCAGACATACACTGCACACTAAACCAGGGCACTGAATTTATGAAACGGTTGCTGTTGGCACTCCTGATAATTTACTGGTTTTATCTCTGTTTGCCAGGATATTTTTGCCATTTTGAGATAAATCTTGCTTGTGGTTTTCTGACAGGCATAAATACCTCCCTTTTACTATCTTGATTTCTAAGGCTTTCAACAGCTTTTCAACACTTCTAAACTGTATCATCTGAAATTTTCACTTACATGAGGGGAACAGCTATTTGCATCATAACTCTGTCTTGTAATTACCTTATCACTCAAGAATGTGATTGCTCCAATTTTTGTGTGTGTTTTAACACTGTTAATATTTCTGAGATTTAGTGTATTCTAGGGTTATGGCAGCAGACAAAACTCACTGTTTGGTCTTGCTTTAACATTTGTGAAATCACAAACTCGTTAAAAATGGCAAAATCCCCTGCTGTTAGGATATCAACTGCTATATGAAAGAGATAAGAAATTACATCTAAGTCTGCCACAGTCCATTTGGAGAATATCCAGAAAGAGATTTCCTTTACATCTCACCAGCAGCTTGCTACTTTCTCATCTGAGTCACCACAAAGCTATAGAAGGCCCATTGTAGAATAACAGATGATAAAGACAGTAGATCCTACGTAAAACAGAAGAGCAAGGAGCAGCAATGAGGGTGAAGCACTCAAGACGTGCCGCTGGCTCTAAACACGCGGGGCGACTGGCGCTAAGCGGGGCAGGCGTGTGTGACCACCAGGGCTGCTGAGAGATCTTTTTGGCTAAAGAAACAGTGACCCCCCTTCTCAGCTAGTGGTACCTGTTCTCTACTAGCCCCCCTCAATTAATACTACTCCTCCCAGTAGTACTACTCCTGCCCAATCTACATGAGTTTACTCAACAATACTTGCTGCCAACATCCCGCAATGATGGGGCTCTAGACAACTTCAGACAGAGCCATTTTCTCTGCTCCTAAAACATGCAACAGACAGTGACCAAGACACAGTGCAATGGATTCACATTACTAAAGTGACAGGAACACTGTAATGATTTAATGGCTGGAAAAGCACCTAACTGGTTGCAAAATGTATTGATTTGATATCAATAGTTCTTAAACGCGTATTTTACATTAGGTGCTTTTGAGACTGAAGTGCTTTTGAGTCACAGTACAAGTTAAACAGCCTCGAAAGAAACATTTAAAAGGCTTATAAATCAGTGTTTAATCATAAGAATTTTCATTTCATTTAGATGTGGGCTTGAACTAAAACCTCAAAATCAAATTTTGAATATCTTTAAACGTAATCCCTTTTTATTTGGATTTCAGTGGCCTTCTGACTGTTTGCATCATTTATGAGCCTGCCCTCAAAAACAGTTATGTTGGCTAAATTGCAGTGAGGTGGGGTTTTTATTTAATAAATCTAAAGATGATTAAAATAATATTGTTTTAAAGTATAATCAAGTACTCTTAAGGAGATATCAATTAGGCCTGTCTGCATTTTGGGTATGCGACTTGGAATGCAAGAATTGCCGTAACACCATGTCATGCTGTAACATGGAATAACATTGAGGATTTAGTAAAAGTTTCACATAAAAGACTTTTCTGCAGGAAAGTGGGACCTCATTGAAATTTTCCATCAGAAAGAATAGTCTTTCTGTAGATATTTCTGTCATGAAAATCCAAGTGACTTACTACATGTGTAAATTCTCATACCTGCTCAGGTATTTCTAAATTCTGTGCTCGTAATCACATTTCTGCATTGATTAAGCTTTCCGTTACATGTCCATGAAATAATTATAATGTAAATATATGATTAATTCTATAAATAATTAAATATAACGTTTGGGGGTATAAAATTAACCCTACTTGGCATATGCACTGTTTCTCAATAACCTTAACCATACAGGAAAAATATTCATCTTTGCTATTCCAGTACTTAGCTTGTTTGGGGTAGGAATAGGGTCTGACACAGATGCTAAATTTCTTATGGGGTTCAGTTTCCATTAATTTTAATTCCTAAATTATCTAGCAGATTGAATTGTAAAATCTCAGAAATTCATTCGGCTCTCAAAAGAGTATTAATATTGTACGTGTAGGTTATGTTGTGTTTCTGATACACAAAAGAGAGAATGAATCTTTGTTTTAAACAGAAAATTATTATACTGTTATAAATCTGTATTACTTTTCAATGGTTTTACTTCCGCAATTACGTGAGGCTGCTTGTAAATAGGCAAGATTTACTCCCAGAAGAAGTAGAAATGAAAAGTCCAGCTCCCTCTGCCAGACAAGTCACAGCCATTTTCCTTTGGACTTTATGATCCACACGTAGGAAATCTCACTTTATTATGCATTCTTTTTTTCACCTTGTACTCTCACTTGCACTTTTTAGTCACATTGTCTAATAAAACCACGGGAATTCTGCACTCCCCACAAGTCTGGGTGTAGGATTGTTACTCGCCACCACTTCATCCTCTTCACTGCAAGGCACCATGACAAACATACACCTTTACAAGGAAGACTGTTAGGAGTAAAGACTAGATTTTTTCTGAAATTCAGACCAAGAATAAAATATTACGTAGAATCATAGGATTGTAGGATGACTCAGATTGGAAGGAACCTTAAAGATTATGTAGTTCCAACACGGCTCCGAAGGGCAGCAACATCTTCCACTAGACCTGGTTGCTCCAAGCCCTGTCCAATTAGCCTTGAACCCTTCTATGGACAGGGCATCCACAACTTCTCTGAGCAACCTGTTCCCGTGCCTCACCACGCTGACAATAAAGCATTTCTTCCTCATATCTAATCTAAACCTGCCCTCTTTCAGTTTAAAGCCATTCCCCTTTGTCCTATCACAACCCACCCTTGAAGAAAGGTCCCCTCCAGCTCTCTTGTAGATCCCCTCTCCCCTAACAACTCTTCCCTTTTCAGCCTGCAAGGCAGTGAGGTGGTTCTGAAGGGCATGTCAGGCTTTTGGGGAACCCTCTTCCTCTTGCAGGTTCTTGCTGTTGCAATCTTCCGTTCTTCTGTGTAACTGCCCCCTCCCTCCCTTCTGTGTGTGCTGGTGGGGGAGGTTTAGGCTGCTTGACCATGGCTGTGCTTGGGCCCAGCTCTCCAACTCCTCCTCAGTCTCCCTGGCATTACGGACCTCTCTCACCATGTCCTGGAACCCAGCCACCTGCAGCAGGAGATCCTCCACTGGCCAAGAAAGGTCTCAGCACCTCTGCAGCCTGAAGTCTGCAGGCAGCCTCCCCCTTCAGCAGCCCCCTCTGGGGGGTTCAGATCCCCCAGCCTCCGCGGCAGCCTGTGCTCCCAGACAAGAGAAAACCAGCGGGAGCTTGGAAGAAGATCTGCTGTTGCTTGTTAAATTAATTGCAATCATTCATACTTGTCTCATTGAAGAGAGGGTGTGAAATCCCCTAAACTAGCAAAAGATTTGTTAATGATGTAATTGTTATCAGGATCTGGTCCATAGCACACAGCAAATGCTTCACAAAATAATGAAACAACAGGGGCAATATTTTGGTGCAATGAATCATAATGGTATTGATCACTGCAGTAATTTATCATACTTGCCTTGCTCCCGGTATTTGCTCATTGATGGATTCTGTTGGCAAAAACAAAATACTGATTACCTGTTATCATGGAAATTTGCAGAAAATTTAATTGGTATAAAAGGCAGCACATTCTTGTGTTCAAAGCAATGCAAAACAGAAAACCCAAAAACAGAATAAAGTCATTCATTTCATGGTTATCCAGAAGAGGAAGTATCCCTACAGTTTATGTATAGTCATTTAAAAATATAAGTTACCAATGATAGAAACAAGCTGCAGAATAACTAAGAAGAAAGGAAAAAATTGCATCTCCTTATATAAAAAAGGTACAATTAATGATTTACTTACTGTGAATTGATTTTAAAATGTCCATATTTCTTCTCTTGTCTATCTCGTGACAGTTACCTTCAT
Source organism: Brachypodius melanocephalos (assembly GCA_013398615.1). Classification (NCBI taxonomy): domain Eukaryota; kingdom Metazoa; phylum Chordata; class Aves; order Passeriformes; family Pycnonotidae; genus Brachypodius; species Brachypodius melanocephalos. The sequence continues at coordinate 17,163,299 of VZSR01003803.1, forward strand.
AAGGACATTTCACACAGACTTAAATTTCAGGTTTGATAGATCCAAAACTCTTTTAAGTGCTAATAGTTTTCTTTGAACTTCAAAGAGGATATGTGTACAGGAGGGTACTCTATGAATTTATAAAGAAGAGTGAAGCAAGAACTAAAATATATCAAAAATATAAACCAGCAAACCATGGACTAGGTTTTAAAGAAGTTAGTAGCTGAAAAAACTTAAGAAGTTATATAATCGCTTTGTATATTTTATAATAAAACAATTCCATCTTCCAGAATTTTAGAACCTAATACAATAGAAATACAGGCTTGTTGTCAACAGAGAATACAGTGGCTGCAGCAGTCACTGTGCCATTGTTCCTATGACATAAAAAAGGATCTTTGACAGGTGTGTCTATTCAAGAAGGATGTTCCTGTTCATTTTTCAGTAGAATGGTAAATTGTTATCATTTTGAATGCTGGAAATAATTACTACCTAAAGTATTTGCAGCCATAACCTTGTTGTAGAGCTATGCACTTTAGGGAAAAAAAAATCTTGTCATGGTTTACTTCCATTTCCTTTGAGTACTGCACTATGTTGAGAATAGTAGGGCTTAGGAGCAACTTAGTCTGTTGCTCCTTTAACAGGCTTTGATAAAAACAGAGCTTTTAATATTTAATGTACACTCAGTTTCTTGCTATTTTTTTCTTTATGTAAAATTACATGTCTCATGCACTCTTTGTATCTTTTCTGCTCTTTTCATTCAGCTTCTTCTTAGTTATTTGTGTTTTGTGATTCTGATCCTGCCTCTGATTCTGCAGCTTTTATTTTGTAGGGCAGAAACAGCCATTACCAGGAGAAAAGACCAGTAGTTTTCCACACATTGAGCTTACAAAGGAAAAGGATTTTAAAAACCCCAAAAAACAACCAATCAACTCTCAACCAAAAAAACCCTGAATGATTGTAAAAGGTGGATTAGGCGTTCATGAACACTAACCAATATAGCTGATGTCTAAGTACTGATGATATGACTGAGAGGTTCATTGACAAGTCCTCACAGTACAACCAGGTCATTGCATTAGTTAACATTGTGCAGACTTTGCTATAATAGTGCTGATATGATTTACCAGGACAGCTCTGGCATTCTGTATGGGGTAAGTGCAGGCATGGTCTTGAACTCCGGTCACAGCCTAGTAGGAAAGCCTACCAGAGAGTACTTTCTTGGTTTTCTTATTTCTGCATTTTTAAGATGAGCAAGAAATCTGTAGCCTGATTCTGTTGTGCCTCCTAAGTTTGCCTTCCTCCTTACTTTTTAATTGCCTCTTGTAACTACTGCCTTTTATGATACTGTCTACATTCTCATTTTTGAGAAGTAGTGATAAAGGAAGGCAGACTCTTTTAAACTCTTTTATCCAAAGTGCCAGGCTGTTAACTCATTCTTTCTGCAGTGAGAGAGGCTGTTTGCTCTGTTTCATGCTGTGGCCCTAAGGTGTGGGTATATTCCCAGCTCAGCTTCCCCTTCCCTTCTCAGCCTTGCTTATATATGATGGTCCCCTGGTGCATTGCCATGCAGACAGGTGGGAAATACCTTCAGGGAAGTGTTTCCCTCCGTCTTGCTTTAAGAAATGCATCCAGACATTTCTGGATGCTTTTTGTAAACAACAAGAATTGTTATTTGTGTAAAATTTTAGGACTCAGGACAGACTCTGATCATTTACTATACAATTTCGGTACAATTATTATCTGTCTGATAGATGAACAGGATTTCCACAGGAATCTATCAAACCATGAAGATTTGGTCTTATTCTTATCAAAATAAGGCTTTCTACTGGCCTCAAATGGTGCAGGATCAGGCAGTACAGCCTTGGAAACATTCTCTACCACTGTATTTGAGCTGAGTGAAATACTTAAATTTATGAAACTCCGTAAACAAATACTCTATGAAAACAAAAAGCAAAAGGGCTCAGTCCTGCAGGGATTTGAGACCTGTGGTTTTGATCCAACAAAGCACAGAAGTATGTATTTAGCTTTAAGATATTTATGCCCCAGGGTATTCCCGTGCACTTTGAGTTAAATACTTGTTTAAGTGCTTCACTGGCCAGAGTATTTTCGGCATCTTTTGAGATTGAGTTCATATGTAAGACTTCCCTCTGAGATCTCAAAGCATTTCACAAAACCCACTAAAGACAGTTCTTCAAAATAATAAGGTAAAATACTGTCATAGGACAGAATATTGTATTATTCCCCGAGTAGGTGCAAGATTCCCATCCATAACTACCTCTCCTATCTTTCTAAATCTGTGATACAAAAACATTATCTACTTTTGCTCCATTTACTAAAAAAATACCCTTGTCCAGTAAACACTGAAATGAATGAGTCATGTAAGAAAGGCAGGTTTTAAAGTAAGCTACAATAATGAAAGATAAGTATGTTATAACAGCATCAAAAGACCCTATCTAATTTCGTTGTGCAAGCAGTTCAAACACACACGGAGAGTTAAAATGGATTTTAAAAAGTTCTGCAGCACATATGACCAAGAAAGAAAAAAAATTTATAATTTCTCCCTCTTTCCTAGAAGGCATCCCTCCACCCTACTGGACTAGTTGTTTGCCTGAAAAACTCAGTTCACCTCAGGAGGTAGCACACAGCCTTCAGACAGCTTGGGCCATGCCAAATTCTCCCAGTTGTGTCCACTTCTAGCTGCAGAGGAAAAGGGGTTGTTGGGGAGAAGATCCATGCTCCAGCCTCCAGGAAAACCTTAGGAGATCTGCTTGTGGTTATCCAGTCACTCAGCCTCTTTCCTTCAATACCTTTGTCCAAAATGTCTTTCAATTTTCACAGTTTTGTCAAATGGAATAATATTAACCCAAAATAACAAGTATGGTGAACCTCATTCCTTCCGTTTAGCCAGTAATGTTAGAGTTCGGTAATGGCAATCACACATTTGTTTTTCATGGTGGGAGAGGGGGTTTTTTTCTGCCTATATTGTATTATCATTAGAAACAATAATTTTGGCACAGCTAAAGAGGCGCCTTCACTGTCTTAAAATAAAGATAGCAAATTTCAGCCTGAACAATGAATACCAGAAAAGTTGAAGGGACCTAGTAGGATGTCATCAGAAGGAAAAGGGTTAAGAAGGCTTAAATACCAATTTCTTAATCATCTTTATAAAAATTAGCACCTAGGATACAGAACTTACACTTCTGAGTTGTCACCTCTGAATGACACCAAGGCAATCACTTGACCTCTGATATAAGTGACACAAATTTCCATCCTGACCCAAACTGTAAGAGCTGTGATAGAAGAATCTTGCCCTGTTCAGTTCAGCCAGACTTTGAAACCACTGTGAATTCTCAAGGCCACCTAACTTTCCCTGCTTCTTCAGTCCTTCCCTTCTCTCAGGACTCTGTGTAGCCTCAGGACAGAAGAGAGGAGAAGTCCTCGCCCTTCATTCATGTGGCCCTCAACTAAAATCACCTTGCAGAGCTGGATGTGAAGGGGCAGACAGAGGATAGAAAAGGCAGCAATGGAGCATCATTGCCTCTGTCCAGCCTCCCTGATCCTGCCTCTGGAACACTCCAATATCCAAAAGTAGAACAGCTCTGCCAATACACCATTCTGGCTATTATAAGGGGTCTTCATCGACCGTGGGGAAATCTGTCAAAGGTCTGTCAGGCAGGTACAGAAGGTTACTCAGCCGGAGACGTTGTTGGCTCTATGGTCTATGAAAAATGCAAATAAATGGGTTCATGTAGCTCAGAAAATAATTGAATAAAGATTTGGGGGTTTTTTATAGGTTGCAGTAATAAAGGAGTATTGTGGCTGTTCTCCATGTCTACTAAAGCTAGAATAAAAAATAATTAGCCTAATTTTCAGAAATGGATGTGTCAAGCAGATGTGAGAGAAAACCTTCCTTTTTTAAGGCTAACAGAGAAGAAAGTGCTAAAAGGCTTTAACAGGCTTTAAAAAAGACAGTAAAATCCCCAGTCCTGGATGATTGTGATTCAGCCAAGTATCTCTCAGAAGAGGTGTAATCTTACTTGATTACTGGAGCATACAAAAGATTCATTTAAGGCCCCTTTCACCACACATTTCTGTGATTTTTATGATTTGAAAAAGCAATGGTAATTAAAACACTAGCTTTTTGCTATGATCTGCCAGATGGATCTAGTGATAAATCTCATTCCCTTTGGCATCCTTTTCTCAGCAATACAGAATTTAAATAAGAGCAGACCTAGTTTACACATTCAGCATGAAATGCTTTTGCCTGTTTAAAAGGTGAATAATCTATTTCTAATAATGTGCTACTTAATTCTAATTATGTGCTACATAATTCCAACTGCTCAGTTTAAACAAGGAGAATATTTTATTAGCATTTTTAGCATCTCTGTCCTTTATTTCCAAAGCCAGAGCACTTTGACAATACCTCTGGCATTAGCAGAATGAGATCTTAGCTGATCCTAAAGGCTACAAGCACATGTTACTGTTTTACAGTGCTGTAGTTTCTCTCCTCCCTCTCTCTTTCTTCTTGCCATCCCCAGTCACTCGTCTCTGCCATGAGAGATTCATGCCTCCTCGACTGCTGGCTGCTTTATAACCATATTTTGTTTGTTAAAACTTTGTAATCATGGATTTAGGTTTACCTTCACATTTCCCTGGATGGGCATTTATACACAAGGTGCATACACACCTTGGGCTGTAGGTACCTGCAAAGTAACAATTAGTGTAGTGAGCTGTGTGTGGCCTTCCCTTCTGCATTTAAACTTAGGTACCTTTCAGAAAACAATTTTATTACTTGTCACTTATTTTATGAGCATGCCATATTCCTCCAGCACAACAACACTTTGGATGTAAGATAACTTTATACTGGGAAATGAGTCAATTTTTCTTTCAGGATTCTTGAAAGGTGGAGATCATGCTAAAGGCATGGTGGACAGCTTGATAGAATGTCTAGTCTGACACTATATCCACAAAACGTGCTATATTTTGATGTCCCTGATAAATCACAGTGTACACCTCTTTTTTTCCTCTCTCTTTTATGAGAATACTGGTTGAACAATGCAGCTTTGGGATTTGAAGGTGAACTGCAATGAACTGAACTGAGAGTCATCCTAAGTATATGAGCCAACCAAGGAACAAAATAACAGTTTAGAACGCATTTTTATGAAAAATTCTTGACCACATGCACTCACACTGGCTCTAAAAATGCTATAGTCTCAAACATTAACTTGCATATTGTCTTTAAGTATCTTCTGTTTTACACTAAGCCATTTAGATTCCTCTAAGACGCTTTCAATTATTTCTCCTAACAGGTTTCAAAATCTTCTTTCCAGTAATTTTTATCATATGTTAGGGGAGAAAGACTAAGTAAAACTTAACTAAGATGGCAATTACATTGATTCATGTTTCTCAGTCTAAGTTTGGCTATGGAGTCACAGAACCACAGAGTCACCCACATGTCTGCAACCATTAAAGAACTCAAAACATATGTGTTGATATTTCTAGTGCTATTGACACGTTCGAGTAACAGGAATTTCCAGAATATTCTGTAAGTACAGCCAGGAATTCAGTCTGAGGCACTGTGAGAAAAACCCAGGCTGGAGGCTTGAGCCTCCAGGTGCCTCCAGGAGCACTGGAGGCCTCCTCAGTCTGCTCCCACACAAGCTCCATGAGACCTGACACACAGATAGGCTGGCAGGAAACAGATACTGACTGCAGGAACTTGGTGGGCATCTACCAAATGAAGCAGAAATTTTAAAGCTGACTGTTCCCTGTTTCTGCTGCATGGCCCCCAGTCCTGCAGAGGAAACTGGATTTGATCCTGGACTTCTCTTGGAAAGGTAATATATTCTCCTCCTAGAAGCTCAGGGTGCTTTCAGCATTTAAGTGATTCAGTGTGTTATTAAAGCTCTGTGTTCTTTTTTCTGTAGGCCAGCTAGCTCTTGAACAGAGTGAGTGAACCTCTTCATCAAACAAAAGCAGGAGACCAGAAGGCAGCTGCACCACCACAGACCAAGGCAAGTAAGTGTTTAAACACAAAAAAATCCACAATGGCCTAGCATTTTTTTTAAACAGTGTCCTTGTTTTTTTTTTTTTTTGTCCAACAGCAGAAGGCAGATTTTGTTCCACCAAGGAGCAAGGGTGAGGCAAGAAGTAAAACAGAGATACCAGAAAAGCAGGGAGCTCATTCATCTCCAGACTTTGCTGTCATAAATAAATACACTTCGGGATTTCACTTTTGTTTGCCAAAGGTAATCTTTTTCCTTTTCTTTTATAATTTTTATCATCCCCTTTACTACAAGAAGTATGACCTAGAGAGTCTATACTGAAAATGGCTGTGTGTGTGTGTTGTCCTACTGCACCATGAAAAAGCTCCCACAAAAGTGCTGCAAGTCATTGCACTGCCAATCACCTTCCAGTAATTTCTGAAGGACAAAAAAACTCTTAATGTTGCATCACTTTGGCAGCCTGTCTTTATCTATTTGGGTTGTTACTTGGAAGGTTTTGAGACCATCTTTTAACCAATTTAATATATCTTGAGATGCGCAATGAGGGATTTCTTTGTAAAAGCTGACTGAGGTTAGATATAAAAAGGAAATGAGTAGCCTTGTTAACTTTAATGAGTATGATGTGGCATCCTTAAGCCAACAAGGACAGCACTCCAGAGTGACACCAGACTTACAGCAGTTAATCAAATTACTACACTAGTTCAGAATGGAAGAGAAAGAAATCATGAAACTTTTGAGATTTGTAATGTAAGCAGAGGTTGCCATATTTCCTTTACATGAACACACATGAAGATACCAAAGAGACTGACCAGCAAACTGACCCACCCAAAGGAATTTAAGTGTCCACCAATGGTCAATTTTTAACTGCCATCAAATGCAGTCTTAAAAGTCATATTTAATGATTTGCTTGCTAAATAAACATTTTTCAAAAGCTTGTGCAGTTAGGAAAAAAAATTATACATGAATAGAGAAAGTGTTTTCTTGGAAGGAATGACAAGCAGAGGATTTTAGATATAGTGATTTAGGTTGTCACTTTTCTGAAGTTCAACAACTTTGGAAACAGCAAAAAGACTTGCTGGGAGCTAGGGAATTGTGACAGCTTTTCCTGCAAAACCACATTAACAAACTCCTGCTGATAACCTTTTCACTGGAATATACATGTCTTCTTTCTGTCAAAACAGAGCAGCTACAAATTACCTTCTGGACTCATTTCCTAAGCTGTAAAGAAAAAATTAACAGAAGGACCAGAAGATAATTTACATATGAAGAGTTCAGGGCTGAGCTTTATTAGCTATTTCTAAAAGTCAGACCAAAGGTCTGGCACATGATATTCTTGATGAGCTGCCCAGCTTTACAGGCTTGGCTCTTAGGTCCTCCAAAGAACTGAAAGATTTCATCTATGAATTTACTTATTTTCAAGTCAGATACACAGTCTCAAGGTACTTAATGTCAAAACTATTCCTTACATTTATTGTAACTCAGCTGGTACTGAGAAAAGGGAACATAAAAATGAAAGTAATATTACAAGAATGTGATGTGCACTGAACCCACTTACCCAGTAAGCAACTGCCCACCCTGCAAGACCAGTGCCTGCCTTCTCACTTCCCAGTCTCCTTTGTATCTCACACAGCAATTCATTCCTCCTTTGCAGGGATTTTCAGTCACCTCTCCTCTTGAACCTTCTCTCTCTCATCTTAATGCTTGAGGAGTAGATTTTGCTGGGTAGAGCACGGTCTATTTGGGTTAGAGTGGTGGATTTTTTGCTAGTTTTTGGGTAGAAAGAACACAAATCCTGAAGCACAGGTGATTTGAGTGCTCATTCAAAAGCAAATGAACCTTTTATTTTTGCTTTTGGGATTGTTTATATACTTTATCCAATGCCTCTTATAACACAAAATTAGGAAGACCATGATGACAACACCATTGATAGTCCCAAGCATTAGATACATGTCCCTGATACTTCTCTCTCCTTCCTTTCCTTTCACTACCAAGTAGGCTTTGATTTTCTACATGCAGAGAAGCAAAACTTACTATCATGCCTCTGAAGTAAGGTACCCACACACTAGAAGGTTCAGGAGTTGAAATCTTCTCTGCATATCTTTTTAGAAGCTTTGCGCTAGTCACGTTGATTTTGAATTCTAATTAGTGAGCTCAATGTATTAGAAGCTGTGAATTGTCATCTGAAGGAATCCAAATTTCCATAAAGCTCAGATAAAGCATTAATTACAGATGCATCTCACTCTGAAAGGACATGACTTACATATTTAAGTCCTGTACTACATAATTTTTGGCATAGGTGTTAAAGCATTATCATTTAAGGCCCTCATAAATTTGTGCTTCCTTGAAAAGAACCAGAAAAATTTCCTTGACAAATACCTAAGACCAGTACCAATTCTTATATTCTGTAAAGTTTGTATAATCAACACATACCAACATCCTTCTTCTGGGATGTAAATACAATGTATTTATAGAGTTCTGGGTAGGTATGTAGGTAGAAGAATTTGAAATCTAGAAGCAAAATAATACAACCCTCATCTGAGCCAACTGCAAAGTTTGTCTTGATTACCTGACTTTTTAATTTGATAATTAATTTAGTCTAATTATTAAATTTTAATTGTTACCTCAGTTTTCTTCTTGCAGTGTTTCATCTTTAATTCATCTTTTTCAGAAATCTATTCATTTTCTCACTCTTGTTATTAAAACCCCAGAAAAGCTAAGTAAGCCCAGCTCATGCTGCTGCAGTCAAATCCCAAAATAAATCATAAACTCCAGATGGGGATAACTTCTAACTAAGAAAATCCTGCCCACCATGGGCTGCTACCAAAGAAAAGTCATGTTCCCAAGAGTTTCTTTCTAATTCTTAAAAACAAACTACTGTCATTACCACAGAATTTAAAATATTTTATATCAATATTTTATTTTAATTTTGAAGCGTCTGGTGTCTTTGTGAGCTATGCAGTTTCTCAGCAATTTGGGCTACTTCCAGAGAAAGATATTTTTAAAACATTTAAATGCGTTAAATTTGTGGACAATTACATTTTAAATCTAAGCATATGGTTCTACTGTGTTAAATCCTTCAGTAATTCTTTGAATATCTCTTATCTTGCAGTTAATGTCATGAATATTTTCACTTATTACCATGTCCCATAAAAATATTCCCCCATGTGTCATTTTGATTGTATTTTATTTCCTGCTGTAACCCATAAAATCTATAAATACTTTTTCATGTATCTTCTTATTTCAACAAATGTCAGCAATAATGCATGCAGAGAAGGGGGTTTTTTTTAATAATCACTCTATTTTTAATTTTCATTACATGCCTTCTTGGCAGTAAATCAAATAGCTTACACAATATTTGGAAAAGCATTACCGTGGTTCATATTGCATGTTTTTAACCTGAACACAGCAACTGCAAGGAAAAAAAGAGCAACTTTTGTCAAAGCAATTCAGTCAAAGAATAGAAGTTCATTTTCTCCTGTGCAATGAAAACTATTTTCCTTATATTTATGTTGGAATTCACTCTAACTGATGTTAGCTCAGTAGTTTTTGATCTCCTGTAAGTAGTGCAGCACTGGGTTCATCCTATTCTCTGATTCTTTGTGGATTTCTTCTGACTCCTTGCATGCCTTTTGCATAGAATAATGCACCAAAGAAAGGCATAGACCTTGATCTCCAGAGCACAGAGAGACCTTACAGTGTCTTCTGATAGGAACAGTCCTGTCTATCCAAACTGTTCCTGGCTTCATATTCCCACCACCTCTCTTGCTTCCGTGGTGCCTGACAGATGAGCAGTGAGCTCATGAAAGAAAACTAAACCAGAAAAAACCAAAACCAGCAGAAAGCTACTCTTGCAGAGGGGCCAGACCAGTTTATCAGTTCACCTCCAGGTCAATCTGGCTTTAAGGAGAAACATCACCTTCACAGCATCCAATTAAAAAATTCAACACCTACTGGGTGCCTCTGAGTATTTCAAATTAATTAACTGCTTTGCTCCCTACCTTTAGGTCTCTTGGCAAAACAGGCTGACAGTATGATTTTAAACATAAAATGTTCAAAATTTTCGAACTTTTGTCACCTGCAACATCAGCCCAGACCTCTCCTGTGCTGCATGGCCAGGCACAGGAAAACAGCTTAAGCAGGACTTGTGCAAGGCAGCAGCTCTGCAACCTTGCTGGGGAGGGTGAGGAGAGGCTGACAACAGACACGTGAATCATCCATCACAAAAAGCTTTCATTCCTCCTTTCAGGCTAGGTGACAGCTCTAATTCCTCAAGCTCTATTTTCCTGCAATTCTGATGAATTTTTATGGATATGACTGTCACAAACATTGTTGCAAATCTCTATATTTAATATTGAAAACCTAGGTTGGGAGCATCACAAAGCCTTTGTACATCCACCTTTCTTTTCTCATGGCATTTTGTGCATTTTCAGAAACACAGATGCATTAAAGGTAGGCAGTTAAAAAGCCAGTGTTCAAATTTAGTTTGATTGGATTAATTAACCACAAGTTTAAAAGGAGCTTGCCTGGGATCTGTGTTTCACTCCCAACAAGAAGCTGTCTCCTCCAGCTGATGCCCTGCAACCCACTGAGGGGGCAGCTGTCAAACCTCCTACTTGAAACCCAGGAGCCCATCCAAAGAGATGCCCTGCCCTGAAGGAAGGAGGGAAAGCTCAGACATCCAGTAGCAGCCAAAGAGCTCTGGCTGCACACATCCCTCAGCCCAGACAGGGAGCTCCTGGCAGCTGTGAGGCACCAATCTGTGCACA
>VZSR01003803.1:17174145-17424315 GCA_013398615.1 Brachypodius melanocephalos
AGGACAAACTGACCTGGGAATTAGCCAAACCTTCACTGCACCAGCCCAGAGATGGAAGAAGACTTCTCATTTCATCAGAAGACCCCTGCCCACTTCCACCAGGAGGCATGGCACCACGAATGACTAATTATGATATGAAACACAAGGAGGCAGAGGATGGGAGGGGAATGGGTGGGCAGGGAGGTGTGGGTTTGTGGGATCAGTGTGTATATTTAAGTCTTCATCCTCTTCCAACCAGGTACACATATTTGGTGGAAATATCCCCTATGTGTCCCCTATGGAATAAAACACACCTGCTTCACAATTTCTATTTGTAAAGTCCTTATTCTGCAACACAGGAAGGAAGGAATCAACAACTGCAGAAGACAGAAGGAACAGGTCTCCAGCATTATTCCTGAAACAGGGATACACTAAACACAACTTCCAACACTGATGGTGATCTTTGGAATTGCAGGAGTTCTAGTCACAGGGTCCATTGCACATGGGAATTCTAGGTAAGGGGTCAAGTAGCAGTTCAGGCTGGAATATTTGTATTAAGATAAAATGCAGCATGCAAATCAGCAACAGTTTCATCAGAGACTTCGGTTTTCTGTGAGAATGTGATTATGTCTCTCACAGCTTGCTTGGATATACCAAAAATGAACATGCATCTTGACCAACCAACAAACTCACTTTTATAACCTGTTGCTTTCATTTTTATCTGAAGGCAAAAACAGTTTGGTGTTTTTCTTATTATTTTCATTAAGCACCTGGTTTGAAACTGAGATTTCCAAACACTCAAAGACAAAAAAAAATTCAAAGAAGTTACCTACTTCAGCATTCAGGGAGTCAAGGAGTTACTTGTTCCCTTGCCTACTGCCACAAAGGCTTCCTCTAAAATTTTGTATTAGCTTTCATCAAAATAGTTGCTTGGTAATCTGTCCTTCTGGGGCTGGTAGGAAGTTCTTTGAGTGTATTCTCGACATCTCAGGAAAAAAAAAGTGTTCTGCACACAAAGCTCCTGAAAACAATGAATGAAAATTAAACTTCTTTTCCTCAGAAAGCACCCATATATGTATCATTTTCAGCACAGTTTTATTCTATTTTCCCATTTACTTAAAATAGCTCTATATTTTGTGTTTCAAGCAATATATACCATGTAAATGCAGGTACAGCTGAATGGACCAAATAAACAATTTTTATGGGGAAATTACTCAGGCAATAGTGAAGCATGAAAACAAGTCACTCTCCCCTGTGCATGTTAAGAATTATTAAAATGGTAAACCAAGACACTGAAGACAACAAAATGTCACAGAATGCCTCAGGCCAGTCTTGTACTATCTGAGCAGAAAAAGTACCTGATGACAGCACTCTGGAATGTCTTTTGCAAGGAGTGCTGACCTGATAATGCCCTCATTAACTCAAAAAACTCCATTGGGTGAATGTTAAGAGGCAGGATTTTAACTACAGGTAAAACATGTTTTCTTCTGAGAGGTTAGAGTTGTCTGGGAAGAAAAAAATCATGAGGCACAGTCTGCAAGTCTGCTGGCTTGTTGAAAGTGTTGGAGGGAGTTAAGTTGAATTAATGTGTAGCTGATATGAATTTGAGAACAAAAGTCACGAGTTGCAAAGCAACATTTTTGATACTTTCTCTTTCAAACCTTGAACCAGTTCTAGTCGTATCTAAAGAACACCACAAACAATATTATGGGAGAAAACATAATGAGAAAACACGGTAAAGGATCAAAAAGGAGGCCAAAATTAACTGTCTCTGCTAACCTAGAAACCCTGCACAAGAAAATATCCTGTCCACATCTACACTGTTGTAGGCTCTACAGTCCTGCCTATATCACAGATGCTTGTTTGGAGCTACTTGACAGTTGACAATGAAAGGAACATCTGTTTTCTGCTTTTAAAAGATTGAAGCAGGAATAAAAACAATTTCTCCTTGTGACAGTTCAGTCACTTTCCTGATGCCAGTTTTAATCAGGCAACAAACAGAATTAGAAACATATAGCTGTTCTTCATAGCCTGACGAGAAACAACAGTGGCAACAGAACAACAGAATCAAGCAACATTTAAAAACCACTAGATGGGTGGCAAAATGTTAGGAGACTGACTGAAAATTATTAGTTTACATTTTAATTTTTTAAAATCTCATATTGGAGCTTTATTTCCTCAAAAGAGATCTCCTGTCTGCTTCATGAATTCAGTATGAAATGTTTGACATCCACAGCAGACATCTTACCTCCCTTTTTACCAAGGATCTTCCTCAACCTCTGCTCGCATCCTCCTGAGCCCTTTCCTGTTTTAGGGGGCCCATCACAGCTCATTGTCCACAAAGGGTTCACTGCCTGGTGCTCATCAGCCAGCTCCTGCCTGAGCAACACTCTGCCTTTACGCCAGTATCCCACCTGCATCTTGCTTTTGCTCATTCTCTCTTGCAGGTGAGCTCACTTCTGTCACACTGTGCCTGGCCCCCTGGCCAGAGCACTGTCTTTGCTGGTACCCTAAGTGAGGGACTGGATTGCTGTCCTTCACAGCCTGACCTGAGCCTTTCATTAGTTCCATTTTCACTGCTGCTTTTCCAGTTCAGGACATTGCAGATGAAGGTCTTGGTGTAGCTAAAGATCTTCTGAATGTCTTTGTTATCCTCATTTTTGGGGATAAAAGCATTTTATTAAGGGAGGGATATATATAAAAGACTGCCATTGTATGGAGCAGAAAAATACTAACTTTGCAGAATACTTAGGACAAATGGGGTAATGACTTGTCTTTGACAAACTGTCATTTCAGAAATCACTCTGGGACACAACTGAGCCACCTGACTTCAGCAGGCCAACGCCATGCAGTGTTTGATTACATGTTTAAATATTTGGATATATATACTTAGATGGCATTGAATCTGAAAAAATCAAACGGCTATCTTTGTAATCCCAATTGCAATACAAAACCAGCAAACTAAAAATTTTCATTACCCTTTCAAAGTAACTTATTATTTAATAAAAGAAATCTCTCCCATAATGCAAAGTTACCTTGTCAGAAATCACTCATGGATCCAGTAAAATTAAATAAATCTCTTACACTCTTTCTCAGATGAGAGCAGTAGTAATCCCAAAGTCAGGCAGAACTGTTCAAATGCATTAAACACTTGTCAAAAACCCAATGGGTGAAAGGGGGAAGGGGGAAGTAGCTCAATGGGGGCTGTGAATGTGCTCAATGCCACACCAACCTGAACTGGAGATTCCTTTATGAGAGCAGCTACAGAGGTGACCAGACCCTAAGCACTGCTTGATGGCCATAAACATTTTATTGCCTTCTAATCTTACTGACTTCAGACTGTCAGCAATGCTACTGCTCCATTTTGTTCCTTTGTTAGAAATCCAATGTAAGATTGTTTTTTTCTTAATTCTTTTAGTCAGCAGCTTTTCTTACATTAAGGAATTATCAAGGTATTTCATCTAAAGTAAGGAATCAATAAGGAATTTTCATTTACAATATTTTAAAACACATAATTTTGTGGGAAAAAAAAATGTTCACAGCACACGAGGAAATTTGATATCATAAAATGACAGAATTGTCCAACAAGGTTAGTGTAAATTTTGATGATATTAAATTCATCCAGTGTACATACACAGAACAAACTGATGGTTTTAGTAAAAGTATTGATAATAAATCATTGTTGTAAACAGCAAGCTTCACACCAGTGTCATAACACATTTCCTACATTTTAGATTAAAAATAGGTGTTTAGCTTAACAATTGAGTTTTCATAAGTACTTATCTATTGCAACAAAAATTTTGGTATTTTGGTGAGGAAAATCCTTTCTGTATGAGCACATTAAAATTGGAGTTGAACATTTCATAGAGCACTTTGATTCTCAGGAAATATTGCCTAAAATATTGCTTCTATGATAAAAGTTCTTTCCCATTGAAACACTGCATATAATCATATAAAAGTAGAAGCTACAGTTTTGCATTTACACTAAATTTCTAGAACTAAGCCTTTCCCATTTCTGCACAACTTATTTTTCAATAATAAACATTTTGCTCATTCTTAGTAATTCCTGAAGCATTATAAAGGCATGAATAAATGGTTCTCACTGTAATTAGCTCATGAATGGTAATTTCTCATCTTGTGAAAAGTTCCCTTTTTTTTTCTAACAATGCACAAAGGACAGGTTATAATATAATCCAAATAAGATACTGAAACAGAAAACATATTGCTATCAGGAAACTTTCAAAATTGCTGGCCTGTTAGAGACAGAAAATAAGTAATAGAGAATGTAGACACCCTGTTACAAAGTAGTGAAATATGCCATGGTTTAATATACTGAATTTCACTTAAAAATAGCTATGTTAAACTCATTGTGTTTTGCTATTGAAACTCTATTCATGGAAGTTTTTATTTGTAATATAAATTTTATTTAATTATGTTTTCAACATCTGGATTAAGACAATCTGGTTAATAAAAACATGTAATGACTCACTTTTTCATTGCACAAATGGCTTCCATTTACTCCAGTATGGAGAATATATGGCTTCCATTACTCCAGTTTTGACTAGAAGAAACAAATTTGAAAATAATTTATTAGCAAATCATATCTTGCTTTGTTCCCTATTTCTACACCATTAAATGTATCTTTATTTATTTTTAACTGTTAGAAAAAATATGAATATTCACTTTACCATTCTTCCAAATTTCTTTTTTCATATGCTCCCTCTCAATAATTGACAATAAGGCTTGAACCGATTTTGTCATGTATTGTCTTGGTTTAACTGGGAGATCTGTTCCCTTTAGCCAAACCAGACCAGTTCAGACTGCTCCAGAAGCAGTTCTGAATTCAAGATGACATTTGGGCACTCCAAGGCAGAGCAGAACCAGTTCCTGCTCAAGAGCCTCAAATAACCAAGAAAATCCATGGGGAAGGAGATATGATAAATCAGAGGGATTTTTCCTGCATGGATGAGTCCCACAGCCCTCACATAACTGTGTTCCAAGTGGTACAGACATATGAACAGAAAGGGAATGCTTGATGGGCTCCTGACTTGCTCCCTACTCTTAAATGTGTCCACAAATGAGCATGTCCAGTATAGCAGCTTTGGGAATGTCATAGGACGCAGTTATGCCCGGGAAACCCGCATGTGCGGCGTGTTTCCGTGGAGAACATCTGCAGCGTAAAAGGGGTAGTGATTATAGGCTGTTTAAGCTTCACTAGGTGTGTAGTCTACAATTCCTAGAACAGATATGTGAATCCACTCCAAAAGAGTGGAAGACATCACCTGGTTATAAATCCTGTTGATATCTGAAGGGCTGGTTAACCTTCAGACAGTGCCCTTCGTGCGGATGAGCGGAGCCTGGATAAAAAGATGGTGTTTCACTGCCCTCTGATGGCTCCCCAGAACCAGCGCCCTTCTCTTGCATTTATTCCCCAGAAAGCTCTCCCCAGCAGGCCACTGAGACACAAAGACTGAATGAACCTCACATACTTACCCTCGCATGCCAAGACCTGCGAAAAGTACCCATACAGCACCCTGGGCGTTTTGGAGAAACAAAACGGGAACCCTCCTGAGTGGAAAGAAGGTTACAGAGATGTAAATTTGTAGTTGGACAAACTGTGTCTAAAACATCAGAGACTGAAACTTCAACAGCTGAACAAGTCTTATCCGTCTGACTTGATAAGCCCTGAAGGATCTTCTGACGTAGCTCAGAGAAAAGGTATCTTTAACAGCAGTTTCAGATTTTTTGTGTCACTGTCTAGAAATTATTTTAGTAAGAAATTTATTGATAAAATATTTAAACCCAGACTTTTAAGCCTTTTCTTTTTATGGAGAACTACTGTTCACAGAGGTCACAGGACCTCTTCGGAGTAGCTGCTTCTCAGTGTCAGGAAGGGATTTACAGTCCAGTCCTCAATAAGAGTACCAATGACAGAAAAGATCCCCCAGCTATTAAAAATGACACAATCAATCCTATTTAAGTATTGTACAACTACTTAGCATGAATTATAGTGTGAGTCATTTTTAACCAGGGAAAAGAACACACTGGTAAACCACCCAATTGTTTCAAAAAGAGCATTCAGGGATGCTGTTTTCCTGTGGAATACTGTAGATGAAGAGCCTGTCATCATAGTAAGTGCAGAAGCCCTAAAACAAGTACATTTTATATTTATGCAAAAACCCTATGACAGTATCATTTTTTAAGATTTCATAAATTTCAAAAATGGAGGGTATCTAAGTTGCACTGTTGCATTAATCCCCTTCCACTATTCAGGAATGGATATTTCATGTTGAAAATCCACAGAATTTTCAAAGTTTTATGACAATAATTTTTGCAGTTCATCAAATATCACTTCATCCTGTAGCTGGAATCTATCCAGTCGGGGGGTTTTCCATGCAAAATCTGGTATAAGATCAAGTCTTTCTTTTCACAGCTAGAAACAACACATGGGGGAAAAATGGTTAGGAAAATTTAGATCTTTCCACAGGTAAATAATTTTGGGTATGTTTTAGTGTGTGTCTTTATTGAAACAGGAGCCAGAAATGAAAATATTTCTTTTTTCCATTTTCCAATTTTTTTACTAATTCTAAGTGCTTATGATTCATTTGACTTGATTGTTTTGTTGTTTTTTTTCTTTTCATCTCTTCCTTACATAATAAGTGAACAACAGCTGTGCTCTCACTGAGCTCTCAGTCAGTATTATTTCAGTGATTTTGAAGCTAAGTAAAGCAAACTGCCTCACAGTGACCTGGAAGCAGTAATAATAGGATCAAAAGATATTCTGTTATCATCTGAAATGTGCCACAATTGTGTGTTACAATGGCTTCAAGCAGTATTAATTCAACTAGAGCCTTTCAGTAAAACAGTTTTAAGCATTGCTGAAATCTCTGGATCTGTCTTGTTGCAATGGAGAGCTTTTGCACAAATTGGATATTTGCAGAGAATCTGTCTGTTTCTCTGCTTTAAATGAAACTGTTCTTACAACCACAGTCACTAAAGGAGCCAATGTTCCTTGTTTGCACTACCATATTTGCAATCAATTTATAGACTTTTTTCATTAAAGCACTGAATAACAATGACATGTTTGAGAGCTGTGCATGTGTAGTATGAATTTAATGCATGCAGTGGTTTGGTTGATTTTTGCCCTTCAGAATTTTATTGTAAGAAATAGGGGAAACGTAGCGGTAAGTAGAGAAGGCGCAACTGCATCATAGGCAGAAATCAAAGACTGAATTTTATCACACGGTGAAGAAAGGACTGCCTTTAGGGCATTATTGCTTTGAGAGAGAAGCTTTTGCTTTATCTGTATCTATTCATCAGCCAAAGTGCTGTTCATGGAGTAGTAAATCATGAGTCTTGTGGACCTGCACCACATAATACTGCAGGCATTGACAAGAATGGATGTGGATACCAAGGAGATGACACTGTTGTTTGTGTGTCAGCATCACTGGAAAGTGTGTCAGAGTTACTGGAAAGTGTGCCAGGAACAGGTGCAGCCTTCAGAGCAGTAAATGCACTGTGCTTGAGAAAAAAACAAATTAAGATGAGTTTAAATGAATTTGGAGACTCAAAGAGAAAAACTAAAAGAGCAAGCCCTCTCTGAATAATAGCTGGTTTCTTGTCTGCCAGGGCAATTAACTGAGTGCTGAGAGGGAAGAGAGATTCAGGGTCCATTTTGAGCTCTGCTACATCACATGAATTCTCTTGCAGCTTTGCTTCTCTCAAGAGGTCACGAGCACACTCAGTTCCTTAAAAGGGACTGTCAGGCTGTACTGAACATATACATGTAGTTTAAAAAAGACTTTTTCTGTCCTTGAACGAATACAGAGAGAAAGCTTTTTCCAGTCCAACCTTTGTGCAAGATTCAATACACGAAAAAATGCGTTAGAACTTAAAGAAAAAAAAAAAAAGAAAAAAAAAAAAAGCAGCACTACTATAAGGACTTCAATGAGAACAGCAAACTATCAGAGTCTAATTGTTAAAATACTGAAATACTTTTGTATATAGTATACAGTTATAGTTTGACCAGTCTAAACTACCTATTTCTGTCCACATAGTGGATCCCTACAAAAGCCTTCAGAACAGCTAGTCTTAATCTCATCATCCATCTTCAAATTTTGTAGCAAAAGATTTTTAGAAAAAAGTCTCACAAGGCAAAGAGTATCTTGAAGTATCCAGAACTAATTGAATGTAGAACTCAAGCCTGGGCTAGGAATCAGCTATGTTTCTCAAATACAATTCTTTGCATTGAACAGTATTATGAGGACATATTTAGATGAAAATAAAATTTACTTTTCAAAGAACAACATTTAGCTGAATTTTTGTTCTTTCCATCCTTGTTAGTTCTGCCCATTGATCTCATAGGCACAGGATTACTTCACTTTGTTTCTGTCATTCCTTTTCATAATTTTACCCCATACATTTCATTTTAATCTGGTCTATATTCCAGAAGACTCTCAAGAGTCTACCATCAGAATGTATGTCTTTGCAAGCTGAGTTCATAGATGTTTCTACCTCTTCAATTAAGAATATAATAAAATCAACTTTTTCAAGTTTGAACTTCTCTTTTGAAAGACATGGCTAATGAGTAAAAATAGAATCAGTTCTGTATGATATAAAGAACTTTCCTGTTTTGTCTGGTTTGCTTTTATTTCCAGTTTTAGCATTATTTCATTGGTTTTTCTTGGTTCCTGTTATCTTTTTGAAAGGGAAGAACTATTTTGCAAGTGAACATATGCTCCATACATGTAATGAAACAATAGAGCAGATTTTCTGTAAATGTTCTACAGAAAGCCAGTAATTCGTGATGTGCACCAAAAGAGGAAATAAAAGCTATTTTCTTGCTTTGAATATCTTGTTTAAATTAGTGATTTACAAGACTATACATATAATTTCACTATAGCAAAAAGGTAAGCCATGAAACTGAGTCCAACTCTGCAGATTTGTACCATGATTTGCCAATTGTTCAAATATTTATTGTAACTGTGTGCAGTATGTGTTCTATGTAGTTGTATGTCTCTGATGCACAAGTGAACATTTCCTTGTTGCCCAGCTACCTTCAGCATGGGAAGTTGCTTTCCACATGCTTCACCTGGAATTTCTCTCTTCACATGAGACTTCCATTTCCCCCAGCCATAAGACTTACATTTTCCCCAGGTACCACATCCCTGTCCAACCCCAGCCATGCCACAGTGTTCTGCTACTTAATGCTTACATCTCCAAGGATTCAATCTACCAAGAAAGTGCATATTCTGGCCAGCACAATGTTTTGCAGATGATGGGAAAGAGAGAGAGAAAAAAAAATTGACTTATCTCTTCTTAAATTTCAGTGGTAGTAAGCCATTTGTGGCTGACACTGTAATGCAAAAGGCTGAACTATAATGATGCACAGTGCATTTTAAAGTAAAAATGAAGTATTCAAATGTGGTGCTTGTAGTTTTATCAGGTCTTTCTAATTTGAAACTTAATCAGCTATAGAGGAAATGTCTTCTTGTGTTTTCTCAGAATCCTGGCTGATGGAAAACATTTTTTCTGGAAGTGTCTGCCAAAGGGGTTATTTTCCATGCAGAAATCATAAAACATGTCTCCCATGGGCATCTGACTGTGATAGCATAAATGACTGTGGGAATGGGGCAGATGAAGAGAATTGTGATGAGCATTCCAACATCTGTTAAGTACAAGAAACAAAATGTGGTTGTGAGATATGCTCCTCCAGCTAATGCATACTCTTATCGTTAATAGTCAACACATGATGCGCAAGCCTGACAAGTCTGGGGGTTTCAACATAATTGAATATTCTCTTTACTTCAATAAATGAGGAAATTACACCATGCAAAGAAAACTGACAGGGTCTCTAAAAGCGTGCCTCAGATGGATTCCAGCTGTGGCATCCCTACAGAATCCCTGTTTTACTATCCTCTGCTGTGGGCAGTGGGTAATCACTGCATATCAGTGTTCTGAATCTTTTAGAGCGGATGCATGAAGTCCCACACATAAGTATGAGTACTTATGCTCAGTAGGACTTCCTACCAGTAGAGATGAAGAAATCATATTCTATGATGATTTCAATCATTTTGAGTGTCTTAGATGTATGCATGCATTGCTACGTGTGCATATGCACATATATGATTGGTGTCTCATTGATTTCCATGCTGACTCTCAATCCAAACACCAATGAGAAAGTCAGATCAATGAGACCAGTGCTGGCTAATAAAGGATCCCTATTTTGGACTATGATGCCCTCTACACCACGTTTGACATCTGGGACTCTGAAGCATGTTGGGTGAGAAGACAACGTGACAACTTTACTGCCAGCTCCTGCTTTGTGTTTTCTCCCCACCTGCCTTCTAGTGAACGCCTTACATGTCTTTCACTTCCTTTTCTTGTACTGGGTATTTCAAATCATCCTTCTGTGCCTCTTTCCTGTTTCTTTACCTTCACCCCTCAGCTTCTATCTTTGGATGCACTCATCTGTGTTTATGACTTTCCACACTGGACATTTCCTGTCTACAGTTCACCCACAGATCAAGTGTCACACTGCACTCTGGTGTCCCAGCAGGGATTCCTCAAAGACTGATAGTGTCCATACATAAGAAAGATTCCTATCCTCTACCAATTCATTAAAAAAAAAATTTCTCTTACTTTCTGTCAAATATCAACTTATACAATTGGCTCTACATTTATCTGGTCCAATCATGACCTGTTCTCATCTATGGTTTCTTCTATGGTTTTGCCTGAAATTTGAGATCACCAGAAGTATTCATTTAGTGAAATTGATGCAAACTTTCTGGGTTTTACTGTCACTTTTTGACTTTTAGTCTTATCCTGGAACATTCCCATTATCATGCAGAGATTTTCACTAGAAACAATTTGTAACTCTCCATGACATACCATGTATCACAGTATGAGATTCTTGACTACATGAGTCATTCTATTTTATGTTCTTTTTATAAACTAATCTTCTAATAATATTTTACATCAACATTAGATTTTTCTGTTTGTCTATCTCACTGCCCTGCTTGTAGTCTAGAAGACTTCTGGTAGTCAATTTATGTGAGATTTCTTAATTTGGTTTTAGAATTGCTACTCGCCATTAGCAGAAAAGACAATAAAAAATTTGCATCCTGTATAAGAAAATACGGGTATCCTACAGACAAATTAGCATTCATATTCTGGTTTTCATTAAAATCCAATAGATGTTTTACCACTGAAAAGCATTACTACTTTTTACAGGAAATAAAGTGAATGTATCTTTGATATGGTTCAGGGAAAGCCTAATTATCTTGATTTATCAGAATTCCAACTTAATCCTAATATCCTTATTAACACAAACTATTTTACACTTCTAAGGATCTTCACTGGGTACACATATTTACTAAAATTATAGATATCTGAAATCTTAGATGCACTTGGAATTTCTTTACTTTCTCACAGCTTTTTGCATGCGTATCAGAGTGTAGCAGGGCAATACAGTGGAGAACTCAGTTGTTAATACCAGGTTGCAGCTTTATAAAGTTGCAGGAAGATGGTAATTACATTCCTGGAAACTTTTGGAATGTGGGTGTTGTTTTTACAGCACCCTGGAGCAAAAGAAAAAAGAAAGAATTCTCTATGAAATGTTTTTTAAAAAATCTTGAAATGCTTCATGTTGATCCCTTCTAAAATATTTCTTCCTGCCTATTTATTAGGATTCATAAACCCAAACCCCTCAGCTCGGTCAAGTTATTACAGCACTGGGACAGCCCTTCAGATGGCCTGCCAGTTTGGGGCCCCTCAAAAGACTTTCCCTTAAATCCAAGAAAGCAAGGAAAGTGTCTTGGCAAGCAAGAGGCAAGTTTAGATGATGTTTTCCCTCTGGTCTGCACTAAAATCAAAGCACTCAATTTCTCAGAGAAGTGGAGTGGCTTAAACACATCTGCATTCTCTGGTGGAAATTGTTCTGCCGGCAGTTTCTCAGATGTTCTCGTTATGAGCTCAGTGGGTCAGAGCGCGAGGTTAATAATGCCAAGGCTGCAGGTTCAACACCAGTGTGGGCTATTTGCTTAAGAGCTGGACTTAATGATGAATTGGACCTTATCCCTCTCTGCAAGTCCCTTCCAACTCAGAATATTCTATGATTCTGTGATTTGTACCCATATATAAATTTATGTGTAAGTCAAATACCTGTTTTGTTTCAGTTACCCTTATTGTAGCCTATGGATGGTAGGATATTAAACCTGATTTAAGTGTTACTTACATCTTCTTTCAATGAATATGAATCACTGCAGTCCTAGGAAGTGCAGCATCAGTCTTTTAGAGCCTTCTTGATGAAAGAACCTTACCAAGGTAATTTGGGGGTGTTGCATCTAGGTGTCCAATCCCTCTCTAAAAACAGGTCCCAAAATGACTCTCCATGTGATCAGACAAACTTGGTGAGTCATGTGTAAGACATTCCCTCAAGAATTCCTCTTCCCAGGCCTCCAGCAATACCCAGAAGATTCCAGCTGCATGGAAACTGAACTGTTTGTTCAGTTCCACTTGCTTCAAGTACTGTAACCCTCCTTTGGTCTTCAGCCTAAAGCTGTTTTACAAGCAAAGAGATACCTAAACACACTCTGCATTATGTGACTGCAGAAAAGGTCGAGCTCCTATAGATATTTATTAGGTGATTTACTAGTACGTAGTGAATGCTGCGAGCATTTGGCTGCAAGGCTCACTTCAGTGTGGAATTCATCTGACAAAATATACGTGTCAGCAGGGTAAACCAGCCAGCTAACACAGGTCATAAGGATTGCACACGGAACGTGTTTATGTCTCTCCTCCAAACAGCTTGGGGTGTGAGGAGATGTGCCTTTTTGAAGTGTAAATGTTTGCAATTAGGTCAGCTGGATGCTTCTGGGGTTTGTCATTCCTACTGCTTAAAGCCTGACAGCCCCAGGCCACTCAGTGAAGATGAGGGTTGTGCAGCCAACAGTGGGGTAATGAGCACCCACCAAATATTATGAAGTCACCAAATCAGGAATTTCAGGATTATTGATTCTTAATGATGACTGACAGGACTATTTAATTTTGTCATTTCAGGCCTAAAAGTTGTCAAAAGTTTTGTATGGCTGAATCCTTGTTAGTATGACAAATTCTTGAAGACTTGACTGGCTCACCGAAGGAAAATAGTTAAAAGATGCCAGTCTTAAAACCCAGCAATGAAGTTACCTGGCCTTCAGCTCATTTGTTCAAAATAGTTGAGTACATTTACTCCCCAATCGGACCAAACAGATGCCTGTCATTTCCCAGTCCCAGGAGGCCACTCAAACTTCATCTCAGAATTTAAACAACAAGGACAGATGACAAAGAAGCTGAGATAACCCAGGCTTCACAGGCAAGGTGAGCACCCAACGAGCTGCACCTGGCACAATGCAAAGCAAATGTGCCCAAAGTCTTTTCCTGTCTCTGACCCTGTGTAGCTCACTCAGCTGAAAGGCCTGATTTTTCACTGTTGCAACACTGACGAGCTAAGACTTAATTTTAACATGAGGTACCAACTATCTTTAGGTCACTCACACACCTGCAGATTCACTTTTTCCCAGATGAAGTTTTCAGCAGCTGTACAAAGGTAAAGAATGTGCGAGTATCTTGGAAGTTTCTTTAATTATTATATGAGTGCCTTACAATATTACAGGAGTTCTGGAACACATACATTGAACAAAATCAATATTGTCAATATACAGTCACTTTTGTGAACACCTTTTTAACAGTATAGAGCTGCATTTGCTTTTGAAATTCATGTTTTGATCATGTTGGTCAGATGTGCCAGATGTGCACAGGTGCAGACAGTTTTGTATGCAATACACAGATCTAGTCTTGCTGCCTGCCACAGAAGAATAACTAAACAGAAAATAAGTCTGTCTAGTAAGAAACACGTTGTTTTGCCATGAAACTAAGCTGTGAAACTGCAATGAAACTTCTTTTTTTTTTTTTTTTAATAAGTTCTCAGGTCCCACCTCTGGCATATGACTTCTTGGAGTGTAAGAAGCTCTTCTCTTCTTTCTATTGTTTTGAACACTGTTCCCTTTCCAGGATTGTCTTGTGGAAGATGATACAACCTTTGAGAAAGATAAGAGCCAGGACTAGTAACTGCTGTCAGTGACAGAGAATAAGACCCCAAACACCCCGTGGTCAAACACCATCTCCAGACATGTGACCCAAATGAACTGGATTTTGCAGTAAGAAAGGGGATTGCTTAAGCACCCCCCAAATAAACCTGAAGTTATTTCCCAGTGTATTCCCAGATCCTGCAGATGAGACCTGAAAATGACAGGGTTTTTTTCTCACAACAGTACAATAACAGAAATAAAGAAAAATATGAAACCATATGGCCAAATTTCTAATGCTCATTGCAAGGGCACTATTTTGATGTCATTGATGTTTTCTCGTAGTGTTTTTTATCATCCTGTGTAGTCGATCATGTCACATTCTTTCTCAATCTGTGTGGTGTCTTCCTATTTTCCATGCTATACGATTATGTCAACAGGTATCTCAGGCACAGATGTCTCACGAGTTCTAAACCTGGGTAGATGGAGATCTACACAAATTGAAATGGCTGTAAGTGCCCGTTTTCTCCCTGCCTGTGAAAGCCCCATTCATCACCTGTGATGTGTTTGTTTCTGCACCACCAGCAGTGCATGGGCTTATGTCATTGGTTTAAAAAGAAAGGAACAGTGAAGTTATGTCTGCGAATGACATTTCCCCTGTAGTCAGCACTTGGGAGGGGCTGCACTCCATGTTAACCGTGTCATCAGGATCAAAACTGGGATCTGGGTTTCTTATAGGCATCTTCCATGCTAGGACTATCCTTACTATGTTTCTGTTAAAACTAAAGAACATTCCTTAAGCTGCAAAACTTGTTAGAATTATTTATGTATTTATTATACCTCTTCTCTCAAAAGGCCTACTGGGACCTCATGATCTAAACTGGAAATCCCAGGATGCAACCAGCAGACACCCAGCATCTCTTTTTAGAAAACCGAAATAGCATTTAGTACTCGGGCAATTTCCCATGCAGATGCCACTGTTATGACTGTCACAGAAAATTACATACATGGCAGAGCTTACAGTGTGTGGGAGGGAGATGTTAGCATTTTCCACTGCTCCCACCAAGGAAACCAGCACCTGAAAACTGCAGTCTTGGTTTCCCATAAAAGCTGGTTTTAACAGTATCCAGGGAAATACATTATTTGATTTTCTAGCAGAAAATTAAGGTTTTGCCGCTAGTCCTTCGGCTCAGGGCGAAGAAAATTAACAACTTCGTGTCTTTAATGATACATTGACTTAGCCAAGCTCATGGTAGGCACCTGCTGGCATCAGAGCTGGCACCAGCAGCCTTAGGTCCAGACTCCACAGAACAAGGACTGAAGCAAGGGAGGGAGGGGGAGCTGAAATACCTCTCCAGCTTCACTAGTTCTCATAGCAAACCATAGGAGGGAAAAGAAGGTCATAGAATGTATGGAAAACCTACAGTAATCATACTGAGAATGTAAATTATTTCATAAACATGGGGGGAAGGGTTTGAGCTGTTCAATTTAGTGTATTTCTCAGTCAATCAATGAACCTATTGCTGGTAAATCAAATACATTAATGAGCTACTTTCAAATATCATTATTTGTGCTATGTCTTTCTACTGGCAATTTAAAAAATTCTTTTTTTGTGCAGTTTCTGTAAAACTTACTTTAAATTTCAAAGCAATGTAACTAAATCTAATCTTGGATTCTCTCGAAAGTTTACATTTGCATATTTCTTACACTTACATATTGTGTTATCAAGTATGATAAAACATCCTGTTTTCTAACCATGACTCAGTTTATGTAGATCAATGATAAACAATACACTTGAGATTTTTCCTAAGAAGATCTGTGGTTAAATGTCTCTTATTGACTGGACGTAAGTAAATGATGCAAACGTTTTGTTTGATAAATGAATATATCTTTTTCTGTGAAGATAAAAATCCATAATCTGTTTATTCTATGAGACAAAGCCACTTTTAAAGTGTGACATTTAAAAAATATATAACATCACCAAAGTTGAACCTCAAAGTGTTTCAACTGGCTGTCTAAAAAATAACAATCCTTTGCCAGCATAAACCTTAAGAACGGCTTGTTTTCATGACTGTCATGAATTTAGCAAAATTCTGCCTTCACTTTAGTTTCCCAAGGAAAATTAAATCAGTTACTGTGAATGTGTGTTTATCCTAAGTATAATCTAGAATATAAAAATATACACTGCAGTGTAAAATCTCCACCTAGTGGTCTCTATTTATTGTGGTACACAGATTACACATCAGAAATGCCAATATATCAGCCTATTATTGCTGAGATGACTGGTGAGTTAAGCCATAAGTAGAGACAAAATAACACCAAATAAAAGTGTATAATTTGCTTTATCTGGTATTTACATTCATATTCAAAACCAAATCATAAATTTAGGCTATTTTTTGAATAAATAGATAAAGGAAAGTCAGAATAAAAGAAGACTAGCCCAGACCTTAAGCTCCCTTCTGTAAAACTCTTATACAATACATGAATAAAACCACTTTCCTTATTGTTTTTCAGGGACATTGGAGGCAATCACATTAATGCCCTAGCTAATCTCACCTTCCTGGAACGTGATGTGCTCAGTGTACTGTAAGAAATAAGATGTATTCAAATAAGGCAACAAAACCCTTTTGAATATGTGTGGCTCTGAGTCCTCAACATAGGATTTGTCTCGATGGATAAAGCCTCATCAGGACAGCTGTGCCTTTGTCAAGGAGGTATTCTTTACGATTAATTGCATTATTGTATGTGCAGTCACATGGCACATTTTGGCAATTGTCACAATCACTTGTTTCAACAAACTGAATAAGAAACAGGCCTACTGTATTATTTTTGCCTTGTGATCAGATCATGAGCACCAGGGTGCTTTTTGAACTCCACTAAATCCTGGGACTTGCAACCTGATCACGAAGCAGAAACAATCTACTATGCATGTATCTCAGCATACAGATATTTTCTCTTGTTGAATCCACTCCTCTTTCAGAATGGGCTTTCCCTTTGCTGGAAACCCAAGCAAAAAATTAAAAAGAAAATAAAATATATTGGTTATATTAACTAAAATATAAATAATTAAATCTCTTGCGTAGGGTAGCAAATTTTAGAAATGTATATTCAGCTATCTCTCATATAAACACACAGGACAAGAAAAGAAGGCTCATGAACATGAACAGATATTCTACAGCTTAAGAAATGCGAAATGCTCATTGGTGTTATTCATGTGGTATTTTACCAGTGAGAAACAGGAACTGGGGCTGTATCAATCACAGTGAGAGAAAAAGCAAAACATGCTAAATTTGTACATGTAGCATTTCTCTGTGAAAGAGAAATCCCAGAGGTTTTAATTTTTTAAAAAAATCGATATTTCTCTTTTACTTTGCAATTTGCCTGTTTTTATTTAAAACTAAGGAAAATTTTACTTAAACAGCTACTTAGTCTTGAGTAGTTTTCTTTTGCAGTGACTACAGTAACACACCTTGCTGCAGCTTGAAAAAATTAACCAGGTCCTGTGCAATTTCTAAGAAAACTAGGGATAGAAGCACCAAGCAGGAATACTGAAACATGAAATTAATAATACTAAACTGAATCATCAGGTACTCACTCTAATACATCTTTTATTTTACAGGTTTCTTCTTGGAGGGCAAATTCACTTGCTACCTGCAAATACATTTTTGACATTATAAGATTTGGGGGAATCACGTGCTTTCTGAAAGCTCTTTTTAAGTTATGGAGTGTGAGCTCTTCTGTGCCAGTATTCTGTGAGTGTACTGCACCTTTGCTGCCAGAGCTGAGGCAGGAGGCTGTGCACAACCAAATGCAGAAGGACAGAAAGTGAGAAGTCAAGAGTGATCTGCGGGCAGAGTTTAGTGGAGAGCGGAAACTTACTTCAAAATTTTGTGTGGTTTACAACAGACACAGTTGTATGAGCTGAAAAACATGGCCTCCCCTGTCTGGGTGACAGCCAGGATCCCTCCTCCTGGGCATATGAGCCCAGCTTTACCTGGCTCCCATGGAGCTGATAGAACATTTTTCACTGGCTTTGGCTCACTCTGAGGATCCCCATGGTCTCTGTCAAGTCTCTAGAATGACTGCTAGGGCAGCATCTCTGTGCTTTGGAGGTGAACCAGCCTCTCCCAGGAACTGTGTGGGGAACTGAGACACCTACTGCAATATCTGAGACCTTCACTCACCCTGGGGAGAGGGGTGTATGCATCAGGCTCATGTGAATACAAAGCAGTCACGCTGCACCTGGGTCTTGGTTACCTCATTATCTGGCATGACATAAAACAGCTGAAGAAAATGTAGAAGCTGAAAAGAGAAGGGAAAGTTTGAAGGAGAGGGGGAGTTATCAGTGGCTGCAGTGGCATGAGGGATTGAAACTGGCTGTGGAAGGAACTGATATTATTTGTTGAAGACACTGATTTGCTGGCATAATGGAAACTCCTTCACTAATACCGGTCTTCTGAGGGGAATTTACTTTGGGTGTTTTAATATTTTTTCTTTGTTTTTCCTTGTTCTACCTATATTAAATGTGAAAGCTTCATATCTATGTAATTAGGCTTTGATTCATCTCACCTCTCAGCAATTATTAGGTTCATAAATTATAGAGAGACCCTCAGGCAACCAGGTTCCCAAATTAGATACCTCAGATGAATTAGTTATGATGAATCAGAGCTGAAATGATCCATGTTTAGCAATTGCCAAACATCAGTGCCTGTACCAACTGGCTTCAAAGTGACTTATGGATAAAATCAGAGAAAGGAAGTACTGGATGAACTGAAATGATAATAAAAGCTAATTTTGCTGCTATTAAAATTTTAAGATAGCATGCTTCCTCACCTGTAAGGAGAAAATCTCACTACTTAGAGTTCCTAAAGTTGGCATATTGAAAGGGATGTGTGGAATACAAAGGGTAAACCTGACTGCTTTTGTTCTCTCAAAGGGAATCTCTCCAGCAACATAATTACAGACTCACCATGTTATTTGTTTAAAGATATGAAGTATTTACAAAAGCTGTGAGTTATAAATTAGAATCTCTCCTATTAATTTACCATGTCTTTTTCCTAAAATAAGTATTTTTTGTAAGTAAAACCTCATACATTTTACTAGCATAGTACATTAAATTAAATCCTTTCTATTTCATGAGAAATACTAATCAATTACTAAAGGTATGCGAAGCATTGATTTCCATTCTATAAGATGCTGAATGAACTTCTAATTTCTCTTCCTTCAACACACTAAGGTGGCAGGCCAGAATACAAAATTACAGCCATACAGTTTGCTCAGTTTTACTGTTATTCACAAATGATAAGCCTAGGAGCAAGCAAAACAAATAAATTAAGAACAAATTACACAAGTACAGCCAGGACACTGGGGCACATAACGACATCAGTAAGTGGTGACAAATATTTCAGAACATCTAGAAAATCTTTTTGGGGGTAGTTTATAAAAGTCTCACTTCTTGGGGCTGAGGATTCAGCCACATTTTGGGTTTTAACTAAGCATTTTAAATAAAGCTTGAATCCTTAAGATTT
This sequence comes from Brachypodius melanocephalos, assembly GCA_013398615.1. Taxonomy (NCBI): domain Eukaryota; kingdom Metazoa; phylum Chordata; class Aves; order Passeriformes; family Pycnonotidae; genus Brachypodius; species Brachypodius melanocephalos. The sequence goes on from VZSR01003803.1 coordinate 17,193,719, forward strand.
CTTATTTCTTCTTTAATTTGCAAAGAATCACCCTCATTTAAAAGTCCATCTCATAATTTCATGGGATTCAAGGCTGAAAAACAAGCCTAAACCATCTTTTTAAAAAATGTCACTCTGCCGTATGGCTTTTTCCTAAAAAGCTGTCCAAAAGAAGAACCAAATGTTATTTTTAAATTCACACTGGCTTTTTGTTAAGGAAAGGGAAAACATCCTGAATTAATCTGAATGATTAATCTGAACAGCTTCTCTGCAACTCATTGTTTGGTGTTTTTCTCTTCTGCTACCCAGTAAAACCACTGTGAGGAAGCCAAGCCAGGCCAATACCCAGTTCCTTACTGCAGGTGCCTCTGTGTGCCCAAGGGTAGCCAGGACATCCATGTGTCATTACAGTAAGGGCAGAACAGGTCAGGTGTCTAGTGCTATTTGACATCCCTACACCATTCCCATTCCAGAAAATCTTTGGTCTCTCATAGCTCCTGTGTTGTGTCTGCCTACCCACGTGGATATCTCAGTTACCACAGGACATGCCAAAAAATATCTGATGGAGTTTTAGTCTGGAGAGCCATACAGCAACCCAAAAGGTAGTGCAGGTTGAATAAGACTTTCTACAGGTCCCTGTGGCCTTGTCCACCTCTGCCTGATCCAGTTGCCCATGTACAGGAGTCTGGTGCCATTGGAGATGTCCCCTGCTAATCCATAAGGCCACAGGCCCCTTGTAGGTCTTGTGTCTTACCAGACAGCTCTGCATGGGCACAGTCCAAATGGGTGTTTCCAGGACACCTCAACTGTTTTTTGATGGATAACTGAGTCAATTATGCAGCAGCAGGACCAGAACGATTTCCTTTCAGATTCTTTGTGAAGTTGCCTTATACAGCTCTCAGTTTCATTATTAGTCACAGAATGAAACGCATCAAGTATCAGTATTCCAGTCCATAAGCCAATGCAGGAACAAGTCAGTCATCATAAGACTGGACATTGTTTTAAAGCACCGAGGTAGACATGCTGTGCTGCCATACAAACTTCAACCAGTGAGGGAAAGTGGAGCTATTTCAATCTGAGAGCACATTAATGTGACAGATTTGGTTCTGCCAATGTAATAGTACCACCTGCCTGCCTGTCAAAATGATGGCCTGATCTACATTTCCAGGCGAGAATATGCAGAGCAGAAACAAAGAATGTAAAACAGACATAATGTCACCCCCGAAATCTAACTGGGCCTGAATTAACCAGAACAAAGTGATTCAGAAATCATTCATTTCTTCCAGAAGCACTGCTGACAGGATGACAGGCATTTCATTTCATGGGATAGACAGTATATAATCAATTTGGGAAAAAAAAAAAAAAAAAAAAAAAAAGTTTAAAGTTAAAAATCGTAGGGGGAAAAATGTCTGTTGGCTCAGGTCAGGACAAAACACAAACCAAATCTTCAAATAAAATTTGAAGTTCTTGTCAAAAAGAATATCTCCTGTCTTCCTAGAAGTGAAGCAGACAATAGAGCAGGGAGTAGCTGAGGCAGGAACACCTACTAGGTTCTATGGAAATACAAGAATCTCTGATTCTGGATTAGGTATCAGAGGTATGTCTGCCCTAGCATCAAGACCCTGGAATCTGCAATTCAGGATTTAATCTTTACCTATAACAGACATGAGCACTCTTCTGTCTTATGTCATAGAATTATAGGATGATTTGGGATGGAAGGAAACCTTAAAGCTCATCTAGTCCAATCCCTGCAATAGGCAGGGACATCTTCCACCAGATCAGGTTGTTCAGAGTCCTGTCCAACCCAACCTTAAATGTTTCCAGGGATGAGGCATCAACCACATCTCTGGGCAGCCTTGATACAGCCATAGCAATAATGCTGTCAGTGTAGGTCAGAAGTCCTGGATAGTTGCTCCACACACATTATCACATCTGTCAAGAGGATCCCCGCAGTTCTGTCTATGAAGCTCTTCAGAAATGCAGAAATCATTGTTTTTCTCCTTTCATCAAAGTAATTTCAAAGTGACACAACCCAAGTGCCTTTTATCCAAGTAGATCACCTGTCTTGGTTATTTTTCTTTTTTGGTTCTGTTGTGATGTTTCCTTCTTCTAAAACGTGACCAAAGGATGTTTTTTATACACTCTCTTGCCATTGCTGTGTGCCAATTTCAAGTTATACCAACTGAATCATGTGAATATCATGGGGTTTGTTTTTCATGTTCATAGAGCCTCATTGACAAGAATTCAGTTCCTGTCACTCTTCCAATAATTCATGCACCCTTCCCTGAAATATCATCTGTGCAGGTATTGTACCAAATCCTTTGAAATGCTATTGTCCAGCAAATGAGGTGAAATTTAAAAATGCAGTCCTGATATGCCAGTATCTGCACTGAGTGTCTTCTGCAATCGACTCACTCATAGGTTTCTGTCACCACTTTTGCCTCTGTCAGGTCACCCTTGGCTTTGAGTATGCCAGAAATTTCTCCTCTGTTTTGGATCACAGCTAATCAAATAAGCTACTTCCATGGTGTGGTTTTTTGGCTTTTTTTCTCCCCAGCATAGACAAATTATGCAAAAGAAGGAAGTTCTGTCACTGTTTCTGGTGTTGCTAGGTTTGCTAGTCCTCCAGTTCATGCACTCCTGACACTGAATTTGCAGACTGAAGGTCTAGTGGGATGCTGCAGAATGAAGCTTGGCTTTCAGACACTCCAGGAAATGCTTACTGAGTTTACTCAGTACACAAAGTGTTCTTTCATTACAGCATCACCATTAGGTTTTTTATAAAGTTGAACACTTTTAAGACTCTCAGTGCCAGTGCTGGTTTTGCTTGCATGTTTGTAATGTTATACAAACCTTGCTTTTTGTCTTCTGTCTTCTTATTCTGATTCTGATAGCAGAAGCTGTCTTTTATCTCTGCCTGTTCTGGGCTCATTTGTGCTTTCAGTTCTGTGACTCCTTTGTTAGTCAGAAGGCCCTCTGGCCAAGGTTTATAACAATAAGATTTTAAATCACACTGCAGTGAGCAGCTGAGCTTAGCACACAGGGAAAGAGACAAAATCCTGTGCAATCACTTCTTGAGCTTCCCTTAATGGATATCACATCATTTCAGAACGGCATAGCCACAAGGGGAGTTCAGGCTAGATGCACATCCCTGCAACATAATCTTCCAGTAAAAACTCAGTGTGATAAACAATCATAGGATCATTCCTACCAAATATAGTCAGGAATTTTTCCAGAGGTTAGTTTCTTTAAGACCTATCATCTAAGAAAAGGCTTGTTTGCATAATTAAAATTTTGATAACTACAAAACTCCCCGTTTCATATACTTCATTTACAGATCATGACATTTGCATATTTTACAGATACCTGGAAATGACTGAGATTCCAGATGCAAATGGAAGAATTTTTCAACCTAGGAGGAACTTCTTGTACCTGTATATATGCAAAATAAAAGGGCTTACTTAGGGGGATGAGAGGCCTATACATAAATGTCCAAAACCATCGCAGAGTGTTGCTTTTCCATATTAATTTCTGAAAAAATAGACTAAATATTTCACTGTTTTACAGAGATCCTCATTTTGTTCCCTCATTTCTACATCATATCACATTACTTTTTTTCTGGCTGAAGTGGATCAAATAAAACTGTTTGCTTGCTTTGGAATTACTGTAGCCTTAAGCTTAGAAGGCAGAAGTAGAATACTTAATTCACATGTTCCCAAAAGTGGGAAGTGAGTTAAGAAACAGAAAAGTGATTGCATTTTTGGACATGAATAAGAGCCATCTATGTTCACAGAGAAGATAGGATGTGTGCTGAACAGACATCTTAATTAGCTGCCATAAAGCATGTTCTTTTCCTTCACAATATGTCATGGCTACAGGCCAGTAACACCAGGTGAATCTTCACTACAACCTCTGAGCCGTGGCAAAGGGCTTTGGGAGTGTCATGCTTTCACAATTCAGGCCAGCCAGGATAAACACACAAACACTTGTTGCCTCTCTAAATGGTTGAATTGTCTTTCCTGATGAGAAAACTTTAGGCTTAACTTTTCCTTCTGATTTTGGTATTTTAGCCCAAAATAATCCTCAAAAACTTGTATTTACTTATTCTATTCCACGAATATAAGCGTCTTCTTCAACTGACTTTTTCAAGCATCTTCATCCTTACTTTATTGCTAAAGAACTCCTACTATACTCTACTCCACTCTTTCCTATCCTTTGAAAAATAAAACTCAAATCAGCTACTGTCCACTTCCTTACCAGCAGATGGTGGATACGATCAGTAAGGCCACATAAACATCTTTACAAGGTTTGTGAAAACAAAAACATATGCCAACTCTGACATTTTAAAGTGACCTGAAGGAAATCACTGGTGACTATGGCCACTACCAGCAGCATTGTTACCAGGGACTGAAAAGACATGAGCTGCCACCAAATGCCTGAGCGAAGCCTCTTTTGATTTATAATTTCATAACATGCCCCTTGAACTATTTTGTTAACATTTCATCTCTGATTGATGTATGTCCCTTCCAACTGAAGTAATCTATTCTCTTCTAGTCTAGTCTAGTCTATCTCCTTTTTTTTTTTTTTTTTTTTGGCACAGGAACTAATAAGTGCTTCTGTTATATTTGAATGGTGTATTTCAAAATGTGATATTTCCAAATGATTGCAGCACATCCTGTCCAGTAGTTGTTCCCAAATAAAGAATAATAGAGCCAATAGAAATGGGGGTCCAAATTCATACTTGCTATGGCTAAGTCCTACTTCCTTGCAAGCTTGTGGTGCAATAGTGTGACACTGTTGTTGGGCAATTAACCCTTTAAAAGCATAAGAGACCTATTATTACTTCCCCTCTCTTTGTTCAAATTAGTCAAACCTGTAAAGTCAGCTCTCTGACTGCTTGTTAACTTCACACAGGAAAGATGTTATCTTGCATGACTTCAGGGGTTTACAGTGCAGATGTCTATGAAATGGTCACTTTGCTCTCTTTATAGTCAATGAGCTGTACAATTTACCTAATTCTGAAGAAAAGATGCAAAGGAGGCCTAGTGAGTCATGTCCCCAGATCATCTGTTGACTTCATTGGCTATAAAGACAGACAAGGCATGACTGGCTCAGGTCTTCAGCCTTGCAAATGGCTAAAGACAGGTAAAATTAATTCATTGCTTAGAGATATGAAGAGCTGAATTCAAGGCAAGGTATCAGAGGTCTTCTGTGTATTTATTATATATTGCCATGTATATATTGTATAGCGCCATAGGCCTGCCAGGTCTCACACACTCTGCCTGAGATCCTTTCAGCTTGTTTCTAGCTGGAATGCTGCCACTGCAGTGTCTTTAACCTGAGCAGTGCCCAGACATTGTTGCAGCTCTCTCCAGGTCCGGCTGCCTGTGTGCCAAATATTGCAGTGATTCAACATTCTGCTGCAAAGGTCCCTGTGCTGGCCAGAGCCAGGGAGCTTGATCCCAGATTATCACATGCTCACAGAAGACCCATTTGGCAAGACTTCTACTATTACATCCTGGCACCAGTTTTCACTCTCATTTGTAAAAAGGAGGTTTTTAGCTCCGTAACAAATGAATTCTGATGCCACAAACATAGAGTTACATTATTTTTGAGTCCTACACCATCTTTGGCTAAACATGTAAGCATATTATTGATGGAGTATTTCATTGTTGTTTTTCAGTAAACTGTAAAATCTATTTCTTAAATAGGTGTTTATTGTCTAAGGGGGTATATTTGTTCTTTGCTAGAGTTTTTGATATTAAATACTGTGAATAGCATAAAAATAAAATTGTAGATGAAAAGTTTACCGTGCCATATCATGGGGTTCATTGCATGCAATCTATAGAGGTATTAGTCCTGTTGTTGACATATCTGACACTGGATATGTATTTTGTGTTTGTCTTTCCCTTCAGTAAAATCCATCCTGGAAAGTAGCAGACAGCAGTGGTTCTTATATCTGTGTGGATTGATGGATTGTTTGTTCCAATCTGTATTTCTAAGCAAGAGCCTGGTTTCAGGTTGTGGTGGGCTGACCCTGGAGCACATCAGAGGTGCTCCATCACTCCCCTGCTCAGCTGGGCAGGGTGAGACCAGTCAGCCATTACTGTCAAAGCCAAAACAGGTTTGATTTGGGAAAATTACCTGAATTTATTGCAAATTAAACCAGAGGAGGATAATCAGAAATAAACCCAAATTTTAAAAACACCTTTCCCTGACCCCTCCCTTCCAGGCTCAACTTTGCCCTCAATTTTCTCTCCCTCCTCCTCCCCTCCACCCCTGAGAGGGGCAGAGAACAGAGGCTGTGCTCAGTTCATCACGTGTTGTCTACACTGCTCCTTCCTGCTCAGGGTGAGGACTCCTCACACTCCTCCTCTGCTCCAGCATGCGGTCCCCTCTACAGGAGACAGCCCTCCATGGGTCCTTCCCACGGGCTGCAGTTCCTCACAAATTGCTCCAGCATGGAATCCTTCCATGAGGTGCAATCCCTCAGGAACAGGCTGCTCCCATGTGGGTCCCCTGTGAGGTCACAAGTCCTGTCAGCAAAACCTGCTCCAGCATGGGCTCCTGTCTCCACAGGGCCACAGGTCACTGCTAAGAGCCTGCTCCAACATGGGCTTTACACAGGGTCACAGCCTTTTTTGGGCAACCACCTGCTGTGGTGTGAGATCTTCCAGGGGCTGCAATGGATATCTGCTCCACGATCGACCTTCGTGGGCTACAGGGGAACAGCTGCTTCAACACGGTGTTCCCCACAGGCTGCACGGGAATCTCTGTTCTGGCACCTGGAGCACCTCCTCCCCCTCTTTCTTCACTGACCTTGGTGTCTGCAGGGCTGTTCCATATATTTAATTCTTCTCTCTGCTGCTGTTCTTCCATTTTTTTTTTCTCTCACACTCCTTAACTGCTGTTATCCCAGAGTTGCTGTACCACTGTTGCTGATGGGCTCAGCCTTGGTAAGCAGCAAGTCCATATTGGAGCTGGCTGGCATCGGCTCTGTCAGACACGGACAAAGCTTCTGGCAGCTTCTCACACTGCTAAATCCTTGCCACACAAATTCAATACACAGGTGCTGGGATACTGACATAAATGGCACTTTCAATGGCTCTCAGGTACTTGTCGCAGTTCTCCACTCCATGGCATTGCCATTTGGTGAAGAGTAAAAGCCTTGACCTGAAACACAGCACAATGTGATTAAAATCCAAGTTGCACAGCTTGTGCTGCTCATGTTCTTCCATCAGTACTTTAGGACAGATATTAATACAGATCCAAGGAAACCAGTCTGAAACGAACATACGTCTCCATCACGATGCCGGGGATTATGTTGGTTTTTCCATACTATGGGAGAGATCTGCAGGTGGTTTCTGCTGCAGGCTTACTGCAGCATTTCTAGTCAGGAGACCAGATCTCTGTGGAATCACGAGCCCACCCATGCTGCGCATTAATTGTGTTTCTATAGTAACTTCTTACAACTTATTCACATCTTGCTGTGTAACAGATGGGAACACGTGATATATGATATATAAGCAGGCTGTATGACAGCAGACAATATTGAGGGGCTTTTTCTAACATAAAATTGGTATCTATATACTACAGATACATTGAAATTATAACAAAATAATGGAAAAGAATGAAAAAGAAAAGTGGTCAGAAGAAAGGGAAGAGAGAAAAGACCATTTCAATGCTCTTTTTTCTGAATCTTATTTCCTCACAGGTGTGACCTGGCTGGCCTCCATCATCATTGTGTTTTCATAGGTTAGCATGTTTTATTTTGTTCCAGTCAAAAAAAAGCCCTTCAGGCATCAGAGTTAAGGAATCACATACACAGGAATGCTGCAGTTGACAATAGATTTTTTTCCCAAAAGTATTCACTGATGCCATCTGCTGGAATTGTGCATTTGTCACTGAAATCCTCTCCTCATTCCAGGTGGAAATTCCAAGTAATGCTCTGTGTGTGTGACTTCCTTTGTTGAAGATTCAATTTAAACGAAATCAATTTTGCCAGAGGCATTCTAGTTCACCATTGGTGAAGAGTAAGTATTGCTCAAAATATTTGACCTTGTCTACATTAAGAAATTGACAAAACCAGAAAATACGTGTATGTCTACAATTCATTCCCCTGCCCCAGAGAGTCAGTTTATCATAATCTTCATATAATATATATAGACTAAGGGAAAGGATCTTTGTCTCATTTGGTCTGTACCATCTATTTCAGGATACATCCTTGTGGTGGGGTGTTTCTCCCCGGGTTGGAAGTCTTTGGTGGGAGAAAGCCAGAACAGTCTATGCAATGTGTAAATCTATATTAATCTTCTAGGATTTAAGTAATATATGATCTCTGCAGAGAGGTGAATGTCTCTTTGTGCATATAAAGTCACTCCTCAGGACTGCAAGACCTGAGCAGTGTTATTACTATATTTTAAGGCACTAAAAGTCAAGTGAAACTTCCTGTGTAAGCAACAGAGCCCAGACTGAAATAAGAATTAAATAATGAAGCTCTCATAACGACCCTTGAAAGCAGTCAATTCAGTTTTCATTGCACCAGGTTTTACGAAGCATAGGCATCCGGGCAGCATGGACAAGCACAAGCTTATGGGGAGTATTTACGGCACTGAGGCACTTGTAAGGAAGAACAAGGCCCCGTTATTAACCATGTTTTCATAACCACCTTAGCTATATATTGACTTTATTGCATATGAGTTGCTGACCTGTTACAACCAGAAGAATCAAGCTCTTAGAGGGAGAATAAAGCAAAACTTTCAGCAAACTTTTATTTTGTTTCACTATTTCATAAAGATCCAGAAAATGTTTCAGAAGCTCTAGTCCATAAATCATTCTGAATTGTCATCAAAGGGGTTTGGAAAAATGAGGAAGATCCAGAAATTGAGAAAAAACAAGTGTGTGGGAAAATGACTGAAAATAAGGAGCCTGAAGAGTTAACATGTGAGAGCTGAGATGGTGGGACTGGGTGTGTTCTTCAGGCCCACCCAGACTCCAAAATATGATGGATATATTTGAACCACCAAGAAAGCAGGAAGTGAATAATAAGGTCATTTTACTGTGGCAGTGAGCCCAACTGTGAAGTTTTGACCCAAGTATTCACACAGCACAGACTTCAGCACGGGATTCTGCCTCAGGGTATCCATATTTCCATTTAGGTACCAGAAGATTCTCTGAGATAGTGACACAGTCGACCTACTTTCCAGTACTGACCAACTCAGCGGGTGCCTGAATTTGGTAGACACTGTCCTACTTGTCCTGCACAGTCCCTGGAGCCTCCTGGGTTCAGCATGTGCCTGGTGACAGCAGAGCAGGAACCCAGGGGCAGAGGAGCTATAGCAGCTTGATGGTTTCTATCAGTGGTTTCTCTGCCTATATCTGTGCAGGTGAAGTTGGGTCTGGCTGTTGTAGGTGCTATAGGAAATGTCCAACCTCAGACACACCAGGACTTTGGATGCAACCACGTTAGCACAATGGATGGGAATGCCAGGGGAGGAGCAAAGCAGCCCCACTGTGGGTACTGCAGAATGGGTTATCCCATACTGGGGCAAAAGTTGAAGGCTAGCACCCCAGTGAGGCTGCTGTGCCACCTAAAATAAGTGTTGCCTCTGCAAACAGATGTGCAGGCAGCTAGCCACCATCCAGACTTCACGTGCCTGCCTTGGAGAGGCAATTTCCTCCCCTGCAGCCTCTCCTGACACACAAACTGCTGCAGCTCAGCAACAAACCATGTGCATTGCACTGGCTAAATAGTGGGGATGGGATGGAAAACTGGGCTTGACTACTCCACTCTGGGTACTTCCCTAGGACAATGTAGACACAGTCTGTCATCTTTTCCTCTCCTTGACAAAATCTTCACTTAAAACTCACTTTCTCTTGAACTTTGGGATAAAGTACAGATTGATCCTTGTCCAGCCTTGTTTGCCCACACAGATTTGATTTAAGAAGACAGAAGGACACTTTTCCACATTGATTTTCAATCTGTTCCAACAGATTAATATTTAAGCCATGCCATTCGTTAAAATAATTTAAATTTGTCTTTTTTGGGCTTCCATGTGTAGTAACTGAACTGCCTATGACTATGAAAGAAGAAAAAAAGCTATCCTTTTTCTGACTAAAATATCTCAAACATCTAAGTCTCATGGTAAATTCTTGAAAGCTATTTGATCTTTTCAATACTGCTATTTTTTTTCCTTTAAGTTGTACACCCTGATGGCCCTCTCCTCCTCTGATAAGTTGAAAAAAAATGAAAGACAGATTGTTAAAAAGCAATAAAGGAGAAATTATGCAAAGAATAGAGATTACAGAATCACAGAACCAAAGAGAAATTGACATTGGAAGGTACCTCTGAAGATCTAATCCAAAATCTGAACTCAAGTTGGATCAACTAGCAAGTCTTCCAGGATCATGTCCATCTTGGTTTTGAGTATCTTTCAAGAATGAAGATGTCACAACACCTCTGAGTTGCTTCTTCCAGTGTTTGACAACCATACAGTAAAGAAATTTTATTTTGCTTACACTTAAACAGAATTTCCTGTATTTAAGTTTGTGCGCATGGTCTCCTGTCCTGGCATCGAGCATGACAGAGAAAAGTCTGCCTCTCTCTTCTTTGGTCCTCCCCAACAGGCATTGAAACACGTTGGTAAGATCCCCACTGAGCCTTCTCTTCTCCAGGATGAGCTGTCCCAGCTCTCTCATCCTCCTCTTGCGTGTCGGGTGCTTCTGGCCCTGGACATCTTCCTCAGTCACACCCCAGCATGTAAATCTCTCCTCTGCTGGGGAGCCCAGACATGGACCCAGCTCTCCAGGGCTGAGCAGAGACTAATGATCACTTCCCTTGACCTTGTGGAAATGCTCTTCCTATCTCAGTCCAGGAAGCTTTGCTCTTTTTTACTGCAAAGGCACATTGCTGGCTCTGAACCTATTAGTTCTCCACAAGGACTCTCAAGTCCTTCAGAGCTGCCTTCCAGCTGGTGGGTCCCCAGTGTGTACTGGTCCATGGCAGGATTCCTCCACAGCGGAAGGGATTGGCTTTTTCCTTTGTTGAACCGTGTGAAGTCCTTGTTAGCCCATCTCTCCAGCCTGTTAAAAGTTCCCCTGAATGGCAACACAACCAACTGGTGCATCAACCCCTCCTCACTGTTCTGTATCTTCTGCAAACTCTGTCCTATTGTCCACGTCATTATTGAAGACACAAAACAGTGCTTGATCCACAGTCAGCCCCTGGATATCTTCCCTAATGACTGGCCTCCAAACTGGCCTGTTTGCCTCTCAGCCTCTGAGCAGCTCAGTTTTCAGTCCACACTGCTGTCCATTTATCTAGTTCATATTTCATCAGACTGTCTACGGGACCTTATGGGATACAGTGTCAAAAGACTTTCTTAAGTTGAGATACACAGCATCAACTCCCCACCCTTCATCTACCAAGGCACTCAAGTCATCCAAGAAGGCTATCAAGTTAAAAACATGCTGACTGCTCCCAGTCATCCATTTGTCCTTTATATGTGTTGGGAAATGGTTTACAGGATTATTTGCTCTGTCACCTTTCCAAGTACCAAGGTGAAGCTGACTGATCTGTGGTTCCCCAGATCCTCTTTCTTGACCTTCCTGAACATAGAAAGTGACATTTTCTTTTTTTCCCCATCTCAGAAATGTCCCCTCATTTGATGTAGCAAAGTTTCTTAGCATATAAAATATTTGGGGAATTGAAAAGATTCCTGGGGCTTTTTTTTGCCTCTAATGTCTGTAATTCTTTATAATTATTTCTATGGTTATTTGCTTAATTTTGAATTAAAATAAAAGAAAATAAGATCAGAACAAACAGCTGTGCCTGGACAATTATTGTTCAGATAATTGCCCACCATGAAGAACTAAAAGGAGAATTGCTTTTGTATTGTGCTAAACATTTTTACTCTGTTGTTACTGGGGTCTGTTTAACAAGCAAATATTTTTAAAAAAACCCTAAACTTAGCTTTACAACATAATTTTTTGACATAACACAATAATGAATAAAATAATTTCTTGTCCCTCAGAGCTAGCATGTAATCAATGACAAATGAAACACAAGGGCAGGAACTGAAGGTGAACACTGAAAATCCCAAGTGCAGTTCAGTTGTCTGCAATGCAGGGAAGTTTTTTAAGGTCATTATCAGCCTGATAGCAGCAGAGAACATTTCTTTGTACCTTTTATCAGCGAACAACTGAGCAACAAACACTTCAGCCTTAGAAATCCTAACAAGAGACAGATCTTTCAAAAGGTAATCTTCTTTTATGTTATCCTCCTACTTGAAATACAAGATAAAATGGATCAGACAGGACTGGCTGCAATGATCCAGAGAATGATGTATTTTAAAACAGGGATTTTCAAACTGTTGTAGAAATCCATATCATTCACCATTTTCAATGTTTAGTGTTTTACAATAAGCATGTGCCCTTTGGATTGTTCTAAAATACTGTGCAATATTCATTGTTTGTCCAGGATAAAAACACTTGGTTTTCCTACTCTGAACAAAGGTTGTTCAGGAGGCACACTGTAATATCAGCAAAGGTAATCTCAGGTCAACACATGAATAATGGAACTGAAAGTAAAGTTAGACACCTTCCTATCTGCATAAATCTATAAAAAGGACTTCAGTATGATAGATGGTGGTGATGGTGAACTGAATGTCTCTGCATTCAAATACATAGATGCCTTACATTATTTATCAAAAGAGAGTCTCTTAATTTTAAAAACAAGGCTCGACCAAAACATATTCATGGCTTGGGCTGTTCTCTCTTATTATTCTACTCATTAGAAATCAATAATATCAACACTTTCTGAAAGGTCAAACAAGATAATTTCTTCATCAGTATGAGTAGTATTTCACTGTTATTTGTACTGCAGCCTAAAAATGTACCAAAAACAAGCATTGAAACACCCATCACATGTAAGATAAAATGCTGCACTTCTGGTTGTGCACACTAGTTGAAAATTAATTTTTTATTTAATGCCTTTATTTATAATTTGAAACTCATTAATAAAAGCAAAGGTGAAAATAGTGCAACTATTTCCTGCAAGACACCCCTCCTTCCTCGAAAAAGCTAGGACCTCCCAAAAATGTTCTGTGAATTTTCTCTGCACCTTAACACAGAGTTTTAGGGACTGCAACCAGCCCTACACTTCCTGAAGCACAGCGTAATTGCAATGCTTGTAATGGTACTATTTTATAACTTCACTGCAAGTCAAGAGAGAAAACTAATGAGTTCAATGTGAAAAAGGAAGATGCTCTACTCTTTCAAGGTTATTTTTTTTTCAATGCTCCTTGTCATTTGCTGTCTTCTCTCCATCTGTTTTTTATTCCTGTATTATTTTTCAGCTCTGTTTTGTGTGCACTGATAATAACATCGTGAAACTGAATGAAATGGTGCCTTTCAGAATCTGACATCTTAGTTATTTCTGCTTTGTTTCTGCTACCACACAGAGAAAGGGGCAAGGGAATGACAATGGAGGAATTGGAGAGTAAATAATCTCGTTTGTAAAGGTTCACCAAACTGCACAGCACAAAGGAATTGACAAAATGTTCACGGCAGCTCTTTAGCTCTTTAATCACTTCTCTAACATGTGGGAGACTTCCACTGCAAGGGAAAAGGTATCTCAAGAGAGGAGTTCACTTTTACTAGAGATATTTTTGCGCTTATTGATAGCACTATTAAAGGTAACAGCTGTCCTTGGATTTTATTTCCACATAACAATTAATGTCTCTTATACACTCCCAAAGCCCACACCTCTGTTTCAAGAGCCTCCACATTGACTGCCTGGAACAAATATGCCATATACTCCTCCAGAGACCCTTTGGCACTAAAAAAAAAAGCCCCCAGGGTTTGTGGCATCAATTACAAGTCACTGCTGACCTTGGTCCTAACTTGTATTTCCCCCATCACGTCCTGTGATGCCCTCAGAAAATTCCAGATAACGAGCTGCTCCTGCTGCAGTCTCTCAGTATCCACACTGACACTGGTGGTCCCTGTGTGACAACACCCATGAAACTGAGAAAAGGAAGAGGGGAGAGTGGGTGCTTCAAACAGCTCCAGGCACTGGACAAAGCACCATCTGTCATCCTGCAGTGACAGATGCATAGAACAACCAAGGAATCGTGCCACCAACACAGACACCAGCCACAATTTTAGGATCTAGCATTTCCTTATGCTTTGGGAGCATGGCCAAGGGTTATCCAAGCTCTACTAGGCAGGGAATTTATTTGCTAAGGAAGTGGCATAAGCAAGATAACAAGACTTCAGACACAGCCTGTAAAGCTTTAATGTTTCTACATCAATCAGCAGCAGTTGGCTGAACAAGGAGAGTTTGCACTGTACCTATTCAAAGGGAGGCAGAGCTGTGACCGCAGCGTGACACCCCTGTGGATCTCCAGGGTTCAAGGTAGCTTTGCTACATCTGATCCCTCCCCACATGACTACGCTGCTCAAAAAAGATCCAGCTACCCAGGAACTACTTGCTGTCTTGTCTTTCAACACAAACAGTATTAAACTTTAGTCATTGGAGGCATTCGAATTAAGAAAAAGCAGGAGACAAGAGGAAACTAAACTCAAAATTTTTTAAAATGGCATATATAGATGAAACTATATGCAATTTGAATGCAGAAGAGTTATTGAATGCTGCACTTATCAGTATTTATTGTGATGGGGAAAAGCATTAATGCCATAAATCTCAAAAATCGCCCATATATAGCCACTCAGAATCCAAACCTTTTTTCACCCTAACAGCCACTGAGAGGATTATGTCAGAGTAAAGTGTCCTTTGCCACATCAGAGAAATGTTCTCTGACACTTTTGTTACAAAGCACTTATTAAAAGGGAAGGAGTCCTTCAGCTTCACGTTTCCATGCTAGGTGATCCTTGATGAGATAGTTTCCCAGTTGTATAGGATGAAGCAGGAGCTGTGAGACAGTGAAATCCAAAAGAGACACAGACCCAAAAGTGTGGCTCATGATGGCAGAAGTGTTTTAAATGAAATATCACTCACATTTCTGCTACCATTTCCCATCTATGAATCAGTCCTGCACCTTGGCTGAGGAAAGAGACAAATAAAGAAATGTCCTCCTATTGCTAACTAGTGTAAAACTGGCCCTCAGCCCTCTAAAATCAACTCCACTCTGCATGAGAGAAATGTTATCCCAGGCCAGAAATATCCAAACAGAGCTGAGATCATACACTGAATGAGTCTCCACTGCTTCATACCTACAAGGAAATTTGTAGTCTTCTTTGGGAGTATAAAACTCCACTGCTCTGATTTCCTAGGATCTTTTAGTACCACTTGTTTAAATCAGTTTTGGGCACAGACAAGATGATAAACAACATGGTGCTAACGAACAGCTTAAAAAGCATGAAGAATATAAGAGCTACATTTAATATGAAAATACTAAAAAAAAATTTCATCCTTCCTACACATTACTCTTCATCTGTAGATGTGGCAGCCATTACTTTAACACAAAACTTTTTTTTTAAATTCAAGTATTCATTTGAATATTCAAATGAGTATTCAATCAAAATCCTTGGTAAAAAGGATCCCTTTTGAAAGCAAATACACATTATATATGCATTGATATTGTTTACCAGTATTCATAACTACATTTTCTAATGAAGACACAGCTATCAGAACCTTCCAAGAGGCAATTTTTAATCTATTTAAGCACATTCATGAGTTTTTAGGTTTGTATTTTCTGTCAATAGCCCTAAAAACTATGACACCTATAACAAAGATTGCATTGCATAAGAAAACAGAGCCTTTGATAATAGCCAGTTTTAATTTAGGATGGTGACACACTAAGCATTTATGTGAAATGAGCACAAGCAACAGAGAGCAGGAGATTATTATAGCCCTGTGCAACACATGGTAACTTCAGGTTTAGAACTAATGACATCAGAAGGACAGCCTAGAAACTTCTGCTGCACATCTGGGTCTGAGGAAGAAGTGGGAATTCCTGACAATTCCTAAAGAAGCATATGCATTCCTGCTCATCTTTTTCTGTTCATAAAAGTTAAAACAGTGCTTGTTGATTTTTACCTCTTCATTGTTGCTGTTACAATCACCAGTTTACATTCAGCAAAGGTGAGCTTCACTGCTTTCTGTTTGATACTGAAAGGTACTGTATAAGGAGGTAAATCCTTTACACCACAGGGATGGAGAGGAACAGGAGGCAGGAGGACATAGTGGGTTGTAGATTGATTTTCACCCAGATAAATGAGAAGCCACAACAGCTGCTGAAGCAGACCATATCAGACCTTCACCAGCCCAGAGGACTGGCAAGTGCAAAGCAAAATCTGGTGAACTGGTGCTCTGTGTTACAGCTCACCATGAGCGTGGTGAGAGAAGAAGGCTGAAAAGACACAGGGCTGTGCACACACACAGGCCCTTGATACATGCAACCAACACATTTCAAAGCCATCAGGGGCTAAGGCTGAAGCCTTTCCAACTTCCACCTGTTCGTCCAACTGATTTATTGGGACAAGTGTTTTGCCCTCAGGTGAAAAGCCTCCCCTGCTTGTTGCTTCACGGTTTAGTATATGGGCAAAAGTTTCATCATTCATAATAAATTTGAAAAAAATGTTAGCCAAGGGACAGCTGCCTAAGTCACCTGGTTTCTAGGCACAGACATGAAAACAAGGTCTAATTACATTCTATTTCCTTTCTAGAGTTTCTGGAAATGTGATGATGTTTCAGGCAGCAAAGGGAACCAGCTTTACATGAGCAGCACACACACATACATACTTTTCAACCACTCTTCCTCAGGTAGCTTCATCATGTCACCTCAGTCATGTATTTTCTATTAAGATCTTTAGTTCATTAAGAAGGTCTCACCTCCCATTTTGGAGAAGCTTTGTTTCCACTGATGTAACAGCTACAAAAAACAAGCACTCTATGCTGTGAAATCTAAGTGAGAAAGGCCCTTTTACTGGCCATTTGATTCATCATGCAATAATATCCAGCCAGCCCTCGCACTACTGAGACAGCAGAACATTTGATTTGAAACATAGTAACAGTCAGAGACAGCATTTGTTTCTAGAATTTCAAAGCACCCATGTGTTAACACATACTAGGCTTATTATCACTCTTGACAGTCTCCAGGTGAGCAGGAGAAGTCTTGCTTCTCAAATTAGGGTCTCCAGCATCTTAACAAGTGAAAAGACACTGGATTTGTGTGCCATTATTTTGGTCATGCTGCTACACACAATTCCAGTCAAGCAGACTAAAGTTAGATTCCCACATGTGTTATTCAAGGCACAGCTATGTCATTCACCAGTGCAGATCAGGGAAGCAGCACGCAGATGAAGCTCCTGTAGTGCGTATTTAGCGAGTAACATCTTCTTCTGTGTGCTTTGTCAAAGGTTCTAATGTGGGGAAACAGTTTCTGTGCTTGGTCTAGTATTTTAATTCCTGTGAAACAACTCTAAATGCTTCACTAAAGTTTATTTCCCAATCACCTGTGACCCTATTAAAAATTGCTCTAAATCAAATAATGCTATTAGAAAAGTCACTTGTGCGAGTTGTTATAAATTATCATCTTTTTGCACCCACCTTTGCAGTGGTAAAAATGATAAAGAGAGGCAAGCAGCCACTGAAAACTGCACTGAATTCTTGAGTCCTTTAGAGGGGACAAGCAATTACAGTCTTGTTTATCCAGACTTTGGCAACCAGTTTTTACCTTTTGGTTCTCCTGCTGGAAAAAATCAGTATAATTAGATGCAAGTGCACAGCAAACAGCCTGAGGAAGACATCTGAACAATGTGTAGGCATCTGAAGGATGGTGAACATGAGTACATCAAGATGGTGCCTCACTCCATGAACAGATAAAAGCCATTTTCAAAACACATTTCCTCCATTGTTCCCCAAGGATGAATCTGCATGTGGCGTGTTTCACAACTGGTGTTTTGCAGTCATCTAACTTACTCCCCTCCTCACTTCTGACAGATGCCCATGTAGCTCCACCATGACGACCCATTCAGTCTGTCCATCCTCAGCCCAATCAACAGAAACTAGCAGAGGTCAGTTCACACATCTCACAAATCAGAAGCTGCCAGAGTCCTGCCTGAAATCTCATTGCTGGAGTAAGACACTCTTGAACAAAAGACTCTGCTAAGAAATGCAAACTTTTAAAATGTAAGATCCATTCCAGACACTGGAAACAACTGAGATTGTATTTAAGAATGTAATTTCTACGCATTCCTGTGATCCTGGCCTTCAGTGAATGACAACAAGATTTTCTTGGATCAAAACTAAAAGAAATGGATGAGCTCTGCTTAGTACAAAATGGTGGAATTGTGGATATTCACAATTTACTTAAAAATAGTTCTCAATATCAGAAAAGAAAGGAAGCGTCAGCTCTTAGCACTAACAACTTCCACTTTTATCTCTGCTAATACAGCATGTGTTATCTTAGGAAAAGGAATTTGAAAAATCACATATACAACAGAACTCGTCACAACTGAGCAAATAGTTGATCTTTGAGTGTTACCAAAGTGTAAGCAAATGTGATGCAGCAGCTCATTCCCGGTACACTTTGAAAATGCCGGCAAGAGTCAAGCAGAAAGGTGCATTATGCCCTGTCTCACCATCACACCAAATCATTTGAATATGTTAATTTGAAATTTTCTGAAAGTTTCCCTTGTCCTTCACTGTTGCTAGGCCATTAATTGAAGAAATGGGAAGTGGAAAAGTTGGGTAAATAAAGCTGTGTTAGCTGCTCTGAGAGTTGTTCTCTCTTCCAAAATACAGTGTGACAATATTCTGCTCTTGGGTGTGTCAAAATGCCCAAATTTGTTACTAATATAATCAAACAATAAATTACCAAATGCAACTCCAAATGATTTTTCCAGACATTCATTTCAAGCATGGATCCTTGTTTCCTTGGAAACTGAGAAATGAAACCAAATTAATCCAAACTGCTCTTCTGTACCACTCTGTCAGTGTAGAAAATTCCTTCTGATTAAAAGTTGTGCTATAAAATTTCTGTTATGTGTGGCTTCCAAATATTTGTTAAGTCATCAAAACAGGCATGTTTAAGGCCAAATGATACACAGGTCAAATTTTTAAAAATTCAGCTTCCTACTCTAAAATATACTGAGCTTTAGAGAGCTTCCACACAAATCATGTGATCTTTAGAAGTGCGCAGGCCATTTCTTTAAATGACAGAGCAGGTCTCAGCCTTGAAGCCAGCAAGAATACACACCTTGTGAGTAATAACTTCAGGCTGGAAATTCAGCTTCCAGCATCCTTGTAGGAACAGAGGTATTCTAATTTGCTTGCAAGGGACTTAAATATTATTTACTATTATAAAGAGCTGTCACTGTTATTAGACAAATCATAGAAAATAAGGCCAGAAGAGATCAGATATATTCCATTTCCTTCCTCTTCCACACAGTGACCTTTCTTGCACGAATTCCAGTTCAGTATAGAGCTTATCACCTCTACAATGTCCTGCAATTTTCCACTTCATATCCTGGTCCCCACATTCACCAACCCAATACTTTTTCCCAGCATGCCCCTCATAATATTTCATCATCATCTTCCTTCCTGGTTTTCATGAGGGTGGAGGGTACTGGAGTGACACAAAATTAACTCTGGCCCTTTCCATTCACTGTCAAACACATCACAACCTGACTATTTCCTATTTTTGTCTGCTTCTAGTATTTGTCAAGTACAGTACACAGAGACATAGGATATTATGGGTTTTGCTTTTTAATAAAGTCAAGTATTTCAAAGAGTAAAAGATAGATAAAGCATTATGTTGTCACAGCTCCGTCCTTCTACACCAAAAGGACAGACGGGATAGAAATGCCTTCTTCAGGATGTCACTGATTCTCAAAACTATTTCCTACAAACATAAGAAAATCAGAATTTCTCTAACCTGTGACTTTAAGAGATATCCTAATCAAATTACAAAATCTAGCTGTCCTGAAGATAAAGGGACTCATTAAGTCCTTTCTAAATCACAATTATCACTCTGTTCCTCTCTTTCCCTTGAATGGTAGAAATTTTGTCCCAGCATTCCCAATCACCATCAATCCCATAGCAGCTCAGCTGCATTGGTTAGTGTACTCTAAGGAATCAGCCAAGATTTAATTTATTGCCCTCTAGGAGATGAATATTGTGTAACCTTTAAATTAGGTTACTGTATAACCTTTAAATTCTTATTTCCCAGTGGCTTTTGAAAGTTGTGTGTAGAGATTTAATTGGGTTTCTCATGCAACTTTACACCCCTACAAAATTCCAAGATGTTTTCCGAGAGCTTAGTCTCAACCTATAAGATGGCACAGCCTGAAAAGGTGTTCAAGGTAATGACAGTGTTTTCCCTGTTTCTCCCCAGAGTGCCCTTCCTTTTCTAATTGTTATAAAAGTCAAAATCCAAAATGAAGATTCTGATTTTTCTTATAGTATAATCCCCAAGATACCAGTCTGGGTAGATGAGATGTGTCCAGACCAAGACAAACAAGTGACATCATGTGCAGAGCAAAGGGATACAATGAGGAACACAATAAACCTGGTTAATCGGGAAAAGAGAACAGAAAATATGAACCCACAGTAAGGGGAATACTGGTTCTCACGTGTAAGTATTTATATGCAGTTTTCCTACAGAACATCAAAGATGAGATCTTAGGGAAGGCTGAAGCGGTGAGGCAGCTGATGGTGTAGAAAACAGCCTGTTACCTCCTCCTGTCTGAACGCTCTGACATCGACCCAGAACATTTAAGAGCCTGCACTGCAGAATGCCGAGAGCACTAAAAGGCAGGCGGAGGTCTATTACCCCACTCTCCCCTAAGGGCTCTGTGCTGCCTGGCAGTAAGGCACAGCACAGATGGTGTATGGATGATGTAGAGACAATACCTAATTTTTCACCAGCCTGTAACACCCTGCTAGATACATCCTTGTTGGAAAAAAAATTACCATTTGTAATTACTGAGATTCACAGTAATTTATCTCTCACAGAGGTATCTAACTGTAATATAAATATTACAGTTAAATATGCTTTCAATAGACAGCAAACTAACATGAGTCTTCTGTGGTCCAGTTTTAGCCTGGAATCAACCCTAAGTGATATGGAGCTTATATGATTTTTTTTATTCTGTCATTTTGTCTGTCGGTGCGTGTTCTTCACAGATTTTGAAGCCTTTGCCAGTTTGACAAGTCAAGTGGAGAATTGATATAAAAATCTCAAAGACATTATGTTTTCTGAAATTTCATCAGAATTCAAGGAGTAGAAGGGACAATTTGTCTCTTGACTAATGTCACCACTAATTTCAGAGTTTTGCTTGAGCCTCTTACAATGACACATCTCTTCACTGGTGGCTCAGCACATGGAAGTCAGCCCGGCATACAGGCAGGAGGAAAAAAACTGCAGGTGACTTTGGCAGGAGGGAGAGATCCAGAGGACTCAGTGGAAATAAAAAGAGAGAACAAACATCCCTCCCTAGGCAACCAGGCCTCATCAGCTATGCTGCTTAAGCAACAGCGTGCTCCTTGTAGGAAAAAGACACCAATCTGCTTTTACAAGCCCGTCTGCCTAAAGCCGAGTAGAACTTGATACATATCTTAGTATTAACAGCTGACGAACTTTTTATTTCCCAAGCGAACATACTCACCTTTATAAGAACAACCTTCTCATACCTGTGTTCCTACCGCTATTCCTCGGCATTATTACAAATTATTTAAAGCAATATGAATGGGTTTAACTCTTTCCTGGTTGACTCCTTTCACAAATACTGTAACCTTGTAGGTTACCTGAGACCGCGGACTTAAAACCCAGCCCTTCACCAGCCCCTCACGTGAAGATAATGGAGCGCTGTTCTCGGAGTGCCTCTCAGCAGCGGCACCGCGTTCCTGCTCCTCCCGATCACAGCGCAGAGCTGCAGCTTCTCGGGTTTTTTTGGACTTCACTTAATCCTTTCTGCCTTATTTTAGACCCGCACCCCATCCACGACTTCACATTAAGACCTCCTTGCTGTCAGGTACCACCAGCACTGCCGTTTCCCTGAAAGTCCCCCATTTTACTCCCTCTTTTCTATTTCGCACACAGAGCATCTCTCCTCACGAGCGGAGTTATCCGACCCGGCACACTCGCTGAGGAGAGCGGTGCTGGGATCGAGTGACACAGAGGGAACCCGCCCGGCCTGCAGCCGCTCCCGGCGCTGCCAGCCGGGCTCCACAGCCCCACTGCCGGGCTCCTGCCACCTCCTCCCGAGAGAGCGGCGTGATCCCGCCTGGCTCTCCCGGGAAAGCTGCCTAGCTTTCCTGCCGCGACGCCCAGATCGCTTGGTGTCTCCTGGAGGGGCAGACGGCGGCCTCGCCCGCCATGCCCGCCCGCTCCCGGCACGGCACAGCCGGGCACGGCCCAGCCCGGCCCACCGCCCCCCTCGCCTCTCGGGGCGTCCCGGCGGGGAGGAGCCCGGCAGCTCCGGGCGGGGCGGCGCGATCTCGCCGCTGGTTGGGACTGCCCGGAGCCGCCTCCGCTGTCCCCATCTCCCCCCGCTCCCCCCAGCGGCGGCGGCAGGACCAGGTGAGAGCGGGGCGGTGCCCGGCTCCGCCGGGGGCCGGCCCAGGCGGTGGCGGCGGCGGCTCCCGGTGGCGAAGGAGGGGCCGGGCGCGGGGAGGTCGGGCTCAGCTTGACAGGAGGGAGGGAGCGAGGGCAGGAGGTGCCGTGGCTGCGCTCGCCGGGCGCGGGTGAGTGAGCGGGCGGCGGCGCGGGGAGGGCAGCGGGCGCGGAGCGCAGCGCAGCGGGCGCGTCCCGGCGGATGGCGGGCGGCCGGGGCGGGGAGGCGGCGCTCGGCCGCGCCCGGCGGACGGGCAGAGAGGCGGGGACACCGGGCGGTCCCCGGCTCCGCTCCGGGGGCTCGCGGCGGCGGCGGCGTCTTTTGGCTGGTGGCGGCACGGAGGAAAGTTTCGGGGATGTCGGTGAGGGAGGGGCTCCCGCTTCCCCTCCGCTGCCCGCCCCTCTCCGCCCGCTCCTCGGAGCCCGGTGGCCGGCCGGCGGCTGCCCGCCCGGCTGGCTTAGCTCCCGATGGCAGACAAAGCCGCCTCCCCACCTGCAGCCCCGGCCCCCTCCCCGCCCGAGGCGGCCCCGGGGACCGAGGACCCTGCCGGGGACGAGCGTGGGGAGCGACACTGGCCTGCGGAGCGCCAACAAACTTATTTTTAGATGTGCTTCCCATCACAATGCGTCTTAAAAATAGCACCGTTCTTATTCAAAGAGTGGGAAATAAACTGGTTCTGGAGGCCTCGTGGTGGCTTTTTTTTTTTTTTTTAAAGCCTTTTCTTTTGTAGACAGAAAAAAAAAATGTTTCAGTGGTATGGACAGCTGTGGACCGGTTAATATCCACAGGTGCACCCAGGATGCTTTTACTGCATCTTCGTTAAGGTCACCCCTGAAGCGTGTGAACAAAGGTACTCATGGCGTTGTCCTCTGCAGTGTGTCTTCTGTGTGAGACGCGAGGTCTGATGTACATGCACACCTGATTCATGCAATACTTCCTGTAGGGTCGCTCGAGCTTTTTTTGGATATGTCTTTTCCTTCGTTTTCTGTCCTGTCACTCGTCTCCAAACGCCTGCAACATGTGGGTGATGCAGGCTGATGGAGTGATAACAGCCTGCAAGCATCAGAGCTGTTTATTACTTTGTAAATGAATCTTCTGCTTTTGTTTTAGCTACTGTATCTCAGCAGACTCTGGTGATGGAACTACCATAAAATAAATGGGTCTTATGCCCCAAATGTGTAATATTACATCGTTTGTATAAATGACCTCATCATGATTGCTCGCAAAACAGAGTTCTGATGTTTATTTTGAAGCTGCTACAAATAATTGAGAGACTTGTGTAAAATGAAGCATAAATGAAAATAGAAAAGTACACCTCCAATAAGGACAGGAACTTTAGGGGGAAAAAAGCACTGAATTGTAGAGTATTTTAAATTGCAAAGGACCTCTGGATGTCACCTAGTTCTGTCTCCACACTCAAAGCAAGCCCAGTTGGGTAATATTTCTCAGACTTTATCCATGTGAGTTTGGAGTATTTCCAGGGATGGAAATTGATTGTGGTGGTGCCAGTGTCTGACCATCTTTGTGGTGATTTTTTTTTTTCTTAATCTATTGTCAATTTCCTGTGTTGCAATTTGTGTTTCTTATTCTGCCACTGTGCACCTCACATCTATGCATGGGTGATCATGGATGATGGATACTCATGTACATCTGTAGTTTTAGATACTAAAAGAAACCATAATAGTGTGTTGAACCAAACAACTGGTTGTTTCATGACATCATTTTAAGTATAATAGCTAAATTTTATTCTTATATATCAGAAATTTGTTAATCCAAAACATTTGCTTAACATTTCCTATTTATTTGAATGTGGTTAATAGCAGATTAGCATATTAATCACGTGATGAAGATTATTTGTTGGTGCTTTCCTTAAATAAATGTCTCAATGTATCCATCTCTGTCCACTGGCCTTGTGTTCCTTAACCTGAAAATGAGATTGCTTGCTCCCAACTTCTGCTAGAGTCCTTTCACCATCAGCAGTGTCATATATAGTCTTTTAGAACGATAGAGAGTGTACTCATTTTAACAGAAGGAAGGCTTTTTTGCTTTAGTCTTGAAATAGATCTTCCTTGGGAAGGGATGTGCCCTGAACAATACAGTACAACCTGTTATTACTGAGAAGTTCCCTTTGTACTATATAGGCGTTGTTTAATGCTCTGGAGTTGGTTGATATTTATGATGCTGTTGATGTGGTAAATGATGTGGGCACCTTTTTTTTTTTTTTTTTTTTTTTTTTTTTTTTTTTTTTTTTTTTTTTTTTGTCCAGCAGGAAAATAATTAAAAAAAAGCTTCTGCACTGTGCAGAATAAAATCTGCATGTTCTCCACCATGGCACAAGGCTGTCAAAAGAACTTGCTTCTTAATTTGCATAAATTCTTGGATGTTGCTGATAATACCTCAAAAGCAGGGGAATATATTTGTAGCGTGATTTATAGCATGTCACTTCTGGACGTGTCTGGGTAGAATTTCAAAACATTAGGATGGTGCTGCTTAATAGCAAATGCTTCTGAGTAACTCATGCTTTCCATTAGAGCCGTATCAAGTAATTTATTAGAAGCCGTTTGAATGACTGGCTGCACTGAATTTGATGATATTTAGAATCATTTGATAAATAATTTAAGCTATGTTTCCAGATAGCAGCTGCCTTTTTATAATGATGGGAACACTTGATGGGTCCATTCATTGACTTGTATTAATTGTAGTGAGCTTCCACTCAGGGAGAAATCAAATCTATGGGTTGGTTTTTTTTGTGGTGTTGTTTTATATTATTTTCTTTAGCCCTGTAATGACTGTGTGAGTCTTAGATACTCCTGACATTTATAAATCTGTTCTGCAAGCTTACTAAACTCTAGATTATGTATTCAAGATTTTAAATTTTACCACCACTAGTATTTTAGGTCTTTTAAAGCGGTATTTTCTATTTAAAATGTGGACTTCTTACTCTGTTTATGTTTTTCCATATTAATCTCCTGCTAGCATGTAATTATGGTAAAATAAATAAATAAATGACGTATTACACTTCCACAAAATAAAACTTTTTTGGGCATATAAAGGCTGTATTTTATTTGACAGTATTTGAGGGTAATTTGCATAGTTGGAAAAACAGTTTATCTTGTACTGTTAAGATCAAAGTCTTGGAAGAGGTGATCATCAGGATAGCAGTGATTCATACAATAAATTTCAATTTGAAATTGATCAGCAACATCAAACTGGGAATGCTCTTGTTAGAGTCACAAATTTGAGTTTGTGTATTGTAGTGCATACAGAAAGGCTGTCAGTGGCTTTGACTTTATTGTTATAGGACAGAATTTCATAAGGCAGCTCATACACTTTCAGTTTTATGTCCTGGAGGACTGAATGTTGGAACGGCTGTGCTAAATTAAACCTGGGGTCTGTGACAATGACTAGTAAAACATGCTTCAGAGGGAATTGTGAGAACAAATGGGAGGTAATTTGCATCCCCTGCTCAAGGTGAACATGATGCTTTGTAGTTTGGAATTGGCTTAAAACTGGAATAATGTTCAATAGCCTCTTCAGATGTTATTATGCATAATTATGATAATTTTGGACATACTTGTTGCTGATATAAGTAATCAGTCTTGATCTGTGGCTAATTTGGGGGGCAGATAGTTTGTGCTGGTGTTTTGTTTGCTTGCTTGTTGCCAGACTGCTTTTAGACTCAGGCCAAATTCATTTATTATTTTCCACCAGATTCAATGATTGGGGCTAATGTGACATTTGGGAAAAGGAGGTTCTTCTGCCCACAAAGTTTGTAGTTTGAGCTGTAGTGGTGACAACACTCATCTGGGTGTGAAACCTGTGGAGTTGCAGATTGCTTTTCTGTTTGTGTTGGAGCAAGGTCTGTAACAGAAACTGTTTCTCAAAGAATCCAATTATCACCCGTTTGTAGGAAGGTCTGGGGTGTGTATCTCTCAGTTTCTCTTGTGGAATTGACACAGCAACCATGCCTGTACTTGCTAATTAGGTCTTTTATTTTGGACTTGGAAAACTTGTGAAGTTTGTCTTCCAACAGCTGTTGTAGTATGTGTTCAAGTATTTTAAACATAAACAGCAGCTACAAAAAAGCCTGAAATTACACTGGTACATACTAACTTGAGCCTCCTGAGCTCTGGGCTTGACTGAAAAGTCAGGGTAAAAAAGCATTTTTATAGTACAGTCTGTTCCTGAATATTGCTTAATTCCAGGATCATATCATCTTGAATGAGGGATGCTTATCATCTCTCATTTACTCTAAGCAATTGCTTCTGAATACTGTTAGATTCTTGGTGTTGATGGCTCCTGGTAAGAATAGGTTATGTTCTGTATGAGTATGTATTTATGAACTTGCCATTGTGAGGTGGAATGGCACCAGTCAGTATTATTTAGTGAATACCTGTGAGTCTAAGAATAAATTTCATTATGTTATCCATTAGGAATTTTTTATGACTTTTCTGAACTTTATATATTTCACATGCAGCCCCATGGAGGGTTTTGAAATGGTGAAATTCCGCAGTTCCTGCCACAAGGTCCTGACAGGCTCTGTACTATGTTTGAGGCCTTACATGTTTGAATTTTGATTGAAATTTGAAGTGCTGTTCCAAATCAATGTTCCCTCAGGTTCTGTGTGTGGTGGATGGCTTTACCTTTCTCTTTTCCTTAAAGAATTTCTTTATTTGCATATATACACCCAGCTGGCCCTGGAAGGAGTGCAGTTGCTCCTGCTCGAGAGTTACCTTTCCTAGACTAGAAGTCAGTAGGCTGCTGTGTTAATGCCATGAAAACTCCACCAGTTTAAGTTATCAGTCACTAATATTTGTATCAATGTACAATCCAAACCGGTTTTTCACAAAATGCTTTGTGTTTGCAACGTGACCACACATTCTGTTCTCATCAGTGCTGGCATCACTGCTGCAAGCACGAGACTGCTATAGATGGCAGCGTTCGGCTGGGGAAACGGTGTGAGAATTTCTGGTGACTACAGGCACAGGAGGTGAGAACTTAATTTAAAACCTGGATTTCTGTCCCTAGTAATTGAGTATTCTTTCCCAAAGTAGCACTGATAAAAAGCATAGCGTTTATTGACTTTTTGTTGTATTATCCCTGTCCACCAAGAAATGTTCTTAAGTGTTTCAGGCAAACGTCTAAAAGGAGAGTTAAAAATGTAGTAGGTGTTTACTGTCATAATTAAGGCTTACTTCTTGGAAGTTTGTACTTCAGAAAAAAAGATTCTTACAAACGTCTTAACATATTTTTACATGAGCTGGAACAAAATGTGATATTACAAATAGTATTACTAATGTCTATTAAATATTAGCCCATGCTTCATGGTAGAGCTTTTTATTTTCTTTCAGTTACGTAAGAGTACAGGTAATTAGAGTGCTTTGAAAGGAGTTTAAATACAAGTGTCAGTTGTCATCATAAAAGAGTGATTGTTAGGATGTGGATTTATTTTATTCTTTGCATCATAATACGTGGTTTGTCTTGGAACAGCAATTGCAAGACCTTCATGCCAGGCCATGACAGAGCATATAAATTTGGCAGGGCATTCCAAACTGAAGCACCTCGCAGGAGTAAGACTGGAACTTCTTGGGACACACCACTTGTAGGGGAGTGGAAGCAGTGCTGTAGGGTTTTGCTGTCTTCTAAGTCAAATAATAGTTTTATTCTTATGTAGATAGAAATTACTTTTCAAAGATAGGCTCTTTGCACAACAGAAAAGAGTATTTGTCTCACCTTGTGGAAGGCTTTATTTGGAAACAGAACATCTCTATTCCTTCACTGCAGGACTTTCACTGTGATGGTTTTATATGTACCTGACAAGTTGTATAAAAGCAATGGAGTGACATTTGGGCTTGGTTTTTTTACCTTGATGAAATCAGCTTAACATTTTGTTTTCAGATGTCTTTACTAAAAAGCTGATTCCATGCAAAAGCAAAAATATTTTGAGTAGATGATATTGTTCTTTGGAAAAAGTACTGGACACTTGTGTACTTGGCATAAGGGAAGTACAAACTGGTGCTTTCAGAAAGCAAGCTAAATTTCTCCTCTGGTAGAAACAGGCTTAACTTGTTGAGACTGACGAGCTTAGGGCAAGAGCATGACTTTAACCTCTGTGCGTGTGATGAAATACCACAAATAGTGTTGTAGTTAGTGTTGGCATTGAGGGTGAAATAACAGACAACAAGTAACAATTGTTTGTAATTGTACCATAGCTGCCTAGACTGTTCCTAAGTCAGTGATTCCATACATTGCTGTTCAAAAGGCAATTTTAACAGACTTCACAGAATTCATCAGTCTCACTTTCCCCCCCCCCAGCATGTTGATGTTTGAAATTAATAGGAAAGCTGTATGCTTAGCATTTGTTCACAGATTATATAATGGATGTGGTTAATCTATAGATGCACTGTCAGTTTGGTTATTATTGAATGAACATGTTCATTATCTTAAAATTCTTCATCTTATATACATTAAAAGTTGTATGCACTGCTTGTTAGGGATATTTGTAGTTGTAGATGTTCCAAAAGAGAGATTGTTTTGGCTATTAATAGCTTCATTAGGCAACCTGTATTAGAAGATTGAAAATTAAAATAACATGATTCACATCTTTCATATTATATTTGCCTATTTCTTCTGTCTCCTGATTAAACGTGATTGCCATTAAGAGCAAGTATGCCCTCCTGTGAAGTTTGGAGTTAGTAGTTAGTTTGGAGTTAGTTCATTTTCTTATGAATTTGTATTTTATGGTTCCTCTGATGGTTATGATCAATGTTTTTATTATGTTGAAGGCATGATAAGGTTTTTCTCCATGTGGACTCTGCTAATATGTAACATGATGTGAATCCCTACTCCAGCCTTCCTCTCATTCAGGGCATCTATTGGAGCTGTTTGTCAGAAGCTTGTTCTTCACTTGGCCATCTGTTTCTGTAAAGCATGTAGCAATTTAACTACCTTAGAGGCTGCTATCCTGTCAAAAATCAGTAATATCTGTCAAGTGGTTCAAAACTGTTGGGAGGGGAAGAGTGAGATGTTCGCAGACCCCGTGATCACATAAGCTTCTTAGCTTTAGCAAAGCAGACCTGAAATCTGTATTTTAATTATTCTGCAGCACTTGGGATTCTGATGCTCTCCTTAAAGAGATATATCCTCAAAAAGAAAATTATTTGTGTAAGAAAAGTTTAAAACGTGCTGAAATTAGATAATATTTCCTATAATGCTTAGTGTCAATAGGACACTTCTAAAAATATTGACTTATTTTTAATAACTGTCAGACCTACATTTTTCCTGTAAATTCTAAGATTTCATGGATATTTTGTAAGCAGTAATAGCTACAATTCATTCAGGCAAAACATTTTGATGAGTGTTTATTTTACTTAATATCCTTTACTTGATATCCTTCAGCTTAATATCCTGAATGTCTGCAAGAGTTTGTACCGGGAGAGCAGAGTCACATGTAGGATTGGGTCACCTGTAAAGGAGAGTCGCTTCAACATATACTGTAAATACAAGGCTCCTGCTTCCCCGACTAGAATTACTTGTGAAGTCACATATTCCAGCACAATGTTTGTCTCAGGTTTTTTTATTATGTGTTATTTCAGTCCTGGTCTGTTGCAGTGTCATTTAGCTATCTTGTTCTTGAAGTCATATTACAGAAGTGATGATACAGTGCAAATAGGAAGTTGTCTCATAACAAATTAAAATCAATATCCTGCTTCTTTAATTGCAAAGAGAAGAATGGAAAACTGTTTTCTGTCAATAATGATAAACCACAGTTAAACCTTGCAGGACTCTGAAGTGTGCTATTGGTATTGACGTACTGTACATTCTCAGGAGTTGTTTTACTGTGAAAACAGGAGGTGAGTAGTAAAATCCTGAAGAGAGATAAAAGAAAAGCAAAGATTGCAAAAATAAATGTCATTTTTAATTTAAGGAAACTTAATAGATTGATAGGAAGGCATTGGAAGGGTGAGACTGGACAGAGATAGAATAAATGAAGAGTATAATAAAGAATGAAGGTGAAGAAATTACCATTTATGGGGAAGAAAATGAGGGTCAGTAAAGCCTTTTGAAAATCATTGGTGTCCCAGTTAAAATAGAGCGTATACCTCTGAATATACGAATTTGAATACATTCTTCAAAAGGATCTGCGTTATTCTTAAATTCATGTCAAGCTGACTTCTTGAATACCTTCTTAGATTTCATTGCGTGATTTGTTAGCTGTAACTAATTTGCTAGCTGTAAATCATCTCGACCTGAATGTTCACTTCTCAAAGTTTGTCTCATAAAAAGATAAAGTAAAATACTTTGTAAGTCTGGACAAGCAGTGTCAAAACCATGTGATAATTTTGTATGGCCGATTTTCCCTGTTTAGGAACAATACTGGAAGGCTTACGCAATTTCCTGTCACCACATAGGCTTAATAAAATAATGCTGCAGTGGTATTTTTTCCCCAGTCTAAACATGGCAAGTAAAACAGCTATGGCCATTTACAGTAGTCTCATTAGGCAGGTGCCCTTGAGAACAAAAATGAATATTTAATTTTGCACTTGCAGTTTCTAAAATGCTTACTAACATCATCTCAGAAGGTAAAAATACACGAATTGTTTTCATGCCTTGTACACATAGTGTATCCTGTTGGAAAACACTGCTATCGTGCTATCATAAAAGGATGAGAGAACAGCTGCCTGTATATTTAGTCCTGACTTGTCTTGGGTCAGACTGAATATTTCTGAAAGGGGGAGAGAAGGTCAGTTGCCCTCAAGGAAGCTGTGATCCAACTGGAGCAGCTTCTGAGGTATAACAAGGAGCAAGAAGGAGGGAGCAAAGGAGAAGGTGCAGTGCTGGTGAAGTTTGGCAGATGGAGAAGAATGGCTCTGCCCCCAGCAGAAGTCAGTTCTCAGCAGCTCCGTCTGTACCTGGACACTAAGCTGAGCTCAGCCTGGAGCAGCTCTCTTGTACAGAGCATGAATCCAGGTCCAAGGACTAGCTGAGTGGTGAACAGTGTAGAGAGTTGGTTTCGTGCTCAGGGTGGTTTCCTCTACTGCCTTCTGCTCTCTGGTAAAAAAAGTTTTCAGGTGCTAAAGCTGTATATAGGCTTATGGAGATACCAAATTCTTAGTTACGTTATTTAGAACAAGTTGTTCCAAATTGTTTGTTAGTCCTTGGAGGAAACTATATGTATATTCTTTGCCCAAGGATGTGGCTGAAGATTGCTGGGCAAGAAATAAGGACCAGAGGAAGGCATATTTCCCACAGGGGCATAGCTATGCGTTAGATTTGGTTCTGAGCTTTTTTTAATAGTGTCAACTGGCAACAAACCAGCTGGAATTCTTGTTGTGCCCAGTCACATTGCTTAAGGTTCCTATTTTTGTGTTTTAATTAAATACAACTTCAGAGTGCAAAAGCTATGGTCTGAGGGGTTCTTTTCTTCTTACTTTCTCTCTATTTTAGGCGGGATGGGGAATCAAGACTGTTTTCATCAGAATTCTGCATTGGATTTTAGCTAATTTCAATAATTCAGCTAATTTTGCTAATTTCATTAGCAAATGCTAATGCAGTTTACACAAATAAGAGGCCAAAAGGAACAGGCAAGAACATATTCTTATCTCTGACAGATTGCACAGTGATCAAAGTTCTCTGTAAGTACAGGTATTGAACATGATGGCATTATTAACTTTCGCCAGCTTTCCACTGAATTTTTTTGAGTGAATTTAAAATTTAAATTTATAAACATATTTAGAAAGTGAAAGGGGGATTTTAATACATATAAAAAATGGGAAAGACTAAAATTTCCTTAGTTCATACAGTCAGAGTTGTCAGTAGAGAGAAACAGTGTAGAAAGTGACTGTTGCTGTAGCTGGCTATTTTTCATTTTCTTTAGAGTGATTTCCATGCTATCCTTTTCCTATCACTACTGTCTTTCTTCTGCCTTTTAAGCATTGCTGTGGAGTCTTTTTTCCTTTAATAATTCTGATCTAGTAATTCACATGCTAATACCTAGCTTTGAGGTATATAGTGACAGGATCTACAGTCCCACTATTCACAAATGAATCTCCATTCTTTAAACAATCTGATTATGTTCCCCATCCCTTGGGAGGATCTACAGTGCTGCCTCCAGGACTCTAGAACAATTTGTGACTGATGAAAGTGTGATGATCCTCAGGCCAGTGAGTCCACCTGAGAAGGCACCCTGTAAAAATGATGTCTGAAGCATTCTATAATGCTACTACTCTTCTCATTTCTGACACTATTAAAAAGTGAGGGAAATGAAAAAAATGGCCAAGCTGGTTGCCTGTTGTTTTCATAAATTTGCATAAATCACATAAGCGGTTTGTTTTTTCTTTTTCCCTCTGGGAGACGGGGAAGAACAGATATATCCTTAATATGTCATGTAAGCCATATTTGAGCATTGCTGTGGCAGGTGGTTCTTTGTGTACAGTTTATGCTGTTATTACACTAGTAGTTAGAATAGGTTAAAACTGTAAATTAGCACTTTGTTCTCATAATAAAAACTGTGTTTGAAAAAGAGTGCAAAAGGCAATAGTTAAACTGCTACCTATTGATTGAGTACTGTGATACTGTGCTCAGTGTAAAGTTAATATTGATGTGCTTGAGGACGGCAGGTTACGTTGCTTAGCAGAAATTATAGAAGATTCTGAGTAAGTTTGTGTTATGTGAAATATATTAGTGTTGACATATATTAGGTTCTACCTTGTTGACAAAGGAAGTAAAATAAAATACATATACATCATTGGGACATCAGAGTAGATATCCCTCTGTGTTGATGGCTTGATAGATAAGCCAGGCCCTGCAATTATTTTTTTCCTGACCCAACTGGTCATGAGCAGAGACATGGAGATCTCTGTTTATGTGAAGCCATTTGCAGTCAAGGAAGAGAGCAGAAACTGGAGATTGTGAGCAATGAAAAACCTTCCATATAAAGCAAGACTGAGAAGATTGGCACTTTTCAACTTTTCCCATTAGAACTATATGCAGAATGCTAGCAGTGATAGGGAAAGGGAATTGTGTTTTCTGTCTGTCCTTTTTGATGAAAGACTGAAGTCTGTGTAATAAACTAAAAAAAAATTTAAGTATGCAAGAACTTCTTTTTAGATGGTGTGTCCTTAGTTTATGTAATTAACTGACAAAAAAATCTGACCAGTGAGAAGATGCTATTATTTCTACAACAAAATATTACATGTTTAAATGCAATATACACACTTAAGTATTCTTGAAGCTATTTCTTCTGTAAATCTTTGCACTTGAAAATAAAAGCAAACTAGTTGGAGCATCTAAAGAGACACTTTCCCCATCCAGAATTGTCCGCTGACGAATTTCTTGCACCTTCTGTCAAACCATCTGCCACAGGCTAATGAACAGACACTGTGCTGGATTAGATGTAGCACTTGTATGAGCTATTTTGATAGCTCCTGTGTTCCTTTCGATGGGAACTCTGTCATTAATGAAGCTTAGAGTTAAAATTTTGAGGGCAGGGGTGGGTGAAGTGTTCTTTCTTTGAGCCTTCCACACTGCAGGATGCCGTTGACAGAGAGGAGTGACAAACTCACATCGCTGTTTCTGAGCATGTTTCGATGTTTTCTTATAAGCCTTCATTTAGCGAAAGAACATCTCAGTAACCTGTGTCACCTGCCCTTGGGAAGTAATGACGGAAGTGAGAGGATTGCAGAGTTGTACCTGTTTTGGGCTGGGGGATCTTCGTAATTCCAGGCACCAAGCATCACTCTGTAGTACAAAGAGGATACCAGAGCTGGAGCTACAGCCTAGCTGGAACAAATACACGCTCCATTTCAGACCTCTGTCTCTCAGGAATCACCACCATGACCTCTTA
This sequence comes from Brachypodius melanocephalos, assembly GCA_013398615.1. Lineage (NCBI taxonomy): Eukaryota > Metazoa > Chordata > Aves > Passeriformes > Pycnonotidae > Brachypodius > Brachypodius melanocephalos. Next base: position 17,228,124 of record VZSR01003803.1, read on the forward strand.
GAGTTTCTTCCTGCTGTGTCTCTGGGCAAGATACCACATTGTGTGAGCTTACACTGGCAGGCAGTGCAACAACCACAAATTTGCAGCTAGAACACAAAGAAGAAATTTATTTCTATTACCTCACTAAGTGAGGGATCCAGTAGCAAGACTCAGGCAAAAGCACACAAGTGGAGAGGCAGGCACAGTAAAGTTTTGGTCCAATGCTAGAGAATTACTGCCTGCAGTTCACACAGGTTTATTGAGGGCTATTCCAGCTGCAAGGTCATTTGAGCGATTTACAGTCCTCCTCACCAGTTTTTGACTTTTTAACACATTCCTCCCAGCACACACAAGTATTTTTTCCAGTAGCAGACACAGATCTCGTGTTTGAAGCTCTCTCTTTACAGACTAGCAGAGAAAGTATTCATTTATTTAATTAATTCCAGCATGTGTCCTTTTGAAGTATTCTTAGATATGTTTCATAGGTGTATTTGCGAGGGATCCAGTTTTACTTTAGGTCAATCATTCTTGCATTTTTCTGGATTAAGACAAGGTTAATGATGCTGTTTGGTCACTCTTTAGTGATTCCTACAATTACTGGTGAGATGGGAGCTGCTCACAAACATCAACGATCCAGTACCAACAACAGTAGGTGGAAGTGACTGGCTTACCATCAAAGCTGTTCGCGCTGCTGGTGGGTTTCCAGTCTCTAGACATGCTCATGATCAAAGCAAAAGCACGTCACTGAGCTCTAAGGACAAAGGAGCAGTGAACCAAAGGATGCTCTTCCTACAGTGTAGTAGTTGCAGGGAGAACATCCTTTCTGCCTGCTAAACCAGTCTTACGGGCAGCTGGACTGAATCGTGTTGACCTGTCAAGAGTTCTTGCTGGAAACTTTTGCCATACTACATTTGCTCTCTATACAATAATATTTGACTCATCATTACTGGCATTTTTGCATGTAAATCAACAATGCAATTTTTTCTTTTGTTCCATTGTTGTTTTTTATCAAGTGTTGAAGAGCGAGTGTGCCCAGGCGTTCCTCAGCGCCGCAGGTGCTTCTTTCCTAGCAGAAATTCTGATGGCTTAAAATTTTGGCTAAATCAGCTATGATCTAATGATGCCACTGCAAGAAGATCCACAAAGTGAAACACCATTATGGTCATGTTGGAACAGTCTGTGCGTTGTGCCTGTGTGCGTTGTGTTAATAACCAGTCACTGGAACGAATTGATTTTTTGCTGTATCTGATACAGAGCCCGTTATCTTTGATGTATTTAATGAAGTCTCTTAATACAGTAAGTTGTGCACATATTAAAAAAAAAAAAAAAAAGTTGTGTAAGATAGTGCACAAACAACAAGAAAAAAAATGCTATGGGCATGACTGACAGATCAACCTATTTCAGTCCTAGCATAAGTTGACTGAATTCATGCTTTCAGTGTGCCTCTTTCAATAAACTGACCAGCTTAGTTTATATAACTGTCAAAGAGGGCAAGAGTCATTGCAATTCATTTGTCATTCCTCATCTCCCCCAGCTGTGCATAAATCCATGGAAGTCAAAAGTAGATTTGGAGATTTTCTGTAGTTAATGCTACTGGGTTGTGATCTCCATTTCATACTTGAAAAGGCTCTGACATCTCTGTGTAATTATTTTCATTCTTTTGTATGTAGGGATGTCAATTAAACTCAGAAGCTAAAGTTGCTAATCATAGGCATTCTGGTCACCAGCTAGGGCATGATATTGTGTAATGCAATTCTGTAGTGAGTCTCCTTAATCTTTACACAAGGTACAGCTGAATGAGCTAAGACTGATCTGTTAGAATTCCTTTAGCATTTTTTTCTCTCTCTCTGCCTCTTTATTTACCAGCTTAAATGTTTTAAGACCATTGTTGTTTCCTGAAGCATATTCAAATTTCTTTGGTATTTGGGGGGTGGGGAACAGATTTCAGGGTCTGTCTCTTTATTTTGTTTGTCCCAAGCAAGACCATGAAAGGGTAACTAATTTCATCCATGCGAGATCTCTATCCTCCCCCAGCTGAAACCTGCAGCATCTCAAGCAGCACTGGACACTTATGTGTGTCTGAAACTATAGCAAGACACTAATGCTATATAAGAGACATAAAACTGTTATAGTATCCCAGAGCTACAATATCCTAATAATTGCTGACACGTGTCCTCTGAAATGTCTTGAGGAAAAATACTAAGGTCAGAAATTTTATGGTATTTGATGCTCTTAAGGAGGCAAGGAGCATCATTTAATGAACTTTTCAGATGTGGGCTGCTGTACTGTAACTCTTTTAAATTCACCTGTATCCTTGCTGGTGCTGGAAGGATCAATCCTACTCAACATGAATGAGTGCATTAGGCTTTAGTAGCAATTTGGGCTGGGTCCAGTTATCATGACAAGTAATCTTTTGGATCAAAATCATCTTAAAATTTGGAGTTGTAGTCACATCTATCTTTGAATAGATAGTCTTGCTGTTTTTAATTAAGTTGGAACTATTTTATTTTTATTTAATTTCCACTTAAACCTATCAGTCATAACCAGAATGTACTGCATCCAGTAACTGTCTGGCCTTTTTTTTTCTAAAAGATCTGAAAGCTCAATTAAGTTTTAATCAGTGTGTATAGTACAAATTGTGGTAGGTGTGTTGTTAATTTTTTTTTTTTTTTTTTAAGATTGAAAATAAATCCACTCTAGCTTGCCTTATATAACCTCACACTTCTGAATATCAGCTGCTCTACAATTTAAATTTTAAAAATCCCTTTACTAAGTCTCCATCATCAGGCTACACATGATTCAGAAAACCCTGTGGATTTTGCTGCTGGTCAGATGGAAAACTACCTTAAATAGGAAAATAACACTTTCCACCATTGTCTTGCTTAATATCCATCACAGAAGTTTTATTACTTAAACAAAGAGATTATTGAGACTTAGTTGGTGGTCAGAGTCAAAGATTAAAAACATAGCATTTTTTACATAACAATGTTAAAATAGCCAAATTTGGTCAAGGCAAGATTTTCAAATAGCAGTTTAGTTTATTTGCTGTTTCTTGAGGTAAACATTTTCTTTTCTAAAGCATTTTCCATATTTTTTCAGTAAACTCTAAAGTTTCATGCTAAGCTTAACAATAAGGTCTCATTTGAGGATGGTGATAGCTTTCAGAATGTCTAGTAGAAATTCTTCAGTATTATCAGTCCCTGTGGTTAGGCTTTTATTAAAAAATCCTGCTTATTTGCATGAATAGTTGCTTTACCATTGTAATTTAACTAGGAAGTATAACTTGTATAGGTAGGCTTGTACATTTCTCCTTTTGGGTTGAAATTAGAACAGGAGTCTAAACAATTCCAAGTTCAAGTTCTGAAACCTTATTTTCTTACGTTTGTGCGACGTGTTTGCCACCTGAGCTTGGCTGTCTGTGAGACTGTCTCCTCAAAGGCTTGTAGTCAAACTGTGATCTGAGAGTACTATGCTTCATTACTGGGGTTATAACCCATGGTTGTAAATAGTGCAAATTGCATGGTAAGAAGTGGCTCCTAATGTAATTTGGTACATGTGCTATGCAGTGTATGAATGAGGAGATTGAGTCAAGAGCCCAAGTTTTGCCTTGTGTGTGGTCAGGATTGTCCAATTCTTTGGCAAGCTCTGAGGAAATCCCTGAAAATTGGGGACTTAGTGTTTGTGCAGGAGTAAAGAAGCTGAAGCAGGAGAAGTTTGCAGCGTGTATAAGCTGAGCTGAACTCTAAGTGTAATCCTAGGGTGCTCTGTTGCTGTTGGAGCAGCTTCTGCTCTCTGAAAGATGTGCAATGTAGTGGTTTATATTCACATATGGAGCGTTATGGTCAACTGTATCGGGAATGTGTGCATCACTGGTTGGCTCCAAATATGAAGGTGTGGTGACCTTGTCACTGATGAATAGGAAAAGATATTTTAAAGATCCTAATTGCATCCAGTTTTCAGTGGTATTTTGAGTCTCCCCCCCACAGCCAATTCCCCCAGTTTATGTACATGGCATTTTATGGTATGGAATATCTCTTCAGCCATTTTGAATCAGCTGTCTCAGTCATGCTCTGTCCCAGCTTTTTGTGCACCTGCTCGCTGGCCAAGTATGGGAAACTGCAAAGTCCTTGACTTAGGGTGAGCACTACTTAGCAACAACCAAAACATCACTGCATTATCAACATTATTCTCATACTGAATCCAAAACAGCACTGTACCAGCTACTAAGAAGATAATTAACTCCATCTCAGCTGAAACCAAAGGGAGGCTGCCAACACTGGAAGGTGACACAAAGTGTAGTCCCACACTTCCCAAACAAGAAGAGAGGAGCAGTCTTGACAGTGTCCATCATCAGCCAACCCTTTGCCTGACAGTCTTGTGGTCATGAAGCAACTTCCTTTTAACTGTGGAAAAGATAAGAAATGTTAAAGGGAAATATCACACAGTTCATAATTTTAACCAAGGACAATATGGGAACAACATTAAGGACTTACTGGGAAGGGACGTGAACTCTCTGTGTGTATCACAGTTTCTGTGCTGTTAATACTGTAGTTATATTTTTACATATTAGAGATGCATTAAGATTTTTATATATTATAAAAACCTTAGAAATTGTGGTCAGGGTGATAATGAGATGCTCAAAAGCATAACTTTAATCAGTGCTTCATAGAGACCCCAGCAGAGGTACCACACATTGGACACTTTCGTGAAAAAGCAAGAGTTGGGAAACAAGAAATGTTGGGTGTTCTGCTTTACAAGGTGAGGGGAGAAACCTTGCAGCACTAAAGCATTAAAGATGACTCTTCTGGATTAATGATCTACGTAAACAGTTTTCACAGTCTGGAGGGGAAAGGAAGCATGATTGTGTGATGGAACAGCTATAGGAAGGCAAGAATTAACAGGATCAAGAGTGCTGGAGAAACACAGGGGAAATGAATGAAGAAAAAGCTAATTAGACAAAAAGAAGAAAGCAATCAAAAAGAAAAAAAATCACTGAAAGGGACAAAATAGCTGGGCCCAAATGAGCTAGAAAAAGATACATTTTTATGTGTATTTATATGTTTAATAATGCTGGAAAACATAAAGAAGTGGAAAGAAAACATTGAAACTGTATCATACCAAGAAGACTGTCAGATATGACATATTTAAATTAAGGTACTTTTTGAAAGCAAGTGAAATAGTTCTAAAACTGAAGTGTGACTTTAAAATTTATGGGTTTTGGAAGGTCAACCAATTTGGAAGGTCAATTTCTCAGTTTGTGAATAGACCACAGAAGAGGTATTGTATCCAGACATTAAAATCTATTGTGAATTTTGCTAGTGTTAATTCAAAGCTACATATCTATATTTAGCAATAAGAGAGGAACTGGCTGGATCTTAGAGAATTACCATCTCAATATTGCCAAGCAAATGAAAATTTATTGATATCTTGGTTCATGATGTAACGAGAGAGACATGTCTGTGTTCATGGTGGAATAAGTAAAATATTAAGTAATTCAGCAGCTAGGTCTAATATTAGTTTACAGCTTCCCTGATTAAGGCTAGGAAAGGAAGAATAGTGTTGCCATGGTGAAGTCTATATGATAAAGTGCCAGAAGAACAAGCTAGTGAATAATTGATACATGCCTAAGATTAGAAACGATCATTTGCAGAGTGTGCTTTGATGTTCATGCATGCTTTTTACTTTAAAAAAGCTTAGAGAAACACATTAGCACAGACTGTGACAGATTTTTGCATGAACTTTTAGGTAAAGTACCAATGGCTTATGTGTGGAAGAACACACAGATATACAGTTACTGCAGTGCTAAGATTGAAAATTCGGGCGTAAGCCAAAAAGTTCCAAAATGGAAAGCTGTTAGCGTGGGATATATTTGGCCAGCCTGCATGTATTACTATTTTTTCTTTAAAACAGAACACAAATAAATAAGACTGCTTATCATAAAATTCAGTAAGATACGTGGGAACTTTGTGCCTGTGTCCTTATCTCCTTCTAGGTTTAGTCATATAATTTTTAAATATTTAGTTTAGAAGTAATTTAGTAAGCTATCCTAGGCTGTCTTGAATTAAGGAACAGTAGTTATGAGTCCTGATAAACCTTAAAAACAAACCTTTTTGAAACAGATAAAAATTTGACTGCTCTTGCAAAGGTATCTGAGTAAAGTAATGAAAAGCATTTTTCTGGGATAAACACGTAGATCTGCTAGAGCAAAGAACTGCAGGCATCATGCCTTTATAAATAGTTTTGTTTAATGAATGTGTGATTTAGTTTTATAAATGTATCATGGACATCAGTGAACATACACAATAGTTCTGAATACAGTCTACCTGCCCTATAGCAAACTATATTTCTCATAAATTCGTTTTTAGAAATCTCAGTAGCAACAGCTATTTTTTCCTTATTAATTATCCCCTTAAATAAAATACATTAAGTTGGCTTGTGTAGAACAATCCTGAGGCTGAAGGTGTTGTTTTTTTCTCCTTGCAAGCTGAATGAAATTACTTAGGGGGGAAAAACATGACCAGTATGGCATAATCTCTATATAAATACTGCATGTTTAATTTTTTTTTTTAATTCCTCAAGTTTGCAGGGCATTTTATAGTAATCAATAAAGGAAACATCTACATGTTCGCTAGTGTAATTTAAAAGTTGGATTAATCTCTTGTTAAGTTAAAAGCAGATTGTGACCATATACCAAAACTAGTTCAATAGTTACTGTGAAATAGTGATAGCAATTATCAAAGGATAGAATTGAGAGATACTGTAAAGAATGATGACAAATGTCAGTATCAGGTTCCATTTTAGGTCATTTACTGTCTAAAATAAGTAAAGAGTAGCATACAGCACGTAACAAATTTTGGATTTGTATTACATGATGAGGCACTTGATTTCTTTCATTAACTTAAAAAGCTGCACAGGCTTCCTGTGCTTTTTCCTGTTGAAAAATAGACAAACTCGCATTAATGACTACAAAGGAATCAAGACGTAAAAGCTAAAAGGGAGAGGGTTTGAATTTCTTAAACATAGTATGGATAGAGAATCATTGCGGTACTTGATACATATAAAAGGGATCAGCATTTTTTTTTGTCAGCTGGTTTGTAGCACGCCTAAATATTCTTATTTTCCACAGACCAATGTATTTAAAGATGGGGTTTCAGCTAGATTTTTGTTGCCTGTCTCAGAACTGAATCAAGTACATTGTTTTATATATTGAATGTTTTATACAGACCAACCATGGCCTGGGTAGAAGAAACTATTCCAAACTTGTATGCTTTTCATACCTGTGTGCATATTATCTGCACAATGCCTTAAAAATGGATTTTTACAGAAAAGGAAAGAGGTTTGTGTCTGAAGCAATAATCCATGTACATGTAATAATAATACTTTGTGAGGTTCTCTTCAAAAAGATCTTGATGTAGAATGGTTGTGTTTCCCCCTGCATTCTTCAGTCAGTGTTATACTTGATATTTAAAAATATCCTTATTAACTGCAAAAAAAAGGTAGGATTTTCCAGTACCTTGAAGGTCTTGGATAAACATGTCATTGGGGAATGTGAACTTGATAAATATACCTTTGAGAACAGACTGGTGAAGGTTACTTTTTGCGGGAAGGGAGTTAGTTCTAGCTTGGCAATTAAAATGGAAGTGAAAATGATACAGATCAAAAGCTAATAACTGTAATTATCCTCAAAATTAAAAAGCACTTATCTTTTAGCATGGCCCCATCATTAATGAGAGACTCTTCAAGTGAGTGGCAGCTGTTGTCTGGTCCTTGCCTTCCTGTTCATCCCTTTAAAATGAAAGTCTGGGGGCTGCAAAGGTTCCCCTGTGGATGTTGCAGTCAGCAGTTCCTCGTGTGCTGCACCGAGCTGGGGTCACCAAGCACTTTGTGTGACCAATCCCACTCTGTCCCATGAGGCACTGCTGGATGGAGCCGATGTGGGCTGGGTGTTGAGGTCTACTGGTCAGTTAAAATTATGTTTCAAAATTACACACAGAGAAGGAAAGCTGTGTAATTCCATAAACACTACAGACACTGTTATTTTCCTTAATTAGCTGTTCAGAAGTTTCAAAGTAACATCTTGAAAGAGGTGGCAGCATTGAAGTCGGTCTGGTTTTGTGTGCACACCTCCAATAAGGCAAAGGGGGTATCTTTCTTTTTAATTAATGAGTGAAGGGTTAAGCCTGTATTTCTGCTACCTGGTACTTGCTGTTTTTCTGTTAAATATTTCCATAGAATTTAGATTGTTTTTCCTATGCCTTATTTCCCATATAGGTTGCTAAGCATCGATAAATGAATTCTGTATATGTTACTGTCTGTGATTTGCATACAGGGGAACATTACTGTGGAGATTGCATGCATTTGTTAATATCTGTTTCCATTATTTCTTTATAAGTGGTGGTTTGGGTTCTTTTTCAGAAATGCAGATAGTACTGAGTATTGCAAATCACAGATATTCTCAAGATTCTCAGAACTTGGAACTGTATCATGTAGTTTTCCCACCTTTTTATGATAGAGTGGTAGACATTTACTAGAGGCTTCACTGTCAGAGACAAACAGATCTGGATCTTCTGAGAATGGTGGAGAAGAGCAACACATTAAGGACTCACTATAAATACTTTTGAGAACAGGTTGTTTAGTCAAGAGATGTTAATCTCAATCTAATTTTGTTGGTGTAAGTTTCAAATAAGGTATAGTCTGCTTTATTCTGAAGCAGTTTGCTGGCAGCATGATTAATAGTGGTTTATTGTACAACCAAAAAAAGCAATACTGATTGCAAATATAAAGGCATCCTTACAGATTCTTTCTGAGTTGTTTAATTTTCTTAAATGAAGTAATTTTTAAAATAATTTTACAACTGAATGTCTCTTTTTAATTTGTCTGTTGTTTTGGAAATCTTTATGATTCTGATTCTTGATTTCGTTTTTGAGATTGCCATCTGCATGACATCTAGAAAGTGCACTCACTAAAAGTATTATTCAGAGCACTGGAATTATCAAGTCTAGGAGTTTGGGTTTGTATTTCTTTTTCTGTCTTTTTTTGGCTTTAAGTATTTTAATAACTAAGTGGGCTGTAAGCTGATTGGTATTACAACTAAAAGTGACTTGCATGCTATTTTTGTTAGTCTTTGTTCTTAATTATTCACTCTGAAGGAGTGTACTTTAAGTGTAAAGACAACAGATGGATAGGTCAATTGTAAGTCAAGGGGAGGCCTTCTTTGGTTGTATTTGTATTTATTATTCAATTTCTACTCTTCTATATCTAAAATGCTAAACAGTTACTTGAGACGGAAAAAGAAAAAAAGTAATGCTGTACTGAAGAATTTGCCTATTAGTTAGACAAAAGGAAATGATGGCTAATTTTATGACATGAAGGGAAAGTACTGGCTGAAGTGGGTGTTTTGTTTCTTTTCTTAAACTACTTAAGCTGCTGACATAATATTTGCAGATCATGAAAGGGTCTCTGTAAAATAGGTTTGGTACCCATCTTTCAAGTTGTTCTTCATGCTTGTGCCTACAAGTAAAGTTGAAAAAGTTCAGGTCTTAATCTTGTTCAGGATGTTGTACAGACTGTGCAAGAGTCTCATCCAGAGTTTACTGAAAGTTGCATGACCCATTGTCTGGGTCACTGAAGTTGCTTCCATATCTGATTAATCAAAACAGAGTGGGGAGGAAGTTCAGAAAAAGGAAAGTTATTTAATGAAATGCCATTTTAGAGATTGAATTTAATTAAAATTAGCAAAACAAAAGTAGTAGTTCCTATCTGAATACTATTGCTGCTAGCCACATCAAAGAAGACTAGTAAAATAAAGATCAGATTTTTAAATTAAAAATCCAATTTAAAAAGCTGAGATTTTTAATAAGGGGATTATTTTTTTGTATATTTTTCATATTTTTTGAATATTGTTTATTCAAATACACCTTCACTCTTGCTGTATTCATCAAACCAACACCTGATGCACCATTAGAGATGCTTGCCGTAGGAAGCCTTTTAGTCACACACAGAAAATTCCTTACCTTTTGAGCAATTAAGTGCTTTGTTTTTATTGCTTTGAGTCCCAATGAGGCCATGGGTTATGTGACCACTTTCACCAGGAGGAAATCAGGCCTGAGGCTAGAAAATCAGATTCTGTCTTCCTACATTCTTCTCTGTCCCACTATCTCTCTTGTGTTGGCTGTGCTCAAGTTTTCTCCATGAAAGTTAATGTGAAATGGAAAGGGGGTTGGGTTCTTTTGGTTTTTTGGGTTTGTTTGTTTGTTTGTTTTTGTGGTTTGTTTAATCCTATGCCATGGGCATTAGGACCCTTTTAGAATACTGTCTGATTTGGTTGTTTTCACTTCTGAACTCCTTGACAAATGCAAGTTATTCAAGACTGACAGGCAGTTTTGAGGTGAAATGTATCTAGAACTGTTGAGTTTTGAAACAGTTCTCTTATGAAATAGTCATGAGAGTTTAAAACTGGAATGGGATATAATTTTTTGATGCTAACTCTCAAAGTATTGATCAATGTGGAGCTCTCCAGAAAGCTGGCTTGGAGCTGTCAGTGACCACAGTGGGGGACAATGATCCAGGTATTGCCACCCTGCTGGCGATCAAGGTTGATCCTAGCCTTCACTTTGCAATTTTTCATAGTTGAGATGTTAATTTTTTTGTCACTCTATCTTCTTTTCTATCAGTGAATTAAGTAAATGTCTTTAGGACCACAGAATGCTTTATATCAAACTGCCCTTGCTAATAGTAATCAGGTCATACAGGTATACAGTCTATCAGTAAGGTGAGTGTTTTGTCACTAATTAGATAAACATTTAAGAAGCATGTTATCTAATGTATGATGGGTAAGAAACAGTCTGCCAAGTTGAGCTCTAGGGACTGTGTTATAGCCTTTCAGAGAACAGTGCCTTCCTGCTGGTACATTTGTCAGTCTGTTTCACAGCATGAATGATGCATCTCAACTTCTCATTTAGTGTGTTTACTAAATGACCAGTTCATACTCAATAAGCATTTACTTACTGTGTGAAGCAACATGGTTACCTGAGAAGGCTCCTGTGTCAGAGAGTGTGTTGAGGTGAGAGTTGAAGTATAAATGAAGAGCAGTACCAGTTGTCTGTGAGAGTATGAGGGAGCTGGAGCTGCATGTGCAGCGTGAGCTGGACCGGCAGAAATGCTCGTGCTGCATTTCTGAGCATTTTGCCCCACTTCAGAGCTGCAGGCTGCTCAGGCCAAACACTCAGAAGAGCAGTTATTGGGATGGATGTGGGCAACTGATAGAGCTCTGCTCCTTCCAGCCCCCAGACCAAAGGCTTTACGTTGTGTAGCTGCTCTGAAGCAAGCAGAGACCTTCCTGGTGTGGCATTGCACTCCAGGGGCTGGCTGAGTGCATCCCTGCTGCTCAGAAGGTGTGCTTCTCCCCTCTGCATTAAATAGTTTAAAGAATGCAAAATGTAACTTCTAACAAGTGGTCAACATCCTCAGCTAAGCTTATTGTCTCTGTGGTATATAATCAGTTCCTGGCCAAATAGAGAAAGACTTTGAATTTGTGGAAGGTGGGAAAATGGTTAACTGGAACAATTTTTTATGAACACAAAAGCGATACTATTTTGTGTACCCAAATAGTTTTGGGTAGTTTTGTGAGGGTTTTAATTTGGAATTTTTTTAATACACTACTGTTTGAAATACTGGTTTAATTGATTCTTTCACAGCATGTTTATTTATAAACCTTCAAACTAATGTGTTTTATCTTGTAATTATGCCTATTGTTAACCAGCAAAAACTTAGTAAATTAAATTAGTAGTTAATTTTATTCCTAAAATTGTCAACAGTATCTTTAATGTTTGCCTTCCCTTTTTAAAAAAAAAGGTAACATCTTAGATACACAAAGATACCGGTACTGAACCTTTCTCTGTAAGTGTTCAAGATATTCAGCTATTTAATCAGGAACTTTTTAACAGGATTTTATTATAAGTGAAGATTTTTTCAGCGTTCGGTGGAAAAGGGAAGATTAGTGCAAGAATAGCAAAGTATTTACATGATCTTTTGCAGGGATTAACATGTTCTCTGCATGAATTATTTCTCTTAAGAATCATTATCATGTTATGATCTCGGAACTAATTACACTCTGAGTGGGAGATAGTTTAGTTCCTTTTGATTCATTCTCGTATGCTGTTTGTTGCCTTCTTTTCTTAGAAAGTTACAGTTCTCATGAAGAAAAGTGCACTTCCCATTCCTGTCTCTCTTTTTCTTTTTTCTCCTCCACGTTTAGTTGCAAAATGTGACTGGTGCAGTTGCTGTTTTGGACCCCACCCTTGGAGTTGCTAAGCAGACGAACGTGGTTGCATAAGTAACCTGTCACTGAACAGGCTGCTGCAGCCCTAATCAGGCACCTAATGACAGCCAAGTCCTAAAGGAAATAACTCATACCATTTACTGTTTGGATGCAGACCTTTTTAAACATGGAAAAAATGAAGCATTGACTTTGTTTTAAAATAACAAAACAGATAAAGAAATCTACCAGCAGAAACTAGTATAAAGCAAGAATATAAATGCCTGAAAATAACTGTCAGAATAGTGACTCCTGAAAATGGAATATGCAAGTGCTCTATTGGGTTTTTTTCCAGTTTTGAGGTTTGGGGGTGTGGATTCAGTTTGGGTCCACCTCTGGCTTCTTGGACTGGTTAGTCAGTGACCTCAAATGAACTGCATAGATTTTGTGAGGTAGTTTCTAGTTTGTTCTGTGCAATAAATATTTGACTCTAATAATTCAGATCTTGACATTCCAAATCAAAGTAATTTCTCCATCCCAGTTAAGTGGTATAATATAAATTACCCGAAGTAGAAGCATGTGTGTAAATATTTGAAATAGGATAGTAATGCTTTCTGACAAATAGTACTACAGATTTGTTTGGTAAAAAGTTTGTATGCATTTCTGCATGTTCTGGAGATTCTTATCAAACGGATCATTGTTTATTAGCACCATCTTAAAGTGGATAAACATTGAAATATTAGGAGATAATCATGTGAAGCTGCATGTGGGAAAAAAGAGAAGCAGAGAGCAGAGCCTGGAAGGGTGGTGAGACAGTGGGTATGAATTTCAGGTGAGCAGACAGGATGATGTGAAAACAAAACTAAGGAGATACAAAACTGTAGAGAGGTTAAATGTGCGAAGTTAAGAGGCAGTGAAAGGAGCAGGTTTGCAATAGCTGATGACATTTTTGAGAATAAATTTTTCCCTGTCGTTAAGATCATCGAAGAAAAGCTCTTTTGTTGTTTTTTTGGGTTCTGGCCAGTGTTGGCTTAGCCGTAGGGAGATAAAGTAGACAGTTACTCAACCACTCAGCTGCTGGAAGCAGACAGACAGCTCCCTAAGATCTGCTTGTGTCCTGCCTCCCCTTTGCTTGTGGCTCTCCTTGAGTGCTGGTTCAAGGGCTGTGAGGTGGCCAGGCAGCAGGTCTTTGCCTCTTGCTGCACAGGCAAGCATAGGCTGCTTCCCCCTGTACCTACACACCGAGGGGCCAGAAAGGACCAGGCAGCCCCGATAACCACCCTGGTGGTTTTTCTCGGAAGCAGCTCTTAACCACCCATACCTCCCCCAGCACCATGGAAGAACACCCGCTTCTCCATCTCAGCCTCCTGGTTCCTCCTTCCTCTTCCTCTCTGCTCCCCACTGCAACTCCACATCTGCCTTTGCAGAGCTCTGAGCCGGCTTTGCGAAGCAGCTGCCAGGCTCGCTGGGCTAAGGGCCTTTGCTTCTGGAAATTACACCATCTGGCTGTGCACGGTGTATGGAGTGTATATTTAGATCACCTTGTATCTGGCATCTGGACTTCATCCTGTGTGCTTGATGAGACCTGGTTGGAGCACTTTCTTTTGTGGATGATATTCTGCATAATGTATGCATTGTTAGTTCTCAGTAGGCACGGTGAATAATGTTCCATATAAAGAGTTGTTCTTTCTGTAGAGCTGTTGTTTCTATTGGCAAGAGCTGCATGCAAGGTGCCATTTATTACTGGTGTTTGTCAGAAATATCAGACACAAACAGGACTTGTAAAGAACATTTTGCCCTTGAAATTAGATCAATTCTAAGTATCTGCAAAGATGGGCTAATGCAGGACAGATCCAGCAATACTAAGTAATCTGATATTAAACTATGTTGTGGTATATAGCTGAAGATTTTATGCAAAGGACTGGGTTGTGCAGTAGGTTTCTGTTTGCTTTTCATGTATTTTTTTCTGTAAAGGAATCTTTGTCATGGCTTCAGGATCCAAGAACTGATTTTTTACTAGGAGTGCACAAAGTACCATGCTGCCTGAAGGCCAACAGAGGGTGCTGGAGTGATGCAGCTCTTACCTTCACTCGGTTTTGTTGGTTTCTGGAGAACAAGGTGCATTTTGACAAACCTCTTATTTGGGATGTCTTACTTACAGCTATGAAGTTACTGCATTTTTTGTACATTTAATATAATAATTTTTATGCTTCCCAAGATTACTGTATGTTATGAAGATTATTTCAAGAATGCATATCTAGCAATAATATTTACAAGAACAATGTGTACCTACTTAGGGCATTTTAAAATTTTCTTTACTGCTAAAAAAGAACACATAAAGATTCTCCTTGTTTAGAAGAAAAAACTGGGCACAGTGGAAGTTGTCAATTATTTCTGTGAGTTGTGTATGTATATTATTGTATATACATTATATAATGAGGCTGATGTAGCAAACTACAGATCTATGAAAGTCATGGTTTGGTGTAATTAAGATCTGGGTAGAAATAGCATACTTACAATAGAATTGCTCAAGGACGATGAATAAAAATTAGATATCATATGACAAATCACTGTGCAACACTTCACAGTTAAACAAATTATTTCCATACTGGACTTTATTTCAGGTTTCTCATTTTTATCCTTGTTCAGGGTCTGTTTTTTTCTCAGTTTGTAGAGGAGACTGTGCCCTTTGTATACTGGACTGAAAAGGTGGTGTGTCTGCAAAGGGTTGTAATGTTTGGCTTGAGACTGCTTGTTTCAGGTTGTCCCTGTTCTTTCAAGTAATGTCCATGAAAGTCAATAATTACACTGTATTACACAGAGTCTGGTATGGAAAGCTCTTCCTCCCTCTCCTCCTGACCATCCTCCTCCACCAGAGCACAGGATAATGGCTTCAGGTTACCAGAGACTGAAAATGCAATTTGTCACAGGGATATGCAAAATGTGACTACTTCTAAAATGGAGTCTCTCTTTACTGCACAATGTGATATATGGTACCTAAATCTCCTCTCTTGTACTGATGATCATAACCTGAAGTATTCCATGGAATTGGGATTTCCTTTTATGATTCTAAAACTTGATAACCCAATTTTGTCCAAAAAAATCTTGTATGTCTCTGACAGCATCTCACAGACATTAGCAGACTTTTCAGCAGGGAGGTGAAAATAGGGTAACGTGTCGGATCTACTGTCTGTCATTTCTTATATTAAAAAACCAAAAAGCGTCTAAACAATGGAGCCTTATCTTTAAAATGCACCTGGAATATAACATAGAAAAAAATACCCAAATCTGCAGAAATTTTGAAGGAGCTGTATCTGCCTGCCTCTCTGAGCGACTGTACTCAGATGCCACGGTTTGATACTCTTAACGTTCAGGAAACCTGATAAACATGCTAGAAGAGAATTATTCAGACTTAGAGTAGGTGCTAATTTAAGTGTGGACACTTAAAGGGGCTATTGTGTTTTTTATAGACATCAGCTGCAAAGGGCTATCCAGAAGGACAAAAAAGAAAAAGACTTCCACTGAAAAGAGAAATCAAGATGTATAACCCCTATAATAATGCACGCTGAAGTGGCAAGGCTGGTTCCTGATGTCAGGGGAAGGGTGGGGAGAGGAGACAGGTTGTAAAACACCCCCTTATGAGATAGGCAACTACTCAGTATCATTTGTTAATATCAGCTCAGTAGATCTTTTTATTACACGCTCTGTCAAACATTTCATGGAGCTGAACAAGTCGAGGGGGAGATGGACTGTCCTGTTTGCTGCCATGGGTCTGGAGTATTCAGGTGGAGATACTCGGTTCAAGAGGCTGTTCTGACAGCACTGTGGCTGTCCTGAGAGGTGTGTCTCTGTCCTTGGAGGTGTTCAGTGCTTTGGTTGGACAAGTCCACGTGTAACTGCAGGTCATGTTCAAGTTAGCAAACAAGGTGTCTTACTCATGTCACGGATCTACATAGCATCACCACTCATTGAGCTCACAAAGAATATTCGAACTGCCTTCACAGCAACAAGAGTCAGCTTGGATTGGGTAATTCAGCATTATGTGCCTCTGGGCATACCCATCATGGGACAGTGCTCTCCCTCCAAAGTGTGGTATCTGCATCTGCTGCCAGTGGTTTTGCAGGTGGCAGTCCCAGCTTCAGAGCCTTTTGGCAGCTGGATGCCTGTATTTGCACATGTTATACAATGTTTCCTGTTCTAACAGGGACCTTGCAGTTATACCCCAATAGATACCAAAGCACATTCCTACTTTCAGCACTCTTTTTTTCCCCCATAGGCATCATTCTGTTTACTTCTGCTTAATGGATTACAGCATAACTCAGTTTTTGCTGTTGCTTGTAGCTTCTGACCAAAAATCTACAAAAAACCCCCTCTAGTTTTAAGGCTAGTTTATAGTTCATGTTATCAGTGTAAAGACAAGTTGTTATTTAAAAAATTTACGACATTTGTATATAATTTTTTCTCGCTTGTTTTATGTCTCTTTCCAAGAACTTGGACTCCTGGTAAGAAAGCATGCAATAATTCTTTTAACTGCATCTGTTATGAAATGTTTGGTAGATAAATCCAAATTTTAACATCATATTTTAAGACATGGATTTCTTTTAAACCTTTTGTTTAATCTGGGAGCAGTAATATATCACATTGTCCAGATGACTGAGGGTTGGCTGTTATTTTTCCTAGGTAGCTGTGATGGCTCACAAAGCGAAACAGTGATCTCCAGGAAGCAAGCAAGATAGCATCCAGACTGCTTGCAGTTAACCCCTCTCTGCCTGAACTAGAAAACTATTTATGAAAATTACGTTGCAGAATTAAAGCGTTAAGAAAGATCACTGCTGGAAACTGTTGCTTCAGGGAAAGGTAAGACTTTGCACTAATTGTCCATTCATTATGGATTTACATGAGATTTTTCTGATAAGACTGATAGTAAATTCTAGGTATTAATGCATTTCTTTATTGAATAGATTTGGCAACCATTCTAAAATCTTTACTAAATAGTTGAAAGTCTTTTGCTTAGGAGTGAAGAATATAAAACGTGCAGATTGGTATTTGGGAGCTCATATATATGTGGTTCTTACTGAAAAAGATTGTGAGCATAAATTTTAATATTTGGCAATGATAAGTTTTGGATTCTTATGGCCTGACTTTAAATATGAATTACAAAGCTATATTGAGACCATCACGTGTGACATGAGACTGTGCATACTTCATTATGGATATTTGTGGATTCTTTGTCTTAGTGTTGTTGAAAGCTGGCAAGCCATTAGCAGGAACTGAAGAAACTTGTGGCTTTTAACTAATCTTATTCAGTGCAAGTGTTTAGTTGAAGCCTTTGTGGGTCTGAAATACCTTATAGCAAAGAGTTGGCTGTATTTGGTTTTGTAAATGCTGGTATGTTGCTGGAAAACAGATGAACAAGCATTTTGCACGAGTGCTAATTAAAGGATATAAAATAGCTGCAATTGCTGCCATGCATTTATATATCAAGGAGCCAGGGGAAAAATATACAGCAACATGAGTACATCAGTGTCCTCTTGAACAAAACAAAGCCTTTCTTTTCGTACTAGAAAGAAGGTTGTAGTAGTTTTAAACTAGTGTAAGGCTGTATTTAGTCCTTCTGTCATAAAAATAAGACTTCTTGCAGACAATTAATTTTGCTGTGTAATCAGCTATAAAACACATCAGATTATATTTTTAGCAGAATTTCTGCTGGAGTGCTGGCCTCAATAGTGCTCCAGTGGGGAGCACTACGATTCTACTCCAATGGGGAGTGAAATATTTTCTTTTGCTTTTAAAGAACAGTACTATAAAGACTCTTGACAGGGTCACAGCCTTTTCATTCAAAGAGTTACGTTATTTTCTTTGTTGATTTCTTAAATACAGATATTTCTGTTTCAGCTTTTCTAGATTTTTGGATCATGTTTTTCAGTACATTGGGACAATTATTATAAAGCCATTTATTGTTCAGTGCTCATTTTATTTTGATGTAATGTGGCTTTTAATCCAAGACAGTACAGATCAAAACAAGTCAAAGGATGCATTTATGCTGTAGAGCACAGAGATGTGTAAATGTGTGATATGTATTCTGGACATTTATGATCACTGTGCAGATGGTGATTTCCATTGCCTAGAGGTAAGCTGTTCTGTGGAAGAACACACCAGAGATGTGTGTCTTACAGCTGACGTGAAAAGAGCTCCATTTGGCTGAGTCTGTAAGTTCACTTTGACTTTAGGTGGGGCTCTAGGACACATCTTCCCAGCGGCATGTCCGGTTTCAACCTGATGCATCGTTGGAACACGAGGAAATTCCCATGACAGGCACTGAAGGGTATAAGGGAGGCATTTACCTCTTGCAGAGCAGTGCAGCCCCAGGAGTCCAGAGCACAATCCCCAGTGCTCCAGACATGAGATTGAGCACGTATCATTGCACCACGTGAGCCAGGGGGGAATGAATGCCTGATGACTCTGCTCTGGAAAAGTACAACCATTGGAATAACAGGCTGGTAAGCTGGGAAATGCAGGAGTGTTTCCTAGACTACCTTGCAACTGTAATTCTAAGACCTCCAGGTTTAAGCAAGCTCAGAAACTGGTAGATCTGACCTCTTTGGGATTAGTTTTCCTGTTTTACTGTGCCTTCAAAGAACTGGTTATACTAATATTTCTCCATCATGAAGCACTTTGAGGAGATACAGCCTCTCAGCAGTTAAGCTAATGGCTTCTGAGTGGAAATGGTATCTCATGGCAGCAGGCTTCCCACTCCAGTGAATGCAAAATTTGGCATATTAGCAGGTGTCTTGTAAGTGTCCTTGAACTCAGAGAAGGAACTGTGTGAATATGCAAATGTATTTGTGGGCTTTTATTTTCTAAAGGGAGATGAGACCAAATGGCATAATGAGCTATTGTGAAATTTCTTCTACAGTTGAGAAAAACTCCCAGGGAACTGAGGGACTGATTTAGGTCCATTTAACTAGAGCAGTGTTGTTTTTTAATCACGCTGATTGCATGTCAGAAAAATTGGCAGTACTGAAGTCTGATGAATGTGTGACCTATTATCTTCCCATAGATCTCTCAGGTTTTGGAGGATGACAGTGCTGGCCTCAACAAGAGAGTGCTAGAGAGATGGGAGATCATATCTGTTGCTACTCATAAATAGAGCTGCCTTATTTTCCTTTATTTATTTAATACTTCACCGTAAATTTATGCTATTTGTTTTATTTGATCTGATAATATTTTAATAGTATATTTGCCCAGCTGTAGATTGAACTCAATTAGTTCTGTGCCTTTGGCTTTTAGAAGTAACAAATGAAAACTGCGTATTTAGACCCAGCAAGGCATGTGACAAGCTATCTGGCAGGAATCTAGGAATGCAATTAATCGTGTTTAATTATGCCCTTCATTTGCTAGGCTAGAGTTTTAAAATTTTACAAGGTGGAGACCTCACAGGACATAAAAGTTCAACTATTTTATTTTATTTTATTTTATTTTATTTTATTTTATTTTATTTTATTTTATTTTATTTTATTTTATTTTATTTTATTTTATTTTATTTTATTTTATTTTATTTTATTTTACTACTTTGACTTCATTTATCAGAGGTTGAGAAACTCCTTTCTTCACTCAGTTAATTGCAAAGCCTGTGTTACCTAGGAAGGTCCTGATTTTTACTTAAGTTCTGATAAAAAGCATCATTTTAATGAGTGTCAAAGAAGAGTGCAGATCCCAGCAGCTGGAGGTTCAGGAGGTTGTTCTCCATTTTGATTTCCCTTCTTGGAAGGCCTGGCTTGGTGGAAGATCCAATTCTCTGTCTAAACAATGTACATATATACATGGGTTATAGTACCTCACAAACTGGAGAATGAGGTATTGAAACAGGTCTGACTGACACAGGAAAAGAAATGAGAGTCCAAGAGTTGAGATGGAACACAAATATAGCACTAGTTAAAAAAAAATTAAAGCAAGAAAAAAAAAGAAAACAGAGAATGAAGAACTGAAAATAGACTTGTTTTGTTATTTTTAGGCATTCCTGCTGGTTGCATAGTAATCACTGAACTTAAAAGGTCATGCTACCAATGCTCAGTACCTTTCAAGCATTCATTTTAATCTAGTGCAGAGATCCAAATGAAGACTGACACTTGGAATTTGAGGGAGGCAATATAATCTTTTCCTAATTAAATATACCAGTGTTCTAGCTTGAAATCTGCTCTGGGAAACAGAGCAGCATGATGCATCATGTTGAAGCCAACAGTATTGATACTGAGTTGAATCAGGTGATATTTTAGAGCTGATAAGCATTATTTAATACTGCCTGCGAGTGGATTTTGGTTTTCCTTTCATGTTAAAGAACTGTAATAGTTCAGGAAATGAGTTTGTCAATATTAATTTCGAAAGAATTCTTAAGAATCTCTAGAGCTATAAGATGTGTGAGTGCTTAAGTAATTTGTTTTTTGCTTTAGCTTTTTGATTTCTTAAGAGTGGGGGTGGATGGCAAGGGGAATAAATAAAAGAAAATATTTTTCTTTAAGAGTGTGCCTAGCATGAAACATATCACAAAATAGGCAGCAATTCTTATTGCAACAGCAAATACTCAAAAAAAAAAAAAAAAACCCACCAAAACCGAAAACCACCCAGAAAAAATCCCCACAAGATGAACAGCGAAATCACAGACAGCATGATGTTATTTCCAAAGTAAATATTTTACCAAACAGGTTTTTGATGCAAGGAACAAGATGTGCAAGGAACAGGATGTGATACATATCCAGTACAACATTTTAAAAACATTTTAAACATCCTGGCTTTTCCCTTGGTTATATTTAGATAAAGCTTAAATGGTTCCACTCAATGTTGTTTTGCTTTGATTGAAACAGACAACATTTTACCCATGTAGGTGGCTTATTTGGGGGCTTTTGTTAGTATAAGCAATTTATTCTTGTACATATAATAGAATAAGAAAAAGGCTTTCATCCTCCATTTCCCCTTACAGAGAGATGAGCTAAAAAATCCAAAGGTACAGATATACTACTTTTTCTTTCCGTGCTGATGTGCTATTTTGGAATATGTGCTGACCTACTTTCTGTGTTTCCAGAAAGCAAGCTGAAAAATTTTAGCTTAGGCTGTAGACTTGGATTTATTTTTCAGTGTATTTTTGTATATACTTTCACACAGATATGCACACACACACACATTGGCTAATGTTGACAATAGCAAATCAAGATTGCCAATTTTGGTACAATTTCAAACTACTAGCTGCACAAATCTGCTGCTAGACACCTTCCTTAAAAGAATTTGGCAGGAAGGTATTTTCAATCTAGTGGTGCCATTATTTAGAGTTGCATCATAAGATAGAAAGGTTTCAGTTCCCAACTTCAAATAAATTTTATACCTAAATAGAATCACCCAAAACTGCAGTGAAAGATACTGTGAGAATCTCATTATTATATTTTTTACCGTTCCTTCAGCATTGTCTTAGACACTGGAAGAGAAAAACCCTTTGAATCATTTACTTCCACTCCATGAATCTCTTTATACAGCACTCTGACCATCAAAGAAAGTTCAGCCCATTAGTTTGCCATTCCCAATTAAAATAATGATACATAAAGCTTTGGAATTGTATGAACAAATTAGGAGAAAACAAGTAATGAGAGATGGAGCCCTGCTCCTTCCTCTGCTTAGGGCAGAAAAAATTTATCAGTCTTGGCAACTCTGTGCTCCCTTCTGAGCTTTCCCCAGCAGAGTAGCTCTTTTAGTGTATTGTACTTCAGTCCCAATTACTGTAGTGCAGAGGGTCTTGGCGTGGCTTTCCTCTCATCTAACCTGTGTGAGAATTCAAAGGGTAAGCATCTGTAAGTCTCAGTAAAAGGCTGCAGTTACGGAGAAAAGACAATTTCCCCTCTCCTCAGGTAGAGGAGATGAATTCTGCATTGCAGAGGTTCATCTCTGTCTCTCCGTTAACTACAGATGGGGCTTAGGCTTTGGTAACTGAATCTTTGAATGTGTGCAGCTAGTGGGGGAAATGCAGTCTCCTTTCTTGGTATATACCACAGTACCCTGGTGTTCTGCAGGGAAAGGCAAGTCAGTGTAAACTCAGAATATCATGAGTGGTGGGTCTGAATCTTCCTCAGATTGACAGACATCTTCCTTCTCTAGAAAGTATTATGGCATCCTTAAGCTAGCTGTGGATATGTTGTATTTTTCTAAGACATTTGAATTGCTACTTCTCTTCTTTAAATTTATATTGTATACCTTAAAGACTATATACAGTACTTCTAAAAATCCTGTCTCTCAAATCTTTACTAATAGCTTATGATTGACATGAGTTTTAGCTCTATGTGAGAGTTAAGAATTCTACAGTTCCAAAGCTTTTTTGTATTTTTTTTTTAGCATTTGGATGATGTAAAATTTTTACTTGGTAAGTATCCTCAGCAGTTCTACTGTTTTTCAGGGCATCTAAAATTGGTTATTAGTTATTAGTTAAAATCAAGTTAAATCAGTATTACAGCCTGATAATCATACGTGAATTGCCTAGTTAAGTGCTCATGGTAGAACAAAACATGTTCTTAATGCTGTTACATGGAAGGTAACTGGGCATAGATAGACAGGTTGCAAATACAAAACTGTTCAGGGAAAGGCCAAGGGGCAATTTAAGAAGCTTCTTCACCTTGGCTGTCAGTGTGATGCTACAATATGATGGTACCAAAATGTTGTATCCAGTGCCTTAATAATTCCACTAAACAAAGTGGTATAAATAAAGGAGAGAGTTCAAGGAAGGGGCCTGTGAAATTTTGAACATCTGGAGAGAAAAAAGGAGGAAAAGCTTTTATATTGTGAGGCTTCAAGAGTTCAGTTGTGTAAATTTATAGAACAGAATTTTGCACAATGAGTTGATCATCATCTACAAATTCTTGTATTTTAAAAAGCCATCTCAAAGCAAAGAATTTTTCAGTCTTGTAAATAAAGGCACCTGAATGTTGCAGCTGAACTAGCTTCATGCAAACCCAATTTTTCTCACAAGAAGGAAATACTAACATTGAAATAGATGAGCTGTAGCATCTTCTGCCAAAGAAGGAGGGGTAATCCTATGTCTGTGGGACAGGAACTCCCAAAAGTTAACTTTACCCTTGCCACTATTCAATATGGTTAGTGGAGAGGCAAAGATTGTTCCCAGCCCTAAATCAATGACTCTATCTATGGGCTGTAAAACAGGTATGGGAGAATAGGGGCTCAGGCTGAAATTAGGCTTTGTGATTTAAGTCCTATGAGTCCCCAGTACTTTCCAAAAGCCTGTCCTTGGCTAGCAGGAAAATCTCTGCAGCCTTCTCTGTACAGTTGGTCAGACCCTCGTTTACACTGACCTCTTGGTTTTTGTGTTCCTGTATTCTTCCACATGCAAGATGTGTCCTGCTTGTTAGAGTAGAGAAAATATATCTGGAAATCTCATTTCTACTAAGTGTGATCTGAACTTCTCCTATTTCTCCATGTGCTTCCAATCTGTATAGAAACCAAGGGAATCTCAGGTTATTTAGGTCCCCTTGGACCCCTTATTATTTTTCACTCTCCCCCAAATTATTTTTTACATTTGCACACTATGCCAAAAGAGCTCTTTCCCTAATACTTGCTGTTTGGAGTCAAGACTTCGAAAGATACCCCCCAAATAGTTATCTCCACCCAAGAAAGATAGAAATTATATGACCAGCAGTGCAAAGTGCCATGGGTAGGTCTGACCCTTGCTCTGGTACTTTTTCACTCCCATACCTGTAATATGTTCTCAGTGCAGAGTCACTTAGCTAAATTTATAGTGCTACCATGACAGTAGTGCTTAACTACAGAAAGGTAAGGGCAGTGACTCCTAACACAAACTGATTGAAGGACTTACTTTACTGATATATGTCTCCCTGAAAAAAAAGTCGTTTCTGCAGTATTATGACTTTTTATTATTTACATAATTGCAGAAGGCTTCAAGAATGTGTTTGCCTGTTCTAGAGACTGGTAACAACTTGACTTCCCAGAGCTAACCCAGATTGTGGTGTTCTATGCTATCACAGACATTAGTCCTTCAAAGTCCTCTTGAAACTAATCTGAAATGTTAGGAAATTATTGTTTATCCAAAATATATGTTTGAGTGTCTTTGAATCTGGATTAATTTCAGGATTGTCATCTTGAGTCTAAAAGCCCTTAATTAATTAGCCAACAGTCCAGCTGAAAAATGTATTGCTCCTTGATATTTGACCATCCATCTTAATTTCAGGATTATAAAGCCTGGAGCTGAACTTGGAAGAAGCATGGAGATGGTGGTATTATATGCACCTCTCTGGACTGTGGAATTAATTACTGGAAAAGTTCAGTGGGAGTCTCACTAAGTTTTGGGAACGTTTCAGGGTTTATCTCTCTTGGCAAGCTTTTTTTCTCTCTAACTGAGCTCTTAATTAACTTTGGGTGAAATAAATTCCCTGTTTCTGGAGCCCTGTATAAAGATAAGAGTAGAAGACATTAAGGAGTGAAGGGTGTTTCCTCTCCTTGACAGCACTGATACTTGTATGGATTAAATGTTCACAGTCAGTGGGCACACAGTTGTCTCAAAATTCATATTTGCTGCAGTAAGTGTCTGGCTTGAAATTGATTATTACACAGTTTCATTTTACACTAAATGTTTTTCTCAGTTGTTTTCATTCGTGTTACCACTCAAAATAGGGTTTTGTTGTCTTAGTTTAAAATTTACCAGTTGCACAGCTGACATTCAGAAAAGTAACTCTTCTTTTCTATTGTGTTGTTGCAAGAGCAATCTTTGTTTCTGATTTTCATGGTGTACAATAGTATGTATATGTGTATATATATATATATATATATATATGTATGTGTGTGTGTGTGTGTGTGTGTGTATTTTGGTATTTATCTGGAAAGCCTTGGACCACTGCAGTACTTTGAGCAGCACAACCCCTAAGGGAGCATCTGTTCAGCACATGATCTCCCTTTTCATTTTGACTGTATTCAGGGGGCTTGCGAAGGGGACACAACTACCCTCTTCTGCTAATACTGTTTTGAATGCATTCACTCTTATTCTTGCAAATTAATTGTCAAATTAGTCTAAGTTGTAGTTATCTCAGGCCTGTACAGTGTCACAAGTAATCCCATCTGAATTTTAAAATGTTTTCCTAATTTGTTTTTCTCCTGTTTGTATTAATTGTAACTGTGTCCACTGGGTCTTGATATGAATGTTAATGGAGAAGTTGAATAGTCAGTATACATGTGTAAGGTTTTACTGGACATGTTAAATATCTATATATTCATATATAAAATGCACAGGCACACTGCCTTAAATCTGGCATTGTCATGCAGGCTATATAAATTGTGTCCTATTTATGGCAGAGTAGTAGAATATGGTATTTTTCCAGTCCTGTCTAAGAATAAAGTTTCAGGCATGATTTGGAAGCCATCTTGTCATGCAGCTGATTCTTCGAGAAGTCAGAGGAAAAGGATCAGTAAAATGGGGAGTTTTAATGTCATTGCTTAAAATGGTGATGCTCTTTAACTAGTTAGGTTCTCAAACATCTCTAGTGAACAAGGTGGATGAAAGAGTACTTGAAAATACTTCAGACTTCAAGTAAATCTGTACAGCATCTCTTACTCTTCTTTTCATGTTTTGTGGATTTTTCTTCTCTTTCTCTTTTTGCTCTCTTTTGAGCACTTGGAATTTTTCCCTTACCCTGAAGCTTGCTTTAGGGGTCAGCCCTGCCCGTGCTTGCCAAGAAGCGCTCGCTGTTGCTCTGTGGCAGCGCTGTGTGTCAGTTTCTTGCTGTTGGCCACTGCTTCCTGTGGTTTGCAAAGCCTGAGTATCCTCACATCCTTTCCATTTCCTGATCCTTCCAACATGTGTACTGGTC
Source organism: Brachypodius melanocephalos (assembly GCA_013398615.1). NCBI lineage: Eukaryota > Metazoa > Chordata > Aves > Passeriformes > Pycnonotidae > Brachypodius > Brachypodius melanocephalos. The sequence goes on from VZSR01003803.1 coordinate 17,254,230, forward strand.
GTTTTTTATCTCTAAATATGGTGGGTGTGTGTGGGAGGGGGGTGAAATTCACATGTTCTGTTCAGGTAGCTGTTCCTTTCCTTGCTTTGTCTTTTTCTTTCTGTGACACTGTGAGAGAAGCTCCAGTCTGCTTCCAAATCCACATTTATGAACTGGTGTAGAGAAACTTTCCCTCGGCCCATTGTCATTTTGCCCTGCCAATGCTTTGCTTACTGCAGATGGGAGAAGGAAAAGGGGAGAAGAGAGGCATGCAGAGAGAGGGAGTAAGCTGGTGCACAAAAAATGCTCATGTTATAACTGATGCATCCTACTGTATTGCAGCATTAGGTGCAATAAGAGGTCCTTATTAATACTGTTCAAAAGTAAAATAAGTCTTTATAAGAAAAGTACCAAAGTTTAATATTGTACAATTAAACATGGGCAAATGTTCAGCTGTGGGATTTTTGTTTCTGCAACTGGAGGTTTTGAAGATCATTTACACATCCTGCTTTATGATGCTGAAGCAGTGTCACGGAGATTCTTGTATCCTGCTGACTCCTGTAGCAAAAGGTGAAACTCGGGGTGGGATTGTGCATCACTCAGACATTTAGAGTTGTTTGGGATGTGTTCTGGGGTTTCTAGAGGTCTGGCCTCAGGTGGGGTGCCTTCATTTTCACATTCATTGCTCTTGCACTTGAGATGGTGATCGTCTCTAGGGAGTACTTTCAAGTTCCATACATGGTGATTTTTTCCCCTCTATATCTGTAGCACTTTTTTTTTTTTACAGAAGCTGAAATGCTGTTATAATCTCACACATATGTGCTAACAAAATTTATTTTATGTAGAATACTGAACACTCAGAAGTGGTTTTAAATAGAAAATTGTCTCTGAAATCTGTAACCTTCATATGCATAGTTTGCTCACAGTATTCACTTTCAATGTAGAAGGCAAGAGGAAAACCATCTGCCATGTTTATTCGGGACTACTACTACCTCATACTGAGTAAAATTCTCTCAGAGCCTCAGTCTTTCTCTTATCACTGTACCCAGAGCATAGGCTTAATGTCCCAGCTTGCAGTGGAATAATATCAAGCATGATTTTGTGATTGCAAGTGTTACCGTTGTGCAGATTCTGGCAAGTTCCACCCTCAGCCTTTGGTCTTTGGAAGATGTCCAGCAGCTGCCACTTGGGCAGAGCCACATGTGCTGACAGCTCTGAGGCCGTCTGTGAGGAGCCCTGTCAGCTAGCTGGGTGCTTGTGCTGAGGCTTCTCACTCCACCCTGCCAGAAAATGCCACTTTCCTGGGTTTGCAATGCTTTTCTCTTGGAGAGGGATCAACTTTCGAGTCCTCGTGAAAATGAGGCTGAGACAGCTATTGTGTAATGGGAGCATCAGGGTGAAGTGAAATTATTACAAATGGACATTTGCATATGAAATGCTGTGATTTAAATCAGCTTTCTGTGCAGATTATAGATCAAACAATAAAGGACTAACAGTATCTTAGAATCAGATTACAGCTATAACTATATATTTTGTTGTTAACAGGCAAGAATATGACTTCAAATTAAAGGTGCTTATCTTCTTTCAGCTGAAGGACAATGCATTTGCAATACTAGGCCAAATCTCTTATCAATATTCATCTATTAAAACCAACATTCCAGCATAGAAAGCAACTCTGTAAAAGCTCTATTCTTTTCTTCAGGTTTTATCTGTTAGTACTTGATAATTTGAAGAATCATCTGGGCTGAAAGCCTCTCTTTTCTGTGACTGAAATTCAATGTTCTGTTATCTACCACAAGTTAAAACCATAAATAAAGTGCATGCTATGATGAACATCTAATACTCTTCTTCAGCTTCTCAAAGGTCAGATGTAGCCTGGCATCTAAGTCCTATTTACACAATTCTATGAGCCAGTGTTTGCTACAGGGTAGAAATTAATGTGACCCTAATGTGATCTCTCTGCTTTCTTTAAGACTGTGACCATGACTGATTATTTGCTGACCTTTTCCTCTTATACTCACTTCTGAAAACTGATGCTTCACTGAAGAGAGATTTTTTTGGATGCTAATGCTGTACCTAGTCCAGACTCTGCTTCTTACAGCGTTAAACTGGGAGAAGTAGGTTAAGCAGGGCACGTGTCAGATGTTCACATCCTATGGATTAAGACAACCGGGATACTCTAGAAAATGAAACAAATACTTTTTTGAGCAACAGTTGGAGGGTTTAAACATCTGTATGTTTTTCTCATTCCTTATTTCCTATTCCTGTTTTCTCTTTGTTGTTTTGCTTTTCTATTTGAAATGCAAGACAGAAGTTAGAGACTTCATGGCATAAATAACTTTTGAGGTCTGTGACTGTTCTGCTGTGTACAGGCTGTGAGACCTGGGTAGTAAGAGCTTACAGGGAATAAAAGAACAAAATTGGTTTCATAATCGGTGTGTACTTTTTATCAGTTTCCTCGGCAAGCAGGTACCCAGAAATATTCAACCTGATTGGTAACAATTTCATTTCTTTAGATGTCTGACACCTGTAAATACACTCTAATTAAGTAGCCTCGGCACTGCCTTTATAACCTTATTTTTACAAATATTTTAAGGGGTAACACTTACAATTTTCTAACTTGGCACAATCACTAAAAGAAACAATTCATATATCCCTGTCCTGGATAGTTACTCTTGTTTTTTTATCCATTGTGGCAGCATGTCTACAAATAAATAAACAAATAAACAAAAGGTAGCCTAGGTTTGTACCACAGTTTGCTGTGCAATATCACAAATATCACCCTTTGACAAAATGGGTGCTGATGCAACGAGGGGGGAAGAAGCTCTATGGGCCACAGGCAAGAAGGATGAGGTTTGTTTGATTAAACTGTGCTGGCTTAAAATATTAGTAAAGCTCAAACTTTCCCTTCATGCCTTTGCAGTTCCTCCAACATATATGGCTTGGAGGGCATGTCCTCCCTTGAGGTACCATTCTGTTCTGGAGTGTGTGGTGTGGTGGGAAGGGCCATGAATCCATGTACACATATGATACAGAAGTTACTTTATCAAACCAGACAGAAACTCATTGCAGAGTTGATTTTCCTTTTCCATAATACGGATTTTCTGAGTCAGCCTGCACAAGGTGACACACCTAGAACACTTGGTAGAAAAACCTTTTCTTGCTTCTGCTATTGATAAGCACAAATATTTCCTCAGCTGAAAAGGAGCATGGCAGCTCTAATGCAGTCGTAATAGCAGCTGGCTTATGCACGTGAAATATAACAAGATTTGCTGCTCTATTATTTCTAAAAAGCTAACGATAATTTCCCCTGTGAGAATTTTTAATTTTTTTTTTAATTTAGCCAGGCTAATTTTGTAACTTCCAAACTGTATTTCTGCAGTACAGGGTACCATCCAGAAAGAAATCAAACATCAGTTACCTTCAGTATTTACTTACTGAACTTCAGTCAAAATAATTAGTAATAGAAACTGGAGAACACTACTATTGGGTAATTTGCTGGAGGCATGGGGTAAGATGTTCTGATGTAGCCTTTGACTGTCATGGATAAACCAAATGGTTATTATACTGACTTTTTAAAATTATAAGAAAGTTCTGAACTACACTAGACCTCTCAGAGAAATCTGAAGCCATATAAACCTTTGCCAGGCTGAGAATGCAGCCAAATTATGACTCCTGGTATTTGTTTTTCATAATTTGAGCACTTTCATGATTCAGTTCTGCATGTAATACAGTGATTACTTTCTTGTAGTAATCTCTTCTGAAGGATCTTGTGTATACCTTTGACAGGATAAATAATAGAGTTAAGCTATTAAAACGACACTTAGGCATCTCATTCTCAACAACTTTCAGACACCAGTAGAATTCTCAGTTTCTGTTTTACCACTGCACATTCCTTTGCTTTACCTGCTCAGGATTTTTAGTTTTTAGAACAAGTATTTGCCTTTTTTGATTTTCAGTTCTGAATGCATCTTCAAGAATGTGTTCTAGAGTAGATCCTATAAAAGGCAATTTGAAAGCCCCTCAGGATTAAACTATTCTTAGATTCTGGTGTAGTCTGACTGGATCAGGGGTTTGTGCCCTTGACAGATTTTCCCCATCTGAAAGAGTATGACCACTACACAAATTTGAATGTCCCAGCAGCAATTTCTCCTGTTGGAAATGTTCCACTTGGAATGAATATTCATTGGGCTGGAGAAGGTAAGACTGTATGGTGCAGCAATTGTATCACTCAGTGAGAATGTGGGACACTCACTTTCAAGTCACTCTTCTAATGAATATTTAATTATTTGTATGTGTTAGAGATTTTTAAGCAGGAGAAGTTCAGAGCTGTTTTCATAATCTCCTGTAGTCTGGAGCTTAGATCGCTTACTGAAGATGTTGAAATTTTATTTAAAGCTTCCTTCAAATTTCAGTTTGTAACTCATCAAAAGTTAATTTCTGCATTTTTTTATTTCTCAGTCTTCACACCGGGTTCAAGTATATTTATTTGATCAGATTAATTTATTTGCTCATTTTCTGCTGTTTTGAAAAGCATTTGATTAATTTATTTTGGTTTAGTTGGGCTATTAGGAATGGACTAAATATTTTTATGCTGGTTCAGCCAAAGCTGAAAAAGCAAATGGAGTTGGAAGAGAAGGGGAAGCAAGGAAAACTTCTTGGACCTATTTTCTAATTAACTGGGAAAAACAGAATGAGATCCACAGATGATACAGGTTTGAAGGACATGAATTAAATATTTTGGTCTCTAATGATGAAGACCAGTGTGTAGAGAAACTTTTTAAATGTAACTGAGCAATTTAGACACACAATTCCCTTTGGTTGTAACCTGATTCTCGCCACCTATCCTCTTTTGGAATCCAATGAAATTTTCAAAAGATTATTTCTGCATGTTAAAAGAGCTCATGATCCCTAGAATACTCAGCAAGATCAGAAATAGTCTGCTTGCTATCTACATTTAATGTTCATTTGGTTTAAATGATCAGTTTGTTCTGAATGCAGGGTATGATTTCTGAGTCCAGTGTATTTCAGATTGGATCCTTCCATTCATAATTTCAACTTTCAGCCCAATGAAATATAATTCCCAGAGTAAACAGGCAGAATCTAGCAGACTATTTGCATCCTTCTGCATTTCTAACACAATAAAATACTTTAAAAGCTACACACTTTATATATGTGTGTGTATTTATGTATATATATATATACATATACATTTTTCAGCCATAAAATTACAAAATGTTGTAATGAACTTCACACAAAACCTGTATTTGGGACAGCCAACCTTGTGATCATTATACCAATCTTACAGTGTACCCTATTTTTAGGAAAATAATTAAAGCATTTGTGGTTTAATTGTTTTTAAAAAATTTAAGAAATCAAGTTCTGTCTTCAGGTGTTAAAATCACTTTTCCTTAGGTATCCACAGTTGAAACATTATTTACTTTCCCTTTGAATTACCATTCTGCTTATTAACTTTGCCATGTTAAGTGCTGTTTCTTTAACAAGAAAATGCATGTAGTCAGATTTGTTAGTTTTAATTTACTAATTCATTAATGGTAGAATTCAGTAAGAAAATTTTTAAGTTCATAGAAAATGGTTTAGTTTGTCTTCTTTCTGAACCTTTGAAACAGGAAGATCAAAAGATTTCATTGGGATAACTGGAACAAAACAAGAAAAGTACCTGGATTTTTATTTAAATGGAGAATTTACAGACTGTCTTTGTCATACATACATTTAAATGCCTTATTTTACTGGTCAGCAGTTACATAGAGAGAGAAATTAGTCATGCTATCACATTTTTGATTTCTTCAGAAGGAAATAACATTATTGCTCCTTGAGGAAAGAAACTCCAAACTGATAGTTGTGACCATAAAACCCTTTGTGATTTGGAGTGTTTATCAATCTTCAAAATATAAGTTTGTGAAACAACAGGACTAAAAACCCAAACATGCTGTTTGGGTAGTGCCTTTCCCCAGACAGGTCCTTAGGCTGGCAGCTGGAGTTTGGTTGTCTGTTTGGTTTTTGTTTTGTCATTGTTTGTTTGTTTTGTGTGTGTTATTTTTGTTTGGTTGTGGGTTGGGGTTTGGGGTTTTGGTTTGTTTGCTTTTCTCTCACACTTTTCTTTTTGTAAGGCTAAGCAGCACCTGTTTAACTTGCCAAGCTAATGAGCTATTAATGAACTGATCTGGGAAATGCTATGGGTATAGTATAAACCATACTAGCCCTAGACAGTGCATCATAGTAAATTGTATTTTCCACTTCGCAGAGATTGTGCTGCTGAGCTCAGGTGTAGCTGAACTTCCTAATTGCCTCGAAAGTTCCAAACTAATTACTTCAGCCTGCCTCCTCCCTGTGCTGTTTCACCGATGCGAGGAGGGGCAATGCAGTAACCCTACACCTGTCCCAGCACACGCCTCTCAACCTGCTCACCTTCCCCAGCGAGTGAGTTGGGCATGAGAACATCCGAGATTGCTCGGTCTGTAACCACTGCTCCCCGCACCTCGGGGTGTTGGGGCTGGCTTTGCCCTGGGCTGTCTTTAGCGCTTGGTGCTCCAGCATGGCACTCGATGACAGCAGCTTGTACTCCAGGACTAGGAGTAAACTTAATCCCCATCAGAGTCGGTACAAAGCAGCCAGACGGAGGAGCCTGCCGCCAGACATCCTGCTAGAAAATGACTTGAAAGGAAAGGTTCAAAAAAATAGGAACATAGACCCTATACACCCAAGGCGCACTAAGAAAAGACCTTCTATATTTTCAGGTAGGAAATGCTGTTTCAATGGTGTGTTAGTGCAGTATCTTTAACCTTTTTGGTAATTGAAGGATTCAGCAGTGGATTACAGTCAGAACTTATTCTGTTTTAAAACCTAAGACAGTTTTCGTGGGTAGATTTAATCAAGTGCCATGTATGTTAAATTGTGTCAGCCATTAGAGTTTAAATGATGGAACCAAAAGGAGAGTCATCATGTTTTTGATTTCAAATTGTTTGCTTGAGGGTTGGGGTTTTTTTAATATTTTGCGTTTGAAGAAAGCCAGTTGTTTCTCCAGAGCTTTAAACTGCATTTTGCTTAGCCCCACTTACAAGTAATAAAGACAACAGCTGCAGTGCAGGAATCTCTCTTGCTGCTCTAATGCTGTATCTCATTGCTTTTCTGGAGGAGAGTGGTTTGGGGAGTTCTTCAGTCTAGCAGATTTTTTTGTGTGTGTAGCCAGAAATTAACATCACTAAATAATCAAATGCATGCTTTAAATTCCTGGTTTGAACTGGAGCCTGTAATGTCAGGAGTTAATAATTTAACTTAAATTTAAACTAAATTTAATTTAGTTTAAGTCTCTAGTTGTTAAGAAGTAGGAACAAGGTGTGAGTGGATTTCAGTCAAGCTAATGGCAAGTCTGGAATATTTTGTTGTGTTGTGCTTTTAAATAATTTTAAATGTGCCTAAAAATGGGCAACGAGGACAAAGGATTTGTTGGAAAACAATCAGGTCATCTTTACGAGGAAGGCTTAAAAGGTTCTAGGGGGGGAAAATCAATACCAGCTCATCCCTGCTGAAACTGAAAATGTGTTTCTGTGAGGTGATCAGAGGAAATGAAATCCTTTATAGAAACAAAACTTCTTGAAATTAAAGTATCTCCTTTTCCAGATGAAAATCAGGATTTTCACATTTCTGGAGGAATTAGTACAGTCATACAGATCTTTGAAGAGTTGTGAAGTATATCAAATTATTTAAATATTAATTTTATATTCTTTAGTGACAGAGAAGCTTACACGGGTACCTTTTCAAGAGCTGAAACACTGGTAAAGGAATGGGAGTACAATGTTAAAAGACAACACAGGGCAGCATTGTTTGTGTGGGATTTAGATCCTCTACTGAACCTTTGTTAAGGTAGTTGAAATATTTCAACACCTCAGGAAATAAAGCTTTTTTTCCTCCTTCCTATTCTGTTTCTCTAGCTTAAAAAAAATGCAGAAAAGCCTTAGCAGATCTCAAGTGAGATGACTCAGATGTGCCCAAGGCTCCTGGGCTCCCCAGTGCCTCAACTGGCTCTTCCCTAAGCTGATGTGGTCTGTTGGTGACTCTCAAAGGATAGACCCTCTGTATCTTACCTGACTTTGTATCTTATCTTTATGTCAGTTGCCACTTTTATGTTTAACTTACCTTTTCTGCTTCTTAATTACTCTGTGTTTGTGGGTTTTTTTCTCCCGTAGCTTTTCAAGTTTCTTCCTGTACATCAACATTTTTGTTAGGAAAAAACATATTGAATATGTTTTTTGCCTTGTGTTTGGTCTTCAAAACCCATACTCCGTCGTGCTTACTCAGATTTCTGAGTGGATCCTTTATTCTAGGATTTTTTTTTAATGCAGTTCTTCCTCTCTGCTCTTTTTCCACCCTCTCAAATTACCACATTAGCTGTAGTACTCCGTTCTTTGTGCTGTGTCAGACATGAGGACTTCAGTGCTGTTTGTATGTCTGGAACACTGCCATTATGCTTATGAAATCCACTGCAGATGTGTTACTGTACACTCAAGGGCACTTAACTCAAAGGTAATGCAAATTGATTCCTATAAGCAACTGATGGAGCATGATGGAAAGATGGGTGTAGCCTTTCATTTGGTAGGTCAGCAGTATACGTGGGAGAAGCTTTACTTGATTTGCTTTTGAGAACAGGTTAACAAAGTATGCTTGAAGTCCCCTAGACCATTGTCTTTCATGCAGTAAATGTAAGTTAGAGTGGAAAAAGAGCTGTAGCATGGAATCAGGGAATGGTCTGGGTTGGAAGGGGCTTCTGAAATCTCTTCAGTACAGCCACCCTACTGTGAGCAAGGACATGTTCCACCATTATCTGATTGCTCAGAGCCCTGTCCAACCTTGAACAGATACATAGATAGATATTAAATGTAGATATAAATAATTAGACAGGCTTGCTCTGCAGTCTTTTGGATGAATGAAGAATTCCTACTCCCTTGTTTCAGTCTAGTCACCTATTAAAATAAGTATTTTTAATCTATATCGTATTGACTCTTCCACATTCTTCTAATCACTCTGTCTCTGCTTAGTCTTTTATAACACTGCTAGCCGGTCTTGCATCTAGGACATCATTGCAATTTAGGCTGAAGTCATGGAGTTGTTGTTTTCTTCTCTTTTATTCTATCTTACAGAGCTTTACTAGTAGAATAGTGAATAGTGACACACCAAGGCATCAAGCTGCAAGGAAATACATCAGTCCATCCACTGGGACTCAAGGAGGAGTCCTGCATGCAACAGGCTTCTTTTACAATTTTTTCTTAACTGTGATAGCTAGAAGCTCACTCTTTAAAAATGAAAGCTGAAACCTGAGAAAAGTGAGTTGTCTGTCTGTCCTGCCATCGTGAAGCTCGTCATGCCTAGGACCATCCAACCAGTGCTATCATTGGGTTATTGCGTTCATCCCCGTATGGCAAGGGTTAGACAGAAACCATGTGCTGAGAAACCATGGCATTGCCCAAGGGATGCACTGCACAGAGATACCTTTTTCTTCATTTACAAAGCACTTAATGTCTTCTTGTTCTTCAGATTTGAAACATTTAGAGCTGCCATATACTTCAGGACTTGATTAATATCAACTGCTATGTGTATATAAATTTTGATTTTTGCTCTTACATGTTTATGCTTAAAAAAAACAAAAACACAGGCACAAGGGAGCATAGTCAACGTTAGAGGGCCATTTATTGCCAATAGAGAGGTTCATCACCTTAATTAGTGGAGTTTGTACAAATCTGCTGATATGCTCTCAGTTCAGCATACTCTCATGGCCATGACTGAACCTCACTCTGGCAGGACCATGCGAAAATGAACAATATCTTGTCCTAACCTGGAGATAAACCCCTCACTTGTTAAAGAGAGAAGATAGAATTGTGTGAAGACAGAGTGGGCAATGAAGGGACCTTAGGAGATCATGTCTTGACAGAGCTACCTAGAAAAAGTAAATTGAACTAGCTGAAGCAGCATAAAATTAAAAGGGATTAGCTAAACATCAATAAACATGTATGCTTACTTAAGTTCAAAAGCACGATAGCCTGAAGAAAATTAGTCTGTATTTTTTTGTTTTAATCTAGGGAAGTAAAGGGTGAGTTTTTACTCCTATTTCTTTTTGAAAGAAGGTTGCTGATGTTGTTTGAGTTTTCTCTTTAGGCATGGAAAAGACACGAGATTTTGGCTATAGAAAATAGAATACAACAGAAATCGCGAAAGTCAAAGTGCTAAAAAAATATAATGATCAAGTTCTGCTTGGAAACCATGTGTATTGTGAGCTAGGGGTGTTTGTTTAACTAAGTACCATTAAAAATCTACTTATAATACTGTTATTAGTATCTTGTAGGCTTTTTTCCTTCTACTTCATCCTCTGTAGTCCATATTATTGTTGAATGATGCTTGCTCACTGATGTGTCAGTTTTGAAGAATGAAAGGTGAGAAAGATAGGTGAGGATGTTCTGCCTCTCCTAGGACCAGGCATGCCTCCATTTCATGGCTATGTGCCTGTGCCTCAGGTGGTGTCCTCCCCCCAAAAGTAAGCTCTGTGTGTTCTGTGGGACAACACATGACCTCTGCTTTGGTAAAAGCAGTGTGGTGTTGCTGTGAGTTAATGTAGCGAAGGTCACTGGTTAACAGTGCTTTACAGAGCTACTCAAAGTAAGAATGTAGGTTGCTAACCTGTGATTTTACATCCAAATAGCTAGTATTTTTTAACAAATTCACTGCCTTTTCTTTTTTCCAGTGAAAATATTGTCGCAGTTAGAAGTCTTGAGGTACTCTCTCAAAGCATTTCTGGAGTTCAAACCAGCATACAGTCTAGCAAAGTCACTTTCTAAAATAAGTAAGTTGATTTGATGCCATATTTGCATGTAAGTTATAATAATGAAGAATAATAAAGAAAGGGTTTTATATACATGAAAAATTCTTAAAAGTTGTTCAACAATGACATGCATAAATTGTTTAACTTCTCATGGGTCATGCAGCTAAGACAGCCAGTATATATGACTTACTTTTTACTTTTGACCGACTGTGTTAATTGGGAAAGACTTGCCAAAATCTAATTACTTTTAATAAGGATGCTTAAAGTCATGGGTGCAGTATGTGTCTTGATTCAAATGAGTAATAATGATCTGCGTTCAGTATTTTAATTTGGTGAAGATTTGAATATTCTGCCTCCTCTGTGAATAAATTGTACTGCATGGCAATAATGTATGCTTGTGATCTGCATATGATAATTGCTGTTCACTTATGGTACCCCTCTTGACATTTGGGAAACTGGCCTGTGTTGGTGCTGCATTTTACAAGTATCATCCTGTAGAAGGAAGGGAAGATGAGTCTGTTTTTCTCCAAAGTTTTTCTCCTCCCTGCCTGACTTGAAAATACTGGCTTGGTTTCCCACTAATACTGTTATCAAGACCTCCTGTTGACTGAAAATGCAGGGGGAGGGAGGGGTGGCATTTTTTGTTGTTTGCTGTTCATATTGTAGGCTGGCATTAGTTCTGCCTTACTGTTTTTTATTGAGCCTTATGCTAAGATATGCCATTGGTGCATTCCTGATTGTGTGTCCACCCATTGATTTGGGTGAGTGACCACTGCTTCATTAATAGAAATTATATTACTGATAATATCTTGCTTTGATCTGGCCTTCTGCATTTTTGTGGTCTCATACATATATATATATATATATATTACTTAATATACTCTTCAGCATTTTAGTTTGTGCATATTTCTATTCAAGTGACATTTTCCTTAGGAAGGATGGGTTGAGGATTCAGAGGAAAGCTCTGGATTTCTCATGAAGTCTGATGTAATGGATGTATGTTGTCAGACTCATTTTCTTCTTGGGTTCACTGGCATTTTATGGAGTGGGGAGAATGATTTCGAAATGTTCTTGTACGTGATGAAAATGCTGCCTCATCTTTACATTATATTTAGAACTTAAATGAGGTTCTCTATGTCCACTGGAGAGTAACTTCAACATGGAAATGAGAGAGAAGATAGGGAGGGAGGGAGGAAGGTGAGGTTAAGATAAGGAAGGCTTCTCCTGCTATTATGGCTTGGGTTTTTTATTTATTTGTTTGATTTATTCTTTGTTTGTTTTAAAAACTGTTTTGTTGTCTCCTAGAATTAAATTGCCACCCTCAGTTGTTACAGATGTTATTAAGACTGTTTTTGAAAGCAAAGACTCCAGTGTTCAAGCGAATGAATCCCATTGTATTACACAGTAATATACCTCAAATCTTAAATGTTTAGGGGTTTGTAGACTTCATTTTTGCTGAAAGACCTTGTGAAGCAATTACAGCATTTGCATCCTGATTTCAGCACAGATTTCTGTGTGTGCTGCCTTAGAAGTAGCATGTGGAAAAAGAATCTGGTTTAGCAACATGGTTTGCCAGTTTCACCCTTGGACTCTCTGCTATATCCTTTCTAGGGGGTAATGATTAAAGTCCAGAGGAAAATCTTAAAACTTGTACTGAATGCTCCCCTTCTGGGAAATAAAACTTTTTTTGGGATATTTGTGTGTTTATATGGTTTTCAAGAAGAAGCACTGAACTAATATTCAACACTGGTTGTATCTCAAAAAATATATCAATATAAAACCTATCATATTTTAAAATAGAAGCCATAATCCTAAGAAATGCTAGCAAAATAGGAAGCAGATAAAATATTTAAAAATATTTAAGAACAAGTCAGTCACTCTTTATATCAAATGGTAGTAGCCTTAGCTACATTTCATGTGCAGTAAATCCATGAGTGTTTGTTGACATTATTTCTAAGTAAGTCTTTCTTTGGCCAACAAGAGGCAATAGAACTGTTTATTCTCTATCTGATTTAGGACATACTGTGAACGGTGCAGTCACCATAAAAATATGCCCATCTCTGGCCCACAGAGATACATTTTTGTGCTAATGGCTTGGAGAGATTGACAATAATTTTTTTCTTAGAGTTGTGAAATACATATTTTAATACATGGAAGACTGACATTATTTTTAAAGTCTTACAGTAGTGCATCTGCGGTAATTAAAAGCTTATCAACCAAGTAAAATGTTTTAAAAGAATCAGACTTAAAGGTTGTCATAATAGCTTTAATTTAGCCTTCTGGCTGATATTCTGTTCCCCTCCTGAAGAGCAATCTTCATATAAGCAAGTATAGATTATGACACTGAAGTGTGTTCTCTTGGTAATCTGATGAGTCTGTGGACTGCATGCAAATCACTCAAAATATATTTCTGCTATAGTGCTTGTTTAATTTTAGATACTTCTGTACATTTGTTGGAAGCATTTGGCAGGTAACTAACTTTCAGCTATTTATACATTTACTTGGAGCATACTGTATCCAAGTTAAATCACCCGATAATTTTGGAATCTCTGAAATAAAAAATTGCATTGTTTTCGTAATTTTCAAATTTTTTGCTGTCTTACTGTACCTGAAATTGAACTACAACAAGTTTAGGATTTTCTGAAAGTACTTGCAAAACTTCAAGGAGTAAAAGTCAGTATTTTTATTTAAAAATCAGTATTTTGTTAATCTAGGTTCTAGACTGTTGTGCCTGAAGATTGGTGTAGAAAGTAGAATTCATCTTAATTACAAATCATTTACCTAATGAAAAGTTTTAGAACACAACTAAAATGAAGTTGGAAGACTTGTTTTTTTTTTTACTGCTTCTTGATAAGAGATGACGTTATGGATTAAATCCTTACGGTACTTCTGGTAGACCAGCTGTAAGCAGATAGATGCTGAGTTCATATACTTAGATTTTTGTAAAGAACTTTGCTCTCATATTGATTTTCTTTATTGGTATTAATTTGAGTGGTTATTTTGCAGTGTGGTGTTTTATGAATTTTGGGGGTTGGATCTCAAATTAGGAACCTGACATGAGTAGCTCAGGATACTGTGATATTTGGGGTTTTTGGGAAATTGAAATTTCAGTTTTTCACTATCTGATATCAATTTAAACTACTTTGCTCTGGATGTGCTTATGCATAGCTGCTATGCAAAGCTAAAAAGCAGTATTATATTTAGATGTGATTTCAAAGACCCAAGAAATGGCTGTTCATGCTTTTAAATCATATTTTAAGCTGTACTTAAAATTTATTAAAATAAGAAATTTCTTCCATCTATTACTGGAAGATATTTCTGTTTCAAGAAAAAAAAAGTCTGTAGTTATGTCTGTATGTTGTGTGTGACACAATCCTGTGTCTCCTCTTACAAGGACCTGTTGTGTAGTGGGCTTTTTATTTATTTAGTTGGGTTTAGAACTGTCTGAGGGTATTGATGTGACTTTGTGTGCGGTTTTGCTCTGTGTCTTCGGAGTTACCGTTTCATGTTGGCTGTAATGGCAACATGCTTTAGTTGCAGAATGTGTCAGAGATTATCTATATGGTTATCTGTATGCTCAATTTGTTGTGAATTATCTGCTGTCAGAGTAAACCTTTTCTGGGGTTATTTATGCTGCAAACAATATAAGGCTGGCGCAATAACTTTTAAGCCTAATCTTGAGTCTGTGTTTTGGTAAGGAGAGGGACAGTTCACAAGTGCCATCTTTCTAACTGTAATCTCATTTCTCCTGTATTTCCTTCCTCATTTAGGATCTTTGAAGCAGGCAGTCTTTTGCTGGCCTGTCTTCTCTTGTTCTTCTTATGCAAGTCTGAGAAATCTCTCTGTAGCAAAATTTCTCCATTTCTTCTGCATTTTGCCTGGATAACTCTTCTAGCAATTCTCAGTTCAGAGCTTGGCAAGAGCTGAGGAGCCAAGAGAGAGCTGGATTTGCCACCAGAATTTAGCAAATGCTTTGCTGTTTGCTTGTAGGCTGCTCCATGGCACCTGGCTTCATGGCAAGAGAACAGCCCCAGGGTTAGTGTAGGCATGATATTCCTGGGCCTACATAGTTAAATCACCAGTCTGTCCAGCAAGACATAACTTTAATTACCATAGAGGTCATTAAAACTCGGCACCAGTTTGCTCAGTGAGTCACAATAAAGTACTTCTGATCAGACTTGTTTAGATTTATCGTGGACAGTTACTGACTGCTCTATAGAGAATCATTCAAGTATTAAATTCCCACTAGTTGCTGAGGCTCTGTTCCGAAGCAAAATGTCTTATCTGCAGCAGAGGTTTTACTATTACATGGTAAGATGCCAGGGTGAAAGAAGGATGACAAGAAAAGCAGAATGTCAGAGACTAAATTAAGCTCACAAGATGGAATTTCAGGGTCTGAAATGTAATTTTCTGCCCAGTGAATTGAGGATAAACAAAGCATATATGTACAAGTCCAATTTTAAATCTGCTCTGGAGCTAGAAAATCAGTTCTCCCTTTAGATGCTAGTAATAATGTAATTTAAGTTTAGATTTGTCATACTAAATGTTGTTGGAATCTTGAGTAGTGTCACAGTTTGTCCTTCATTGTCGGGTTTCAGGGTTAAGAATGCTTCTGCATAATCTGTTGTTATGTTTTCATTCTTCCCACTTGAAAGCCCATCCTAAAAGAGGTCTCAGTGTCTGTGTAAACTTCACTCCTCAGCAAGGACAATGATGGTGATGGAGATGGAAAAGACCCAGGTCATCAATGCTGCCTTTGCCTCGGTCTTTACCTTCAGGAGATCTTCAGGAATGCCAGGGCCCAGAGACCAGTGGGAAGGCCTGAACTAAGGCTTTACTTTTGGTAGAGGGATAACAGGTTAGGGAACATTTGAAACAAGCTGGACATCCATGGGAGCTGACAGGATGCAGCCACAAATGCTGAGGAAGCTGGCTGGCATCATGGTCTGACTAGTCCTGACAGTTTTTGAAAGCTCACGGCTACTGGGGGCGGTTCCTGAGGACTGAAAGAGACCAAATGTGACTCCTTTCTCCAGGAAGGGCAAGAAAGAGGATCCGGGAGCTGCTGGCTGGTAATCCTCACTGTAATCCCTGGGAAAGTGATGGGACAAATAATCCTATAATCCATTTCCAAACATAAGAAAAGCAGATGACCAGCAGCAGTCAGCATGTTTGTATGGAGGGGAAATGATGCTTTATGAGTTCGATAGCCTTCTAAAACAGTAGATAGCCAGCTTGGTGGAGGATGGAAGATCAAAGGACACTGTTTCAGCTTTAGGAAGGGCTTTGGCAGTATCTCCTTGAACATCATCATAGACCAAGTGATGAAATACAGACTTGGTGAACGAACAGGGAGGTGAGTGGAAGGCTGAGCTGCCAGGCTGACTGTGGTGATTGGCACCATGAAGGCTCACAAGAAGTCAGTCACTAACAGCATAGCTGATACTGGAGCCAGTACAATTCAACAGGAATCTCAGGAAGCTCAGTGAAAGGAAAAGTCAAGTTACTGCAATTTTAACACAGCTTTGTTCAGTATTTCCCCTACTACTTCTACAAGTACTTTGTTTCACTCAGTGTTACTGAAAATCTTATCAGTTCTCTTACTCTACTTTCCAAGATTATTATAATTGTTTAGGCATTTCCTGTTCATTGACAACCTTTCTCACTAAGTATTTCCAGAAAATAGAATCTACTTTTTTTTTTCCTTTTTGTGGAAGATAAATGGTAGAACTGTCAAGCAATCCTGTAGGCCTTCTTAATTGTGTTTTGTCTTACAAGCGAGGCCCATTGTTGCAGGAGTTGCAGACACCTTTCTTTTCTAAGCTCCCTTGCTTGCCTCCACTCCTGATACTTGCAGAAAGAATAGTGGAAGGAACTTCCATGAGCATTAGCATTGCTCCTTTCTCACAGTAGAGGTCTTGAAGGAACAGATGCAGTGACTTTAACAGAGTTATCATCCTACAAAGACTAACTGTCACTGTCCATTCTGGCTTTTTAAATCTTCAGGTTCATTTTCCGACCGCTCTTCTTGCAATTAGAGCTAAAATGTATCTGTTCCTGCAGCAGCCAAAGTTTAATAAGGGCTCAGCCAGAAAAGTGGCTTGGAAGAATGTTCTTACTATAAAAAGCAGTGCCTCTTATAGGTAAAAGTGCCTCTTATAGGTGTTTGTAAATGCATATGAGCAATTGGGAAAGCTATTTAACCACATAATACCTATGAAAAGCATGTCTCTGATTTTTTTTTTAAACAGGTTGGGGTTTTTCCTTCTTAATTTAGAAGCATCATTTTCCTTTGCTTCTTTCCCCCACCTGAACACCCCTCAGCGTCCATTGCATTGACCTGTGGGGTGACTCATGACCCCCTTTGAACTGGAGGTAATGGAGGTAATGCTGTAGCCCCAAGACACACCCACCACTCAAATCAAACTTCTGCTTCTAACTAGTGTCCATGGAAATTATGGCAGAAAGGGAGGGGACAGAAAAATTTCACAGGTCTTTCAAGAGTAGCAGAATCTGAAGTTAGCCTAATCAACCAAGAAAACACGCTTGGGGCAAAATCTTTCGTATTATCAGATGGCGGGAAGTATCCTTCTGTTCTTGGAGAAGTTTCCATTTTGTAAAGAGCTCTGCCTGTGCTGGTGCTACGTTTTTAGTTCCCTGAATTAGTCAGTAGCTGGCGATGACCTCCCTTGATGTGTGGCAGGGTTCAGGCAGGGTTCGTGCGCTGGAGCCCGATGTGAGTCGGGAGGATGCGGTGTCACTGAGCGCTGGTACCCGGCTGAGCCTGAGCTCGGGTTCCACACCCAGCACTGCCTGCAGCTACACTCACAGGTTTCAAAGCAGGTGAATCCCAGTTGGTTGGGGGGTTTTTTTATGATCACCATTCCCTTTTGAATTAGGTTGTTATAAAAGATAACTGGATTTTTTTCCCAGATCTAACTGCCATATTCAAATAAAAGTATTGTGGCTCAGTGGATTGTTTTCAGTTATATATCCTATATTTTAGATCTCGTTTCACAGCTGAGAAGCCAAACCAGAGATGAAAAAGACAGAACTATTTTCCTCTTCTGAGCTGGCAAAAAAAGAGAGAGAGAGAGTAAGATCTGCTAATTTTGATAAGTTTTTTAAAAATGAGTTTAGATTTTCAAAGCCTTTAATGATGCCATGGATGACAACGAGTACAGGGGAGTTTGATACTTATTCAGATTAGACACTTAATAATATACAAAGCTACTCTTAGATGTTTCAGAAGCTAAATGCCTTTGAAAATCTAGGCTGTGGTGACTCAAAATCAGTAATCTTTTTAAGTGTCTTTAAAGCAACTATAATTACTACTCCCTTTTCTAGGAAGCCGTTCAATTTAAAATGTGGCATCTTTTGTGCTTTCTTCCTTGTGTAGTGAGCCTAAAGTACTTAGTTTTTTCTTTTAGCTAATAAAAATCAGATTGTCTATTTTGTTTTGTACATTTTTTTAACTAAATTGCAGTTTCCATTCAAATGTAGCATGCAATAAACGTTGAGTAACATAACCCTCTTAAACAGGAAGAAGGTAATTTACCTTTTTGCAACATAATCAGGCAGCTGTATTAGACCTCTTGTCTCTGGGAGACCCAAGACATTTTTTGGTTTAGCAGGTGGGGATGAAGTCTGAAGGATATACAAGACCCAGTTACAAAGGCTGCCCATATATTTGACTTGGCCTCTGTGAGGACACTTGTGGTTCAGTAGAATAGCAGCAAGTTGGAGAGTGCTGGAGCTCTTCTATTGCCTGTGCCCAGATCAAAGCATTGCTGTAGCAAAACCTTCACCCCAGCAAAGGAGAGCCCTTGAACAAGAGCTTGTCAGTTAAAAAGTACTGTGTTCAGGGGGGTAAAAAACCAGGAAAGAAAGATTCTACCTCTCAAATTGAGATCTCTCCCTCAAATTGAGATCTCTCCTGGTGCAGATTACTCTGAAAGGTGAGGCAATACATACTTACAGATAATGTTCTAATTTAAAAAAAAAACCAAAAATCAAAAACTCTTGCTTCCCAGTACTTAAAAAAATTATAAAAATTATTTTGCAAGTCAGAACAAGCATTCTTATGTAAGATCAGTGAGTTTTTTTTTTTACTCCAAATTGTTGTCTCCTATCTAGCCAGCATCTAAACACACTGTTGTGCATGATGTTACATGGTAAATTCCTGATGCTATGTCTCACCAGTGCTTGCCTAGGAGGGTTATATGAAAAGTGAATTCAAAGCTACATAAAACAAGACATATTCCCTTCAACAACTGTTTAGGATTGAGATGGTTTACTGACATATGTTCTTGAACGTATTGAGAAAATAATTTTGAATAATAACAGGAGAGCACTAAGGCAGAAGTTGTAACTCAAAATGAGGTCAATGTAATGAGAAACAGCAATTTCACTGTAAAATCGTATGGCCTGACTTTTCCTGACAGTACTTCACAGCACTGTAGTAGTTTATGTAAAGTTGCTGTAAAGTAGCCAGTGGCTTGAGTCATGAGGATTTTTGCTGACAGCTATTTATATTTACTGTGGATATTCAGAAATATTTTCAAAGGGATGAACGACATGGTGACAGCCTATCTATTAAAGGTATCAAGTGAGCTAAGAAATGTATGTGCGTGTCCTGTTTATAACCTACAGTCAGGGAAAGAAAAATTTATTTTTTGGTCTACCACCTGGCATGACTTCTGGGGTAATCCTGATTTTTGAAGTGTTAGCTCTTCCCACCTTGAAACAAAAAAGTTTTTTAAATTGTTGATGTTTTCTAGCTTAGTCATTAGGTCCCTGGTCTAACTGGAGGTAGCACTGATCTGAGGTCCCTGAACCTGAACTTTCTATTAGCACCTCTGAGTAAAATGAGAAAAAAGCTCTTACACTGTAATGAGCCAGGCCCCAGCCATTCCAGGGGCTGGAATATTCACTATTCACTCACAGCTGGGGCCTGAGTCCTGGAGGATGTACAGTCTTGTTTGTGGTGGTACGTGTCAGGGAAGTACATGTCAAGGAAGGGAAATTGATGTCAGTGATACAAACAAATTGATATTTCATAATTTGAAAAACTGGTGGGTAGCCCATGGCACCTGATGGTGCTCAGGTTCCCTGTTTCAGCCACATAATTCTAATGCAGCTGTTGCAAGAGGTGGCCTTTTTTGGACTCACTCAGAGTGGGCACTGTTTGCATAAGGCCCACCTGAGGAGACTGGAGGTGTCTGCATTACAGGGACACGTGTGCCAGCTCAGACCCAAAGCCTGGCTGGTCTGACCCTCTCTCTGATAGCGGGCAGAGCCTGACACCTGATAGGGAGGTGTGAGAGGCAGCAAAGGTAGCACAGTCTGATCCCATGTCCATCTCATCCTGATCTATAGTAGATGGGAGGTGGTTGAAGTCCTTCCAACATTTTTGTTCGTATTTTGTGAGAGAAGTGAAAAATTGACATATCTTCTAAGGTTGATGTTTCTAGTGGAGAAAAAGGACATAAGCAGAAAGATGCCTTTCGGCAGAATAATGTAAACTTTGAGGTGTGAGTATCAAATAGGTCAGCCAGAAAGGAAGAAGTGTTAATAATTAAAGACAGAATGAGAGAATGGAAAGGAAAGTTTAGAAAAAGGACAACTAAGTATCCTGTCACTGGACCATCTTATTAAAAGTCAGGGAAAACTTTAGGAACTGCTCTGGCAGAATTAAGAGGAAGAAAATATATCTGTAAATGTATTTCATTCAAGAAAACATTTGTGTTAAAAATCACACTCAGGAAGTGCATTGAGATAAGATCTGTCTGAGGGATGGATTAGTGTTAGAGAACAAATTGGAGCTACTGCACTGAGAATTCCACCTTCTAATTAGATAATCAATGAAAACATTATACACATGCAACATGTGTCAGGGAGTCGTCTTCTAGAATATTTTGAACATGTTATTCTACAAGGGAGACAAAACCAAGGTGTGTGATATAGTTTGTTTGGGTCAGGGGTGCCTTAGTTTTGGTATCAGCTCCCCATCCCAAGGGGGTACATCCCCCATCCTTGTGTGTCTTGCTGTGCTTTCCATCACATCTCGGACACCTCTCTGAAAAGGTGGGAGCTTTTACTTTCCCAAGGCAGGTTCCATGCCTGGGGAGGAAAGGCAAAATGGAGTTTTCCCCAACTCCATGGCCCTGGCAGAACAGGGGTAAAGCTGTGCTTGCAATCTCAAGGTGTGTTTGAGAACGAGAATGAGAAGGGACCAAGCCGAGAACTCTGATGATCTCAGCTGCAGTAACATGCAGTAATTGTGAGCCATCCCTAGAGACCCTGTAGGAACAAACAGGTGGCTTCAAACAATGCCATGTAAGGAAGGGTGTCCCTGCCCATGGCAGGGGTTTGGAATAGTCAAAGGTCCCATCCAACCCAAACCATTCCATGACTCTGTGAATATTTAGCAATGGGCATGCTCCTGCCGTTGCCCTTCCTGGATTCCACCTCTCTGCTCTCCCACAGAGTTTCCTTGAGGGTAGAAGATATACAACTGCACGACAGAAAGGAAGGGGGAAAGGGAGTTTATGACTTATTACAGCCCTAAACTTTGCAGTATTTGGGGGTTCAGCCTATGCATTGTGTAATGAGGAAAAATGTGTAATAACTTGAGAAAAAGAGGGACAGCCACAAAGTCTGGATTCCCTCTGTCCTAGATCTGGTACCAATCTCTTAGGAGTGAATTAGTAAATAAAAATTATACTTTGAGTGTGTGGGTGGAGTTCACTTACTCCATCTCACCTTTGAAACAAGCACCCAGGATCAGAGTCACCTTCAGTGGTGGTTTGGAAACTTCCTGCTATGAGGAAGTTCTCTCACCTCGTGCTAGGATGTTTGGAGAGTATGACATACAACCTTATCTCTAAAATACAGGTAAGGGTTTGTTACAGAACTGAGAGGGGAAGAAGTTTATGGGATTTCAGTAATGGAAATCCGCTTGTTTAGGGATGATTCCTGGAAACTTCAGGTGAAGAGCAGGAAGAAAATACTGCTTAAGTTATTCTTTGGGCCTGCTGATGCCTGTGGTCAGTGCTTGTGGGACACAAGGCTGCATTTTGACATGCACAGCAGTATTTCCTGCATCAGTGTTGCCTGAGTCCTTGCCCCAGTGGTAGTGGTGGAGGTTTCCTAATGGCTTTCAGGATGGTCTGTTTTTAGCATGTGTATGGTAAGTCTGGGCAAACAAAATTTGTTCCTGGCTGGCTGATGCTTCCAGATACTATTCAGCTGGGGAGAAACTCAGAGGTGAATGGCAGAGTCTTAGGGAGACATGTCAGTTTGACAGCTTCAAAGAAAATTAAAGGGAAGAGTAACAGTACTTTGAATCTTGTAGGCTTTATTCCACCATTAACCAATTAATCCTTTGCAAAATGCCTAGCTATCACTTCTTATTTACAGATTAGGCACGAACTCCTTACAACCTATTTAATTACTCTAATGAATCCACTAAACAAGCTGAGGATGAGAGCTGGGTAATGTGTGAATCTAAAATGTATCTATGAAAATGTTTTTTTTTTTTCTATTTAATACCATTCAATAGGTTTCTATTTAAGTATTTAGTATAACTGTACCCAAGCTGCCTGATGCCCTAGCTTCGGAAATACAAACATGTGCTTCATTTCAGTGCTGCTGTCTTCCATTTTGACACAGTTTGTGATGTAAACATGCATTCCTTATGCATTATTTACCGTTCTCTTGTTTCTGCCTGTTTTGCTTCCCATCACTAGGTGGCAATAGCTGAACAGTCACTTACAAACAGGAGGCAAAACAAAATGGTGCAGCAAAACTAATGAGACATAAACTTAGAAGGATTTCTATTACTTTATTTAGAGATTATCATATTGAATGAGATTTCCTTGATGAAATCTTATTTTGTGGAGTGCTTTCTGTCACTCTGTACTTTTGATTTGGATCATAGCAAGATGCTTGCTTTACCTTGTTAATCCATGGGACGTCATAGTGCATAAAATTTGGTTGATTTAGATACAACAATTTTGATCTTTGATTCAGTAAAGGACATTAGTAAAGCTGTGGATCTAATCTATGTGTTATATCATATCTGCCAGTCTCTGTGAATAGCTCCCATACCATAGGGTATCTATAATTGTGCTAGACACCTATATTTAGGCACTGGAATACCACTGAGCTATGACCAGCATCCATGTGAAAGCTAGTGCAGTCTTGCAAGAGCAGGGCAAAAAGAAGTTCCCAGAGAAGAGAATGTGAAATCATGAATGCAATGCAGCCTATCCCAGGACATGACAATATCCTTTTTGTTTTCCTCTGTTAGGTGTGTTCTGCACTGGAATCAAATAAATCTGTGAATCACTCTTTGCAGGGTTGCTTTATTTTGCCCAAGAAGGCTAAACTTTATCAAAACCATAAAGACACTAATAAGCAGCCCTTACTTATTCCTGAGGTGAAAAACTCCAGACAGCCAAACTGTTATACAAACTGTAGCAGTGTGAATCCAATCTGATTCCATGGGAATCAGAGACACAGATGTAATTCAATATACGGTATTATTGGGCTAAAAGGATACAGTATTTGATGCAAGGAGGAAAAGCTGTATGAAGCCATAGAAAATAACAGTCATAATAAAGCACGTTAAAACCTTTAGTAGTTCAGCAGAGCTACTTTTGGCTTTGGGATGTGTCCACATCACTGGCTGGAAGACAAAATTTGAATCTATATTTGCTTTGTTACTGTTGACATCCCTTAGAGGCTTTCAGCTACTCTTTGCATTTAGCCTCAGATTCTGAAGAGTTAAGATTGCAAAATCCACATAGGCCCTTTCATACCAAGCTAAAATGAGCCTTAGAAGATTGTGCAAGACTGTGCTATATTCAAATCTCCATGTGCTTTTTTAAGGATTCCTGCAAGTACTGCTGAAAACATAGAGGACTAAACTGCCTGAATGACTGTAATAAACAGTAGTCACTAAAACTGTAAACAAAATTGGTACCTATGCTACTAAATATTAAGAATCTAAAAATCCAGTTTACAAAAGTAGCTACCCTAAGTATCATGTATACAGTGAGGAGAAACAGGCTGCTTAGAACAAATAATTGTGCTCTTTACTGGAACTCTTTGGAACTATTGTGTCATGCTGAAGGCACTCACCTCCCAGTGTAGGCATCTGAGCTGGATGCCTCAAGATAGATATTGTGAATACCTCCAGCAGCATGTGGTTTTGTTATTCTTGTTCCTTTACTGAGTGAAAGCTTTGGGAGTTTATTTTTCAGATGTTTTGCAGTGACAATAGCTGTTCATGCAGCATTCTGCTCACAAGAACACTTCTGACCCTGCTGATGAACAGCAGCTCCCAGCTTCTTTTTCCCAAAGCTGGGGCATGCAAACTCCACAGCTCCAGACTCTGTTCAGACTGAGAAGGGAATTAGCCAGGTATCAAGATTCCTGGATATTTGTTACCTCTGATCTCAGAAAACAATGAGAGAACAGAAGATGCTCAGTGTGTCACAAATGTGGTGTGTGAGTTGCACACAAACATTTATAGTTTAAACAGTGCTTAGGGTGATCAGCAGGTAGATCATCATGGCAGACACACGAGAAGCCTCACATTTTGAATCTGTGGTTTCATATGGTGAAAAAAAAAAGCATCTGTTATTGTCAATTCCCATGTAGTAATATCATAAAGAAGGAACCCACTGTACTTGTAAATATCTAAGTCTGTAATAGCCCTCATCAGACAATTTACTTTCACCGGCAGATTTTGTGTGCTTATGCCTGTCTATCTTTCACAGCCTGGAATATGTAGATAAATTATAAATATTGCAAAGTCAACGAAAATGAAAGTGGAAGCTCTGTAACTTCAAAATTTCTTAGTCTTGTGAGCCTACCAAAAATAAGTTCAGAACACTAAATTAGAGTGCTGAGGTTTCTGAGATTTCATTTTAGGAGTGTTTCCAAACTATGAGTAAAATCATTATATGCGGAAGATGTCTTACTTGCAAATTTAGACTTGCAAATACTTAAATTTAATTTAGCATTAAAGTTTTAAAAAATATTTTATGACTAATGATAGAAATTAGTAAGATTTTAATTGATTATACTTTTAATTTTAAAGAAGCTGTTAGAACAAAAGTTAAATTCTGAGGCATTTATGTTATGGGCGATACTTTTGAAAGCAGAACCAATAATGGAGGAGTATCAAACCTGAAGTAAATCTTAACAGCTACCATTCTGTATTCATTCATTCATATGATGCGAAAAATAGAGACTCTAAGAGTGGTAGTGTTTTTACTTAATACGCTTTTTCTTAATATATCCATTAAGCTTTTCAGTATTTTAGTACAGCATCATACTGTCAGTAGAAAAACACAATAGGTAGACGTGCTTTTCAGAAAGAATACTAAATGGTGAGAGCAGTGAGATTCTGCATTAATGCTGTGATGCAATGCTTAAAAAAGACCTACTGTACATGAAATCAGATTACTTTGGCTCCATGTCACTTTTGAGAAAGTTGGAAAAACGGTGCTGGGGATCTGCCACTCCTAGACAGGCAGCTGAACATAGCTGCAGCCTTTTTAATGTTACTCCACAAGGAAGTGCAACTGGGCATTAGTTAACATGCCAGACACAAACTCTACCTATGGTAGTCATATCCAGGTGTCCTTGGGTGCAGCAGCCCATTTATTTCTTCACCAAATGATCACAAAGTCAAGCAAAGATTGTTAGACTGGTTAGACATGATAGCTGGTGAAGACCAAGTGGCATTGGAACATTACTGGATCCTGTTCATACAAGCTGACTCAAAATAAGGATAGATCTGCAGATTTGAAAATACAAACTTGAGAAGTAAAAAGGGGCTGGATAAGTGACAGTTAAGAAATATGCTTGTGTGGGACGTCTGAAATTTCTTTTACTTGAAAGCACCAAAACCAACCAACAAAATCTTGAACTTTTCATTCTGCCCGTGAGGGACACATGGGACCCTCAGGAGCATCCCATGGAGTTAACAGGTCACCCATGACAGCTGGTATTCTTCTGGCAGCAGCAGTACAAAAGATAAGCTGACTAAGACTGTGTGAAGGAGTAAAAAGAAAATGGTTAAACATTCTTGCTCCTTTACAACTTCAAAACAAGAACATTGATTTTAAAGAGTCCACTTTCCAGTGAGGTTGAGAGATGGAGTAAGAATGAGATTTGACTACTAACTAATGCTTTTGCTATTAGTTTTAATTCTGCCTTGTAGAAGAACAGAGGTAGGAGGAGTAATACAAACACAACAAAAAAAATCAGTTGTGAGGCATAAAAATACTCTCAAAGATCTTTGAATTCACGTTTCAAAAACCAGTTAACTTCCCATTCATTCACTCAAGGAAGAGCAAGCATATAACGTTGCAGCTTGGGTAATAACATTTTTGTTGAGCATATCAAAAGAGAGATTCTGCCCTGTGAATTATAAACCACAGGTTTGTTGGGGGAAGAATGATCTGCATCAACAGAGAGGCTGCTTGATACTCGAGACTTAAACAAAATTTGGTGGGAGATTATATTTAAAAGCGTGGATTTAATTTAAAATAGGGTGAAATCTAATATGGATTTAGGAAATACAACTACTTGCAAGTTAACCTCCTGTTTTTATTTTCATCAAGAGAGTTGCAATAAAATTAATACATCAGGCATCTCCAGAAAAGCATATGATATAGCACCACAGGTGAGATTATTACTTAAATCCTTGAACATAAGAATTAATGCAGTATTCGTGAGGGTGAATAAGAACTTCCAAACCTACTTGGCATTGTGTCTGATGAAAGATCAATTAGTGGGATGGTGGAAAGTCATTATTCCTAGATCTAGAAACATCCCTTATTTGGTGTTACATTTAAGTTTCATTGTAAAAGGCTGGATTGTGCTGGCTAAAACAGGATGGCACAAAGAGGACGGTTTTTCCGTGGAGGGGTAGGGAAAGGAGGTACAAATGGGACAGCAGGGTCTCAGTATAAATTGGAGATGCAGAGTGACAGCAATGGGATGATGATTAGCAGCATAGAGAGGATGAACTGATGAGCTTTCATGATCACCATGGCTGGTGAGATCAAACTTGAGACACTCTGAACATTTCTGATTGTTCATGTCCATGAAAGGGTGTAAACAGGTTTTGAGTGAAGTTCATTTAGGAACTGAAAGAAGGTTTACAAAGTGACTTTAAACAACAGCCTGTCATTAGTGAGGACACAAAACCTTATCTCTAGATGAGGTATGTTTGCGGAAGACGTTTAGCATATTTTCAGTGAGAACCACAGAAGCTTGGTCTCAGTGACCCTTGTGTTCCTTAGTTTCCAATACAAACATCAAATATTCCACATACTGAAACTAAAAGTAATGTGCAAATACAATTGCTGACAAAGTTTTTAGAAGAATCAGCAACAGACAAGCTCTATTTTGTCTCAGATACCATAAGTATGAAATGCTGCGGGAAATTTATTTCACTAAGTGAGAAAAAAGAAATACTGTTATTCCTAGGAAATAATATCTGGAAGGATGATACGAAGAATATGTGAAATAAAAAGTATTTTGGAAACTGATTCTCATTTTTCTTCATTACCATTAAAATATGCATAGTGATATAGTGTGATTATATGAAATAAAACCTTAGGAATATGGAAATTGTACCTAGCAATTAAGTATTTTGTAGAAAATAGAGAGAGATTAACAAGCAGTGAATTGCTTCTGCCTCATTTTTCATATGTGAATTCAGTTCCATTTTAGAAACCATTATTCAAGATAAAAATGATATCAAACTGAGTTTTCTGTGGCTCTTTCAGAGGTGAATACAAAGCAGTGAGCTCTCTGGCTTATTTGCTGTTATGAATTCAGCTTGCTGCCTCTCATCTTTGTGAAAGGGGGGAGGGGGGAGCAGAAAAAGTGTCAAGAAGAAAATGACAACACGTTTTTCTGTAGCAGTGAAAGAAAAGCAGAAGCAGCCGGTCTGAATGCCGTGGGTTCAGTGCTCTGGAAGTGCTTCTCTTGTGCAACTGGGCTGAGGGAGAGCCTTTTTTCCTTCCCGGCGTCACTGCAATCAGATATATGGGTGCAGCTCAGCTTTACCGCAGCATGATGCAGTTGTGTATAGTTCAGCGTGCTCTTCTTGGAAACAGGCGGAGGGAGAGCAGCTGACCAGAGCAGGCAGAGGATGTTCATTAGAGGGTGCTTTTTTCCCCCTAAAGCCAGGCGCTACGTGTGAGATTCCTGCAGCTGCAGAGGAGAGGGCTTCAGTGGGGCTTCAAGTTGATCCTGGGTTGGCGAGAGGAGGTGCAGACGCTCGGGCTGACGGCTTCTGATGGGAAAACAGCTCCAGACAGGCAGGCTGCGTTATTAAAGGCACGGCTCAGACACCCTTCGGGAAAACAGTCTAACTGTGCCTATGGAACAAGTGCCGTGGTGCTGCGTATGCCTCAGCCCACCAGAAGGAATTTGCCCGCTTGTGGGATGGAATAAATGAAAATACTGAGTACCGAGGGGGCGAGGGAATAAAATACTCTTCAGATAGAGTTAAGAACAAGCCCCGAAGGAAGAGCAAAGGACAAAAATCTCATGGTGTGTTTTTGTTGTTGTTGAGCTTTATTTTTTTTTTTTTAATGAGCTTACCTACCATGAACGGAAGAAGTGGATCTGCGGAGACTTCATTTCCTCCTCTGACCCCTCGTTTACATCACTGACTGGTGACAGTCACATCTACATACATAGTACCTGCCACTTCAGCTGCTCAGAATTATAGAAGCCTCTTTGTATGCAGCAGACATGGCTAGCCAGCAGGATTCAGGCTTCTTTGAAATCAGTATCAAATATTTACTGAAATCCTGGAGCAATAGTGAGTAGCAGAAGAGTAATCTTTTCATATTACGCATTGCTTGGTAAATAGCTAGGATAACCTAAAGGATAGAATCTTACCTTTCTGTATGTTTGTGTTATATAAGACAAGTAATTTTTGCTTTTTGTCAGCTCTAAAAATCAAAATGTCAGAGATTTAAATAGGTTTCATTAACTGCAAAGGCTGTAATGAGATTATATTAGATTTTACTTGATTGAATTCTGAAGTTATGCTGCTTTCTGGGTCTAACAGTACATTGCAGGGAGTGCATTCCAAACAGCATTTCCTGCCTACATGCTTGTTTGATTTGTTCAGACTTTATCTAAATATTTTTTTTAAATGATGTTTAATCACAAGGGTGTGGCATTGCTCAGAAGTTGGGTTTTTATTAATTGTGCACCGAGGACAAAATATAATTATTCTACATCAGGTCTGAAAGTCATTTTGTTGTGATGGGAAGCAAAACATCAGTTGCTTATAGCTGCACTTCCCACCCTCTATGCACAATTTCATAATCTTATGCAATTTCTAGCCAGAAAGAATCCATCTGTTTATCTGATCCAGGCTGGGTTTTGCAGAATGTAAACAAATTGCATTTTAGTCTGCTTTAGTCTTTTCAGTACTACTGTTCCTGATTTCCATTGCTTTTTAAATCAATTACTCTATAGACATTTTAGCAATATTATGTAATGAAGATGTCTGAATAAAATTCAGTGTTTGCAAATATATTCAGATTAAGTAAGCTGGTAACACTGGCAGAAATTTGCTTTTTAAGTTAAAGTACATGAACTGTATGTTCCTTCTCTGTAGAACCTTTTATTAACAGTGCTAAATCTCCATATTTAACTGTTTTTAAAAGATAGAACACAATGTCTCTGGAAAAATCCAACTTGGCTACGTGTGAAATAAGGTCCTGATCATCCTACTATCTATAATTTAATAACGTCTGCATAAAAGATTAGCATTTAAAAATTTTATGGTATAAAAGAATTGCAAGATCTGGTCAATACAAGAAGAGTACCTTATACCTGCAAAGAAAGAAAGAAAACACTGTATTAGATGTGTGACATGCAAGACTCGTATTCATTAAATGATATCCATAGAAACTGTATTTTTCCAGGTCATTTGTAAGCTCAGTAACACTGTGGTGCTTGTTTGAATCTGTTTTTCTACCACAAGTGTGAAGCCACCAGGGAATAATAGTATTACCTAAACAGCATTGCTTATCTGCCCTCCTACAAAAATACTTAGTGCATATCATTCAAATAAGGGATCCCACAAGGACTAGGAGAGAATTTTATGATTCAGTTACCTTCTTGGACTAATATTAATCAAATACTGAGAATATAAGTGTGTATTCTGACAGCACATATTTTATAACAAGCTAGGCACAGCTTATGACAGAAGAAAAACAAGTCAGTTTATGGTGCAGAAATCAAATCAGTTCTGGCATTAATTTTGTAATAGCCTACTGTAACTTGAAGTAAAGCCAGCACTTTAATATAAGTTTAATATAGGAATATTAAACCAACTATAATTAAATATAAAGTGTTGGTTTTTTTTTTCTTTTTCCTTTATCTTGAAGTATATTGAAAGTATTTCAATATAGGAAAAGTATTTCTAGTCTGAAATTAGAAGTTCTTAAGTTCTAGTTTAGAGAAATGGAAACAGTATGTGAATAATTGATATTTCCGACATTCTTTTAGTGGATAAACACCCCTTCTACTGTATCTGAAGAAACAGAGGAAATAGAGTGAATGAACCTAGGTTGCCTTAAACTTGTTGACAGTTGGGGGGTGGTTTTTGCTTTCATACTGGAAGGGTATGTTCATAAATCTGAATGTATCCTATGTAGCTGAAAAACAAACTATTTGATAAGAAGGCAGTAGGGAGTTCAGAAAACCTAGGGCGTTCTTCAGCTCTGCTATGTGATGGGTGGAGCAGAGGAAAACACTTCCCTTGCTTGAGAAACTGCTGGGAAGCCTGCACATGCATGCACAGGAGCATGTTTTTCAGAGAATAGGTGCTGTGTCTGCACACCCAAAACCAGAAGTAAGCAATAAATTATGCTGGGGCATTTACATAGCAGCAAGAGGTGTAACATACAGTTTTAAAAGAAAATCAGCTTTGGCTCCTACAGTGTATATTTTGCTGCAATGTTAACGGTGTAGAGGTGCTGCCCATGTATGTTTCTGCAAACTGGCACTTTAAAACATCAGTTTCAACAGCATTTATCCTTTCCAGGCTTTTTAGTCCCACCAAAACCAGGTCTTTTGGCTTACACAGAACATTAGCATTTTCTGGTAGATTGCCATCCATGTCTGTTGCCCATACCATGAAAGATACTCAGTTATTCTACTTGGAATGACATTTTTCCCTGATTTTGCTATCTAAGGAGTTTAACAAACTAGCTTTCTTGACATGCCAGGCAGGATTTCAGTTCAGTGTCACACAGCACTCGCTGAGATGTTCACCTGGCATGCTCTTAATCCAGCTAAGGAGGCAGGTAATTTATGGACAATGGGGTTCACTTTAACTCTTGCAGTCAGGATGATGCAGTCTGAATATGGTATGCTCTCAGAGAGCCTACGCTCTTCTTCCTGGGCAATAAAATAGCCAAGTCACGGTCTGGCCTTCGAATCATCCTAACGAACTGAGAGATCTCAAAATACTCCTTTGTGCAGTTCCCAAGACAGACTTTTGCTCTGCATGTGTCCATAAGATACTGTGAACGTCGTGCTGTCTTGAAAATATTCCTGTATTGTGTTGGAGATGGAATCAGAACTGGGATTCTCTGGTTGGAAAATAAGAACAATCTAAGGGGCTTTTTTTACCCATTTCGTGTGCGTTCTTATATTTTCTTGAATATTTGAGTGTTTTTGATCAGTGCTGCATTAGTCAACAACTGCATTAATCACTTGCATTGCTTCTTTTAGTACTGCTAAAATGGCTATGCCTACACAAGGTGAGTGGTGCTCACTTGGCCCACTGAGGTCAATAAGCTGACAAAATAAGGCTTACCAAAACTGGGACAACGAAGAGTCTTTTCCTCAGATTTGTTGTGGAAGTATTGCAAAATGCATTTTTGTAAATAAACATTTGTAGTTTATTCAAGGCATAATACATGAATACAAATGTTAAGAATTTTAAGCCTGATCTTTCCTTAGATTTTTTTTTTTTTTTTACTTTTTTGGATAAGTAAGATAGATTTATTCTGAATTTATTCTGCAAATTACTTTTTCAAATTTATAGTTTAAAAAAAAATCTCCCCAGAAATTTTGAAATCTAGCTACAAGAACCTAGAGTACCATCAGTATAAACTGCAGGAAAGTCTATAATAAATTCCCCCTTTTGCAGTTCTGAGATCTGATCAGCAATTAAGTTTATTGGAGGAAAGGATTCTCTAGAAGAATTTAAAGGGCACAAGTAGATGGCTCACTTGTGCTCTCACAAGTCAGCTCCTGTGTGGGCTTGTAGAAGCTGCATTTCTTTGTCTCACAGTTGCTAGAGACAGGTCTTAAAGTTTCTTTCTGTGTAATGAAATGAAATTGCATATTTTGGATAGGGAATATTGTATTTGGCACTTCTTACAGAACAGAGTTATCTGCAGGGCCTGATTATAAGGATTGAAATGCTTGTTTATCTACCTTTGAATAGCAAGGGGTGGTTCTGCTGACTTGTGTTTAATGCAGACTCACAATAAGGACTTTTCTAGTACCAGGACTTCTGGTCTCTTTCCTATGGCCATACTTCCTTGCCTTCTTCCACAGTAGCCAACAACCACATCATAATCCTTATGTCATCATCCTCTTCCCCTTTGTGCTGTACAGAGCCCGTCGCTCAGTCCCTTACCTCAGTGTTCTCTTTCCCTGTGCCCCTGTCTGCCCACTCCCTGTGGCAGCTGTCAAAAGCTACTTCTTGTTTACAAGTGGTGGTAACATCAGAGACAGCCCAGGCCTGGGACCACACAGACACCCACATCAGCTCACATCCCACAGCGCTCCCAGTAGGATCTCTGCCTCCTCCACAGCTTGCTGGTCACGTACCAAGCTGGACACAGGGCTAACATCCAAACAAGTCCTGTGGTCAGAAGAGCATCAGGCGTCAGAGACTTCCCAGTGGCCAACGTGGAGGGTTGCTAGCTGCCATGTAGCCGTGTTCTGTTCTTCTCTTGAAGATATGTTTCTACCATGTCAGGAAAAGAAATTAATGAAGAACATTTAGCCCTTCATTAAATGAACATGATACACAAGGCAATAAAACTCAGTCTTTTTACAAAGAATATTCATAAAGTCCTGTGTTGATGAGCAAGAGAAAAAGGAAGGCCACAGACACTTTCTCACCTGAAAGTCTCTGTTGTGTCCAAGTCTGTGATGCACTGGTTTGATCTTCTAGTTAGATTTTATTGTGCATAAGGGTAATAACAGCTGTTTTGTAGGGTTCCCTTATCTGCAGTCAAACACAGACCTGTTTAAGGCGGAATACGCTGAGCACACCATGCTATCAGACTTAGATTTCTAGCAAGATACCAAGAGGCTCCTTTGTGTTTCCCAGTGCCCACTTAGACAAACACATTCACTGAGCAAGGAGAACCTATCCTTCTTTCCCCTCTCTCTTGTTCTGGCATACTTACTCTTGCAGCCCAAATAACCTGATTCCAGAAGCTGATGAAGGATTCCTCCGCAGAGGGAGGATCCGTTCTGAGGAAGGGGCAGGGCCAGTGGCTGTGGTGAGCAGACCAAGAAGCTGGGACCCGTGTGTGTGTCCTGCTGGCTCCTGGGGTCTCACCTGATACACCTGCAGAGAGCTGGCCCTTCCACTGCCGCTGCCCTCGGGGAGCCCTGGGCACAAAGATTTAGCATCTGCTCCTGTCTTGGCATCTGAGCCTGCCTGGGACAAGGGGTGCCATTAATTCAAGCTGTTGTGCTATGTGAAGGGGATTGATTGCTCTGTCCATTGAGCCTGAAGGGAGGGTGCTTAGTGTATTCTTCAGCTCTAGGTAGTCTGTGGTTGTCAGTAGTAAAGTGTCTTGCTTGATAATGGTAGTAAACCACAATGTTTAGGCTGTTTATGTTCTGGTGGTACCCATTTTAGAACTTCAATTTTGACGTGGTTCTTCTCAGAAGTAAGGGAAAGTGGAAGTTTGGTTACTTTGAAAACATGAGAACTCTTTAAAAAAAGGATTTTTTGTTTATTTTGATGTTTGCTACTCTGTTGAGGACCTTCCAGAAGTGTTTCTACCATACTGGGAGGGAAAGAAGGATGAGAAAATCGTAACGCTTTATTGCAAGATTCAGTTGATTTGTAGAATGAGTTTCCTTATTAAAAAGTTTGAATTACTGCAGTAAAAATCTACAAATGCTTTGACTGCAATATAGTACATAAATTTTTGTGGTAAAACTTCAAAAAACCAAAATATAAGATGATCTGGAAACTATGCTTTGTTAATTACTGGTAGATATACATAAAGGTTCTAATTATTTTACCTGTGGTAAAAACAAAACTATTCTACAATACTATATGTATTTATTTTGGGTGATTAATTTGCAATATTCTTGATGTTATAAAAATACCAATAGTTTGGTTTTTTTCTAGTATTGCTAGTTATTCAAAAGGATCAGGGAAAGAATTAACAATTCTTATGTTTCCTCTATTCATGTAACATATCATTGAATAAGCTGTGGTGCTTTATTTTTATATGTCTATATAAATATAAAAAACTATGAGAAAGAGATTATATATAGGTATAAGGAAAGTGATAAACAGGATACCTTAGGAGTATAAAATGTACAATAGTGTTTAAAATGTAATACTGGAGCTATTATATTAATATATGAATTAAATTG
This sequence comes from Brachypodius melanocephalos, assembly GCA_013398615.1. NCBI lineage: Eukaryota > Metazoa > Chordata > Aves > Passeriformes > Pycnonotidae > Brachypodius > Brachypodius melanocephalos. The sequence goes on from VZSR01003803.1 coordinate 17,288,746, forward strand.
CTACTTAACAATCCTTTTGTATTTTCTCCACTTTTGGTACACTCATTGCATTAATAGTTTAACTCTTTTCTGTGTATTGACTTGGGGGTAGTAGGCAGCAGGCTCCACACCTACAGAGTTACAGTTGCACGTGCTTGTCCAACTTTATTTTCTGTATTCATTCCTGAGTTTCTGAACAATCAGAAGCTACAGACGCTTGCTATGAGTTGGTAGCCCTAGAGACTGAATTCCTGCAGGTGGAAACCGTGAATGGCACATATGGCATTGCAGTAGCTGTGATTGGGAGGGACAGTCTCATCCCAGCCTCCTACTCCTGCCCCCATGTTCCCACCTCTTCTCTGCCACCCTAATTACCCACAGTTAATATCCTGGAAGCTCATCTTTCTAAAACGGTGTAGATGCTGGTGTCAGCATGAGAGAGGGCATGAGGGTACACTACTAGGAGTGGGAGGCAGTTTGGGCTGATTCCTGCTATTAGGCTGGTGGAACTGTACGATAAATCATATTTACTGTAAGAGTGGCTCCTGTACCTATGCCTGCTTCTAAATATTGGTAATAGTTCCTTCTCCAGGAAGGAGACAAATCTAGCTTTTGCTTCCCTCTCTTTTCAGAGCACCAGCAGTGAAGTTGTTCCCATTGTTTCCATGATAAATTTGGAATGCAGAATAATTTCACTGAAATAAGTAGCTGAGTTATTTGTGAGTTGGTAATTTTTCAGTCACTGCAGTTGCCTAAACTAGATTAGAATCATTTGTCCATGGAAAGAAAATCCCTTCTCAAATATTCTTTCTTCTGAATCATTCAATCCTTTGTCTATTGCACTAGTAAAAAGGACTAGTAAACATAATTAACATTCAAACTTTGCAGTAGCTCTATCTGTGAGATATTTTAAGTTCTTGCATGGTTTATATTTTTAAGAATGCAAATAGAAAGGTGCTCAATAGTATGACAAAGCAGGACAAAACATCTGCTGACTGGCTCACCATCCTGCTGAGAGCTGGAAACCATGGGTGCCAGTGGAGGGGGAATTATGATCCATGGTTCAGTGAGGTGGCAGTGAACAGGGGTGGAAAGCAAAGGATGCAAAGCAAAGGGAGTAAGAGAAACGTAGTAGGAACTGTAGAACAGGATGGAGAGACAGCCTTTTATGTATTGTATGCATACCTTCAATGTATTTGTACAAATACATGCATTCTGAAGAATATTCAGGAACAAGTCAAGTGCTGCATGCAGTCACAAGTTACAATGTCACAGCAGTAGCAAGCTGGCTACTAGCACCTCACACTGTTGGCATGCTGTGATGGGTGGATGAATAAAAGCTCTTAAGGGAGAACCTGCAGGGAAATAAGGAGTGGAAGTTGCTGTCTTTGCGAAGGAACTCCTTGAGGATCTGGAGCTCTTCTGTGGGATGGATGGGTGACAGTGTGCTGGAGACTTTGTGGATCAGGATTAGAACACATGACTTGAAGTGTTACAGGGTGGTGGTGGGGATATGTTATAGGGCATTGATCAGGGTGAGGAAGTGTAGAAAGTCTTTTTTGAACAACTTGAGAAAGTTCGTGAATTGTTGATGTTGGTTCACAAGAGAGACTTGAACTTCCTGATGTCCGCTGCAAGTGTGAAACAGTAGGATGCAAGCTGTCAAGATTTCTTGAGGGTATTGGAAGTAATTTCTTGAATTACAATGGATCAAATGGGTGAAGTGCAACTGGGTCTGTTACCCATTAACATGGAAGACCTGACTGGAGCTCAAAATCCTGAGAAGTGTGGGGAAAGGGTGGCTGTGTACAGACCCTGGACTTAAGGAGAGTATATTTCAGTTTTGAGATGTCAGAAACTATTAGTGGGGATCTCATGAGGGACAGCTCTAAAAGACAAAGGAACTTAGGAAAGTTGACAGGTCTTTGAAGTCAGCATCTTCCAATAACAAGAGTGGACTCCTTGTGCTTAAGGAAACAATCAGGAGTATGAGGAGGCTGGCTTGGCTTATCAGGGACCTCTTGGCTGAGCTCCACTGTGAAAAAGATGATATATATCTAAGGCAGAAGTCTGATTTGGCTGCAAAGAAGGAATTTATAGACATTGCCTGGGCATGCAGGGACAGTGCTTGGGAATTCAAAACACAACTGGAGGTGGGCTTTGCAGGGAATATCAAAGTCAAGAAGGAGAGTTACTCTTGCTTCCTTAGTGGTAAAAGGCTGAACAAGGGCAATATGGACATATCTCTGAATGAGGCGAGTAATTTAGTGATAGTGGACTGAAGTGCTGAGCGATATTTCTGCCTCTTTCTTCAGCAAGATGGTCTCTCTGGCCTCTGTCTGCCAGATTCTGGAGTTCCCCTTGATATGGCACATCTCAAAGGGGTAAAGCGTAGAACTTGTGTAAGGTCAGAATTCAGAAACCCAGACTCTCTTCTTTGCAGGAACTACTGAGAAGCTTGGCAATTCCTTACATGTTTATGATCTTCTATATATTGCCAATTATAGTCACATTCAAACCCGAGGGATGGCAGAGATTTTCTTTTCACAGCAGACAGCGGAGCTTGCTAAAACAAGCCACTGAATGAAACATATCTGAGAAACACTGATTTCCTAGTTTGCTCTCAGCCAAGAAGCAGTAGTTTCACTGAGTTACTGAGTGCCACTTGCTTCCTCATCTCTTTGAAAGAGAGATCACAAATACTGAGACACCCCCCAAAATATTGATGTTTGTGCATAATATAAGATCACTGATACAACGGGTATTAGAGGTCCTGAGAGATTCGTCTTTGTTATGCCTCAGAAGAGAGATTTTGGGGCTCTTTCCAGGACACTGGTTTGAAAAGAAATCTGAGTGTTGTTTTGTAAATACTGCGTGATCGCTATAGTGACAGTATCACGTTTCTCTAGGGGAATACATTGCTGATAAAGAGCTTAATTAGGTGAATGGAGCCTTAGGAGAGAAGTTTCACACATTAAAAAAAAGCGGAGGGAGGCCCTTTTGGGAGACATGCTATACAATGTTTATCCTGGATACTTTCTATTTTTTCAGAAATTTGCAGTCAACACATGTAGTGCTAATGCATACAAGTTGAGAGACTGCTGTGGTTTTTCACCAGTCAGTGAGGGGGTGAGAAATCACAGTTTGGTATGGCCAAAATGTAAAGACATTAGATGGATTAGTATCAGACAAGAGCTGATCAACAGAATGCATCAGGTCTTGATTTTATTTATAATCATGAAGTTACAGATGGTTTAGTTTTATTTTGAAAAGCATGGCTTTGGAAAACTAATTTATATTCCTTTGAATTCTTAAGTACATGGCTCAGCACAGAAGTCTGACAAAGATATTGGTTCCAAGAAATTCTCCTATAATTTGGTGATCATTATGCTAACATTTTTTCCTAATCTCAAGCTGTCTCCTCTCTCTCTGTAACTTTGAAGAGTCTGATCTTGTATGTGGAGTAAATTAAACTTCAAAGGATGTCCATTTATAAATTGGTTTGTTTTGATACTGTTTTCCTTGAACAAGTTTTGTTGAACACAATATACAGATTTATCTTTCTTACTGCATTTCTGATTATAATTTATGAATGCCTTTAAATGTGTGGATTAATTTGGTTTTTAGTCAGAAGGTTGCCAGGATAGAGTTCTTGTCCAAGTTCTTCCTTGAGAAGTTTGCAGAGTGGGTTTCTGCATATACTTGCAGCAATGCATTGTTGTGTGTTTTCAAAATGAGGTTTATTCTTTGCACATTACTGAGGTACCACGTGCTGAAAGCAGTCATTCCCTTGTAACCGGAATTGGTTTAGATAGCTTTCCTGTGGAAACAAAACTTATTCAGTCTGCCTGCCTGCCTTTTTTTGGACATGTTAACCAAATTCAGGACAATTCAGAGAAGGGTAGAATTCCTAAAGATACTTAAGTTTCTATGAATTTGCAAATTGAGGCCGTTTGACAGTGAAGAGGGAATCTCAGATGTTGAAAAATGGCTGCATGAGCCTCCTGCCTTCGTAGACACGGGGAAATCCTTGCTGTGACAGCCTTCATAAATACCCCAGCTGTGAAACAAGCTTCAGTGACACCTCTGAGAGGATTGCACACAAATCTCATTGTGTTGCCTGTTTTAAGCTACATTCACAAGATGCAAATTGACATTCATTAATTCAGTTGCAGGGAAACCTCTGCAAATAACTTGGTTGCAGTGGTCTCCATTATACTAATATTCATACAGTGCTTCCCATCTGGAAGCTTTACAGACTTAAATTCTTCCAGCGTTATTACCTGAATGTGAAGGATTGCTTTATTGCTATTCCTGGGCAAATCAAAACAGAGAAATTAACTGGGAAACACATATCCTGTGTTAGATCTGGAAATTAAGCCCTGTCTTCTATTTTTGTACTGGAAGAACCTTTTTTCCTTCATATTCTTGGTAACATAGTGACACATTGTAAATCGTGACTCAGCCAGTTAATATATATAATGAGATTTTTAATTGACATTAAGTAGCAATTTTCATATGGAAATGTCATTGGATTGTTTTGAAATTCCACAGCATGCATATTTGTTGCTACTGATGTCTTAAATGAGAAGAAAATTACTTAGCTGTATTTCTTTTTCTGTGAAGGCAGGTGTTGGGAGCAAATAACCTCACTCCACCCTTTCTCTGCATGCCATCTGAACCAAAGCTAGGTGGTTATTTTGATTTTTGTTCTATTGTTCATAGTCAGGAAGATGGGACAGAACAGTGTATCTATTCTGTACTGGGATGAGTGTTTGATCAAGAGCATTTCTGATTCTCTGGGAATCAGAAATTGGAATGTATCACTTTTTGAAATACACAAGTCATCAGGGTTTGTAGTAAATTAAGCAAAGTTTCAATGGGTCCTTGGTGAATCTTTAACATATATGTCATGGAAGATGAAAATATTTTCAAAGGGAATGTGAAGTTAAAAGTGTTGATTGTTTTTACTCATTTGCCTGTCATGTATTCAAGCAGTAAGGGATAGGACAGCTAGAAGTGAGTGTTATAGGGACCTGCAGACCTCCATAGAAACTGAAATGACTGAAATAATTTTTATTATTGCTGTAACTTTTTTAAAGTTGTTAATATAGAGAGGTTGGAATATTACTAAAAATAACCCTTAAAAATAAATGATTGTGTGTATATTGCAGTGCCTACTTTTTTAAATGTAAATCCCGTTTTCCTGAGCTCGGCAGTTTGAGCTAAAGCACTTCTAAACTTAATGTTCCTGAAGGTGAATTTTAGAATTTTCTGCTGAAATGGTTCTAACTCTCTCTAATAATGAGAAAATGCAGAATGAACCCTGTTGTTTGTTCATGTTAAAAAGTCTCTTGTTGGGAATGGGTGGGGAGCAGAGACCTTACAGCCAATTGCCTCTTGTACAGTGACTGCACAAAGAAATTGAGGGCAGAGGGGAGTGAATCTGCAATAAAAGCCCAGCAAAGAGCCTGTGGGAATGAAAGAAGAAGGCAAGGGCATCATTATGGGGAAAGAAGCTGAAGTAGAGGAACTGATACTTCCCAGCCAGTGGGAATGGAAATTAAGAGTGCCTGGTATGAGGTGGAACCACAGGGATGTTGCAGAGGGGTGGTTGAAGGGATAGGGACAGGATGAGAGAAGGAATGGGATGGGGTTAGAAGGGCTGGAAGGGTGAGATGAGCAATGTTTAGATGGGTGAACAGTGCATGGGAGTCCGGAACTGGAATAGGAAGCCTGAAGTGGGGAAGACACAGTCATGAGAAGACGCCAGATTGTAGAGATGGAGTAAGAAGAGAGCAGCTGGGGAGATGGGGGAGGTGAGAGACAGAGAAGTCCCCTCCCAAGAGCAGAATGCCGTACAGGAAACCTGATTTCCATCCTACATCCTTGCTTTATAATAGCACATCCTTGCAGCACAGGGTATGCCTTCCTTTGCCTCAGTGCTTGGGTGGACATAAAGTGTTAAATGTTATCAGGTGAGGAGAACAGCAGGTGCCTTGAGCATGCTGTTAAGGTAAATGGGTCAACAGTTGGTTCATTTGGCATCAGATTAATCATACATCCTCTGTATTACCTCACTTCTGAAAGCCTGGGTCCAATGAGGTAATGCAGCACAGTGGAAAACACACAGATGAACCAAAAAAAAAGCCCTCTCAGCTTATTATTCTATTTACTATTACTTGTAATGCAGTAGCAGGTAGCTTCCTAATGGTCTTCTCCTCCAATGCAGGAGGTAATGTCTAAGCTAATAATAAACACTAGTCTGTAGTAGCATCTCCCAGGGGAGGGTGTCAGACAGGACCAGGCACTTTTGACAGCTCTCAGCTGAATGAAGAAGCAAACCCATGTATTTGGGCATTAGGGAATATTTGAGTGTCGCTCAGCGTACCTTCAAGCATGATAGTTTCATGAGCAATGTGTTAAAAAACTGGCATGAGGCACTGTAAATATTAAAAGTATCCTTGTAGATGGTTTGTTATCACATTAGATTGAGCTAAGCAGTTGTATAGGGCTTTACTTTATCTCCTCATCAGGGATTTGAAAGAAGGTAAATAGCATGTTCTGACATTTAAGTATACATATACACAATGAAGTATATAAGTATTAGTAATGAAAAAAGAGAAAAAGTAATCAAGTGAAATAAGGGATTGTTTAGAGTAAAAATCTGGAAACTTATTTACAGTGTGAATCTGTAAATGTCTTTCAAGGTAGAATTTATTTTTAAAGCATGAAAAAACAAGACTGGCTACATCCTTAAACTGCAATGTAAGGGCCAGCTCTTCACTGGAAGGGGAGAAACAGGATTTCTCGCTGCAGCTGCAGTGACAGAAGGTCCGTGTATATGCGTAGCTGCTCCTGGGCCAATTCCCAGCTCTGTTTTGCCCAGAGTGGGAATTCCAGGTGACTGAATGCTACAATGGAGCTCTGAGAATGGCATTTACAAGTAAGGGTTTTTCCTTTATTTGAGGAGAAGCAGTAGTCCTTCAAGGAGTAAAATGGAAGGATCACACTGCTGGCAAGTTAGATATTTATTTAAATTTATCATGTGCTTTGATATTAATAGATACTTAGAAGGACTATCTGCCTAATATTAATACCATTGTTTCTAGGTCACCATTTAGTCTGTTACTAATTTCTGCAGTAATTTCCTTGTTGCATAAAGGAATCTATCCCTGCAAGGGAATGAGATAGTTTTTTTAAACTTGCTACCACTGATTTAAATCAAGCATTTTTCTCCATTAAGTACAAAGAGGTGTATAATACTTTGCAGAACCTTTTGCACAGCTAGCGCACTTACTTATCAAATTTCAACCTAATTGGTAGACTTTCCTGAAGCCTGACTGAGGTATCATGCATTTTAAAAATTCTGTTTGCATTATGATAATATTCTTGGGGCATGACTTTTTTGTTACAAAATTCTCAGTTTTATAATATTAAATCCAAAAAAGACATTTCAAGTTGGTTTTGTTTACATTTATTGAGTTGGATAAGGAGGGGTTTAGGTTGGGTTTATAAGGAGCAGAATTCAAAACATTTGGCTAGAAGGTTCAAATCTCTACATTACTGTTATATGTAGATATGTGTGTAAATATAAATAACAAATTATGTCTTTCTAATTAATACAGAAAATGATCTTCAGTCATTAAAGTTCCTAAACACAAGTGACCAGTGAACATTAAATGTCATCAAACACAAGTGATCAGTGTGATCAATGGCAATGCTTTTCAATCTCTTTTATTCTGTTTTGAATCATGCAATCCTATGCATTTTGGATTCAAATGATAGCTAAGATTTTCCATAAACTATAGAAGAACTGGCATGGTGTCCTGACAATCTACTAAGTATCTGCATTGATAATTTAGGTAAGATATACTGAATAGCATTTTCAGAAAGCTGAATATTGTCCTAAGGGTTTTCATGGAAAACTACAGAGTATTTAACTGTTTACATCAGTGAAATTGGAACTAGATTGATTTCATTAAAAACGAAACAAAACCACCACAAACTTTATTTTAAAATTACCGTATTATTAATTCCAGATGAAGGTTTTTTAAAGGTTGGAGATGGGATTTCAAAACCTTGAAGTTTAATTAAGCATTTAACCCCAAACTATCACATTCTGGGTGAGTTTTTAAGCCATTAAGCTTTTACATAGAAAGCAATTACAGACTGAAGCTGAAAAGGAGAGGAGCTGCTTCTCTGTTCTACTTTAAACATTTGAAATGGCCCAACACTGTGAGGTCACTGTGTGGATATATCTAAGGCAGTGTTGGCTGTTGTGGATCCTGTTCTGAGGTGCTGCTTTACCCAGGAATTTTCCAGTGAATTTTACCTAGATTTATCCAAGTGATTTATCATTTGGGTCATTCTTTATGATTTCTGTTCCACAGGCTGATTTTAAGCACTCAGCTTCCCAATTTCTGAGCCCTGAGCAAGTGTCCTGGAAATGCCATGTCCCCACAAAGGCAATGATTGGCTGACAACATGGGGAAGAGTTCTTTGTATATATAGAAAGACGTGTCACTGCTGGTGTTTAAATTCTTAATCTGTCAGCAGCCTCATGTACCATTTCAGGTGCCTGAGGTTCATGCTTTGTATCATTTTGTACACGCTTTCTTACTGACAAAGGCATTCATTATCATTGGGTTGCCATGGAGTACTGAATCACATGGATCTGGGAATAATAACCCATTATGCTAATATAGCTTGTCATTGTTTTTGATGTGAAGTGATGTCCCATAACAACATCTGATGTTTATAACTAATGGAATTTATGGTAAGATCACAGGTCGTGCAACAGTGTTGGCAAAATCGCCTACACTCTTCACTTTGAATTCTCTGATTACATACCTATTAGCAAAACCATTTCTGCATTTTTAGGTCAGTTTTCTTCTGGTTTTAGTATCTTTCTGCAGTGAGAATTGGAAGTTTCTTAACAGGACAATTCTGGCCTATTTGCTTAAATGCTAGAAATGTGTTTTTCTTCTGAGCTCCTCTGCCCCTTTAGGAGCCACAACTTTGATACTCTGATAATACAATTGATATTTGTACCTGGATGTACAAAGAGAAATCAAATACTGATAGAAATTCGGACTTCTGCTTCTTGATATTATCATGATTAGAGAAAGAAGAATCCTTCTTACAACATCTGTATCCTAGCTTTACCAATGAGAGATTTTTAATAATATAATAATAAACTAATATATTCAACAAGTCATAAATTATACAACCAGAAAAAACATTGTGTCATCCAATCTGTTCTCCACATAGAACAGGCTTTATGGCTTCTCTGAATTAATTTCTGTTTGAGACAAAGCACATGTTAAAAAAAAATCTTAATTTTAAATTCCCAGTAATGGAAGAATCAGCACCAGACTTAATAGCATTCTGGCAGTTAATTTTCCTTCCTTTGTGTTTAACTTCTTTAATGCATTTGTCTAGCCTAAAATTCCAGACATTGGGTGTTACTGAACAAAAAAGCTGTCTCTTAGCAAATTTCTATTCCTGATTCATGCTTAATGGGCTTGGAAATAATCTCGCCTAACTTTCAGGCATCCTTAGTGTTTATATTTTACATCTTACACAATCAAGCCTGGTTTTCCTGATAGCTAGTGAAGAGGTACAGGGGTACAGTTCATATGAGCTGCTATAGAGATGTTTATTGTAATAAATCACACTTTGGATGTGCCTGAGAGCCTGTGCTGTCTAAAAATGGCATTTGGGGGTAAGAGGTTCCATGAAATACGTTTTGCAAGTAGGTGCTGTTGTAGGAGCAGTAAGTGCAAATTTCTGCTGTCAGAGGATATGGTGGTGTAACTTTCTCATGGTCAAACTAAGCTAAACTTCAAGGCAACTTTTGCAGTCGTGAGTTATTTTTCGCCTTTCCCAAATGTTCTCTAGTCCACCAGCATCTTTTCTCAAGCTGCAGTCACCAGAACAGGACTGAGCATCCAGCAGTGGTTGCAGAGCCACTGACAATGAAGCAGTAGGGCTTTCCTGCTTTTGCTTTTTTTCATACTGCTTGAAAAGGCTCTCCATAGCTCTTCAGGTCACAAGAATAGCAAGCCTGTTTCCAACACATTAGTCATCCTGGTCTCAGGCCTTTCTTCATCATCAGTGTTTCCCAGGAAGAGAAAGCTGCCTTCTGTCTGTGTGGCCTTGCTTCTGGCTGTGCAGTCCTCCATAGGTTGAGATTAGTATCTCCTGTATTATTTGCTTGTATTTAAATTTCAAATGCTATTCAGAGTAGAAGGACCTTTTCTGGCTATTTTTTCTGTCTGTCACTCTGAATTCGTGTTTTGCTTGTAAACTATAGAAAAGTTTTTCTTCTATGTCATTAACAGTAATGATAAATAGTACAGAACCAAAAACTGATCTCTGTATCTCCAGTAGAGGTACATTCATTACAGTATGATTCTTCCTTAATTTGTAGATGTTACCTATCTTTTAATCTATATTGGTTGTGAACGTTGATTTTACAGTTTGGTAAAATACCAGTCCAATTGCCAAGCAAAAATGTAAGACTATACTTTTAGCCTTGCTAACCAAATTTAGAATCTCATAAAAAGATAGGGTTAATTTAATAAAATTTACTTTCCATAAATCTATGATTATGGCATTGTGTTATCATACTTTGGTGCTTTATTAATCAAATGCAGCCACTCCAGGATGAATATCAGGCCAGCTGTGCTGTGTTTGCCTGGATTGCCCTTGCTGACACTTGAGGAAATCTGATACATTAGTTTTGTCCCAGCCCTCAGGAATACTGAACTTCCCTTTGAATATACTATTAAAATCATGTTTTTATTATTTTCCGGTTTGATTAGGCTCTTTGGTTTTTCTAATGAATTACTCTGTTTTTGCAGGGTTTAAGCTGTTTATTTGAAAAATCCAATGTGAACCCTAGGATTCTTTATTTTCATAATTAAATTACACAGAGTTCATCTCCATAGGTGCCTGTTCCTCTCCAAATTTAATAACATATTTCTGGCATTCCTAAACATTTAGACATCTCAATGCATGGAAGGGGTTTTCTGTCATGGCCCACTGACCAGCATGAGAGCAGTGTCCTGTCCATGTTGTATTAGGTATTTGCAACTGACTGGTCATGCAGAAGCCCCCTTGGACAGCAGCTAAATTCCATGCACTCCACTACTCTGTTCAAGTAAAAGTTTCTCAGTGGGCAGCTGCACTTGAGCCAAATTTCAGAAACTCTCACTGAGCTCATGTGGATGGTAAAATACATTATCTTGTATTTCAGTCACCACAAAAAGTATTTCTATCCTGGAGCAGCAGTCTACCAAAGCAACAAATATTTGCATTTGTATTTAGGTTTGTGGCTAAGAAGCAAATGAGCCCACTTTCAAAGAATTGGTAATGTAATGTAATAAAGGGTTATTAGATACAATGGCATCATAATGGTCTGTGGCTAATAAAAGATGGCTGTAAGCAAAGAGGCCTGATAGCATTGAATATGGAAGATAGACAATGTTATGAGTGTGCTGCTGCTGTCAGTATTAACTCATGACAGTAGTGATTCAATCAGGCATAAGAGTAGGGGCTTGATAATAAATATTAATGCAGATTTTGGCTGCAAAATTTTTTTCTTTCATTTTTCTTTGTACAGATGTTACTTTGTGCGCTCTACTGTAAAGAGAAACATGAATTGATGTCTCTCTCATGTTAGTCTTTATTCAGAGAAATCCCTCCTGTGGTGTAATCACAGAAAGCTTCACAAAATTTTGTGAAAGTCTTCTTGGTTTGTGATGGTTTAACTTGCCAGTCCACAGATCCAGCTTGTGGCTTGGTTTACTGCTGGTGTTGTGCCATTTTCCACCCACATGAGCAAGGGCAAGAATTTGAGCCAGCAGCGGCTAAAATGCTCCACAGTGCAGTTTAATCCATACAAGGTGCTCTTGAAGAGTCCACAAGAGTGAGAGTCATCACTAATAACTTTGGGCATCCTTGTTGTCAGTTCTCTTTCAGTAATCATTGAATGAGGAATAGGCATCTCTAGAAAGTGATTTATTCTGTCTTAAGGTGAGAATCTAAGAAGGGTTTGATGGATCACCTAGAAATGTCGGTCTCAATTTACTTAGAGCCTGGATGGCTAGATTAATTTTGATATTTGATTGTTAGGTGGCTAAATTTGTAACTTTCCCTAAAAGGCACCCATATAGTAGATCAAGTGCACCAGAATATGCAAGAAAGCAAGTACAGTTTTAAAGATTTTCCTTAATAGTACTGCATTTTGAAACATAACTAGACATGACATCTTTATTATGGCATGAAATAAAAAAAGCTGTAGCAAACCAACCCTTAGACATTGAACAGTGTTATGTCATGAGAACTAGAAGCTTTTTCTTTTTATACATTGGTATTAAAGTACTGCTTGTTTGTGTAAGTGCATCACAACATGCTCAGGTTTTCATACACAGGTGTACGTTGCACAGAAGACACGTCATCCACAAGTGATATGCTGTTTCCATTCCACTGGAAGACAGCAGTTTTTAACAGCATGATCCAACATGTCAGTAGTTTGGAAGAGCAAGTGTGAACAAACAGACAACAAAAATCCAGGGACAGTTCCAGTTCTAACATCTGAGGTAGCTATTGAAATTGGAATAGGACTGAGATGCAAGCATTTAATGTCTCTGTCTGGTAAAAAATAAATGGTTTAAATATATTTTCAAAATTCCATCTTATCCAGGCTTACAGTTGTATTACAGAACATTTAAATAGAAAAGGAAAAGTATGTTGTCTAAAAGAGAAGATGTATAGATGTCATGGTTTAAAACCAGCTGATAACTAAGCACCACAAGGCCACCTGCCCGCTCCTGTGTGCAGGCAGGTGTTCAGCTATCCCCAGGAAAGCTGCCTCTCCATTACGGCTTAGAGTAACTTGGGAAGACAGACACTGCACCTCTGAATTACCCTTCCTCTTCCTTCTTCTTCCCCCAGCTTTCTATGCTGAGCATGACACCACACAGTCAGGGATATCCCTTTGGTCAGCTGGGGTCAGCTGTCCCTGCTGTGTCCCCTCCCAGCTCCATGTGCACCCCCAGCCCACTCGGTGGTGCAGTGGGGTGAGAGGCAGAAAAGGCCTTGACCCTGTGTAAGCCCTGCTCAGCAGTGACTGAAAAATCCCTGGGTTATCAATGCTGTTTCCAGCACAAATCCATAACACAGCCCCACACCAACATCTGTGGAGGAAATTAACTCTTACCCCAACCAAAATCAGCACTCTAGGGAAGGAAGATATAGGTAACATCCTCCCTGCTTGCTACTCAGTCCCTCGTATGGAAATAACTATTCCTTCTCTCTTGGACTCTTTTAGCCTTATACTTCCTCGGGCCTTTTCCAAGTTCCCTAAAAATAATTCTTCTGCTGACACCCGTCAACCACAAAATTACAGGAATATCTTCATCTCCCTGTCTCTGAAAAGGAAAGCAAATGTAACAAAATGTCTGTCTAAAAATCCTATAGGAAGCTATTTTCTGATCCTACAAAACCAAAGTGAAGCTTAGCTATTTTGCCCCTAGTACCCGAAAAAAGTGTAAAGGAAGAGTATGAATGTCTTTATTCAAAATCAAATTATTTTTAAGCTCTATTTGAGCCCAAAGAAATCCTCATGTAGTTTCAGAAATAAACCTTGTCTCTGTTTTAATTTTTTTAGAAAAAACCCCAACAATTATTCCTCTGAAAATATCTTTTCACCCTTCTTTGGAGGTTTTTTTTTCTTTTGAAATAACTGGAAAAGGTAAAAAAACAACCTTGTGAAGTTATGTAGAAAAGATACCAATATTTTAAAATCTTTTCAAAGTATATTGTTAATCTCAAGTCAGCCTTCAAAGAGGCAGTGTGTCATTACCATATAAAACACAGAAACTGAGGAGTATTTTTGTTTGATTTTGGATCCCATCAGAAGCAACAAACATATTTCCTTTAGTGAGAAGTCACCCCTAAATAAAACACTCAAATGTGAAAATTGTTGTAGATTTTCCACAAGATTTTCCACGTCTTTTAGCATTTTCAGTCTTTAATCTCATAATAAACCAAGCAATTTCTAGAATTGCTGCAGTTAAAAATCATTGCGTTACATGCGAATATTCCCACGTATCTTCAGCACGGTGGTATATGTAGACAAGAAAATAATGATTTAGAGAAAAAGAAGCAGAAAAATAGATGGTGAGCAGAGAATGGAAGGGAAGGAGATTTGCTTTCTTGCCTCACTCACATGTCTTGCCAGGATCTGAGATAAAAACCTAGGGAACACTGTCAAGCTGCTCAACCTCTGACCTGCCAGTTAGGAGAAAGAGAGAGAGTAAGTCTCTAACTTACAGGATGCTTAGCCAAGTCAGAGAAAAGGCCTTCAAAAAGTCAGTGGACACATATGACAGGATTTCCTGTTTGTTTATTTGTTTTGGCAGTTGTCATTCTTGAATGCTCTTTGTATGCAAGGGAAGAAAATGTGTTCCACTCATTGCTTTCCTCTACAAGGTCTCACATCAATTACCCTTTTCTTGCAGAGAATTGCAGTACTCCTCTGAGGATTACAAAGCTTAACACTTACCTGCCATCAGCTGGGATGTGAGGGCCAGAAGGTTGCTGGTGGCTAATGAGACCAAACCAACAGTTTTATTCTTTCCAAGGTTCTAGGTTAAACTAGAACCTTTGGCTTCAAAGCTAACAGGCACTTCACCACATCAATCAAATAAGACCTGTCTATATGTTACAGTCATGTAAGGGCTGTTCCAATGTTTCTCTGAGTTTGGGCAAAGATTATCTGTATTAAACTGATTATTTCTTGGTAGGGTCCATCACAGAAAATGGCTGCTTCATAAGCATCTCTGAGTGGAATGAACACAGGAACTCTTTGTAGATGTGCAGAGAAGAGCATTCCCCACAAGTGTTGTGTTAGCATCGATAAGGCCTGCTGAGTCACCATATTTTTATTTCCAGGTTGCATTTTGTTTCTATCCTGCAAAGGACTGAATCAGATTGTTAAAAAATTACCACATCTGGGACATGTTCTTAGGCTCCGTTCTGCAAATCGTTGTCCACCCTTGGATTAAGGGGAGGGCTGAATCAGTTTGCTACAAGGAATTAGCGTTATGTCCCAAAATGTTCAGTCTCACTGAGAGTACCACATGGTCTGTTTTAGGCTTGTTTTTTTATAAGATACTGAAAATAAATTCAAGAATGGCAAGCATGTGCACACACACACAGAATGTTCAAGTCTCCTTTTCCTTGAGTAGAGTAGTTGGGTTGGCCAAAGCTTATACTTCATTGGCAGTTCCGCCGCTTCTTAATGGATATACTAATTAACTTGTCTCCTATTTTCTGTCTGTGCTGATGCTTGAGTTCACATGAAATTTCTATTCGCCTATTATGGTAAAAGGAATAGGAAGTTTGGACAAAAATTGCCTAACTGAGTCGACAGGATTTGGAACTGTCTCTTTTAGCTCCACAAGTACTGTGAAAAGAGTGGAATAACTATGTCTGAACCTGGCAACAGCGTTTTTTCACTAAGTACTCAGGCAGAAATAATTCAAAATATTGGTCTTATCTTGGGTAAATCGGTAACTAAGTCCTGGAGTGCTTTTATCATGGAAGATATCTTCTTCCTTTCTCTTCCCCATGCCAGTTTACACAAATTACTCTTCTGAGGCACGTCTCTTTAAAGAAATTAAGGAGTCTGAAATGTATAAATTAGCTTTTCTCCCTCGTAGTTTTGGCATAATCAAGTATTTGAGGATATCCATTTCGGAGAGCTGAGGTATTCTGAACACTTTATTGGCTATCCTCCCTAATCTATTCCCTTTGGGCTTGTTTTTCCAAATGAGCTGTTTTGCTCCAGAATCTTGAACTTCTATTGTACTTTTCCCCACTGACCCTACTGTCTCTTCTCAATTTTATCTTCTAGACTAGATAGTATTTCCTCTGGCATAAGGATTCCCATACTTTTGTTTTACATATAATTGTTTGGGTTTTATCTTTGTTGCATTGCAGAACGTCTATCTAATTGATCAACCAAAGAAACTCTTCCTGAAGGATCCTGTATTTGTATTAAATATACTTTGGAAAGTCAGGATGAGTTGGGATAGTTTTATGTCATGTGTGTCAAGACACAGCTGCACAAGATGACTGATTGTCTTCTCCAATAGTTGCCTGAACAGTTTTAAACAGTCTTCAGAGTCTGGAGTTTTAGAATACATATTTACTGAGATTTCACAGATTCTTTCACAGAATGGACTAGTTTGGGAAAGAGCTTTAAGATCATCTAATCCAACCTATGATCTAACACCTCCTCATCAACTAAACCATGGCACTGAGTGTCACATCCAGTCTTTTTTTAAACACATCCAGGGACAGTGACTCTACCACCTCCTGGGGTGATGATTCCAGTGCCCAGTCCTTCTTTCAGTAAGAATTTCTTTCTAACATCCAACCTACATTTCCCTTGGCACAGCTTAAGACTGTGTCCGCTCATCCTGTCAGTTGTTGCCTGGGACAATAGACACAACCCCCAGCTGACTACAACCATCTCTCAGGAAGTTGTAGAGAGTGATAAGGTCACCTCTGAGTCTCCTTTTCTCCAGGCTAAAGAACCCCAGCTCCCTCAGTCGTTCCTCACAGGGTTTGCATCCCAAGACCCCCACCAACCTCATTGCCTCCTCTGGATGCACTCAAGAATCTCCATGTCCTTCCTAAGCTGAGGGGCCCAGAACTGGACACATGCAAATTAATTATGAACATAATGCTTGCATTAAAATAGTGCTATTAGTGCGTCTTACTAATATGCTGGAAAAACATTTTCCTCAGGAATCCCATAATTTATTTCACCAAGATAAAAATGGATCTGCTAGACCTTCAGTTTGTTTCTTTCGGCAAAACTTTCCCTTTTTTATTCTCTGTCTATCAAGCTTGAATTATATGGGAATTTTCTCCTTCAAAAGGTGAAAAAGCAACCTTTTGTGACACACTGACTGTATCCTTGTAAATGAAATTCTTTATGCTTTATTTAATAATGTGGTTACTTTTTAATATTATAATTGCTGTTTTAAAACAAAGCAAATTTTCTCAAGAGTTATTGCAGCAGATGTACAGTTATTCTTAAGGATATGTGGTTTCTCAATGATTCTTGGCACGGGAAAAGAAGAGATCCTGCGTTGGCTTTATCAAAAGGAATTTAGACTGTATGTACTTTTGGCCAAAAGACTTTAGTTACAAAACAAAACCCATCCTGTGTTGTCACTGTGCTTTGCATTTCTATACTAATTGCTTTCAGCTTGGGTTGTATGATAATACATGTGTTTGATATGTGTGGTTTGTTTTTGTCAAACTCCATTATCCTGTCTCATGTTCTTGGAGTGCCTGAAGTAGTTTCACTAATCTGTCAGCATAGTATGTACTTGTGGATAAATATAGACATGCAGCCACTCTGTGAGTGGTCATCATCATATGCTGAAGCTAAAAATTACCCCTTTGGTTATGGAAAGGCTGAGCTTATCCGCAGGCCTGCTCTAGCTCACACATTGCAGGTCTTCAGCATTTGTCTATTGAGAAACAATACCAAGAAACTGAAGGAAATGTCTTCCTCACAAGCAGTGAGGAAGTGTGAAACAGGATTATGAAACAACTAATTTATTTTTCAATTTTAGTTAGAAAAGGATTCTAACTTTTCTAACTGAAGGAGTGGAACATTTCAGGAATTCACAGGCTCATGGATATTACAGTAGCATGTTGGAGAAAATCCAGCGTGATCGGCTTTATAAAGGGGCTTGGTAGGTATGAAAATACTGCAGATAGATGTTTGCGTTTGTCTTAATAGTTTGTCCATCGTTGCTAAAGTTTAAATTTGACACCGTTTACTAAAAAATGCAACCTCTGCTTTTCTGCTCAAAGATACTGAAAATTCAGTAGCTATATGGCTGAATGTATATCCAATGTAGCATAGATTTTTGGCTTGTGCATTATGATTGTTAAGTTGGTTTGATTCCTCTTGCAGCTTTAAGAAAAATACCTGCAGTGCAGATCGTAGCAGGGACTATGATAATTAAATGATAATTTAATTTGGTACTCATCCCCACTATCAGCTTTTTAGTGTGTTGCACTAAAACTACTGTGCTTTTTTACAGCTGTTTTTCTCATTGGGGAAATAATCAATGCACAGAAAAATCTAGCAGTGATTTTATGTCAGGAGGCCTTTCTGTGGCAATAGGATATGGTTGTGATGACAATCGTGTGATATTTCACTGATACTTCCATATTTATTCCTTGCCTTAAATTTTTAAAAAATATATAAAATTGAGAAAATAATATGGTTATAGCCTGGGCTAAATGAAAATCCTTTGTAGGATAAGAGTATAATTTGAAATACAGCTTATTTCACATTTAGTAGGAAAAAAGGGACCATGTTGGAAACAAGAAAAGATGCTTCAGACAGAATTACACCCCCAAATGGTACAGACATTGTATAGTTGATCTAGCATGGTTAAACTTTGTTACAGATTTTCCTAGGATAGGAGCTTTAAATACGTGTACAACTCTCTAAACTTGATCTGTAGATTCTCTGCTATCGCAAGAGTCCTTGGGCATCAGGGTTACCATGGTCTCCTCCATGTGCATCACCACTCATTCTCCTGGGGGATGAGCCCCTTTTCTCTAGCTTAGTGCAGTACTTGTATGGTGATCTACAATATGTAGACATTCAAACTACATGTTTCTGTGGTCTGTTCTGGTACTTCTCTTAGTATTATTTTATTATTTTGAAATCAGGCAGTAAAAAACAAATTTGTTAAGAAAATCAGTATCTCGAATTGAGTATAACTCCCTCCGTCCGCCCGCCTCCCTCCGTATATCTTCTGCATGAACCCACACAAACTATACATGGTGATTTCTCATGTTAAAATTATGCATTTATTTAATGGGGCAGTGTTTCCCTGGTGTAGTTAGCAAAACTGAGCACATCTTCTTTTAGTGCTACTTCTAAGGCTCACATCATAATGTGTCAACATAAAGGGGCCAACCAGGGATGACTTTAATGCAGCTACTTCTTAAATTTTGGGTCCTTGATTTCCAATTTTATGTCTCAGAGGCAACTTTTTTTTTGTGAATTTTATAGGGCTCTCAGTCTAGGCATAAAAGCTACATTTTATTAAAATTCATACATTATCAGTATAGACATCAGTGATAGTCTTGTCACTGGGCCAGAATTTTGCAATGCAAATATCAAGCATATGCGATTGCTGGAGCTAATGGAGCTGAAGAGATGCCTTAGAAAGCCAAACCTATATATAATAGTTCATGACCAACTCATGATCAGCTCCAGACCCTGAGAATGTTGGCAGTGTTAGCTTTCACACTAAAGATGCTTAAATGGAGTTAACAGTTACAAATTGGTCTTTTAAAAAATTGAACTAAATCAATGTCATATGTCAGTCATTTCTCTAAGTGCTGTAATTGCTGTAGTAATGATAGATATTAACCCCCAGGATGTGCTTTTTTCTGTATTTGGGGAAAGACTATGAAGTTCTTTGTTTCGGAGAAGAGCTAGAACAAAAATTTTTGGTTCGCTGGCAAATCTCACAGATAATTGCATTCCTCTATTACAGTGTGCAAATAAGTGATTTTTCAGTTAGATGTCTGGGGAAAAAAAAAAAAAAAGATTAAATCCGCCTGTTATACCTGATGTTAAAAGGCCTCCTACTAACAATGACTATGTGGGTTTAAATTCCAGACTCAGAATCCTGGCTGAATGCTACGAGGATTGAAGATGAGGGTGGCAGCTCCCAGGTAGCATGGCTAAGGTTTTTTAAACTCAATTTCGCCAGGATGTGAAGCGTACCTGCTCTCACACCCCGTCTGCGTCCTGCCTGCCTCCCTTAAATCCCCCCGATGTTTAGAGTTTAGTAGCCAGGTTTAAAGCAGGATTGCGGAGGAACAGAAGGCAAGTTTGTGTTCGATTAGATGGCTGCGGGTTCCTCCGAGAGGCAGGCTGGGCTGGCTGCTGGCCCCAGCCCGGGAGTGTTGTGCTTGGCAGGGGCCGGGCTGGCGAGCAGCCCGCCCGCCCAGCCCGGGCGCAGCGCTGGGCACGGAGCCTGGGAACGGCGCGGGGAGCTCGGCGTGCGGCACTGCCAGGGACCGGGCTGGCGGGCACAAAGGACACAAATCCTCAAGGAAATTGGGTTCGCTGCTCACCAAAAAATTTTCCTGACTGAGCACTTGGACATCGAGCTGATTTCACGGGTAGATGTGAGCCGGTCAAAACCACACATTTGGCAAATGTATTCCTAATTGTAAAAATACTGTCTGACTCCATCCTAAAGCTATTTGTGGAGAGATTTCCATTACAATACGTTTCCAGTGTATTTGGTAGTCCATAAAAATTTGCATCTGATCCTTTGCATCCCACTGTCTTCAGGTTTTAAGAGAGCCTAGGTGATGACAGAAGAGCAGTCGCATGCACGCTCTTCTCTGGTGGCACTTTCTTCAGTACTTTGAAGTAGATTATTACTGAGAACAACAGTGTATTTTTAGAACAGGTTTTGTGTACTGTAAATGTGGGGCTGTTTTATACACTTTGGTTTTTGCCAATAGTCATGATGCCAGGAAGATTCCATAAAAATGCTTTTGCCCTGAAAAATCAAGTGAAACTTTGCAGGAAACAAATCTAGCAGGAAACATCTGTTGCAGTGGGAGAAGTGCTGCTGCTGTGTTGAAGAGTGATGCTGTACCTTGTCAGTGAGGGGTTACTTTCAAAGAAAAGTATAGATGTGCTACGCTTGCAGAATAATAGCTACATGAAGAGAAGCACTTTTGTCTTCTGTTATAGTCATATAGGAACTTCTACACTGATTTTTCTAGGGGAAAACACATTCTCTTTTCTCTAGTGGATCCTTTTTTGTTTTTAGTGTGTAATTTTGGGTTCTGATTTAAATACTCTCAAACCATAAAGTTTCTTCTTTTTTTTTTTTCATTTTTGTTCAGCAATGAAGTGTTAAAGTCCATAGGAAAGGTTAAAAATCTGATTTATCCTTTAAAAAATCGTATGTCACAATAATTGACAATTAATTACAGTAACGCTTGCAATTCTGTTCCTCAAAGGAAAAGACTAAAGGTATTAGATATGAGGCAATCATCGTTATAGTTCATTCTTCTTTCCCTCTTTCTTTCTTTGCAACTTGGATGCAACATATAATGTAAGACCCTGGAGTGCAGCGCTGTGGGGAAGTGCTGTAATGGTTTTAGTTCACAATATTTCCATGGTTTTTATTGCATTAAAGCATCTCTGTCTCAATCACCAGTAGTGCTCCTGGGCATTGCGACACTTTTATTACGTTCAGAGTGGATAATGGCTGGTCCTGCCAGTGTTACCTAATTTGCTACTTTTAAAGTCTCTGGCAAAACTAACAGAGAGAGCGTGCTACCAGTTCCTGCCTGAGGACCAAACATGACTTTTATTACCAATAAGAGCTAAGCCCTGAGGATTTGGGTTTGTAAATTTTATGTGTAAAATGGTAGCATTTGAAGTGCTTCCATTTATTTTTCCTTCATTCACAGAAAAACAGCAAGTAGAGCTCAGTCTAGTATGCAGTATCTTGATATTCGTTGTGAGGAATTCAGTCACAGGATAATTTAGATTGGAAGGTATCCCTGGTGGATGATTAGTCCAACTCCAGCTTGCTCACCAACTAGGGAAGGTTTCTTAGGACTTTGGTCAACTTTTAAGTGTCTCCAAAAGTGGAGGTTCTGCTGTACCTTTGGACAAAACGTATCCGTGTTTGATCACCCTCTCACAGTGGAAAGTATTTCCATATATCTAATAGAAATTTCCCATGTTCAGGCTTGTGTCTGTTGCCTCTTGTCTTGTCATCCTCAGCTCAAAGAAGAATCTAGTTCCTTGGCATCTTTGCTGTACTCCATTAGGTAGCTAAGGAATGCAATAAGATTCTCTTCTCAAAGTTGAATGGGTCCAGCACCCTCAGCTTTTACTAACCTAGCAAATCCCTGACCATCTCCATGGTCCTTTCTTGGCCTTGCTTCAGAATAGCAATATCATTCTCGTGTGGGAGAGCACAAAACTGAGCAAAATAAACCAGGTGTAATCTCAAAAGTGCCAGACGGAACTGTGGGGCTTGGTACTTTCAGGAAAGCTAATGAATAATTAATACTTTTTGGCCATGGAAAACATTCCATGTCTGACTCTTCATGTAAGATTTATACTGGTAACATGTA
Organism: Brachypodius melanocephalos; assembly: GCA_013398615.1. NCBI lineage: Eukaryota > Metazoa > Chordata > Aves > Passeriformes > Pycnonotidae > Brachypodius > Brachypodius melanocephalos. The sequence continues at coordinate 17,310,967 of VZSR01003803.1, forward strand.
TGTTGTTTTTTGAGTTATTCTTGACTGATCTCAGTGTAGATTACAGGAGAATAAGACCCTTTAAACTCACCATAGTCAAAAGCCCAGACTCCTGGCTTTTGCAATGCTAAGCCAGTTTGAATAGCAATAAAGAATAAGTTTTTGTTACTTGACAACTGAGTTACAGGTCTGACTTCCATGCAAAAAATAAAATAAGAGGATGTTTTTCAGTTTTTCAGCAAGTCTTAGCATGTAAAAAAAAAGAAAAAAGGATTGAGTATGCACTACGTAGTAAACACCCCTCACTTTTAATGTAAAAGATTTAATCTTTGTTTTCTTCTTCCAGTTAGATAATGTGTATTTTACCTAAGGTTCCATGGAAGTGATATTGATGTATTGTGTATTTCTTTGATTAGCAACTAGTCTCCAATTTTGCTTTGACAGTGTAGTGAGCTGTTGAGCTGCTCTGTGAAAGTTAAACCGTGTTGAATTATCCGGGAGTAAATGTGCCTTTCCTACATTTCAGCTTCTCCAGTTGGTAACGGATATATCAAGCCACCTGTCCCTCCTGTTTCTGGTACTCAGAGAGAAAAAGGGCCTCCAGCCATGTTGCCCATCAGCATTGACCCAGACAGTAAACCAGGGGAATATGTCCTGAAGAGCTTGTTTGTTAACTTCACTACTCTGGCTGAACGCAAGATTCGCATCATCATGGCAGAGCCTCTTGTGAGTAAAAAGAAACTCCATGTGTATATATATATATATATATATATATATATATATATATGTAAATGTATATAGACTGTGCTTTGAATTGGTTTTAAAATCAGTCTTGCTTGCTGTGCAATGAGGAATATTTTGCTTGTAATCTGTGTTGGAGTTTGACAGTGTTTCCCAAACTGTAAGATATGCTGCCATGGCAATGAGAATGCTGTGGGAGAGGGCAGAGGTATGCAAGATATGCCAAAGGGGTGACATGAAAAGGAATTAATATTTAATTTCTGTTTGCAATATGGGTGCACCTAAATGGGATTGAGAGACAGAAGGGGTGTCAGCCAGCATGGATTTCACAGCTGGGAGAGCAGTCACTTGAGTCAAAATAGATTAGAAAATGCTGAAATATGATAAAAGCAGTATTTATGAACATTACAGGTTTTTAACTAAAACATGAAAATGGCTACCACTGCTGGCTCCTCTTTTACTTCTGACAGCAGTAGATTTCAGAATATAACAGAGGGCTATAGCACTTATTTTCCAGCTATGAAAAAGCATGCAGCAGTTGAAAAAGGAGTTACATTCCAAGGTCTTGCACAGTGAGAGAGCCATTGTTATTTGTATTTTTAGGCAAATTTAACATGCCCATATGTCTGTTGCAATTTGTCTTATGGAACTGAACTTCCAGGACTCTGCTCATTTAACTTGAGGTTACATTTTATATATATTCTTGCTCTTTTGAGTAAGGAAAATATTTCTGTGACTTACGTTTTAGTTCTGATGAGGTAAGAAAAAACTCCAAGACCTAAAAATAACCAGAAATCTCTACTTCTGTACTATAAGGGAATTTTAATAAAATCTTAGAATGTTTTTGTTACAAAGTCCAATGTAGAATACTTAGTTCAGTTCCCCGTCTTCAGGATATTTTGAAGGGCAGAATTAAAATTGTCTTTATTCTGATGGCATCTGTTTAGCTTCGATTTAGATTCAGAAGCATTTGATGCTTGTAGGGTTTTACGAGGCTTTCTTCTGAAATATTAGCTAGATGCGAGATGACAGAACTATCTTACATAATTTGGAAATAACACCAAAAAAAGCTTACAGTAAAGAATATTACGACAAAAATCCAGTTTTTACTTCTTTCATAAGTTCCCTCCAAATCACAAAAAGTGAAATAAACTGACAGTCATAATGTAGGTCCTTTTAAAAAATAAAATAGCAGTAGCTTTTTAGTACCATCCAGTCTTCATGTGATGCACAGCGAACGTCTTTAAAATTTTAAACCAAGATGTGTATAAAATTACTTGACAAGATCAGGAAAACAGCAAGACAAACCGTACTGAGGACATAATTACCTTGCAGCACCTTTGTTACTCTTAAACATGAGTTTTAATATAAGATTTCATATAAGATTTCAGGTGTGGATTTATTGCCATTTCACCTTGTGTTAAGATGATTTTGAGTTGCTGTGTGGGAATACGTTGTTTTTTTCACTTTGAGAAGCTTATTATCTGAATGTTGATCTTATTCTAGAGGTTGTTCAATGAAATTTTATTTGGTAAATCCAGTGTAGAATGTAGAAATATTGCAAGAGACTGGAATGTCACCTTGTTGTCATCATTTTCAGAATGTATTTTTTACAGGAGTCTGACCATGAGACACTAACAATAATTCAATTACATACTCACATCTCATTAGTACTAATAAAACTTACAAGTCATGGCGTGCTGCTGTTTGAGGTTGGCTGTGACCAATGAGTAAGCAGGATTCTGTAGACATGCAGTCAAAATGATCTGGAAATAATTAGGTTGTAATGAAAGAAGTGACAAGGGAAAATGGCAAAAATTATTCTTGAATAACAGCTAAGAATTTAGGTCTACCCTTTTTGTGAGGTAGCTTCTGGATGTTTAGCAGCTTTGTTCTCACATTTTACTGTACTGATTAGAATTGTGACCAGAAAGTCCCAGGAATTTGGGAGATGAAGTTTATAAATTGATGGTGAAAAGCTACCTTTTGGCCTTTTTTCACAATAGGTAGTCAAATGGTGAACTCTTTGAAGTTTATGTTCTAATTAGACTCAAGTGTACTTCAAAGAAAGTCAGACTTGCAGAGTGCTCAACACTGAGATATTTCTAGTTTGATTTCTCCAAGTCATTACAAGGTATGACAGTTTAATTTTATAATGAGTGATGAATACTTCAGATATCTTCTAGAGAAGATAAAATTATCTCTTTATAATATCGTTGCCTTTGCATCTCTTTTATCACAAAGTCTAGCTCACATTGAGGTTCTGAAGTTACTATGGTTAAATTAAATACTTACTGATATCTTTTTTCCCTAGATCATTCTTTTCATACATGTATTCTGCCTGCTTATACTTTCTGATTATCATTACTGTTGTTTTTATGAATTTTTCTCTCAGTTTCTTTGGGTTCCATGTGCCCATGTGATATATCAACCTCTTTCTTTTGTGATGCACGCAGAGTTGAAGTGTAAATTACAGAGTTGCAGCAACTATGTTGGAAAACCATGTTTGTGTCACACCATGAGTTGCAGATGCTAGAAGGGCACTAGAAATCTTTGCTATTTTCTGGGGCATCAGTGAAGGGCACAGCAAACCCCACCCCTTCCTGCAGCCCCATGAAGTCTCATTTGGGACAGCAGTATTCCAGTGGGAGAGAAAGCAGAGGACAATGTCACCTACTCCTCCTACTGCCTTGGCTGGCAAACGAATATCATTTGACATTTTGGTTACTGGATCTGGCAGTGATCATCATGAAAAACACACTCTGCAGTTAATGTGTCTTCTAGACATGAATATAATGTCAACTCTCCATTGCTAAATCTTTAACAAGTTGAAACGGAAAACTTTTGTTTCCAAATCTGACATTTTTTAAAACTTTGACTGCAGAATATTTTATTCAGAATTTCAGGTCAATTTTTCTCCTTTATAGGATCTCTGATATATATTAAAAAAAATATTTAGTAACTATAAGTTCGCAATCATGTGGCTAATTTTTAATGATTAACTGCTGTACCCAGATTGTCAAGTTATATTGTTTCAAATTTTAAAAAGTATTTGACAGCAGACTTGATTAGAGTAGATTGTCCAGTTCATAAAATTAAATTCCTGTAAATTAAATGCAAATATTTTTTCTTGGTAATCTTTAATAATTTCCTGGTTCTTTTCAGTAGATAATTGTTCTTATTTGTAACAAATATTAAGATTTTATTCTGCAGACCTTTTATCACAGCTGATTTAATGAATATTTAACTTTTATCAATTTTTCTTTCAAATCTCCTCTGCTTTGCTTCACTCATAAACACAATCTGATTTTTTATTACTGCTGATTTTTTTCTAGCAGTGGTGACCTTGAAATGAAGCTGAAAAGAGGAAGCCAGGGAAGTATTCTTGCTGGTTCAAATGAAAGACTATATTTCATAGCTCTGTAAGGAGAAAACCCAGAAAACAGTTTCCTTTTTTAGGACTGTTGATTATCACTTTGGGTAATAATTCATCCTGTGCATACAGAGCAGGCTAATCTTTCAATACGGCTTTCAGCAGTACTTACACACAGCTGTAGACATTGATAAAACATAGGGAGCTACAGGCATTGACAGTTGTTAATGGTTAATTTAGCTGTTGGTAAACTTTCATTATGCTTTTCTCCTGCAAGCATCTTCTTTTACTGAGCTTGTCTAAATTCAGGATCTCTCTTAATACTGAACTCAAGAACAGAATTTACTCATTATAGGATTGGGACTATAAGCATATTCATGTATTCTGCACATAACTCCTTCCTTTTGATAGGCAGGTTTCATCTCACCATTAGGAAAAACCCTGAAAGGAGTAATGTGGTTGATACTAGTGTCTTTATTACTTCCATTTCATTAGATACTTGAAGACATTAAAATAGAGATCTATATCAAGACAGGGCTGGTGATAACAACCTATCAAGATGTTCCAGAAGACTTTGAAAGAAAGGAAAGAATAATGCAGATTGCAGAGACTGACCAACCAGTGTAATGGGATTGGTTTCTGATTAGCTTCAGTCTAGGCTTCACTTTCTCTTGGCAAGAGAAGAATATGCAAGAACAGACTTCGGAGAAAACGCAGTAAGGTTTTTTTGTTTTCTGGGGACTGGGCTGTGATAACTAGTGAGATTTATGTAGGCTATGATAATACCAAGCAGTGTTATCCCACAGCTGTAATGTAGGATTTTCTGGTTTACGTGGACTAAAACTCCATCTGCATCACACAAGGTGACAACTCCTTGTCACCTGTAATGAAACACATTACTGTTACACATATTTTACATTTGAAGTCCTCATTATTAGTTTGGAATGTACAGGGACTTTGGACCCCTGTTTGTTCACAGTGAATAGATAGTAGTTACTATAAAGACCAAGTAATTTCCTGGAAAAGAGGAAAGGCAAGCTGCTTTGCTCTGTTCTGGCTGTTCACTCACTATATGTATGCCCAGACAAATTGACAATTACACAACTTTATTTGAATACCTTTATGCAAGTATATATTGAAAATTCTGTTCTCTTTTCTCATACAAAACCTATCTCCCTAGGACCTTTTCTCTATAAATGCTACAAACATGCTGGTTTCCCGTTGTCATCTGTCCCTATCCACCTCTGTGTCACTGAAGGATTATGCCACTGATTATTAATCTAATTCTTTTATTCCACAAGTGTTTGTGCTAGTCAAAATTTTGTAAAACATGTGGCAGTCAATCCCAGCCCTAAGGACCTCATTATTCATAATACTATAACTCTGTATCTAATGTCTCATAATTCTTTATTTCCCCTGTGTTATTTTTTTAGCATTTAAATTACAGAAATAAATATTATTATAGTAGCTTTTTTAGACCTAGTTGCGACAAATAATGTATAAGTCATTAAGAATAATTATTCTTAATTATTCTTTCAGTAATTGTCTCTGAAGTACTTAAGATGCTTCTTTATGAAATTCTGCCTCACTTTACTATACTGTGCTGAGGACTGTTCTCTCACCTCCTCATAAGAAAATAAAAGCATCTCCACAACATATTACTTTAGGTACTCAATATGTAACCTAAACATGTATGATCCTTCCTTTGTATGGAGCCCCACAGATCTGTTACAGTGGATGTGTTAATTGAATTTGCAAATCTATGTCAGTCAGTCGTAGGACAGTCTGGAGGACCAAGTGCAGTCGTTCACCTCAGGAGAGGGTCTGTTTCCTAGTCCCTCCAGAAAGTGTCAGCTCAGTAGAGTTCCTTTCCTGCAAGTCATTGACTGGATCCTGGGTCAACTTTTTAGACTAGGAGTTGGTCTCCATATTTTATTCAACTTCTAGCATATCTAAGGACTTCTCGTTGCCCAGAGAAGCTGTAAGTGCCCAATCCCTGGAAGTATTCAAAACCAGAACAAAGCAATCTGATCTAGTGGAAGGTGTCCCTGGCCATGCCAAGAGGGTTGGAGTTTGATGGTCTTTAAGGTCCTTCCAACCCAAACCATTCCATGAGTCTATGATTTCGAGTTTAATTTCTATGTGGACTGTCCTCTTGGTTCTGTTTCCTTTTACTCAGACTTTCCAGCAGCTAACTTCTCTATTTCAAGAAATCAATTAAGCAGAACAATGGTTCAGTCATCACTCTTCCCTCCTTCACTAATCAGCTTTCCTTGGGAGTTCACTGGCTGTCCAAATATAGTCCAGTCCACTGGTGATAATGAAGCCCAAGCTGGGCCAGATCAGTGTGTTCTTTCCCCCAGCAGAAGCAAAGGAAGCTAAGCCTGGGAGATCTCTTCCATGAAATAAGCAAGCTCTGCTCGGGAACTCAAAGGATGTGAAGGCAGAAAATCTCAGGAAAGACTGGCCTTTTGTACTAAAGATGGAGAGCAATCAAATATAACAAAGACAAGTCCAGTGGCATAAAGATCCTTCACTTCTCCTTCCACTTGCCACCTCAGATATAATATCTTCCTCCAGTTACCTCAGTATGTATCTCAGGCTGAGACCTGTAGCAGAAGCCAGGCACTGAACAGGATAGAGCTAGGGTGGGTAATCTTGAACCTCAGAACAATTATCTTCCAGAAAGACCTAGAAAGTTTTGTGTGATTGAAGCAGTGATCATAGATCAGATATCTTCTGTGTAGTTCAGGGGGACATATTGCAGAATTGAAACGCAGAAGTTGAGGGAAAAAAGTACAAAGGATGCAGCTGGGAAAAAAAGAGCTAGAGGAAGACACAAGTGTGAGGTTTCAGAAGTAATCACAGAGAGTGCAGGAGAGCAGAGGGAGCATGCGGTGTGGTCTGATTCCAACACCCATATTAGATTGAGGGGAAAACTTTATGCCATTTTAGCAAGTCAAGAAGGAAACAGACGCATTTTTGCGTAGACATTGGCATTGTCATTTGCACTTAGATACAGGTCCATAAAACACACATTTCAGAGTTAGACAGTGTCAATGGGCATTTTCTCAGTGCTCTTGGGGTTTCCATGGCTGACTGTGTGGGCAGAATGCTGTTTGAGACATGAGCAGAGCTCATTCCAATGGCAAGGCTCTGCAGGATGCTCACTGTCCCTCAGCCTCATTACTGCATGGATACAGTTGGAGGATAGTCAGTGGCACATACGATGGTTCAAATCACTGGGAGAATTTATCTGCAAGACAGATTCAATTCAAGGTCACTGAGGCTGTCACACTACATCACATGTTGGCCAGTGCTTGAAAATATAGCAGAGAACCTACCACATGCCCTTCATCACATTTTTGTGTCATTTAAGGATAATGGCTGTTACCACTCTCCAGAAAATGAAAGTCCTACTACAGTCATTTCAGGCCAGTCTTATCACTGGTCTGTCATCATGAAGCACAGAAGAAAATCAAGTGCACACTTTGGCAGCATTCTTGTGAGATAAATAACAATTCAGTAAAGAGGTGTCTTCCCATAGCTTCACAGCAGCTTCATCCTTCAGAGTCACATTTGAAGTCAATGAGCTACTGCTTAATTTATATGCTCTTTTCTGGGTCTGAATCTGGCGTGGCACAGTTTATACATCAGACAGCTTGAAATTATACCATATTTGACCCTGAATATCTAGTGGCATGACAAATATGAGAAAACTTGAAATACTTCGTGTAACTACCTTCCCAAATTGGAGATCCACCCATTAAGGTGTTGTTTCACTAGCTGAGCATGCAATACGTGTGGAAGCTGTGGCTTTCAGGGCCAACATATTTGTAGCAAAAGAACAGTGAAGGCTTACATTAGCTCTGCAAGGGCATCTGGCATCCTCCTTGGAAGTCTGTCAAATCAGTACCAGGAACCAGGAGGAAAAAGCTTCAGATCAAATCACCTGGGGACACCTCTCATACGGTACAGTTACAGCCTTTGAAATAAACACATAGTTTTGAAATAAACACATTCGTAAAACAAGAAGGCTCCAAGTAACTGAATTTTAAAGAAAACTACTGGCAGTAGTTCTCAAGTTCACTTTAAAAATACACCTTCCTCATCTCTTTTTCTGTTCTGTGAAAACAGGTGCACAGCTGGTGACGATAAGTATCTGACATCAGAGAGCAGACCGTGGCCAGGGTCATTTGCTGTCCTTTATTACCCCTGGCTGGCTGGGTCTTGAGAGAATGTGGTTCCTGTTTGCAGAGACCTCAGCTGTGCTTGAAGCAGCCCTGCAATTACAACCCTAAATTTATTCAAATCAACTGATAAGGGCTATAGGCTTTATTAAATTAGGTCACATTATTCTGAGTGGGTAACCAGTGGTCAGGGCCCTAAGGGCACTAATAAGCCTTAGTGGCCTCTTCTGAGTCTCACCCACACCTGCCCACAGGCCAGGACACATTCCCAGGTTTTGGAGCCAGTAGTCCCTGCCACAACAGGGCTAGTCTCCTGCTCCCACAGCCCTACCCCCTCCCCTTGCTGCGCCAGGTCACATAGCTGAAAAACTTTAATAAACCTTAATAAACCTTAATATACTGTTGAAACTGTACCTCGAATAGCAGTTTCATGCAGAGGTCTTAACGTAGACTTGGAAGTTTCGGTCTCCATCATCTATTGTTCTTATTGTTACATGGAAATCACTGTGGTTTTTTTAGATCATCGTGCCCATTCCAGTCCAACAGGCTCATAAATGAAAGATCTTGGACTCTCATACTGCATCCTATAGTACCACTCTTGACTGAGGCCTTATACATTCCCTGCCCTCGCAAATTAGCTTCCAATCAACAAAATTTTATCTTTTTATACTGGATTTTTTTTTGGTTGGAATCACACAATCTACTAACACAAGGCTGGAATTATAGTGTCAACATTAAGTGCCCACACTTTGTCTCCAGATGGTCTTTTTAAATTTATCATACTTGCAGGTTGTAAAATCTACCTCTTTTTCTGTACACTGTAGTACTGGAACAAATCAGGGAAAACCAAGGGACAGTGTTACAATACTGACCAGGAGGATCCTAATAGACAGAGGATTTTGATGTGTTCATTATGTTACAGTTTTGAAAAGGCATTCCTATTAAAACAAGCTCTGAAAACAAACAGCCAAGAAAATTTCCTTTCTTACTTGTGCTAGAGTGTATCTTAAATCTCAGAGTTATCCTTAGTACTCTTTTCAACTTACACGTTTCACAAGAGCATGTATTTGAAATATTTCTTTCAGGCTTCACAAAAGCATGTCTTTAAAATATTTCTTTCAGAACTGGTCCACCAGTAGTTATCCTTTTTTGGGCTTAAAATATGGTAGTAAAAGAAACGTTTCACTTCCTGCATACAATAAAGCATCTTACTTTGCAAGGAAGAATAGAAATGCTGAGAGTAGTAGGTTTGTTGTTTGGATTTGTTGGGGATTTTTTTGTTTGGGTTGTTTTTTGGGGTTGTTTTGTTTTGTTTGTTTGTTGGGGTTTTTTTTAGCTTGGTTTGCTTTCATTTGTTGGGGGTTTTTTTTGCTGTTACGTGTATATCTGTAACAGCATTTAACCTTTGTTTAAAGTTTGCAACTGTTTATTGTTAGCACTGAGTTGATGGAGTATTTGGAAATTTTTGTACTGTTCAGGTAAGAATGGTAGGGCTCTTGACTTGCTTGCTAAAGGCTAGTGGAAAAAAATTGGTTTTGTTTGTTGGGGGTTGGGGGTGTTTTTCTTTATATTCTATGTTATCTTGGGGAAGCAGCAGTGCTAATTTTTGTACTGTGCATGCAATCCCTAATACAGTGGGTTTGCCTCTTTCTCCAGGATGCTTCAAATTTACTTCAAATTTACTTCCGTAGAGTATTACTTCTGAAAATCAAGTTGATTTTTTGTTGCCTGTATGGCCACTTTTTTCTGACATATCAGACTAAACATTGTCATGACCAACATTTATGTGTTTGCATTTTAGTTTTCTTGGTAGACAGCCTAGGTAAAAGACGCCTTTTTCAGAGAATGTGGTAATCAGACAAAAATTAGCCTGCAATACCTGGCGTGATGACATAGTCTATCATCGAATCAGAGCAGTGCATGATGAGGATGCCAAAGAGTCAAAGCCAAGGAGTGAAAACCTGTATTTGAAGCTGAACTAATGTTTTCTTGTATTTTTATATTCACCAGTACTGCCACATCCTTTTCCACATGAACAAAACAGAAGAGCTGTTACAAAAAAACACCAAAGCATTTACATGAAGAAAGAACAGACTCAGTAATATTGAGCTTGTCTTTTAAACATGCACCTTTCATTATTTTTGTGCGTTAACTGTAATGACAAGTAGATTTTTGACTTGAGCTTGTTAAATAATTTTTATTTCAGACATGTAGCATATTTTTACATATATTTCATGGCCACTTGAAATATGCTTATTTCCACCATATGAAGTACCATGCACAATTAGTATTGCTTTTTTACTCAATTTTCAATAATTAAATGAAGTCCATCATAGTTTTTGTTAACATTTTGTTTCTCTGTAATTTTGTCTTATGCAAAGCTGTGGTGTTTCCTTGTAGCTGTATTATCATATCTTTCTTATTATGTTTGCCTTTAGAATTTCCGGTTGCTATATGCTTAAGATTTCAAAGGTTAATGAAGGAAATCTCCTTTCTTTTACTCTCTGTGTACCTAGTCACTGACAGTTTCTTAAAAGAGGTGTCTAGCAGCTAATTGGTGCTAAGAGAAGTCAAAGATTCTGTTGTCATGCACTGAACAGGCAGTTTATGTGTTTATGCATGAGGACCTGCTGACTTGCAAAGAATGGTTAATGAAAACAGGACACTAATTTGCCTGTTTCACAGAACTTGCAGGTGGGAGACAGTTGGGAGGCTATCAGAGTAAACAGATTATCCTTTTCAGTCAAAAAGCTTGGCTCTCTTAATTGCTTAGGTATAAATTAATTAAACTCCTTGGGGTGATGGTGGGAATTTCCAAATAGTAAAAAGGTACATAAGCAACAAAAATCACTTCCTGAGAAGTTCAGAGCTATTTTCCATACAAGAGCTTCTTTTGTGTGACCACAGACTGTTCTGTATCCAATTCTGAAAGGGCCAAACAGAAGTAAATACTCAGAAGTTCAGCTTCATGAACCTGCTCAGTGCAGGATCAGCACAGATCCATTCTGGGAGGGAGGAGGCAGGAGCACACAGCTGGCGTGGAGGACATGGGTTACCTGTCACACGAGCGCAGGATTTGCAGTGATGCATTTTCCTGGGTTTGTGTGTCCAGAATAATCAAGGCCAAGAAAAATGATTGGCGTGTTTGGGAGAGCAGACCTTTTCCTACAAATACCAATTCTCTTTCCTGCTGAGAAGTATAAAAAACAGAGATGTTCATTTGGGGGAGAGGGGGTTGATGGGGTGATTCATCATAAGAGGGGAGAATTGTGCTTGGGGATTTTTGGGCCCTAGATTGTGCTCACATGCATTTTACATATATTGTAGCTACAGTAGTTGAATGTGTTCTATGTCTATTGCATTTTACATGAAAGGGTCCATTCTTCTTTCTCTTTGGTGGGTCTTCCATCCCAGCAGAGCACTCAGTAGGATATGTCTGGCTGCTTTTTAGTGTGCAGTGCAAAAGTTAAAATTTTTGTAAAAATATCCTTTCACCACGCTTTTAGAAAATAAATAAATAAATAAATAAATAAATAGGCAAATAAATAAATAAATAAATAATGGAGTTTTATCTCAATCAGTAATACAGCAGTCTGTCACAGTTCAGTAGGAAAAACATGCCTAATGGTTGCTGAGATTAGAAATAGCTTTAAGGGGCATTATATATCATTATAACATGGTGACATAGTGAAGCTTAATGGGCATTACAACATCCTTTTTGTTTTTATGTTTCCCAGAACACTCAGTTCTGTGACAGGTGGCTATTCCTGTGTAAATTTACCCAATTATATTTGTGTAGCAGCCCTGAAAAAGCCTTAATATATTAACCATTAAAAGTCACTGACAGTCTTTGGAGAAATGTTTTAGTGTGCCCGTGTGAACAGGTTTTGAATGATACATTGTTTTTTAGGTAATTTATAAATATTATATTTAGTTGATGTATGCAAATATGATAAAATATACATTTTCCATTGCGTAGTTAACATATTCGGTTTTATTGTATTCTATTTATGTTTTCCCAAGAGCAATGAGGGAGAGGAAGTTAAGTTTTAGTTGAGCATTTTGTTTTGTAGGCATTGGCGACACAAAACATTTAGCTAGTTTTATTGAAAAACAATAGTTTCAAATATTAAATTGCCTTTACTGCTTATCTCTAAGGTGTTTATATCATGGGAGTTTCCAACATGAATGAATACAGTGCTGCAATTGAAGGCAGCACTTCAAAGAAATAAGGATGTTTAGTTTAGTGATTAAAAATGGAAATATTATTGAGAATCCATTCTTTAGCAATTTTCTGATGTTTTTGATAGTTCAGTAAGCTTCCATATTAATCAAAACTTTCTTTATTCATGTTTTGTCATTGTAGGCTTTGGCTCCAAATTCAGCCGAACTATTCATCTAAGATTTGGAATACATTTCTGTAGAATGTAGTATATTGACAAAGACTCAAATAAATCAACTTATTATATAAAAAGGCCTCTTTGCCATTCCTGAGTTGGGTGGGCAAGAAAATAAATTGAAGTAAAATTTCTACCGTGAGGCTAGAAAACAGTTTTAGGATTTTTTGAAAACTAATTAAGTGTATCTCCAGGGTAAATAGACTACCATGGAATCTGTTGCCCAGAGACAGTTTCATATTATTATGCATTTTAACATATCTTTACAAGTTCTGAACCTGTGGTGTGCGGTAAAGACACCTACCATGAGTATGAATATATTTAATATAGTATCTGCCATAGCAACAATGTTGAAAATACTGCATGAAACAAAATGGTAAGATTTGTAAGGCTATTAGAATTAAGCAAATAGATTAGGCAAGTTACTTACAGTAGATGAAAAGAAATTATTTATTGCATAAAGAAAAATTGCTGTTTTCAAAGGATACTTGAAGTACCTGCATACAACTGAGTTGCTTTTTAATTTATTCAGTAATGTCTCCCTGACATGGTCAGTTGTTATTCTTATCATGAATGTATTCATGCTTTTATATTTTAGGGGTGCTTAGATAACAAAAGCCCACATTTCTATCTGGCCCTTCATCTTTATTCAATTCTTTATCTATTCAGCACTCAGCATTAAGTAGTAAGTAGTCATAACTTTTACACTGAGTTCTCTCAAACCTCCAAACCGCACATACAACCTTCTATGGCTGTTGCCATTCACTGCAGGGATGCAATGACTGGCTCTGGTGTGGAGCCCACACCCAGAACTCCCAGAACTGGAAGGATGTGTGCAAAGTCTCTTGTCTTCATAGTGTCAGGTTGGGTCTTGACACAGTGGCTGCTGGCAGCACCAGTGGCAGCACTGTCCTCAGAAAGAGTCAAGGAAGCAGCAGCAGCAGCAGCAATCCAAACAGGGGCATGACGAAGAGACAGAGACAGCTGCAGCAGCAGCTGCTGCCTGGCAAGGGTGTGAGGGGAAGGGAACAGTGGGGACAGCAGTGGCTGCAGGATGGGATGAAGGGAGAAAAAAGCCCTCAACTGAAGCCCTGAACAGGAGACATTGAGAAGTTACGGCAGCAGAAGCCTTCCTGGCTTTTGGCAGTTCTCCATGCCAGCTGCCTTCTGCTGGAACCAAGGCTGCTGCATGGCCTGTGAATGGTTTCTTTAGGTCAGTGCACCATGGCTGGGGAAGCCCCGGTGTAGCACCTGTAGGAGGGCATGTGATGACTTGTACTGCATGGTCAAATGGAGGCATCTTCTTTAACTCAGGGATGCATCCCGTGGGGAATGTCAGCATCAGAAGCTAAAGTATCTGGGAGGTGTATGTGCTTCCCTAGACAGGTTACAGGTGATGAGGACGTTTTCAGGATTGCAATTCCTGACTCGGGTTCCCAGAGCATGGTTTGTCTTGTTTAATTGTGTCCCCCTTATTAGAGACAGCATGTGATGAGGAATCCCACACCTCATTTCTGCCTGAAACTATACTCTCTGAAAGCCAAGTATTGTAGTGCTGGTCATGGAAACACAAAGCTTCTGAAGCCCTTTTTGTTGAAACAGACCTTGAGAAGTTTTTCTGTGGTAACACAAGTCTTCTGTAACAGAATCAGAAATTTCATAACTAAAAAGAAAAAAAAAAAAAAGTGATGTTGATTTTTTTTTTCCTAAACTGCAGTAATTCTTAGTATGCTGATTTGTCCAGGACCCATGAAAACTTAAGAGTCCTTTTCCTTTTAAATAAGTTGAACACTACTTTTGTAAGTTTATCTGCTGTCCTTTTCAGTGAGCAGCAATAGACAAAAGAAGTATTGTCCTCCTGTGTGACACAACTAGGCAGGGTAGCACCAACTTACTGATTGAGGAGGAGGAGGACTGTGGGTGGGGTAGTGTCCTGTGTTTTTCTCAGGGTTACAAGGTTTTTTACTGCAGATACTTGTCACCATTAATCTGTCATAAAGTTGTAATTAATAGCTGTTGTGCCCATAATGCAACCTGGAGGAGTCACTTTGGATATTGGAGAAAAAAAAGAAAAATATTGATGGCTGTTCTGGGTAAATCAGTGACTCAGTAGAAAACATTTTGTTGATTTTTGTATTTAGTAGGTAGTCAGGGGATACTGCAGTCACCCCACGGTTGGCCTCCTTGCCAGCTGGCATTACAAGTGGATCAGCATAATTAATTTCAAAATCAGTCAGCAGATTATACTGGGCAACATTTGCTCCTGAAAAATATATGACATAATAGAAATCTTTGGTTCAGCTCAAGTCTCCCCATTTCCTTATCTCATCAGCTTTACAGATTTCTTTATTTTATATCTAATATCCTCTGGCAGGGATGGTATTTTGCCTGCTACATTAACAGATGCTGATGAGTGTAACTGTTTGTTGAAAGCTGAACACAAAATCTCGTTCTGAGCTGGTGGGAGAGCCCCAGTCTTGCAGCTGTAGGAGAAGAAAGAGTCATGATTTACAGAAGAATAAGGCACTGGCACATTGCAGACACCAGAAACACTAGTGTGATTCACAGCAGAATTGTGGTGGTGACAAGTGACATGTTTTTCAGACTGTCATCTGCCCTCATGTGTTGTTTATTTTCGTTGTGGTGTAGGAGATGCATGTTTTGTATACTGTTGCATGCATATAGAATATTGGCCTGTACTTCTCCATGTCTCAGTAGTCCAGCCTGCTTGACAAAGAAGCCATGCAGGTGGATGGATGTTCACACATGCTGTCTCTGAGTTGGGCAGTTCTCCTTGGCTTTACCACTTACTCTGAGATTATGACCTGAAAATTGTCTTCCATTCCAAAAATACCTTTTTTAATTTTTTAGTAATAATTTTCCCCACAATTGTCTTCCTTAAAAATGAACTCTATGGTCTTTGATTCTTCCAAGATCACCTTTCTTTCAGTATGCCCTGCATGATGCATTTTATCTGTAGACACGTTTGTATTGCCCGGTGGTTTTATAACAGGAAGGTACATCAGATAACAGGATAACAGAATCACTAGGTTGGAGAGACCTTCCAGATCATTGAGTCCAACCCATGCCCTAACACCTCAACTAGACCGTGGCACCAAGTGCCACATGCAGTCTTTTTTTAAACACATCCAGGGATGGTGACTCCTCCCCGGGCAGACCATTCCAGTCCTTTATCACTCTTTTAGTAAAAAACTTTTTCCTAATATCCAACCTATATTTCCCTTGGTGCAGCTTGAGACTGTATCCTCTTGTTCTGTCAGTTGCTGCCTGGAGAAAGAGACCAAACCCCACCTGATTACAGCCACCTTTGAGGAAGTTGTAGGGAGGGATAAGGTCACCTCTGAGTCTCCTTTTGTCCTAAATAGAGCCTCTTGGTTATGTGTTAGAGGAAGCACTAGGAAACACTGCTTAAGATGTTGAAAGAGTTTATCATCAGTATGAGCAAAAACTCAGATGTAACGAATGGCCAAACCTTCTCTTTTGTGAAAAGACACCAAAATCACTTAAGACACTCTGTCAGTATCGGCTGACATATGCAGAGGCCTCCTTTGTATATGCAACAATTATCCTGGTATCTCCAGGATCGGATCAGGAGGCACATTATTGTGAGTAAAAAATCTAACAGAACGATAATTGTAGAATATGATAATATTGATCTTAAGTAATACATATTTAATACATTTTTTTTCAGGAGAAGCCACTGACCAAATCTCTGCAACGAGGAGAAGATCCCCAGTTTGATCAAGTAAGACTTGAAATTACATTATTTCCATTTCTCAGGCTAAAAGAGGAGTGCGTTTGAAGGCATTCTAGTGCCCTTATACTGTTGATGCATACTGCAAAAGTAATATTTCTTGATGTGCTTTGGTAGAATGGTAAGTGGTTGCCTAACTGTTCTTGGATATAATTTGGAAGAATTTCTTCTCTGGTTCCAAGGTCAATATTTTTTTTGCCATAGAACTTGTTACTTTTTATAGTGTATTAGGCATATGTATTGTTTCTTGTTTGTTTCCCCTGATGGGGATCTTGAAGCAAAATTTGTCTCTTTTCAAATTATGTGGTTTTTGAAACAGGTTTGTGGCCCCCAGTCTTTCTTTTATGAGGTTTCTTTCATAGTTAATATGAGGGCCTATAGAATTATAGTTGTTGCCATCAGTCTCATCAGTCTGGTTTGTCTCTGTAGCTGTGTGGTTTGCCTCTGCAGCATGAATTATGTGTGTGTTGCTCTTCAAATAGGCTGAGCCAGCCTGTTCTGTTTAAAATTAAGTATAAGTTCAATTGTCAGGATAAATGCCTTTATATGACAAGACAGGTAATTATTAGGAAAATGGTGGGCAGAGAAAAATATTAAAAATTAAATTGTGTTTATCTAATTGGTTTGATTTCATTTAGTAGAACAATGAAATTGTAATTAATAAAATGAAATTAATATCTGGCATTAGATTTATTTGTTATGTAAGGGAAATAGGACAAGTATAAAAATAAAGCCAACAGCAATATACACACTTCTAACTGATTATATAAAGCAAATTATTTTTGTCAGCAGTCTTTATTTTTGTCAACGACATTCAGAATAACCTATTTTGAAATAAAGGAAGGTAGGTTCTAAAGAGTTTAAGTTACATAAGGGATGGCAAAACTGTCAAATCTCACTCCCCACGAAGGGGAAGGATAAAGTCTAGGTATGCCATTGCTGTCACCATTGCTGCTGACTCCACATCTGCCCACACCACTGTGCTGCCAGCAGGGCCAGAAGCACAGGGCAGTAAGACAGAGCAGAAGCAGCAGCAGCAGCAACAATTCAAAAGGAAGTCCAGTGCCATAAGATGCAGGTACCACATTGATTGACTTTGGGAGAGGAGAGAGCTAGAAGTACAAACTTCAGAACCTCAGCTGAACATTTATTGAGTTTTCTGAGACATTTTGCCAGAAGTAAAGGTGCCTTGTGAGACTCCACTGGCATTCACTAAGGTTCACTTTGTAATTTTAGCTTGACAAAGTGACTCTAGATTGTTCTGTAGCTGCTTTTTGGGGAGAGAGAGCCTGCTTGGAGAGCTGCTCAGAGGAGGTGAGATTTCTCCTTCATACTCGGGAGCTCCCTGTCCGCCTCACTGACCACAGAGACCCTGCAGGGAAAGCAGCCACTGTAGGCTAAAGGAGGTTCTTTCTGGGTACTCCCTACCTCCCCCATTAAATTCTTCATGGTATTCTGACCTTAATTTTATATACATATTCTTTTCCTTCCTGTGGGAAGAATGTTAGACGCAGATGGGAAAATAAAACAAATTAAGCCGCCCAAATGCAAACCTGGTGATACTGTTCCTGCAGTGCATTAGACAAACTCATAATTGTTGGCCGTGATTTGATTAAATATTTATGGTTTAGCAAATTTTGGCCCTTTAAAAGGAAGAATTGGAAGACTAATACTTCTCCTAGTTATTGGTAAGTAGACAGAAAATTGAGTAATTAAGTCAAGATCATTTAATGAAAACAGCAAAAGCTTCCTAGAGTGAAACAACTGTGTGTTTACTGCTGTAGCAATTTACTCTAAATGCGGGCAGGATAAAAAAACCAAACAGATGCAGACCAAACACCAAGTTAAATTTTGTTATATATGACATTCATACATCTTTCTGTCCACATATCTGAAGTCCTAATTATGTGCAGAGTTGATAGAAAAGTACAGTGGTGAGACTGACTTAGATGTCTTGTCAGAAAACCTTGCCTTTGGTTGCTTGAAATTTTTAAAACAAGATATTTAAGCTGAAATTTTCAGAATTTGTCAGCCTCAGGCTGGGTTTCTGGCAAGGTTTCCTTTTCAGTTTTCACGTTTTCTACTAAAATAGCATTATCATTTTGAAATGTTCTGGTGCCTGGCTTACGAGCCCATTTTCAAAACCATGGTTCATACTTACCAAAATTATTTTAGTTCAGCTAAATCCATACACTCACAGAATGGTTTTAATTGTATTCAAATAGTTTGCATTCAAAATTTTGTAGTGCACAATACAGATTTGATAGAACTGAGCTTGAGTAGAGACAGGAAGACAGAGCAAAAAGTCTTTCTTTACATGGCACGTTTCAGTCACTAGATTACGTGAGTATGTTGCATTGTGGTTTTCAAATGATAAAATGTCAGAAGTATAAAGTTGTTGTGTGAATATGGATAATAAAATCAAGGTGTGGTCTGCCTGAGAAGCTCTGAAGATCATGATATGACACAGTACCAAAACCCTAGTAAGAAGGCATGTGCTTTTAAGTGAAACCATTCAGGTTTTATTTTTGAAGTTAACTCAAGTATTTAAGGACTCTATGGGATGATGGAAGACCAGGTTAGTAATCCCTTACTTCCCTTTCCCAATTAGGGTGCAAAAAGCTTTGGTGTTTGTTTCTGAAACTTGTAAAGTCATCTAGCAAAAACAAAAAAGACCAGCCATGAAATTCCTGATTTTTTTACTACAGAAATGAAGTGGGGAAAGAGGGACAATCCCTGTGAACAAACTTCTTCAAGGAGTGTCTAATAATTTTTACATTCAGTTTTAGGGCATATAAGTGACAGACTGTCAAAGGAACCTAATTTTATTTCTTTTGGCATAATCAAAATTTTCTCTATTCAATTTGAGTGAAATTGATAAGTAATGCTGAAGTGAGTAGGTCACTAGTTACTTTAAAATGTCTGAGCTCAATCTTCTAATGTAAATTAAAAAGCAACAAAAATAAGGCATGACCTGATTTAAAACTTGCTTTTTGCAAGTCATCTTCGAAGGTGAAAAAAAACCAGCCCAAAAAGTAACTTAACAGTGAGCAGAATGGCACTTTGGCTACCCAAAGTACTCAGCATGAAGTTTAGCACTGAAACCCCCAAACCATTTCAGATGGCTATGAAAGCATTGCTCTCCTACCCTGAGTAGTTCTATCTCTGGCTCCCTGAGATGGAGCATGTTTTCCTGCCCATTCTTAAACACCATTTCAGGAACATTGGTTGTGATGGTGGTGATGGATCCAGCATCTGGAAACCTGACTGGGCTGTTTCTCTCCACAGAGGTGTAGTCAGTGTCTCCTGTTAAGCAGACAGCATGTCTGGCTGCCAGTTGCATCACCCTTCTCAAGGAAATAATAGGATCTTGAGCAATGTATGAAGTGATGATACTTATCCTGACTTGCTGAGTGTGTCACCATTGGCCCAGCAAACTGCATTCCTTACACTCGCTGTGTTTTCCTTTCTAGGTGGGCATGTGTGTAAAAAAAATGCAGGAAATTACGTCATTTTTTTCATATGATTTTAAATATTTTCATGGTGTATTTGAAATCATGTTTTGAAAGTCCTTGATTAGACAGCTCTACTTGCCTATTGACAAGGAGCATTACAGCTCCAGTGTTAGCATGCTCTGTGTCCCCAGTTACAGAAATATTATTAAACATTGTACTAGTGAACTATGACTTAAACTTCCTATTACAGGAAACCATAAAGTTGCAGTACATGAAAAGATCAAAAGCTAGCAAAAAGCCATAATTCTCCAAGAGGGTTATCCTCACCTAAGGAAACATTTTTATTACTCTTTTCTCAGCCTCTACTAATGTATCGTTTGTTCTTACCACGGTGTATAAATGTTCTGTGAACTGACAACACTGGAGGCAGAAGAAGGGCACTGTGTAATCTTGGACTGAGCTACAGGCTGCTTTCCATATAAAAACACAAAATGAATGTAATGTTTTGGCCATGGAAATGAGAATTTACCAGGAAGGCTTAGTTTTCATATGAAGCTATCTATCCGAGGTGCCTGTTGCAGAAGTTTCAGCATAAACTACACAAAAGCTTATTCTTGTCACAGTTTTACTGCTCTCTTCTTAGATGTGTGCTAGGTTGGAGACTACAGATTGGAAAGCAAAAACATTTAATCTTTTATGCACTTTTAGGAGATGAAAACAAAAAAAAAATCAGCCAAGGTAAAGAACACTAAAATGACTAATAATAAAAAAGTGGAAAATGCAATAAATAAATAAATAAGGCACTAAGCAGCATACTAATGATAAAGTGTTCTTTTTCATAACAGCCTAAACATGATTAATTATATGCTGATAATTATTCTTATCCAATATTATTTTTTAGAGGTAGTTAGTTAATACTGATGTCATTGTCATTGCAGTAGCACTGCAGTGGGCTGCTTTTGTGTTTTCCCTTTTCCTAAGTTTTAGACATTGTCTTTCATCACCAGAAAAAGGCACAGGGTAGAAAAAGTATAAGAAATGGTGGTCATGAGGTCATAAAATAACCTTTGGCTCCTGGTCAGAGGTTTGGGTTCAAGCAGTGTATAAAGAAGTACATCTGAAAGGTCCAAAATTAAAGGTAACACCTTCAGAACTGAACTTACTGTCCACTAAAAATAATTGGGTTTTCATGTAAACTGTTATGCTTGCAGTAAAATAGCTATAAACATTGGTAGTGTATAAGCATGCTGGCTGAAATTACCCATCCACAAAATTATGCTACTAAAAAGTCCTGCTTTATTTTTTTGTCTCACAAAGCCAAGGCCCTTAATGAAAACTAGTGAGTTCAGCTTGAATAGTTACCAATTTTAACCATTTCCAGGGAGATTTAACATCACAGCATGGTCAAAAAAAAAAAAAACACCAACAAACAAACCACTTAGAACAAAGATGTGAATGAAAGGAGATCTCCACAGTCACAAATGCATTCAGCAGCATTCATAGGAAGTGTAAAACCTTACTTGTGCTTGTCCATTATTTAGCATCTGCACAACAATTGGAAGATAAAATATGCAGACACTGTTCAAAAAATAGAGTCACAAGAAGTAAATGAAGACTGTGCAAAAATGAAGTACTGCAATTCTGCTTTATTAGGATAAAATGCCCATTCAACAGACATATTGACATATGTGGTATAGAAAAAAAATACTGGGCCGAAAAATTAATGATTCTGTTGGAAATTGGGTGCAGTTTTGAATATATTTGGTGTTAAAGCACATATAAATTCATTAGTGAAATAAAAAAGGTAATCATATCAATTTGCTGTTAGTGGAAACATTTCTTATACTTGAATTTTGACAATATAACAAGACTTTTATGAAAGTATATAAATTGTAGTGAGCTGTCTGAACAGAATTTCATTAAATTTACTCCTGCATTTCAATCCAAAATAAATATTAAGCATTTACATAAAGTATATTTAATGCTCTGTGAACATAGATTTTAAACAGCTCCCTACTTGTGCAGCTTTCTTATCCTTCAGCTATACAGTAGGTAGTTCATTTATGATGGAAGAATATGATCATTTGTCCAACAAGGACATATTTGTACATCTGTGCACTCCCTTTCAGGAGCAGCACAGAGCTAGAATTCATCTCACTCCTGGACTTACTTCCAGTAAATGAAAGGGTTGAGTAACCGGCATGCTGGCTAGACTTCCCTCCCTTCCTGTTCCCTGAGAGCCAGGTCTTTTCCCAGTCCACCCTTCCTTCCTGTCTTAAAAGTGCAATGACAGAAAGATTAAAAAAAAAATAGAAGGAAAAAAAAAAGCTATATTGACCTTTTATCCCAAATGAAGACAGACACTGTAAATTCAGCAGAGAAAGTATGGCATGAGAAGATTTAACAGGGATTACTTTGACTTTTCTGGTGAAATTGTATAGGTGGGATTTAGAGAACAGCTGTGATAAGTATGTCAGTGAACATGCAGGAAGACCTCATTGAAGCAACTTTTCATTTACAGTTAGATACTATAATTTCTGAAAAGATATTTAGGTCTATTTGAGGACTGAGTATTATTATCATCCTCCAAGTGTCTCATTAACTTTAGTCCACAACATCACTGTGACTTAGTTAAATCCTGAGGCTGAAAAACTACAAAAGAGATTCAGAGTTACTCATCTAGACTAAGTGTCATCCACGGAAGTTCTCAGTTAAGGCTATTGTAATATTTGGGAATGCTTAGTCTGCCAGTTTTGCACTTTTCTTAGTCACGGCATTCACAAGTTAGGTGTTATATGAGACATTAAACTCCATTGTTCTTCCACAAGCATTGAAACATGCTGGTTTAAGCTTAAGCAGGTGGATAAACCTGACAGCTAATGACATAATCAGTGTACTTGGCATGTGGTGCACACTTCAGCTCTTCACTCCGGATACTCAGCACTTCGCAGGAACAAGCCCTGCATGATCTTGATGTGGTCAGAAATCTCCAAATCACTAATTTCTTCCCTATTTAAAATAGTTGTTTTTTATTTTCTTAGAATGTCCACAAATGCTTTAGCTGTGAACATTTAGTTTCAATACATGTATTATCCTCTTGTATAATAATGGAGGGTTTTTTCACCCTACTTTTTGATCTTTTCATGTTTTGTAGCTTTTGTTTCCTGTAATAGGATGTTTAAGTCACAGTTCAGTCCAACATACTCAGTAACATTTCTGTAATTGGTGACATAGGTAATACTGAGTGAGTAATCTTATCCAGTTTGCCACTAGGACTGTTTAATCAGCAACCTCTAAGGAATAATTCTAAACTATTCTTGTTTATTTGTGCCCACAAAGACACGAGAAACTCTAAACATTTTTCCTATATATAGAAGAGAAGTTTTCAGGGTTTTTTTCTAAGTTTTCAGGTGTGTGAGCCTAAGAGTAAGATGCATGGTCAGTTGATTAAAATTATTGAGGAACTTGTGGTGTTTCTCAATATATTCTGAGTTTCAGGGGAGCCATCCAGCAGTCAGATATAACCCCTGAACACAGTACCTCTGATTCATTACTTTTTCTTTCCTTACAATCTGTTTGAACTCAAATCAGCATTTGTGTAAAAATCAAAATAACCTGCTTGAAGAACTAGATGATTTTCTGGTATGTTGAAAGATGTTATACAAGATTTTAATGCATTTACATGTCATCAATATAAAGACTCTATCAACATACACTCCACTGTTGCACTTCTGTGTATGTTTTATAGAATCATAGATTCATTTAGGTTGGAAAAGACTTTTGAGATCATCAAGTTCAACCACAAACCCAACACTGCCAAGTCTAAACACTAAACCATGTTCCTACGTGCCATGTCCACACGGTTTTTTTAAGACAGGAAATGCAGAATATTAAGTCCCTTCTTTTACCATAGTTCTCAAAAAAATGGATGAAAACAAGAAAGAACAATTGAGTTAGTACCTTTTTTAAGGAGGAGAGAAAACTTGAACGGCATTTCATTTGTTGATTCATTGTATTTTCCCAATAGGTTATAAGCTCAATGAGCTCACTTTCAGAATATTGTCTACCCTCTATCCTGCGCACTTTGTTTGATTGGTATAAAAGGCAGAATGGCATAGAAGATGAATCCCATGAGTACAGACCAAGAACAAGCACTAAATCCAAAAGGTATGATTTGGAATATGAGTAATTTATAAATTCTAAGGTAAACTGTGTTACATTTCACCCATAAGCTTTTGTGAGGTAGCAGTTGCTTGAAAGTTGTATCTTTTTTCTGCTTCTTCCTGGAACTCTTCTCTTGGCTTCTTGATGGATGGAATAATTGTGTCTGTCATGTGAATGCTCCTCAAAGTTCAAACACAACAGTGCTGTTGTAATTGTCTTACTAATGTTTTGGATCATTTTCGTGTCATTTAAATACCAGTTTGTATAAACTTTATTTATTCAAGTGATTGGGCAATCATTCTGTGCCACTTGGAAGAATGTTTCTTATATAGCATTATGCTTACACATAAAAAATTCACATACACCTACCCTCAATCCAAGAACTTGAGAATCAGTCAGAGAGTTTTAGCAACATACCTCTTAAAAGTAGCAAGCACACAAAAATAATGATATCAGTAGTTCCTCAGTGATAAGGTGGCAGACTGATCTTGGTTATATTGAGGTCTGGCAGTATGGTTCAGGTATATTCTTCAAGCTTTGAGTTTTTCTAAGTACTTCAGTACTACATTTACACACTTCAATGAAACAGCAGTGGAATCAACACTGTCAGACCTGGTGTTCAGAAAAGCACAGGCAATTCTTCACAGTGGGATTCTATTATAACCCAGTAGCTACAAAAGGCAGTTGTTGCTGGAACAAAGGGGTAGGGGCTAAGTTTAGATACCAAGGTAGAAATGAACCTGAATTAGAATCTTTATGTCAGTAGAAGTAGACAGAATGAAGACACAGTTCATTAATTAGATGTCTGCTTTTGGGTGAGATGAATCCTTGCCTTGAATTGCTTCTTTCTCAACTTGTTCCACGACTACCTTCTCATAAATAGCTGTCTTTGGGAACTCCACCCAAAATTTAGTAGAAAGTCAGTTTAGCAGTGAAACAAGACCACTCTATCAACTGGTCATGTTACAGAAAAAATGTATAACAAGTCCTTTCTCCGGTTAGTGTAAAACCAAAGGAAACCAAAATGTAAACAACTTGCTTCATCACTGATCAAGTTGTACTCTTAAATGCCTGTTTTATTACAAACACATAAACACATAGTTGAAATCACTAAAACTCTCAATCTTTATAAGAATTGTGCTGAATTTACACCAAAGTCTCACTGAAATCATGTTAAATGCTTCAAATGGACTGCAGAACTGTTCTTTAATTTTACAAAAAGTACTGTATATTTTATATTTTCTTTTCAGTACACTTTGAAACTTTGATCAGTTGATTCAAATAGGTATATTTTTGGTATTTTTATTGGAAACTATTCACCTCAGACTTTTATTCTTCTGTGTTGTTCTGTACAAGAAATGTGTTTGAAAATTTTGATAAGTGTTGCCAAAGTTAAAAAATTAACACTGGAACAGTTTTTAAGAGATGATATAGTTTGGTTGTGAATTCTCCATTGGTGCTTTTAAGGCATTTTTCAACATTCATGACAAGTCTAAATGTCAATTTGATAGCACAAAGTTACATTTGCCTCCAAAGGGTAATTAAGAATGGTCTAAGTGGTGTCATCAGCAAGGAATTTGAAATTAAATCCATTTGTTAGAATACAGAATCCACAAGTTTCCTTTTTTGGGGGGGTTGGGTTTTTTGTTTGTTTGTTTTTTTATTGTTGTACATCTTCAACTGGAAAAAAAAAGAGAGAGGAGATGGATAAGTGATATTTAAGCATTTGAAATTAGATTTGGTCTGTTTATCTCAGATTTTAAGAGCATAATGGTACATTACTTTCTGAAATGCTGAACTGCAGTTTAAAAGGTAGAACACAATTCCCTATTATCTGTATTTGTGTGAATTGAAGAAGGCATGTAATATGAATTATGACACTTCTCCAAAATATTGTGTTTCTTGATTTGATTTTGCAGTGATGAACAGCAGAGGGACTATTTAATGGAGAGAAGAGATCTGGCTATTGATTTTATTTTTTCTTTAGTATTAATAGAAGTTTTGAAACAGGTAGGAGTTCTTAAATTATTCATTAACTAACAAATGATGAAAACTACTGATGCAAGTGAATTTTGGGATTCTTCTTTCTGTTTGCATCTTTAAGATTATAATAAAAACATGAAGTACATCCTGCATGCTTCTTCACTGCTGCCTTTCTTGCACCTGTATGACACATAGCATTCTGTGCTCATACAGACCTTACTTTGCCAAGTCTTTGGAGCTAAAGTATTTCTCTTCAAAACTAAATAAATATTAAATGGCTGGCTCATTTTAGCTAATTTGTTAGCTACATGCTATTTTGGCTGATATATTTCTGAATGGATGATATCCATGAGTAATACTAGCACTAGTATAATATATGTGTACTTGTTATATTTTATTTTATGTTTTCAGATTCCTCTTCATCCTGTAATAGACAGTCTGGTAAATGATGTTATTAACCTGGCTTTCAAGCACTTTAAGTACAAAGAAGGGTAAGGCTCTTTTTCATGCAAAAATTCTATGAAAAAGATACTTTCTTATTTTTCTCATAGTTGTGGTTTAAACAGTATGTTTTCTCAGCTGAGAATTCTTTCTTGTCTCTTGCTAGGTACCTTGGTCCTAACACTGGAAATATGCACATTGTTGCAGATTTGTATGCAGAAGTAATAGGTGTTCTAGCTCAAGCAAAGTAAGCAAAATTCAATATATTATTTCCTCCATAAATATGACCAAGTCTACTTGCTTAGCATGTGAATATTCTGATTTTCTCACTTCCTTTAAGTATTCTGTATGAATAAGTCATTCCAGTTCATTGGCCTTCTATTTATCCAGATGTTCTAGAACATAGCCCTCTAGGGAATCGCAGGCTTTCTGCATCTAGTCCAGTGATACTGAATAAATTCAACTCAACTACAGCAGCATTATTTTTCCTATCTCAGCAATGACGTCTGTAGAAAGCCCAAAGGGCTGAAGAGTGCTATTTTAACTAGTTTTATGTAGATGCTATTTTTTCTTTGGCTGGACAAACCTATAAATGGCTATTCTCCTGCATAGCAACAATATTAAGGCTCTCTGCAGCTATTTCAGCTCAGAACTTAATGCATCTCCTTCTGAACCCTTCATCCTTCTTAGAGCAGATGACATGAAACATTTTGTGGGTCAGATCTTAAATTTGAATTGGAAAACAGTCAAACTCAGGATCTCATGTACCCAGTATAGCATCTCATTGTACACTTAAACCACAAACTAAGCAGAGGATGAATTGTACTGCCCTGGTGTAATGCTGTCTCCTGACACTTTGGTGTTGCTGAGGGAAAGCCTCAGCTCTACAAAACCAGTCAGTTTGGCTTGATGTGGCTAAAACAGTTTGAGATTCTGGAAATCATGGATTCAGCTAGGGTCTTACCTGGCCCTCTAAATTGTCAGGGTCAAATGCAAAAAGAGAAGTTGCATCTGGATCCAAAGCTTCAGGTTGGCTGTCAAAGTTCTGAAAGGCCTTGCTAAGATGTTTCTATCACTGAAGGACATCTCCCTGCTAACCTGTTTCTTTCAATTCACTCGGGTTGTCTATCAAAGGGGATAACAAAAGGTTGTCACATGCTACGCCTACAATGAAAATTACATTCTTTCCATTTTGTCTCAAAAAGGGCAGGAGGTCCTGTTGGATACTCTTTCTATATATCATTTTTATGGACAATGTGTCTCCAGAGACACCTTCAACAGATTCGTGGGGGAGACCAAAAATGATCACAGAGCCCGCTATCACAAGTTATTGTAGTTGTAAATGCTTAGGTGTTACCGCAATGGCTGTTAGGAAAAAACAAAAAACAAAAAACAAAACAAAACAAAACAAAAAAAACCAAAAAACAAAAACAAACAAAAAAACCCCACAAAAATGTGAAGGGACAAACTGCCCATATGAATATTTTCAGGCTTATAATATAAACATTTTCTTTTGAAAATATTGCATGTACTTGCAAGATAGCTGTTTTCTGTCATGGATTTTTGAAAAACATTTGAAGGGGTTATTTAAATGATATTGTTAGCTCTTATGTAAAAGAGGTGCATGTAATAAAATAATTTGAAAGATGTGGTTATCTAAAACTGCTAAGATCAGGCTGCATGCTTCCTCTTCTCAGTTTATTAGAAGTGAAAGAAAGCTAAACAAAAAATCTATTCAAATACTGAGTGAAATGATACTTTTATACAACCTAAGTTTTATCTTCTTTAGGTTATTTCTCAATTTATATGCCTTACAATACATGTCAAATATTGATTTTGAACTTTTTTGGAACTAACCAATCTGAATTCACAGATTTCCTGCTGTAAAGAAGAAATTTATGGCAGAGCTCAAAGAGTTGCGGCATAAAGAGCAAAGCCCATATGTAGTTCAAAGCATTATCAGTCTTATAATGGGAATGAAATTCTTTCGCATTAAGATGTATCCTGTGGAGGACTTTGAAGCTTCTCTTCAGTTTATGCAGGTAAAATTCTTAAGCACATAGCTGTGGTTTCCCAGACCTTTTTGAATGGGCTAGCCTTCATTTTCCATGTAATATTCTAGGACATTTTCCATATGGCATCTCCACATGATCCTACATGTAGCTGCCTTTTGCTTGTTCTGAACCCCTCAGTGCTCTGGTCTCTGGAGTGTGTCATCCCATACCAGCTTTTCATCAGTCATACAACTGTAGTCCCTACATCTCACCCTCCAGCTGGAAGAGGTTTTGTTCTGTAGACCTCAGCCCTGGCACCTCACTGTCCCATAGCTGTCCCTTCCCCCATATTTGTGCCTAGCTGCTCTAAAGTGAATCTTCCAATACTGACAGAATTGCCAGAAAAGAGAGAAACTTCTAATGGAGGAAAACACTGAGGAAGAGACAAAGGATTGAGGCAAAAGCTGGATAGAATTTCCTTTGGATGTGTTCTCTCCCTCCACCACACCTTCACCCTGCTTACTGTAGAGTGCATTCTGTACCCTCCTGGTTTAAAAGTCACTGGTACAGAGCATAGTTTGACTACAGTGAGTGTTTTAAATTAATAGATTACATCATTTTGTAAAAGGCAAGAAATTATTTCATGTTTCAGCATTCTTGCTGGTAATGTACAATTGGTTTTGTTCCCACCAGCAGGTTTCTTTAGCTTAATCATTCTATTCCCCTGGGGTTTTTTTTGAGATCACCTGCATGGTTACATGGTTTGCAGCCACTCATCCAGTAAAATAAATGTTTTGTATAAACCTCCATGTAAAGATTAGTGTATCAATGGTGTAAATGGAGAAAAAAATCGGTGTTAGATGCCCACAAGTAAGGATTTGGTATTGGAATGCAAATATAAAGGCATACAGACATGCTGAGCTTTTCTTTTAAGTCCTGAACAGGAAGCACATTCTATTTCAGCTTTGCAATATATTCTAAACCATATTTAATAACATATTTAAGATATATTTAACAACATAGAAACAGGTAATTTTTCTTCTTACCTTACTCTTAATTATGTAGACACATACATGTGTCAACTCAGTTTAAGTTATCCAGAGCTGGCAAAATACCAAAGTAATGTGTGTTCAGTGCACTAGACTTGATGAGTGAATGGAGTTGTTGGTCAGATTTATCCAGTGTTCACTAATATTAACATCTGTGGTAAAACTCCTATGTAGTAAAGCTGAAATTCGGATCTCTACCTTCAGCTGCTACAATATCTCAGTACTAAATGAATTCTTATATTTACTACTCTGCATCATAAGCTGCACTGTGTATGTAGGAAAACTTCATTTGTTCAGTTTGGTGAGCTGCATTTCAACTCTTTGGGCAGTTTGAGTCTCTTCGTGCAGTGTTTCATCCAAAGCCTCTGTCACAGCAGTGCTGCTGGAGTAGAGAGAGACTCTTTCAAAGGGGTGAGCTAATTCCAGGAGTGAGCTCCAGAAGACTTGTCTTCTCCCAAAGAGTGCAGAAGCACCTCAGATAGGCTGGCTGTGTGACTGAAGCCATGTGTTGTATAATCCTGTTAGCACAGAGGAAAAAATATGCATGATCTGAGGTGTAAACTGTTCTGCATGACTGTGAAGGAAAAATGGTCAGTGGGGACCTTCCTCATACGGTCAGGGGCTGTTTGGGCCTTGAACCTGGAGAAAAAGTAACTGGGGCAATAGGATTTGTCATCCTCAGAGAAATTGTAGACACAAGTGGGTGGATGCTTATGTCCCCTCCCTCACTTCCTGAGCAGCACAGCTGTCTGGAGAGTAGTTCGCTGTTTAGGACAAACTCTGCTTTTATTTTTTTCTTAATCCCCAATTGCAGGCTCGAAATTGTTCTCACATAGCACAATTCCATATTGACCTTCAATATACAACGAATAACAATGAATCCTAGCAATGAAATTCATCCAAAACTATTTACAATAAGATTGTTCATTGCCCTGTGTATCTTACCAGAGAATTATGTTCCTTTTCTGGCCTCTCAAAGCATTGGGTAAAGCAGTCCATGTTGACAATTAGTTTTGCTCCTGAAGATACACACAGGGAAGGCATGAGATCAGCCCCTGAGTCTAGCTCCATTTCTAGTCCAAAACACCACCAGGCACAGCTGGAGTCTGAGAGACTTTCTGGATTAGAGTAACAGCTCCTTGATCTTGACTTATGTCCTGCTTTGTGCTTGCTGCAAAATGCAGATTTAGAAGTTAAGAGGCAAATGTTTTCAGTGGGATTTGCAGGATAAAAATAGACACTGACATGTGATAAGCATTCAGCAAACATTCAGAGGTCTTTATTCCAGCTGATATGCAATTAATGTTTCTTGTGTTTTTTCTTTTTTATTTAGGAATGTGCACATTATTTCCTTGAAGTTAAAGACAAAGATATCAAGCATGCACTGGCAGGACTGTTTGTTGAAATTCTTGTCCCCGTAGCTGCTGTGAGTTTATTTTTGATGTTGTTTGCATAATTTTTTAAAATTAGATAAAACAGCTTGGGAAATAGTGTTTTACTAACATGAAATTTTATTTCAGGCTGTTAAAAATGAAGTGAATGTCCCCTGTCTGAGGAACTTTGTTGAAAGCCTGTATGATACAACGCTTGAACTTTCATCACGAAAGAAACACTCATTGGTTAGTAACCCTAAGAAGCAGAGGTTAAAATTCTTTGTCACAAATATTTCTGAGCGAGACTCTTGGGAAATTGCAAAATGTTTTATTGCATTTAGCTATAACCAATACATTTCTATTTGCGGGGATGATTATTGTGCTTCCAGAAAATAACTGTACTTATTTTACTCATAATATGATCTAAATTAGTCTGAATCAAAGATGCTGTCAGCTTCTGGTCCTGTGATTATTAAATAGTTAGGTTTTCTCATAGTTGTTATGTGTAAACATTAGGAGAAGAGGAGAAAGAATTGAGTTCACTTCTTGTCAAGCGAGAACAAATGAGGCATGTGGGAACGAATCTCAGGGGCCTTAAATAATACATTGTAGGAAGGAAAAAATGTATAACACATGCCCTTTTAAATCCATAACTTGGCTACTGTGTAGCTCCCTATTTCATTTTCTTCATGCGAGATGAACAGTGGCACTGCAGTGTATTTTTGGAATCATGAGTTGATCTGAATTAAATGAGGATCTGAGTCAGTTTGATGCTGGCTGCCTTAAGCAGTCTGTCTCTCCAACTGGGTCAGCGCCCGTCAGCACTGTGGCATTAGCTAATTCATTTTGAAGTCTTGGACCTTTTAAGTAAAGAAAGTTTGTCATTTGTCCTCCCTCATTCTAGGGGAAAGTCAAAGAGACTTCCCTGTTTCCAGTTCTTTCGGCAAATGCTGGTCACTGGCGCTAGTGAAATTGCTGCAAGGACTGCAGGAGTGTGCTTGAGCCCTCTGCCTGTTACAACATTCCCAGGGGACAGTCAGAGCATCCCCTGGGGCACAGTCCTGATCCAGTGAGAATTAGTGGGAGGCTTGAGATGGACTTCTCATTCCACATTTGCGTTTGTGTGGCTCTGTTCCACTCCGCTGAGTTAATAAAACATTGCTGGAACTGCAGCAGGGTAGAGCTTTTCTGCACAGTTTTTACATTAAATAGAACTTCCCAAACTGTGGCCATACTTGCCAAAGTCAATACTACATTCTTGAGAAAGGATTGCACAGCTGGGCCTTTGTATTTGATTGCTTGTCTACTGCATACCACACTGGAGGCTACATGGTTAAAAGTGGCAAAATAGAATAGATTCTTGTGAGGGTGTGATTAGAAATACAAACATTGCAAGGAGGAGGAGGAGGGGAAAGGCAAACAGTTGACAAAAATAGCTGCAATGCATATTTCCAGCTTTCCAGGAAGAAAGCACACTCCTTAAAGTCTGAACTGGACCAAGATCAGTGTTTGGTGAATCCATGCACTCCCTGTATAGACAGGATGGGGGAATTCATCTTGCTTCATTTTCTAAAAGTACCTCATGTGAGTTAGTCATTAAGGTTCTCTTGGTAGTGAATGGAGAGAATTAGGAATTCCAGGAGATGGTTTATCTTCCCTCCTAGGGATCTTCCTTAGGATGGGTTGTAACACTCTTGGAACATTACTATACTGTGTGATCGAACCAAGTACTCCACTGTATAGTAAGAAAGCCTTCTGTGAGAGGACCTCAGTTATCCTGTCCCATATGTATTTTGGACGTGAAGATTATAAAAATAAAAATTAATGTACATTTGCCATTTGGTCAGGAAATTAACCTAGCTATAGATAATTTATGTTACATGTTACTGGAACAGAAGCTGAGGTTTGTGATGTGTTTATACTTTGAGCTGTGACTGAATTTAGAATTTAGAGATAATTTTTAGAATAATTCATCTTTAAGTGAACATTATCTTATTTTTGACTAACACCTTTTAAGTCCTGGCAGGGTTTATTAGCATTACAACTGAAACCTTTGTCTCCTTGAAATAGCAGAGCCAGTTTCAAAACGATCAGGTGCATTTTAGCTTTTTTTTTTTTTTGTGCAACATTTACAAGTGTTAACGTAAGTGTTGACAGAGAGACTGGGTTCTGGTATTTCAGCTTCTGTGTTCTTCTTTGCATCTTTTTATTTTTTTCACTTCACAAGCTGTAACTCCCCGCAGATCCAGGTGTTCCCAGTATTTTAACACAATTCTTTAGGGTGTTTGATGCAAATATTGTGACTGCAGATTTTGAGGAGTAATAGTCATCTGATTCACAAGTTCCAACAATCTCTGTGGGTCCTATTGGTATAATAATAAAGTTTAGTTATTTCCATGCTTTTATTTCTCAGCAAACTGACAGAATGTAGCCCTGGGAGTCTGTAAATTGTGCCCTATCTTACACTGCTCTGAGTATACATTTGGTTGGTTTTAGTTGATCTGTGAAACATATCTATAACAGCTTTAGAGAAAGCTGCTTTTAAATAGTACTACTTGGAAATATGTTTATGTTGGCTAACTTGTATTGCTTGATGGAGGAGTTAGAACTTCAGGTTTACAGTAGCTCTGTTAAGTTAGTTTTGTGTTGTGTAGAGACGCAAATAATGCTGTATCGACATCCATTTCCTGTTTAGGCTTTGTACCCCTTGGTAACATGCCTGCTTTGTGTCAGTCAGAAGCAGTTCTTCTTAAACAGATGGCATATTTTCCTCAACAACTGCCTTTCCAATCTCAAGGTTAGTATTTCCTGGTTTTAATATTGTATTCTGACTTTGGTACGCACTGTTGATCTGTTGCATAGCCTTTTTAGGTAATTGTGCTGAGTTATTGCTGTTATCTGATTCCATACATAATTTTATTCCTGACAGTACAAGTTCTTTAGCTGTGCAGGTTTTTTGTTTGTTTTTTTTTTTAATAGCAAAAAAGTATTCTTGGGTCTAGTTTGAATTTCTACTGTTCCTTTAACTCAAACCAAGCCTGTCAAGCACCTGTGAAACAGAAAAAATTGCTGATGAGTTATTAGGTTGAGTGACATTCCAAAACTGACCTAGTAGTAACTTGCTTTTTTCACAAAAGCGTTGGAAACAAAGAACTTGTTATTACTTTTTCAAAATGGAAGTACTTGTGGGACACTGATTCCATTTCTTGTCTCACTCATGTTAAATGTCTGCATTACAAAACCCCTAAACTGTTTCAGGTTTTTTCTTCCATGTAGCCGTTCTTATTCCCTTGCCATTTGTTAGATCTTTGAGGTTTGAGGTTAACTTTCCACTGCAATCTGCTGTGGTTCCCAGGCTGCACATACTGTTCAATGCACATGTGCTAGTTACCATGACTGCTCCTCCATGCGCCTTTTACTTTTGCAATAACTCATGTCCCATGCCATGCTAAAACTGCATCCCTGTGAATGGATGGTCCTGTGCCCGCCTGAAAAGGGCAATTTAAGTAACACAGTGAAGTGATTAGAGCAAGTGAAGGGCCTCCCAACTGTGTCTCATGAACCAGTGGTTAGCAGGCTTCTCCTAGCAGCACACTCCAAACTTCACACAAACTTCACATTGCAGCCACTTTCTCAGCTCAGAGGCAAATACCTATTTCCCAAAAGTTGAGTTCTCAAGCTTATTAAAAAGTTATATGTTACATCCTTTTTTGCTGTTGCTTTTTGGTCGTGCTTCCTCTCTGTCTTAATGAAACAATTTGTACTGATTCTCTTCATATGGATCGTACTGTTAGAAGAGCTCTTCAGAATGTTCACTCTGCCTGAGGATTTCTTTCTGCCAGTACCTGAATACCTTGCTTTTGGCAACAATGCATTAGAACCTTACTTGCAAGGAAATTCAGAAAATAAGCATGTTGTTATTGAAACTAATTTTATGGGGGTTTATGCAGTTGTACGAGCTTCAGAAAAGGCAAAGACAGCTGGGAATATATATTTTTCTGAAAACTAAGGAGATCCTGACAAATTATTTGAAACTGTCAGAGAAAATATAAGAAAGGTTGGTCCTATCTTATTTATTGAAAATAAAATGGGAATTTCTCTTGCAACCTGTAATTCTTTGATATATACTTCAATTTATAGTGCTTTCAGATTAATGTGATGGTACTAATTCAGTCTTTACTTTGGGGAGAAAGTAAGGCTGCCGAATACGTGGATAAAGTAAGAAAGTGGTTGGCCCCTCCTTCCCAGTACAGAGAAAGAGATGCCCAAACCATTGAAACAATCTTTTCACCAGACAGGCTGGCACCTCAAAACCCAAGCCAGACTCACAGAGCTGGAGGAAGAGCTGGAAATCCACCTCTTAGAGGGAGAGTTGTGCACATCAATGAACTTAGACAGATCTTGCTCATGGACATGCCCATAATGTCCCTGGATTTATCTCGGGCATTTGATCGTCTTCCTCTTAATCCTGTTTCTGCCGTGCAGCTTGCTGTTCTGACAAAAAACTGGTCTACTATTCCTTGAAAACTCCAATGATACTGGTCTCAGCCCTTTTCTCCTCCCTCTTTCTCAATGGCCCTCACAGCTAACTATCTCATCACTGAGATGTTTGGACATTTGCTAACAGATAGCTTCCTCCTCTGCTACACAGCCTCTTGTACCTTAACTCAGTTAGCCACAGCCTGCTGCTTTCTTTAAGAATAAATTTTTATAAATGTGCTTCGTCACCTGTTGAAGAAATTAAATTCTTAGGTCTGAATTTTACAAGGACTGACATTATTATACCTGATGAAAAATGGATTGAAAGTAAACAGGTTAATAAACAAATTGATTGCAATGAATTTTATTGTTTTAAAATCCTGCAGAGATTAATGTGCCAAGTAAACTTTGGCATTCCTTTTACAACTTATTCTAAAAGTGTGTGACTGCCATTGTATGCTGCTATAATAAACTAAAAAAGTTTATTGCATAAAATGTGTAGTCAAGGAGTTGAATGGAAATTGGAGCCCAAAAACAGTGTTTCTGTTCCTAAGCTTGTGACAGATGCCACATTGAAAGTTGAAGTCATCTCCCATTTCACTGGCAAATTGTCTTCTCATCATTTTGCAGGATCCACACCAGTAGACATTCAGGAATTACTGATGGCATCAGTTGCAGTTTCTTTGATCAAACCACGGTCTTTGATCCGTGACTCAACATTTGTCTGCTGAAAATATCTCATATTTTTGCCAAGGAGATTTGCCCTGTGGGCCAGGCAAACCTTATCTCAGGTCAAAGCGTACTGAACTCCTTCAAAGTTTAACCCAGCAGATGGCCCAACATGTGGGAGGCCGTCTGACTGGACTGCACTCACTTGGTTTTTACTCACACCGCCCTTACAACTAACGCAGAAGCAGAAAACTGCACATGACTGAAGAGACCCAAAGACAGTCCTGTACTGGTTTCTAAAAATAAACAGCAATCAGACAGATAAACCAATTCAGTCCACCTGATCACAGATGCCATGTTAATCAGGCCAGCCTAAGCATCCACAGATTTGTGTTCTTTCACTTTTGAGTCTGTGTGGTACATTCCTTTATCTGTTTTTCATACCAGGCCTCCACCATAGGACAACAACTTTTGAACTGATGTAATCAACCGAATAGGAGGTTTTCTTTTCATAGCCAAATTGTGGGGGTTTTCAAACAGAGATTTTAAATTGTAACATGTCTCTAATTTAACTAACTTGATTCTTGAATTTTTCAACAACTAAAGTCATAACAGAAGCAGGTGGGATGCATGAGCCCCCTACAGCTACAGGCATGGAGCACTGAGCAGTTGTGAGGCTGTCTTTTTGTAGTTTCATTATCAAAATGCTGAACCTTGGCCTCCATTAAGTATAGAACTTCCTTGCGAATTTGTGCCTCAGGTTTTTTTCTTGTGTGATGTGTTTCTCTAGAATAAGGACCCAAAAATGGCTCGAGTTGCACTGGAATCTCTGTACAGACTACTGTGGGTTTACATGATCAGAATTAAATGTGAAAGCAACACAGCTACCCAAAGGTAAAATGCTTTATTTGTAATGAAAATCCATTGTGGAGTGGATGTTGCCGGTGAAGAGGTTTTATAGTTCTCCTGAATTCCTTCACATTGAACCTATTTCTATTGTGAAGTAAGAAACTCAACTGTACACAACAAAATATTGCCTCTTGTGGCACTGTCAGTTATCCTGTCACCTATAAAAATTGCTGTGTAAAGTGTTTCTGCTTTTGGAAAAATTAGAAGTCACACTCCTTGCTTGGTGTAAGTTAAAAATACTTTACCATTGACTGGTAATAATTTACTTGTAATGGAGTAATGAAATAAAATAATTACACTGAATTTGTAGCAAAGGATCAAAACAAGATATCCTATTACATTTTCATTTCAAAGTAAGTTTTTTCTGGTCTTTCTAAATGGAGTGTCAAGCTAAATGAGGGTCTGCAAGGTCCAAAAATGTCTAATGGTTCTTTTTTCTTTTGCAGTCGACTCATTACTATTGTCACAACCCTTTTCCCAAAAGGGTCCCGTGGTGTTGTGCCAAGAGATATGCCTCTAAACATCTTTGTGAAGATAATACAGTTTATTGCACAGGTATGGGAGAGCCATGCATATATCTTTCCATATAATGAACAACTTATTTTCTCAATAACAAATTAACAAATAAGTAAACTTCTAATTTTTTGCAACCCTGTTGATATTATCTTTCATGCAGCAAATGATATTACTGACTAAGCTGGGACAAACTTCTTTTGAACAACAGTTTTTGATTAACCTCATTCCATTGAAAGTAAATTAAAATATGCTCACTTCAAGTCACATGTAATTTTTGCCAGGTTTTAAAATTTCCAGCACATCAAAAAAAACCGCATTTGTTGACACACTCTGACTGTCAATAAAGTTCAAAATAACAGGCCATATTTCATCCTGATACTGAATCATCTGTGCTGTATAGGACAATAAGTTGCACTGCTTTAAAAGCAGTAAGTCAGATGTCCACCAAGTTCAGCATGGAGTTGACACATGTAGTTTTCATCAGTTCAAGTGGGAACTGCTAAAATAGGCTAACCTGCAGTGCTGGAAGTTTCATCTCTTTTATGACTTAAATTCAGAAAATTTTCCCATTGAGCAAAGCACTTAAGCATGTACTTAAAGTCTCTGAATAGAAATGAAGCAAACAGATGCTTAAAATCTTCCCTTAACTGTGCCATCTGTGAACAAGCTCTCTTTATGTAAAATACTGTGTTAGTGCCATAATTACTGCAGTTTAAATGAAATAATTAAAAGCTTTATTTCCAAAATGGATCATTTTCTATTTAAATGCTATACATTTTTGATTTTGTCAACATAAAGCATTGTTAAAGGCTTAGATCTGATAATATGTTCTAGTTACTTCTGAAAATCTGTTTTTCCATATATTTAAATAAACCCTGATTAAACTGGTTTTCGGTGTTCTGTAGCCTTAATGAAA
Organism: Brachypodius melanocephalos; assembly: GCA_013398615.1. Lineage (NCBI taxonomy): Eukaryota > Metazoa > Chordata > Aves > Passeriformes > Pycnonotidae > Brachypodius > Brachypodius melanocephalos. The sequence goes on from VZSR01003803.1 coordinate 17,349,370, forward strand.
ATAACTAGCAGAAGTGAGCAGCTTAATGATTTGCAGTATTTTTGCTATTTTAGGAACGTTTAGATTTTGCAATGAAAGAGATTATCTTTGACTTCCTTTGTGTTGGAAAACCAGCAAAAGCTTTCAGTCTCAACCCTGAGGTATGATGTATATCTGCTTTTTTCTTTTTTTTTTTTGTTAGTATGTGGTGTTCTACATTTACTTCCTGGTTACATTCTAAGCATGCTTTCACCTTTGTCCAGTTTTCAGGTGAAATCTTGAATCTGATTTATTGGTAAAATACATCTGTGAACTTCTATCTGTAAAATGTCACATTGTTTATGCCTTTCTGATGTTTTCTCAGTGAAGAATATCAAATGTGAACTAGTGCAAATGTATAAAGCAAAAAGAAAAGTATAAATAAAACTATTGGTCACAGTATGTTCTTATCACTGTGCTGTTGTTACATGCAATGCTTTAAACTATTTTAATATAACATTAATTTTTCTATAACAGGGTCAATGTTTTTCAGAGTAGTTTTACTGAGAGTACATGATGCAAGAAATCTTGAAAAAGAAAATACTCTAATAAAATTTTACCACCCTGACCAGCAAAGCTCCACTGGTGCTGGTGTCGTGACACAGCTTCCTAGTGCTTTTCCTAGAGAAAACAATCAGAAATTTGAAAAACTTTTCCAAAAAAATCAAAATATAAATAAATACTAAATTAATAAAAATTTCTCTTAAAAATATCAAATTCCTTTAAATTTTGAAAATATTTTTCTTTGAAAATTCAGAAAAAATAAAAAATAAATTGTGATCCTCTCATAAAACATGTCTGTATTAATCCTGCAGAATTAAACTTGCGTCTATTCACTAAGGTGTTAAAGCAGAGTGATTGCATTGCACAAATTATATTGGTTACAAAAAACATGGAAAAGTAGATTAAACTTTCTACTGTCAAAAGCAGGAAAAATGAAAGGCAAGCTTTGCTTTGAACACAGCTTTCATCTTTCTGTAGCAGGGTAAAAAAAGATGAAACAGAATTTTTGAGCGGGCAGTCCGCACCATGCTCTGGGTCAGCCACCTGCAGCATTGACTGAGAAAAGTCCTACAAAGGACATTTTGTGTTAGCCCAGCTGAGAGGGGGTGGACATAGTCCTGAGCTTCTTGTTGAATCTAAATCTGAAATTTTACTGTTTCTCAACAACATTGTAAGTCTGAAAATGATGACATTATAGCACCATTTTTTTTTAATATATGTGGACTTTAGCATTCTAAAAGAAAATCCCCATAATCTGTGTAAATGCATCTCTGGGAGACTGTCAGTAGGACAGCCTCTTAGTTTTCAGAACACATTCCAGAGAAATTGAAAACATTCTAGTCTTTCAATCACTGCAATGCAAAGCTTGCAAGTTTTCCTCTGGTGCATTCCCAGAAGGCATTCAGGTCACTTAGATACAGCTTCCTAATATTTTCACATTGTAGTTTTGGCATTGAGCATCATTCCAGACTTTTCTCTCAGTATGATTAACCCTGGGGCCTTTCAAGACAGTTATTGATCTTTTTTTTTCATAACAGATGTAGGTCATTTATGTTTAGGTGGAGGTCCATTTAAGATGCATTGCTACACTACAGATCATATCCAGGTATTTTATCCTGAAGATAAAAAGATAATGTGCTAAAACAAATCCTTAAAGTTATGAGAGGAGAGAGCACTGTTCACAGTGGAGATAAGAATTCACTGTCTGTTTCATGGGTAGTTTTTGTGAAATATATCAGCCTAGTTAATGTAGTGAAGATACAGAAAAAAATGCCTGCAAGTGCATTCTCAAAATTTCAAAGTGAATGAAGAATATGAGTAGAATATGATTATTTGATTGTGGTACTCATCCATCTTCTAAACTTCACAGAGAATGAATATTGGCCTGAGAGCTTTCTTGGTAATTGCTGATAGTTTGCAGCAGAAAGATGGTGAACCGCCAATGCCAGTGACTGGAGCTGTCCTTCCCTCTGGAAACACTCTCAGAGTGAAGAAAACATATTTGAGCAAAACTCTGACAGAGGAGGAAGCTAAAATGATAGGTCAGTAAGAGAATGGACAATATAGAAACTTGTGTGGGAATAGGTGTGAACATGTTTTCAGCACTTGAGCAGAATAGTTTATTATTGTTAAGTATTTGATTTATTCTTGTATTGTAAGCATTTAATTTGTTGTGTGTTCTAATGAAATGTATGGTTCAGGTTGCCAAATGCTGCTTTTTGTAGCTGATTCTGAAAAGTCCTCAGTCGTGCTCCACAAGAGGTAGCAACCCTTTATTCTGGGAGGGATTTAAGGGGGTAAAGATTAAAGGTAGTCTTTAATCTTTTGATGCCCATACCTGTGTTTATTCATGGATATTCATCCTATTAGGAACAGTATCTGTGCTTGAAGATGTACCAGCTTTGAAAACCATCAAAGATTCCATTCATGGCCTCATTTTAACTGGAATATCTTAAACTTTCAAAGTGGCAAAGCTTTTAAATGTAAAGTAATGTTGGACTGAAGGACCTAAGTTAATAGCACTGCTGTCTTGGGCTTCAATGTAGAGCAAGAATCCTGTGCTGTAGAGGAGCCTCTCTATCATGCCCTGAAGGTGCCTGGTTTCGTTGACCAAAAAAAACCCGAAAAATTTGGCTGCTCACCTTCACACTTCATTAAGTCCCAAAATTTACATGAATGGAGTCTACACCAGTGGCAAAGACCTGTGTTGTACTGTGCTAGATCATTGTAGTAATATCAAGAAAATAAGCAGTGTAAGGCCCACTGCTGTTGAAGTATTTAAAGAATTTGAAGTATTTGAAGATAGTATTTGATAACAAAATGTTTGTACTATTAAATTCTTGTATTAGCCATTTCATTGCTTTTTAATGATCCAGTATTCCAATTTCCATGTATAACATGTAAGCATTCCTTTTGGAGTAGGCAACATATTCTGAATAGATCTGGATTAGGATATCATTACTAGTGGAATATGCTATCTCATGCACCACAGCATGAGTAAGCAAGTTTCTTTTTCAGAGTATATATATATATATATATATATATATATATGTATCTGAAATTTACCCCAAATTATACAAAAATGCATTTTTGCAGGTATGTCGCTATATTATTCTCAAGTAAGGAAAGCTGTGGACAACATACTCAGACACCTTGACAAGGAAGTGGGTCGGTGCATGATGCTAACCAATATACAGATGCTTAACAAAGAGCCTGAAGACATGATTACGTGAGTGCTAAAGAACAATAATTCCCATGAAACATGGAGATGTTATTTTGGAACCTTTTCTCGATTTCTGTCTACCATGAGTCATCAGAGAAACAGCAAGAAACAGGAACATTTAGCTGAATTAGTATATGCTTTGAAAAAAATATTTATGACAAGTTGATTGTGCTTCTTTGAATGTTGTAGTGTTTGGAACTGAAGAGGTTCTTGATGTAGGTAAAATCATGTGGGAATCCTGTGGTTGTTGAGATGGTAGGAGTAGAGTGCTAAAGTAGAAAATGCGGCAGCCTATGCTCAGAACACCGTCTCAGGGTATATTTGCATCACTGAACCTCAAAATGAATGCAGTGAATTCTGTAAATCCCTATTAATAATAATATTCCAAAATCCCCTTTGCTTTTCATGCCTGTGATCAAAATCAAATCTTAATTAAAAACCCAAGTAATCTTGTGATAAGGCTTGGATGTAAGTAGTATCCCACTGGAACAGAATCACACCAGTGTGCTTCAAGCTGCGTTGAATAGCATTATTTTTCACTTTCATCCAAAATTATTAGTGAGGGAAGCTTCCTGGAGAGGGTTCTGGTGAGGTGAACACCAGTTAGAGGTTAGAGACACAGAGACATCATCTGATACATGCAGAGCACAGATTGTAGAGATCTCATCTGTAAGGAGACTTTGCATGTCTTCCCTTTTAAAGCAGTGGACATGGTCATTATTCTAGAAAAGAAACAACCCCTGGAAAAAAAGTTTGAGATGTAATGAAAAGGACACTGGTCTCTTTGAGGTTTTTTTACATTTACTGTCCAAAAAAATTAACTTGCTAAGAATTAGTGAGTGATTGACTGCAATGACTGGCCAGATTGAACTACCTTGTGCAACTAATACCATCTTTATGTTTTTGTTCCTCTGCCCTTTTTTGTTGCAGTGCCTGTAGGTGAGACTGTAAGCTGTGTCACCAGCATTGTCCTACTTTATTTATATTCGTAGCTAATATTGCTATCCAATAATATTTCATATTTTTCTTGTAGTCCTACCCCATGTCCTGGTCAGTTCTCATACCCAGTGTTCATAACCATTTTGGATATTCAGGCTTTTGTGGTAGGCAAAGTGAGTTTTGAAACTCACATTCCCATAAGATAATTGCACAGTGAAACCTTGGGCACTAAGATAAGAAATGTACTTAATCTTTGCTATAAATATCCTTTGGATGGTTTCTCAGCATCATCAAAATATTGTTTATTTTTAGAGTCAGCAAACAAATAGATTCAAAAAAAGTTTTAAATTTTAGGAAGTCTTAAGATTTGGTAGTAACTTTTGTCAGAAATATGAAGATTGGAGTATTTAGTCATGTAAGTTACCGCCTTTTGTGTTGTACTTTATATCCAGATGAGCTCTAATTTAATATATACACCAAAAACCACAGCAGACCACAAAGCAAAACCAAAAGCAAACACATTATAAACACATTTTTATTTGTTCTTTCAAGGGAAAAAATATCTGGTGTGCTTAATTATCACTTGATCTAAAATCATGTGAACTCACAAAAAACATCAGTAGCTGTTACTGTCAGGATTGAAAATGATCCTTTCAAAAACTGCATTGTGGGTATGTGGAAAAGCCAACATTGTTTTTATGTAATTGCTTCCCATTTTATTCACAGAACTCTATGCTTCACTAGAGTTACATATTTATTTTGAATTCTTATTTAATTGGTAGATACCACGCTATATTTACATACATTTTAAAGTTATTGCTTTTGTCAGTTACGTAAAGTTTATGTGTAAACTGTATAAAATTAATACTGTAGTGATATTTTTATTAACAAATAAAGTAAGAATCAGAGGGAAGTGAGCAGACATAACATTAAATTATGCAGATTCTGGAATTTTCTTTGACACTGTTGGACTTGCTTCTAGACAATATTTAATTACTGATCCTTTCAGCATTTATTGTTGAAGTAATAAATGCTAGTATGGAAGGTCTTATTAAAATCCTGAGTAAGAAACATCCTTTGCATCCTGCAGTGGGATATGAATTTCAATACTGGTTATAATTACTTTCCAACATTTAGATAGAACAGGGCATCCATTTTTCTAAAATACAAATCTGTCCTTGCGAGTACTTCAAAGGCTCCTCTTGCCTGCCTCGCATGTTCTGCCTGGTAGCTCAGATGGTAAGTTGGGAACTTGAGCCTGAGGTTTGGATCTTCTCCTGCTGCTCTTCAGAGCAGCTGATAAGCCACAGAACACCCACAGATTTTATATTTATAAATAATCACTCATTTGCCTTCAGAAGAGTTTCCTCTCAAACTATTATTTTACAAGTCTCCATTTGAAATGCACAACGTTGCCCACACTAGGGTCTGAGCGTGAGGAAGCACTGCAAAGTTCAATTTCCATTTCAAGTCAGCAAGGAAGACTTGGTTTGCCTGCACATAAAATTCCCAAAGTCACTGTAATGTTTACAGCTGTAAAAAATACAGGATTTGGCACTGGTTATTAATCCAGCAAGTATTTGCTTTAGTGATAATAGTTGAAAGGGATTTGCTTATAATCGAATTCTCAGTGCGATGTTGTATTTTACTCCTTTTCAAGTCAGTTGCTGACACCTTTCAAGTTCTATCTGTTAGAATATAGATCCAGTGAGACAGCGGTAATTAATCATGAGTATAGTTTCTCCTTACTGTACCATTAAGACAGTTAATTAAAAATATGTCAACATTTTATTCATGTAATATACATCCAAGCTGATAAGTAGGGTGTTAAGAGACAGTATGGTATCACTACAAAACTTTCTTTAATCTTTGAATTAAGTCAATCTAATATCAGTTTATGCCTTTTCTATACTCATTGAACTGTACTCAGTGAAATAATGAGTACAGAAAATCTTCTTTCAGACTGCATTGCATCCAGGCTTTCTCTGTGGCTGAACACAAAAATAAGATACCCAAATGCAATATCCTCTGTTGGGTGGAGAGACAGAGTAACCAAGGCAATGGACCAGGGTGCAGGAAAACTAAGTTCATTTTTTGTTTTGTCACTCCATTTCAGTGTGGTGTTAAGTAGCTGGCAATGCTTCTTGGTGTCTCTTTTCCCCCCTCTCACTCTTTTCTAGTTCAATTGGAAGCATACTGAGAGAGGAACAATCTTTCTCTGCATGTTTATAATAAGGCCTCTAAATAGGACCTTACTTTTTTTGATCCTTCCAAAGCATAATACAGGCTAATAATTAATAATATTGTGGGAAAGACTGCAGAGTTTGAAATGCTGTTACGCTTTGCTAATTTCCTCTGTACTCCATCATCAGATAATAGATGATTGAGATAAAATTAAGCAAATTAAAAAAAAATCCACACTTTGGGGTCTATCTGAAGGACTTATTTAATCTGTAGACTTACCAAAAATGTTGAGAACAAGTCAGAAAACAACTGCATCTGTTTTGAAAATAATCAACTGAAAGTAGCTGAAACTTGAGCTACTTTTAGAAGACTCATGGACTTCCAACCTAGTGTTTGGTTCATGCTGAACTTTGTGCTTAATGACTTTTGCAGACTGTTAGGGAACAGTTGTGCCATTTCACAGATTAGAACACCCTTAGGGCTGCTAAAACATGTTCCAGCTGATAAGAGTTGCCAAAATGCTGTTATCTCTGGCAGTGATCAACAGAAATTCTCTGGTCGTACCTTCCTCTAAATTACACACCTTTTCCAGTATAAAAGTGTATAGTGATAGTTTTCTATAGTCTTGTCCTCTGTTGGTGGAAAATCTCTGGATTTTCGGTTGTGTTATTTGAACTTGTTACATATCTGCCACTTGCTTTATACAACTGGGGAAATATAGCTGCACTGTGATGGAGAACATCCCAAATCTTTCCTCATTGTCTCATCCAAAGCTTGCATCACATAAATGCTGATCTTAATGGAGGAATCCTCCTACATTATACCTCCATTTTCTATATATATGCCAGTTCATCTCAGAGAGAAACAAATGAATCATTAATAATAGATTTTTCAAGCAATGTATAGATATGATGCATGAAAAATGTCAAAATCAAAACCATTTGTTCAATGGAAAAATGTATTCATATTTACTTCTTATTTCATTAAAGTGTCTACCAGTCCATGCTGATGTTCTTATTAGGCCTCTGGCACTTTAGAGGTGGATTATTTAACACAGCTCCTTCTTAAGCTTAGTCAAAATTCTGTTTTAATTTTTCAGTGGTGAAAGAAAACCAAAAATCGATCTGTTCAGAACATGTGTTGCTGCTATTCCTCGATTACTTCCTGATGGAATGTCAAAACTTGAGTTGATTGACTTGCTGGCAAGGTAAGGTGTACAAGCAATGAATGACTGCTCCAGGGGAAGAGAGTGAAAAGCAGAGCCACAGAATATGTGACTGTTTCTTTTTATATATGCTTAAGAAGAGTAAATTGCTCCTAATGAATTAGACAGAGATGTCTTAGCATCTTTTCACAGTTTCTGTGGTTTTATTATGGTTCAGAATTTTATGAAAATGTTGGTATGTCCTCCAGAACTCTTTCCCATCAGTATGTAGTTTACATGATTGATATTCACATTATTATTGAAGGTAAGTCACATATTACTGTTTTCTAACCATCACAGCATTCTGATTAACAGGAGAAAACATCTTTTCTGTGTAGTGGAAAAACATGGAGATACCTGTTCAGTTTTGATTTATTATTCCCACATGTCTCTTTGGTAAAATGGAATGTGCTAGATGTGGTACATTACAAAAACCTTTTTACAACGTCATCATCATCATCATTGTTGTTGTTGTTGTTGTTGTTGTTGTTATTATTATTATTATTAAATATAAGTTTCAAAATGTTATAAATATATGTTAATTTATTATAATATATATTATAATTGTATAATTATAATGTAATAACATTTATATATTATAAATGTTATAATATATGTTATCCCTGCATTTAATTTGTCTGGGTAGACTTCACTGAACAAGGTAGTCTATGACATGACTGCTGCACCACTTAGGTTTCAGGACATTAAATCAGTGACTTGTGGTAAATAATTATGATAGAAGGTGCCGGTCGGTACAGAAAAGTCTGTTATATTTCAGTTCAAGTATCCAAGACCAAGGTTCCAGCTTGTGTTCTTTATGTAAGTGGATTATGGTATTAAATTGAACCAAGAGGGCTTTGCAGCATGTTGCTCTCAGGTAACTGTGGCAAAGCAAACTATGCCACCCTGTTCTTGCTTTTCAAACATCACAGATGTGGGAAGGGCGGATGTGGGAGCCAGAAGGCTATGTACAAAATAATTTTTTTCTGCTCTTTGAACAACTAACTCCCAGTGATGTGCTAAAACAGTGAAACAGTTGATTCTGGTGGTAGTGGGGAGTGCAGACAGCCAAACAAGCCAAATCATCAGCCAGCAGTAGGTGTGCTGCAGTGCATGGCCAGCTTGATTTCCTAGCGTGCACAGTCTGCTATAAATCACTTGTAGGTTGTTTTAAATCATTACATTATTAAATTATACAGATACCTTATTAAACAGTTGCATCAATTCTGCTTAAGGGAAATTTAAAAGGACATGTTTTCCTTTAATCCAATATTTTAACTAGCGTTCTATCCTTATTAATGGCCTTAACTGAGCTGGTAAAAAGCACGTATCTATTCAGGTCACAGCTCTTCAATCACAGGATTGTCCAGGTCAGACCTATCACTACTCTTAAGAAAATTTGGAGACCAGTGTGAGTTTCTTTATAAATTAACACTACCCTCTTTAAGTCTCACAACTGTCAATATAACCACTGGTCTATCTCTATTCTGTCATCAAACTTCATTCTGAAAAGGTCAGCTGTGATTCTGAGTATTTCTTGGGTAATTGCCCTGCTGGGACAATGCAAGCTATAAGTTTGTTGAGTTGTCTGACTCTGACTGTGAAAAGAAGTCAAGAGGAGCTGAGGGAAGCAATTTAGAGCACTTCAGAAGCAATTACATGCTCAGCCTTTTCCCAAGAAGGCAAACTTTGAAAATCTGTTCTCTCCTACATGTACTCGTGCTACAGCATCTTTGAAACATTGGTAGTGTTTTGAGTCATATTCGTAAGTGTAAGCAAGGGAAACACAAATTAAGTAAAATAGGTAGGTACATAATAGATTGGAAAGCAATTAACAAACGGTTCGTGGTTCAGAAGACATATAGAAACAGCTGTGTAGGGTCTCAGTATTGCAGAGCAGGATCACAAACTGAACAGATACAAAGATACTTGTTCTTGTGAAAAGACAAATGTTATTCACATGTATATGTCTACAAGGTTTTCAAAAAAATTATTCTGGTCTAATCAATATCAAGGATGCCTGATTTGGAGAACAGAATGCAGGCTGGGGCGTTGCAGTTGAAGAAGAGACTGACCAAAGAACAAGGGGGAAAAAGATAAGTGAATTGAAAAAATTAGGTCTATTTAGCCTGGGACAGCATGAACTGAAAACTGTCTTCAAAAACATACCTTCAGAAGAGAAAGTAATAAACTGTTTAAATAATTAATACCTGGCCTAGACTTAATGTAAATCATCAGAATGCTCCAGCACCAGAGCTACTTCTACATTCTGTACACTGTCCATGTTTGTTTGAGACCAGACTGACTGCTTCTCCCAGTTTTGAAAGCATAGGCCCAGGTTTCAGTTTCTCCCTGTTTTTTAAAAGAATACTAGAAGCTGTTCTGCCAGGGATTTCTGTGGGCCTGTGCTGTTGTGATGGAAAGCTGTTAAATATTTTCTTTTCACAAGAGATAAAGTTACATCTTTCAGTTAATTGGTTCTTGTATTCACAGTTTGGTTTGAGTTTTTCATCCTCACAACAGATGTTTTGTTTGGTGGTTTTCAGAAGGAGTCTAAGTCAGCAGCTAGACTTTTTCCAGGACAGCTGTATTCAAATTATAAACCATGAAGCAGATGTCAAGTATATACTGTACCTTTTGCCCTTTCACTGCCTACTGCAACCATTCATTACAAATTCCTGAGTAGGTCTTAAATTTAAATGACTTAAGTGCAAACAAACAAACTTGTACTTGCTTCCTGCCCTGCCTGTCATGCAGTGGTAGTACAGAGATGCATGTTTATGCTCAATTTGAATTTCATTTCAGTAGATAATTCCACTGGGCAGTAATTTGGGTTTAGGAGATGTCTTTTGTATCCTCTTCTTTGTTACTGCTTTGTGTCATTGTGAATGTCATTTCATGGATGACTTAATTGTGGTCTCAAAAGGTTTTGCTTGTTTATCTGTTGGCCTTCCAAAAGGGAGACAAAAATTATCATTTCTTAGCACAACAAAATACCGTGTTTCTAAATATATATAGAAAGTCACATGGTTATTAAAGCATAACAGTTATTTTTGGAGTCATGCTCGCATGGGGTGAATTTTCATGGCAGTTGTTTTCTTTTTGCTTAAATAAAATGTCTCCTGCCTCCAAATTAGGCAGCTATAATGAACCAGATTTTTTTTGAACCACATCTCATCATACACTTCCAACTGAATGGACTTTGGTTCCACTCCATTTGCTATTTTGGGGTTTTTTCTCCTAACTTTCTGTCCATTTCATTATAATGAGTCCTCCTTTTCAAGTGTGTAGATTAAATGTAGATAAAATACTTTGAAAATGAGTTCTAACACACTACAGAAAATTACAGTCTCGTGGGTAATTAAAACAAAATGCATCATAAAGGCAATGAACCAAAAATTGCAAAGCACACTAATCTGAATTTACTTTATTCTGCCAGCTTCTAACATAGAAGTGGTTTGATGATTTCTGTGTCAAAAGAAAGTATAGTAATTTTTTTTATGTTGAGAAGGACTTCAACATGAAGCAAATAAAGAAGAAAATAAAATTTGAAAATGGGATCTGAAATGTCACCATCTTTCAGAAGGACTTTGAGGGTGTTCCTTTGTGTTTCTAAAACTATAGAAAGTCCTAAGGCTGTTTTCCCCATTTCCTCATCCTAAGTTATTTAAAACATAAAGCAGTTTTTCATTCAAATGCCTCATTTTAATTCTTTTGAAGATTCGCTTTCATTAATTATGATTTGCATCTTGGCTAAAGATTTAACTGTTAGCTGACCTGTTGCAATTCTTTTCTTTTTATATTTAGTGTTAAAAAATAAAGACGTAAATTCTGAAATCATGTATTTATCTGTAAGCCTTTTATTATCATACCTACATGGAAGCTATTGAGTTATGAGTGTATAAAAAATGTACTTAGTTTGAGAAAAGTTGCCAAATTATGTACTTTAGAGATACCCTGTTTTAGGAGGAGCACACATCTTTTGGATCCATGAATATCTTCTGCTGTAGCAAGAATTACAGTATAGGAAACAGGTCAAGGATGTTGATTGTGGTCAGCAGTAATGAAACCATGATAGCATCATCCGCCATTGTCAGTGGGAATTTTCCATCACTGTCCTGTACTGATAAACACTCCTTATATCTCTCATTATCTGACATTTACTTTGACTTACAGGCTGTCCATCCATATGGATGATGAACTTCGACACATTGCACAGAATTCTCTTCAGGGCCTACTTGTTGACTTTGTTGACTGGCGGGAGGATGTACTCTTTGGTTTCACCAATTTTCTGCTACGTGAAGTGAATGATATGCATCATACCCTGCTTGATACTTCACTGAAGTTGCTGCTACAATTGCTTACGCAATGGAAGCTTGTAATACACACTCCAGGAAAAGCTTCTGAGCAGGCCAAAACCAGATCTGCAGAGGTATGGAATCAAGAGATCTGTGTCCTAACATTTTTAACTAATGGAAGGCAGAAATTGCGTTCCTTGAAACCACTGTGGTTGGTGTGTTTTGTATTTACTCACCTGAGAAGAATTCACTGTGCAAAATTTTTTTAGGTAATTAGTTCACGTGTCTTTTGAGGACAGCCATGTCCTTGTGTAATACAGCAGATGTTGTTGTTGAGCAACATAGGAGAATGCATGCCAAACTAAAATATGCACATCAACAAAAGCACGTGAAGTGAAATATCTGTATGTAGATGTGGCAGAAGGACATTTTCCCAGGGCTGAAACAGATTGATAATGCTAGTGGGAATGCTGTGAAGAGTGAAGTCAGTCTTCTTTGCCCTTGGTTGATTCCGAAACATCAAAGAACCCAATTTTTACCATAGCCTGCTGTCTCCATGTGTTACAAACATTTCTGGGAAATGAACAGCTTTTCTCCTGCTACTCCCATCTGCACTGTCCCACAGATATTTTCATAATGAGAAATAATTTTAGGCTTCTAATCTCCTAAACTAATCACTCTCAGTATGTTTTCCTTTGGGCAAACAAGATATGTGTTTTATGTCACAGAGGACCATTAATTAATAGGTAACAACAGGAGTACATAAAAATGTAGAAAAGAGAGATCCTCACATACTTTTCATTAAATATTGTTACACTTTACTGGTGAGGTTGAGTTCTAGAGGCCACCTACCTAAGGTGTTGGCTGCTACAGGACCCAAGAATGACCTGAGGACATAATATCTGGAGCAGAAAAAGTGTGGTGTTCATCATCTGACTTATTCATTCATTTTTTAGCAGAGGATGGAAAAAAGTGGGTAGATTAATTGAAAATTAGAGAGAAGGATTTGGTCAAAGGACTCTGCTCACACATTGCTTTTGTGGAACAAGGTAACCTAAAGAAATAAAACTTGATTGTTTGAGAGAACACGTCAAGTTTCCCAGTCCGGCATCTACGAGGCCTCAGCATTTTGATTTTGTATATGTCCTAGCTAAAATTGAGTATTTCTTGGAGACCTGGTTTGCAAGCACCACCACTCCATTTTGCCCCCCTTGCACTGTTCTACAGTTGATACCAAACGGATCCAGCCACAGGATACAGTCTGAAAGGAGCCCCTACTCCAACGTCCTGCACGCAGTCGAAGGATTCGCGCTGGTTCTGCTGTGTAGCTTCCAGGTTGCAACGCGGAAACTGGCTGTTCTAATCCTCAGAGAAATCCGTTCTTTATTCTTGGCCCTTGGCCAGGCAGAGGTAGGATTTTTCTCTTATGGAACTTTGAGTTAAAATTTCCCAAAGATAAAGCTCAAAACTGCTATTACAGCTGCTTTTAATGTAATAGCTGCAGTGTAGCAGGTATGCACTTAGTTTATAAAAAAGCATTTGATCTCAGCTTACTATCTCTATTTGCCTTAGCACTGCAGACATTTCTGTGGCCTCAACAATGAACATGAATGGCAAATGACCTGTATAAGCATTTGAAGGGAAATGTACAGCAACTTCTATTTTCTCTTGGAATGATGTGAATGTAAAGTACACTGTAAAACCTTTTTTACTGCATGGGTCATTTTTATATTGTCAAGATTATAAATTTATGTTGGAAACCATTCCTGTGGCATACCATTGTGGGTGAAAAAACCCACCGCATAAGACACCTTTAAGATCATTTACATACATTTTCCTTCTATAGTAACGACCTCTAAGTCTTTTTTATGGATACAGAAATATAGAGAGTCATGTTGTGTACTGGCGGTCACAGCTCAGTAAGCCATCTAAATGCCTAAGAACACAAATATGTGTGTTCATGGCAAAGGAATGCTTCAATAAACAGTAAGCTAATTTTTCAGTCTTTTGATACCAGCTATCCAAAGTCATTTGGGATTTTCTGATATGTGCTTTTGTTTCCTAAGCAGTGAGCTATGGCCACAAATTAACTTTATTTCAAACCGCAGCTTGGACTTAGTTCTGAGATTAATTTGAAAAAGACAAAATGTACCCATTGTTAACAATGAATATTTTTAGCTACTTCAGATTCATGTCATAATTTTTAGATATTTCTGTTGCATATCCCAAAAACATAAGAAGGGAAATAATTTGGTCAGGAGAGCAGTAAACTTGTGTTTTCTGTGTTATGCAGGATGATGACAGGCCTATGATTGATGTAATGGATCAGTTGAGTTCTTCTATTCTTGAAAGCTTTATTCATGTGGCTGTTTCAGATTCAGTAAGTACTACTTTACTGTCACTGCTTGTGTTTATGTAACAAATATCAGACATGAAATACTAAAAATAATACTGCTAAAAATCAAAGGAATCATACAGCTTTAAAGCTTCAGCCATCTACCCAAGAGCTCCAAGGCTCCACAATGTCCCAGACAATCTGTTCCATGAAAGTAATCCTACTATGGTTGTGGAAGATCATGCACACAGAAAAAAAGAACAGTTGAGAAAGTCTTACTGCTAGCACCACCTAAGCTGGAGGCACTTGGTAGTCACTCACTGCTATCATCTCTTTGAGAAGGGAATAAGCTTTAGCTCCCTGGTGTCCTCAGAAAGTGGCCCTGCCTGCACACCTGAGCGTAAGGACCAGAGTAATCCAGAGCTGGGGTGAATCTGTCCTTTCGCTCTCTCGGGGGCCTGATGTGTCTAACATGCATCAGAGAAAGAAGGGATTGAGCATTTTAAGTAAAGAAGTGTCAGTAGAACTGATTTTGCATCCTGTCCTAGAGATTAGTGAAAGGCTCATTTCCAAAGGGCAGGAAAAATCAGTTTGGGGCACTTTTCAGCCTCATTAATTTTAAAGCAACAAATGGTCCTTCCCACATTGAGTGCCCTTTCCAGGGCTGTGGGTTTGAGCCACATGTTGAGTGCTTAAGCCTCACACAGCCGCTCACTCACTTCCCCACCAGTGGCATGGGGGAGAGAATCGGGGGTAAAAGCTGGAGAACTCATGGGTTGAGATAAAGACAGTTTAACTGGGAAAGCAAAGCAAAACAAGGAATTAATTCACCACTTCCCACGGGCAGGCAGGTATTCAGTGATCTCCAGGAGAGCACGGCCTCATCACATATAGTGGTGACTTGGGAAGACAAATGTCCTCACTCGAAACATTCCTCTTCCTTCTTCTTCCGCCACTTCACACACTGAGGATGATGTCATACGGTCTGGAATCTGCCTTTGATCAGTTTAGGTCCCCTGTCCTGGCTGTGTCTCCTCCCAGCCGCCCAAGCACCCCCAGCATCCTCACCAGTGGGGCAGTACAAAAAGCAGAAAAGGCCTTGGCTCTGGGCATGCCCTGCTCAGCAATAACAAAAACATCTCTGTGTTATCAACCCTGTGTTCAGCACAAATCAAAACACAGCCCCATACTATCCACTGTGAAGAAAATAAACTCTACCCCAGCCAAAACCAGCACAGAAGGGGACATTAAACTGGTGGGGTAGTTGGGTCCCTCTGCATCTGAAAACAGAAATTGAGCAAGAAAGAGACTTTCTGACTTCATGATACAGGAATTAGGAAATTTGTCTGAAATAGCAGCACCTGGGTTTGGATGTTGCAGTTTGTAGAAGCTAAGGTTTGAATTTTGTGCTTTCATTCTGTTCATTAATAATAAAGCAAAGCAAATATGTTGCCTCTGTGCCTGGTTTCTGACTAGTACAGGAAGGAGTGTTAATTTATCTTTTCTCTCCTTAGACAACAATCCCATTAACACACAGTGTGGATTTGCAGTGGCTGGTGGAGTGGAATGCTGTCCTAGTAAATAGCCACTATGATGTGAAAAGTCCTTCCCATGTCTGGATTTTTGCACAGTCCGTTAAAGACCCGTGGGTTCTCTGCCTCTTCAGTTTCCTTAGGCAGGAGAATCTACCAAAGCACTGTCCTACAGCTCTCAGCTACGCTTGGCCGTACGCCTTCACGAGGCTACAGCTGATAATGCCTCTTGTGGATCCAAAGTAAGTGCCAATCTTCATTTCACTTTCTTTTATATGAGCTGGGTGATTTTAATGTAAACTTTTCTTTGGTCTCGTGTTTATCAGTCCACACATCCTGTAAGGTGCCGCACAGAAATTGGTACCACGCAGATTAAGTTTCATAATTGCAACTTGTAAGACGGAAAATTTGTTTTCTACCTTCCTTAATTTTTCCTGTGTATCATGTCGTGTTGAATTGCAGCTGGTAGATACATAGCATGTTTTATTCCCTCTTAAAATATTTTAAAATACTATAATTAAGACTTTAGTACTTGTAAATAAGACTGGAAGATTGTTTTAATAATTATAATTTATTTTTAAATTCTAGTATTCCTGTGAATGCAAAGAAAACAAGTACAGCAAGCAGTGGAGACAACTATGTAACTTTGTGGAGAAACTACCTTATTCTGTGTTTTGGAGTAGCAAAGCCCAGCATTATGAGCCCAGGGCACCTGCGTGCTTCAACACCAGAGATCATGGCTACCACCCCTGATGGAACAATGAACTACGATAATAAGGTGAGGCAGCCCCCTTACAAGTAAACTATTTGTTTAGGAGAATTTTAAGATGCGTCCACATGGAAAATCCTATCCTGATGAAAGTATTTCAGTTAGGGAATATTTTGGTATATGCAAACTACTTAACACACCTTATTAACAATTAAAACATCTGTATGATATGACGTGTTGATAAATATTTGGCAAAAGCCATGGTGGTATTTTTTGGGGTTTTTTTTTGCACTCTGGGCAATGTGCATTCAAAATATAGAAGGTCTGGACATGTGTTTTGAAGTTAGCTTTAGTTTGTTATCCTCTTTCTTTCCCTGTAGAGCACTTCAATTTGTAAATTTAAAACATTAAGCAGTGAAGCAGATTTTTGAATGCAAATTGTATTCCTGTTGCATATATGCCTGTCAGAAACAATAATATATAAAATACACTTTCAAGTAGTAGCAGGCTGAGAGGAGCAGTAGCTCCACAAATGCAGTTACTGGAATATTTTAATGAAACAACAGATCAAGTAAATTACAATAACCTGAACTAAAGCAAAGAGATTTCCCAGATGTATTTATGTGTTAGGCATTACTGAGATGATTGTCAAGTAGCTGACATCCAGTTAGACTGGTGGACTGATATCCATAATAGTAAAGTCATTCCAGCATGTTTTTAAAATATGTATTGCTTCTCAGACAGTGTTTGTAAAAAAAAAAAGTGTTTACTTAATATTGATATCCTGACAAATAAATTCAACAATATTTTAATGTATTTTAGGCTATTGTAACTCCATCTGTTGGAGTCTTACTGAAGCAGCTAGTTCCTTTGATGAGACTTGAAAGCATAGAAATAACAGAATCACTTGTATTAGGATTTGGAAGAACAAATTCCCTTGTTTTCAGGTACTTCTCCACTTATATTCTCAGTTATTTGCCTCTAATACAAGTGCTCTATTTTTTTGTAACTTAACTGTATATTTAATTTTTTATTTGCACTTTAGAGCTTCATTTTTATATGTTGGATAAAACATTTATGCTCTTCAAAGGACATTGAATTTTGTTTACAAGTATTTATGGAATTTTTTTTTATTTAGGGAATTAGTAGAAGAACTCCACCCACTAATGAAAGAAGCCTTAGAAAGAAGACCAGAGGTTAGTTGCAAAAATTAAATGTACTCATTTTTTTAAATGAAAAAATATTTTTTAAATAGTAATTCTGCCTGTTTGAAATATTAATATATTCTTTTGTACTAACTAAACAATTTCCTTAAAACCTAGTTTAACTTAAATTCTATCAGTGGCCTGAAAGTGTACAATATGGAATTCCATTCTGAGGAAAAGTTTCCCATCCAATATGGAACCTCCTGATACACAACTTGGATATACTGGAAATTGACTTTCATTATCTGAAACAAAAAAAAAGCTTTAATACATCTGGGCTGCAGACACATTTTGGAGCAGTGTTTAGATGTGCTTTTATTTTGGGGGCAGGCAGGGTCACCTATTTCAACTTCATGGAATCACAGAATGGCTGGAAGGGACCAAAGAGGTCCAACCTTCCTGCTCAGGCTGGATCATCCTGGATCAAATGGCGCAGGATTCATTCTAAGTATGATCAGTTAACTGACAAATTCATCAGAGTTTTCACCTTCATTATAACACTCTCTTTTGTTACAAGAGAAAGTAGTGCTGGAAGGGTTCCCAACAGATCTTCCAATCCCCACAAGAGAGAATTCTGTGTTCCCAAAAACCTCTGGTGATAAAATCTGTAGCCTCAGTAAGCGGTTTAGTTGCAGGATGTGTTTATGCAGCTAAACAGAAAAGCCATGGGGAGAGCTTCTGTACTGGACTCAAGTTCTGCTCAGTTTTCCCTCCTTGACTCAGTTTTGGACTACTCCATCTACCTCTAAGATAGAAATGTGAGATGGCTCATGGACAATTCTTAATAATTCTCTGTCTGGTAAATGCCCACAATCATTTCCATTCTGCATTGCTTCACACCTCAATTCAGTCATGTAGCTTCCATCCCTATGAAGTCACTGACTGAAAGGTCACTTGTTTTGATACTGGGAAGAAGTGGATTAATACCACTTAGTGCAGTCACTGGCCTCTGTCTGTGCACCATTTAAGACAACTTAGACTTGAAAAGCTTTTTCTGGAGACATACATATCAAGTGTATCCTCAGGAAAGGGATTGCTAGAATTCAGAGGTTTACTGTATGCAGTAAGAGCAAATTTAGCACATGGAATTATCAGTAGAGGAATACAAGAACAAGAGACTGCAACATTAATTTCTGTATTTTTCCTGGTATGAATAAATGGGACACCTTTCTGCAAGCAGTGCCACCTGGAAACCATACGGGAATGACTGTGTGGGCTGTGTGGCTGTAGAGAACACAGCAGGCTTCCATGTCAGCAGGCAGGTATCCAACACACCAGAAACAATGTCCTTGAACATATGCTATGACTAGGAAGAGAATTCCCAGCATGGCCAAGAGCTGCAGGGATAAACCAGAATGGACATGACACAAGATCCGCCCTGTGTGTGCTGGCACAGAGCGTGCCAGATCACCTCTGACACCGCTGCAGGAGGCAGCTGTGTCTGGTAAATACTGCATTACAATAAAACTGCTTTATTCCCTACATGTGCTTCCTGGAGCCTTAAAGGTGTAACAGGAGAAAAACAGGGCTCTGAATAGAACAAATCGAATGGCATAATTATTTGAATAAAAGCTTTGGCTGGGATGCTGCAGTTCTGCTGATTCTGGGTCAGAATTCCAGACAAAGCATCATTTTGTTCTCCTACACATCTACTGCTGGCCGTGGACAGAGCCAGAGTCCTAGAAGTGATAGACCCTTGATCTCAATATTGCTCAGTTTTGAAGAGCAAAATCTGCATTTTCTCTGAGCTTTTCTTGTTCCTTTGAGGGCAACAGCAGCTTTTTTACCTTCCAATTTTTTTCTTGCTCAGGGGAGATATAGAATACAAACAAGTCAATTTAGCCTTTCAGCAAAGAACAGGCCTTGTTGCATTCGCATCCTTCCAGGAAAGACAGGAGACAGAAAGGACAGCTTTCTAGAAGACAGTGAGATACAATGAGCCAGTTAACAAGCATGCAGCCCTGTTCTGTGGGAGGAGCGCATTCCTGTGGGCAAAACCTCTCCAGTGAACTCAGCCAACACTGGATTGGAGAGGTGTCTGCTGAGAGCTCACTTGAATGTGAGTGATGGTGTGCTGCAGTACTGCCAAGTTCAGGAATGGCTTATCACTAAGATAATCACTTCCTTGGGATATATGTTCTGCACCATAAGTGACTCCAGCCCCCAAACTAGATGACACTAAACTGACATGAACATCCCTGTTACCTGAAGATAGCATGGGGTTTTGGTACAGGAACCTTGAATATTAGTTATTTTTATCCAGAATTTCATTATTTCATTTCCACGAATGTTTTCCATAAGTACTAAGGCAGTTGTTAACAATTTTCTCAAGAATAGTTACAAAGACAAAAAAAATTGATCATACTCAGTTCTTTGTTCATACATAAGCACAATGTTATAGTGCAATATCCAAAAGTACTTGGGTTCCTTCATGAAGAAAATTCTAGAACTGGAATTCTTAAATCCCACTACGATACTGGCATTTCTGAAGCTGCAGGTTTTTAATGTGTACACCTGTGCATCTAAATATGGTTGTTATTTTAAATTCCAAGAACAAGAAACGTCGGGAGCGACGAGATCTACTAAGACTGCAGCTACTACGAATTTTTGAGCTCCTTGCTGATGCTGGTGTCATAAGCGACAGGTAGGACTATCATTCATCATAAATATTGATTTTTTACGTGAAACTATTTTCAGTGTTTGCCACACTGAGATTATGTCAGTATGTCCTTTGAAGATTGTGTGGTCTATCAGATATGGAGAGATTTGCATGCATTTCTGAAGCAAACTGTATAACTACTCTATTATTCTGTATTAATGTGCAACTTTCCTTTATTCTAGTACAAATGGAGCCTTAGAAAGAGATACACTAGCCCTTGGAGCCTTGTTCTTAGAGTATGTTGATCTGACTCGCATGCTTTTGGAGGCTGAAAATGATAAAGAAGTCGAGATCCTTAAGGATATGAGAGCACATTTCAGTGCAATGATTGCCAACTTGATTCAGTGTGTTCCAGGTATGGAGCTAAATTATGCATTTAATATACGTATTGGAAAAGTAATTTTTTTTGTTTCTTTTTTTTGTCTGTGCTTTTTTTCACTGCTTGTGAATTTTCTTATAATGAAAGTGGAATGTAGAAAAAAAAGTGTTCAGAAGTCTACTAAGATTGAAATAAAAATACCAGTAAAGCTTGATGAAGCTTGTAATAGTCATGTCTACGAATCACCTCTTTAAAAGCCTAGCAAAGAAATTGGCTGTGACCCCCGGGGGCTCCAGATTTCTTTGGCACAAGGCCATCTGACTTGATTGCCAGACTCTTCATAAACTCAGACAAGCCTTGAAAAATACAAGCAGGTGCAGACAACGTGCAGTATTAAATGCAGTGAAAAACTTGCCCAAGGTGTTGAGACAGTATCCCATGTTAACTGAGTCCAGTTGTATCATAAAGATTTATCCAGTTGATTTCATGCTTTTTATGTATTGCAATATCACTTCAGAAATATAACATAATTACATTAGCAAAAAAGCAAAAAAAACCCTTCTGTTTTAAAGGACCCAATGTAATTACTGGAAGGTGAGGTCTGAGGCTTTTTTTCTCATTTGCTCAGGTAATTCAACTGTTCAGAATATTTACCACTTATTTTTCATAAACAAAGAGCCACCAAGTTTCTTTTATTTATAGTCTCTACCTATTACTATAGTAGAGTAAGACACGTGTATTATTTAGGCTCAAATTTAAAGAATTGGAAAAGCCAAGTAAATATTTTCCACTAAAAGAATGCAGGAGCCAGTCAAAAAACCCTGATTTTATAATTAGATTCTCAAATGCTTTTCCATAGTCAGATGTACATGTTTGTATAACTGCACATTAATTCAGAACTGAAGGTTCTTAGAAATAAGACACATCTTACTCTCTTGGTTAGATTTTTTTAAAGGAGCTGAGATACTTCTGAGTAAGTGTATGTTGAGCATGTAAAACCCCCTCCCTTTTTGTAGAAATTTGAAAATTATGTCGTCATTGTGCCACATGAATGTGTATTTAATATTAATAAATCACAGCTATTTCTCTTTCTGTTCACTTAGTTCACCACAGGAGGTTTCTCTTCCCTCAGCAGAGCTTGAGGCATCACCTGTTCATCTTATTCAGTCAGTGGGCAGGACCTTTCAGTATTATGTTCACACCACTGGATCGTTACAGTGATAGAAACCACCAGATTACAAGATACCAGTATTGTGCATTAAAGGTACTAAAGTTTCACTGTACAAACCAGTAACAGCAATTTTTCAGTGAGAATACAAGTAGTTGTGGGTTCTATTTCCTTTTATTTCAAACAGTTTTGAATTGTGATGCTTGATGCCAATTTGTATGATCATGTGTAAATGTACAGTGGTATCATAGAATATAGCACTGAAGTTACATATGTTTTTCTTTGTTGACACTTTTCAAGGCTAATTTTGAAAACCAGAGTGCATTTTGAAATTTTACTTAGCTGTTCATTAATGGGTTAGCAGATTCAGCAGGGAGATCTTAGGCTCTGAAATTGGGTGTAGTTCCAATGCAGTACCTCAGGATACTGAATCTGTACCAATGTACACCTCAGCAATGCCTCCCACACTTGCCTGGAGACATGCTCAGTAATAATGGACTTCTGTGGCAAAACTAGTTGCAGCTCCCCTGCATGAGTAAGCTGGGAAAGGAATACCTTATACACTTATATAAGCTGCACCACTTGCTGTAACGCAGTTTTACTTTTTGCAGTAACATACTATTGAAACATCTGAGTATATTTAACTGTTTTTGTAGCTTGATTTGTGAATACTGGGTAAAATGACAAAATGTATCTTGAAGATAGTACTCTCTCCAAAATGCTTTGGGCATGATCTGGAATGCAGTAAAATCTATGGGAAAATAATTATTGAATTCTAGCTGTCAGCTGTTACAATTTTTACCGTGGTTCCCTCCAAACAGAAAGCAGGTGGCAGTCCTGTTAGCCTGGACTCAAATCATTCTGAAAGGTTGGTTGTGTTCCTCTCTGTGTAACTGGAGTTCCGTGTGTTTCCAGGCCATGTCAGCTGTGCTCTGCTGTGGACCTGTGTTTGATAATGTCGGTCTGTCCCCCGATGGATATCTCTACAAATGGCTCGATAACATCCTGGCTTGTCAGGATTTACGTGTAAGTACTGACCAAAATGCAGCACTGATGGACAATTACTCACAGTACTGGGTGAGTAAAGAGTTTGCAAAGGGGGTTTTTTCTTCTTAAAGAACATGTAATAGATTATTCTTGCCACTTTCCATTTCTGTGAAGATGGGCTTCGACTTTGTACCTACACAGCCACACTTCTGTAATTGTAGCTGATTGGATTGCCTCTTTGGTTAAGGAGGAGCAGACAGGTGGTTTATATTAAGTGGAGAGAGAAACAATCTTGCCTTTTTGGTGTCTTGCACGTTGTCCTGCTGTTCTCCCTAAGACTCTCCTACCAGCACACATAACTCTGCTGAGGAAAGGTAAATAGCAGAACCTAAATAAATGCATGTGAAGCAGCTAGAGGATAGAGGAAATGGTAATTGGTTAGGAAAAGAAAAGGTTGAACAATTTAAAGAAAAAATTAATAGCTGCTGAGAAAATGCTTCAGAAATTACATGGGATTTTGAAATGTTGATAGGGACAGAGCTATAAAGATCTGTGCAAGTGATATACAGTCTCTACGAGCAGTCACCTGCCCTTGGTTACAGAATATTAATAGGCCTTAGTGTTTGGTGTACCAGCACTATCCTATACTGAAAGAACACAAAGTCCAAGCCTTAGTTGTGGTGTGTTTGTAGCAGTGGTGGTGCCAAGATTAAATGATTCACAGTCTGTAGGGAGAGTCATTAGGTTGCTTGATGTAGCTGGATTAAACATACAAGTTTTCAGTCTTGTAAAAGGTATTTTTCTTTGTCTGCTTTGCTTCTATGTTAGTCAAAAGGATAAACATGAAAGTTTATCACTGTGAAATTCACATGAAGTAGGAAATCAGTTAACAGGTCAGTTAATTGATATAACAGGAAGTTGCCCAAGAACACCTATCAAGTATCTTAGATTTTCCAGAAAATCTGCTTTTTTTGTTGTTGCTGTTGTTGTGCCTAGTTTTGGAAAATTTATTTCATTTTTGTAGTCTTTGTACATACCATTTTTCAAGTGATGAGTGTTGAAACCTGAGTCACATTCTAACTCTGCTATCCCTAAAATAAATTTTTTACAAATGTTCTGAGTTCTTCTTACATATTTGAATTTTCCATTTTCGACCTGTTTTGCCTGTGGCACTCTGAGAATTTCAGAGCATGAATATCTCTGACCCCCTCAATCATGTTTGACATTTGCTCAGGTTCACCAACTTGGCTGTGAAGTTGTAGTCCTGTTGCTAGAACTGAATCCTGATCAAATCAATCTCTTCAACTGGGCTATAGATCGATGTTACACTGGATCGTACCAGCTTGCCTCTGGGTGCTTCAAAGCCATTGCAACTGTGTGTGGAAGCAGGTATTAATTAATTTATTAATACTTATTCTTTCAAATGTAAAGAAAACTGAAGGTTCAGCTCACTGTATTGTTGGGAGTTTTTGGTCACACGCATATCTTCTCAAACGCTTGATTTTCATGATTCTGAAAACTAAGTGATGTGCTTGGTAGAAGATATTCTTACTATAGGTATGTTTGAAATCTAGGGAATTTTGATACTGTTTTGCTCAGAAAGATACAAAAAAGCTACAACAGTTTTATTTGAATGTAGGTCATAAATCTGGTTTCAAAAGATTTGGCATGGTTTTTAAATTTAA
Organism: Brachypodius melanocephalos; assembly: GCA_013398615.1. Taxonomy (NCBI): domain Eukaryota; kingdom Metazoa; phylum Chordata; class Aves; order Passeriformes; family Pycnonotidae; genus Brachypodius; species Brachypodius melanocephalos. Next base: position 17,373,838 of record VZSR01003803.1, read on the forward strand.
TTTATAAAAGGAAAAATGTTTTCAATGTCAGTAGCTTGAAAGTCATTGTTTTGACATGTCATTATCTTGAAAGTCATCTCCTTTTTCTAAACTGGCTTTCATTTGATTTGTTTAGTTCCTTTCCTGTCAACTGGTATCATCATTACTGCTAATGCTGAGCAAGCACAAGCTACATGAAGACATGAATACGAATTTTGCTTTTGTGTCAGGCCTTCATAAAACTCTACCCCCTTTTTTATTTTCAAAGACAAAATTTATAGAGAAATCAAATAATGCAGTTATTTGCGTCTTATTAAAATGAATGTGAAAATTTATTCTTCACAAAGTAATTTGGCAAGAGGTGTGACCAGCATAGAGAAAACTCAATAGAGAAATAATTGGGATTTGGAAAATCAAAAATAAGTAATGTATTTCCTAGTTTTCTTGCAAAACTGTTTTCTTCTCGACAGGAACAACTAGGTTAGAGACTGCATTATATGGAGATTTTTAAAATATGAATGGAATTTTGTGTTTGCAAATTCAGTTATGTTAACAGGATTTTAATTCAATGAACGCAGGGCCATAGTTGTTTCAGCCAGTCTTTTTTCCTCAAACTGTGTTACATGTGCCACTCTGACCTAAAAATTAAACTTTTCCATTCTTACAGTGAAAACTGAGACTATGATCTTCGTGATTTATTTTGAAGGGAAAGTCCTCTTTCTAGCAAGCTGGGAATTTTTATTAATATTTGAAAGCTGTTAATAGTTTTTGCTCTATCATCTATCTAAATGTATCAGGAAACCACTGCTTAAACTACTTGTAAAACGAGCAGCAATTGATGATGTCCATCCAACTTTCTACAAAGAAGCCACTTCCCTTCATTTCTTTTCTTTTTGTGTTTATTTTTTAAGCAGTGGAAGGGCAAAGAGCCAATTACAGAGCTTGGCTTGCAGCTAGTGTATGGAATTACCAAGAATGTCCCATGCCACACATGTATCTGCCATATTAAAAAGTCCAAATAGACATCCTGCAGCCATCCAGGAGCACTGTAGCTGACATCTAGGGTGATAAATTGATGGTCCACAATTCAATCAGTGCATTTACAAATCATCATGAGAAAACAGAAACCTGTTTAGTGCAAATCCAAATATTGTTATGTGGGATTTATTCCTCTAACAATATTCTCATTAACACTTTGATATGTTTACCCTTACAATAAATGATGACTTTATAGATAGCAGACTTTTTGAAGCAGGTCTTCATGTTTAGTCTTTGAAAACAATTTTCATAGAATTGTCTAATAGCTCAGAATGTTCATGTCAGAGATAATGTCTGTTGTTCAAAGGGACTGTTTTAATTGCAGCATGGTTTAAGAAATTCTTTATCCCTGGAAATTTTCATGCTCCCCATTTTCTTTCATGGGTATCAGCCTGTCCTGTAAATAGTTGATGCTATAAATTAAAATGAATTGACAGTCATAGACACAGGTATTGCATTTCTCACTGTGGGTAACTCAGTGCATTCTGAAGCATTAGCCTAAGGTAATTATAAATAATCCTTTCTTTCTTCCTGTTCACCAGATGGTCCTTTGATCAAGCAGTGTGTATTCATAAGAGCTCCCTTTCCCATATTCTGATGGTAGAAGAGAAAAAAGATGACATTCTCTTCAGACCATATTACAGAGTAAATCAGAGTGAATATAATCTGCATTCTTCACCAGCATTCACAGAAATCTTCTCTTTATTCTTATAGGAACTATCCTTTTGATATCGTGACGCTTTTAAATTTGGTGCTGTTCAAGGCATCTGACACCAACAGAGAGATTTATGAAATTTCCATGCAACTTATGCAGGCATGTATCAGCTAATTTTTTCCTCCTGTCCTTGGAGACTTTTTTGGTGAACTTCTTATGAAGTAATGTTATTTGCCCATTAGTTTTGTTTTGAAAATAAACAACCAGTTTTGTCCTGGCTATAAAAACTTACATGAATGTTTATATAAAAATAAATGTTATAGTGTCTTTCATATTTGGAGCATGTACTCTGAAACATATAGAGCATCCTCTGATAGCTAAACTTCAAATGCTGATATTTCCTAATTTAATGTATTTCTATTGTTTCATTCCATGGTTTTGTTTGTTTGTTTGTTTTCTTTTGTCTTTTATAGATCCTCGAATCAAAGCTTTTTGTTTATTCAAAAAAGGTAGCTGAGCAAAGACCGGGCAGTATCTTGTATGGGACCCATGGTCCATTGCCACCTCTTTACAGTGTCTCACTTGCCCTTCTTTCATATGAACTAGCAAGGATGTATCCTGAACTTACCCTTCCACTTTTTTCAGGTACCTATATTTATTTGACTTATTATCTCCTTTACATTTTTGTACGAATGCTACACTGCTACCATTTTGAAACACAGTTCTGTTTATAAATTTAGCTTGACCTGGTTTTATTCTGGTTCAGGTCAAATCAGACTTAGGAATCCAATATATATTTCCTAGAGGTATTCACACAAAGTACAGAAATCCTTTTTGGGGATTCTGTGCCACTTATGTGACCTTAGGGTAACTTTGAAATTGCAAGTGCCCTGAATGAGTTAAAATGACACTGGCAAACTCTACTATGATGAGTTCTCCTGTGATTCTTCTTACACATGGATTTACATAGATTATACTTGTGAGGATATATTTCTTAGTTTTACATAAAAATGACTTTAACTTTGAGCAGATTGCTTGTGTCCAGTTCTACCAATGATTCAAATCGCTCTCTAGTAATCTCTACCTTCTGTTATTTGCCACATCTGCATGTCTCAGCATTTTTTAATTTTATCAGAATTATATATTTTCAGGATTATTGAGGAAAAATGATAAAGAATGAGCCCTGCAGGAGCACAGTTCATAATATGCCCACTGTGAGGCTATTTCTGGGAACAGTGATGTTTTGAGATATATCTGTCTGGTTTAATCAATCTTATGTGTTGCTCTAGTTTTTAAATAACAGAATGCAAATGTAATCGTGGGAATTTTTACTGGCTCTTAAAATACCTTTCTGTTGTTTTTACTCAGTCTGTAGGGGCTGGAGGGTGGGTAAAGGAACAATACATCACCCTTACATTTCTCAGTGCCCAAGATACCATGAGTTATAAATAACTGGTGTAGGGAAATTCTGATGGCTCATTTGTCATTAAGCAAATGCTGTTCATTATCTCTGTTATTGTCTGCTCATGGTGCTGTAATGACTGTGTCATTTAAAAAAAAATCTCAGATATACAGGATATTACAGTCCAAGTGAGACATCCTTTCTGTACATCTAGAATCACAGGGAGAAGAGAACAGTGTGTGTCTTCATGATTTTTAAAAACCAGGCAGTGAGTAAAAAAAGGAAATGTTTGTTCTACTGATTTTACAGAAGCATTCTGGTAGAGAGAGATAATGTGGTTCACTTTGGCAGGAAGCTGTATTTCTTATCCCAGATTTTCCAAATCCCTTTGCCTTACAGTGCCAGTTCTTTTTTTGTAAACTATATAAAGTGCTGTATACAAGCATTCCTGAACTGGCAGCCAGCTATGAATTTTATAGACATTCCCACAGGAAGTAGGATCCTAATATATGCAAGATTTTTTGTAAACTCGGTATACTAAGTGCCTTATTTAAACTATAGCTTAGAAACCTGAAGGCCAGTGAGGCATTTGTAATCTGCAGAACGTTTTTGTATATTCTCCAGAAGCTCTAAGAATTCTAGAGTAACTGAATTATCCTTTTTCCTCTTTATTGACATTGACACCTCACTTAATACATAACATGGCCCAGTAACAAGGGATGACTTTCTGTTTCTATGCCCAGACTGTGTTAGTTATTTTAGCCACAAGACATGACCACTTGCTTGCTGTTATTGAACATTAATTCCATGTTTCTCTTCAGGAAACTCAAAAACGTAGGGTTTTTTACGCTTGTGGTGTGCACAGTAAAAACCATCAGGTAGTCTAACAAACATCAGAAATGTGATTTAAACAGTGTATTTAGGGTTTCCACCATAAATTAATATGTTGTCCTTTTCAACTCTTACTATTTTAGAGGTAAGCCAGCGATTTCCAACAACACATCCAAATGGAAGGCAGATCATGCTTACCTATCTGCTGCCATGGCTTCATAATATTGAACTGGTAGACAACAGGCTGCTCCTCCCTGGCTCAAGCCCTACCACTCCAGAAGATGAACTGAAGGACAAGGATGGGGAAATAGCAGTCACAAGTGGACTAAAAGGCAATGGCTGGGGCTCACCTGAGGCCACCTCCCTGGTTCTTAATAATCTCATGTACATGACGGCCAAGGTAAAAAAAAAAAACAAACAAAGACACTAACCTGTAAAACTTTTGTTTCTTCCCTCCAGCACCAGAATTTTTACACTGGAGCAGTCTGTACCAATCAAACAAAACCTGCTTAATTTTAAGATTACTTTTTGAATTTACAGTGCTCAAGACTTTTATTTTCTTTTATGATTTAAGTCCCTCTGTGGATCAGAACCTAAATAGTTTTAAATGGAGTTTATGCTCTGAAATCTGTCAGGTAGCTTTTTAAAATACTGTTTTGTAACTTTTTACAGCATTTCACTGGGGGCTTTTTTTGCGTGAGGAAATGTTCTGAAAGAACTTGCTTTAGTTTGGAAGTCTGCATATATCAAGGAATTTGTGCATATGATTCTTTGCAGTATGGAGATGAAATTCCTGGACCAGAGATGGAAAATGTCTGGAATGCGTTGGCCAACAATGAAAAATGGAGTAACAACCTTAGGATAACACTGCAGTTCCTCATTAGTTTGTGTGGTGTTAGCAGTGATACCATCCTTTTACCCTATGTAAGTCTTTGCACTTTATTTTATTTACTGCTGATTACATAGGTTGTAGTGAAGAAAACAGCTATTTCCTGCAGAAAATTAATTTCTGTATCAAAAACGAGAAATAGCAGCATACTCCCTAACACACTGTACAAAGTTAAATGCCAGGAATAAAAGTGCCAGGAAACTGAGATTAAAAAAAGAAATTGAGTAGTTCAAATCTCAGCCTGCACCAGTGGAGCACATCCCATTGGAAGTGAGAGATGGGTTTCTCTCAAGCGAAGAGAAACTTTGCATGACTGTGAACAGGGGCACTAACAGAGACTGGCCATAAATTGTCAGAAAATGCTACATCCCCTTCATTGGCAGACCAGAGCTTTCTGTGGGACATCCCAAGAGACAGAAGATAGTTAACCTTTATAAGCTCCTTACCATATCAACTTCTGCCTCTGCATGACTATCATAAATTATCTAACAGTTGCTGCAATGTGCAACTCAAACTGTGCTGGATATTGTTATTGTTCAAGTTAAAATAAAATCAGGGCTGTCTGAGAAAACCAGGCTACTTCCATTCCCATGTTCCCTATTGCTCAGTTGCTGAGTGAAGCAGAGTCTAAATTTAGTGAATTTTCCAGCCCAATTAAAATATGTTGTTTTATTAGTTAGCCTCTTTCCATTTATTTCCCGGAAATAAATCTGAAATTACTATTAATGTGATGAAATTTATCTAAAAAGCCTCATAAACATACTTCATTTACAGTTGCTGAAATAATAGTTTGCCTAATAGTTTGACTAATATTTAACAGTCAGCAATGATGACTGCTATGGATATTCAAATAAAGAAACTAAAGAAGCCTGTAAAAATCTTCAAAATGTTATTGTTGTACCTTGGGCATCCTGTTTGTTTCCTTTCATTTGTAGGGTTTACTGTTCTATATTCTCAAATCGATGTATATATATGCCTCGCTAGTCAAAAGTAGAAAAATTTGAAAGTGGAATTGGTGTAAGAACAAGCTCAAGGTTTATATGAGAGGAAGACAAAGAGATTGATCAGAAATAAGATCTTTTCTTCAATTGTTACAGAGCCTTTCCATTCAGTGTTGACCATGCTTTGAGCAGGAGGTTAGATGAGAGACTTCCCAGCTTCTTTCCAACCTGCCTCATTCTGCAATCTATGACAGATTTGGGATTAGGCCCAAAGGTGGTCTCCATCTGTGTTGGCACAGAACAAGTGGAAATCACCTGTTAAAGCAGAAAATGAGGGCTGTTACCCTCATCTCTGACAGCTTACAAAAGGAACAGGGGCAGTTTTCTGAGAGGAAGGAGTAGTCCTGTGCTGAGTAGATGTCTGACTCCTAATGTAGCCTGACTGGAAAAGCCTGATAACCTTGTCACCTCTTGCCCAGGAGCCCCTCACACACTTTATCCCCCATCTAGATACTTGCCAAGCCAAAGCTTTCTGAAAGCACCTCCTTTTTCCATAACTGTTGCCATCCCACAGCTCTGAGCAGCCTTTCCTCAAACCCCCTCCACCCAGTGCACTTCTTTCTTCAAATTCTTTTTTTGCCTCAAAGTCTTGGATTTCACAGTCCTGTCCTCCTCCAGGACAGTACAGTCCTCTTACTTCACCAAGAGAGCAATCTGTTCTGACATCTCCAGTTTCATCTGCTCAGCATCTCCTATTTTGCCTGTGGGACTGTTCTGGTCTCCTTCCCAGGCTTCTCTGGCCGGTGGCAGCAGCAGCTGACAAGGTTCTCTTGTTTTCTACCCACCCACCCACCCAGTCTGTGTTTTGTAATGTTGAGTTAAAAGTCTGATTCTCAGATTTTGCAGAATCTGAAAAAGTTTTTAGCTTCTGTAGGAAGCCTGACTGTGCTTATGAGTCACCACTGACAGCTTTGTCTGGAGTAGGAAAATACACTGGTCTTATCACATGCATCTGCTCAGTGTTTTGCTAGTGCCCTGGAGTTTACAGATAAGAAATCCTACCTAACTCTGTTAACTACACAAGACTGCTGATACCATAAACGTGTGTCTTCCATTATCATGTAGATAACAGATACACGTTAGCAAATAAAGATCGTTTGGACAGTTTATCAGCAATGCTCCAGGTCACCTGGGCTTAAAAGACCTCAGAGCTGCAAGACTGCCGGTTTACCCATCTCCTTTAGGAGCCCTCTGTGCCCCGAGGCAGTCACCAGCTGCTTTGTGCCTTCAGCCATCTGTTCTCCCTGTGTGGGTCCAAGCCAAAAGCATGCCTGACTCACATTTTTAAAATTTTTTTTTATCATCTAAATTAATTGCTTTGTCTCTTATGTTTCCTTTAAGCATTTTTTCTCAGTGCCCCAGTACAAATTGCTGAGCTGTCCATTCTTTCACGTTATGTACTGAAAGATTTCCTAGGGTATTTACAGTTCAGAAACCTCTTCAGCAAAGACTCAGTGTTGGGAACGTGGCCCCTTCAACAGTGAGAGAAGCTGACAGTGGCACTGTGAGCCCAGCCAGAAATGAGCCTCGGGAAGGAGATGGATTTGTCTCTGGAAAGTCCCTGGGAAATTTTTAGCACAGTAGAGTAAAAGAGACTTTGCATATGTCCCTTTTCTCTAAGGAAAAAAAAAAAAAAGAGAAAGAGAAGCAGTAAGTTATTTTAATGGAAGTATTTAAGAGTATAAGAACAGCAATCCTTGGTGAGGTAAAGAGTCAGTTCATTCCAATGTATTTGCTCTCCTATAAGCGTATGTTTAGGGACATCTTTAAAACAAGCAGGCAAGCACAGAGAGATATCCCCCATATGGTTTCCCAGCTACAGCAGTTTATGAATCAAGTGGTTTTGAGCTGGAGAGAGTCTCTACTTTTAACAGTGATCAGGGTTTTTATCCTCAAGAATTCAGCCAAATTTGGTCTCAGTATCTCAACAGTCCTCGTTGCTGCAGTGCAGGTTTGAGATCTTGTTGAAAGATTTATAGAAATTTCCTGAGTTTTTATAAATGATACTCTCAGATTTTTCAAATCTGGATACATGAAGTCTGTATACATAATTGCTCTGCCTTTCTTCCATTTGCTCTCACATTGCTTACAGATATGAGTAGCAACTCAAAGCCTGGCTAACTCTTTGTGGCTTGTGATGTCTGTCCAGGAACAACACTTGCATTCTAGATCATTTCAGTACTGTAGTGTAACATCCATTGATTTCTTTGGAAATTCACCTTAGTCAGAGTTTAACAGCTGTTATTTTCTTCCACAGATAAAGAAGGTTGCAATATATCTATGTCGCAATAACACTATTCAGACAATGGAAGAACTTCTTTTTGAGCTGCAGCAGACTGACCCAGTGAACCCCATAGTCCAACATTGTGATAACCCTCCATTCTACCGTTTTGCTGCCAGTAACAAAGCCTCAGCTGCAGCTTCTGGTATGACCTGAATGTGTTCTCTTTATGCTCTCCTGCTCTTTTGAGTCTTCATCTCCTTACAAAAAACAGTCTCTTATTTTGCATCCATTCAGACCTATGTACATAAAGTACAAGTTTCAGGACCTCGTTGCATGTCTACAGTTCATTTTAATTCCTAATGATGTATATTCTTTGTTAACATGTGATTAATTATCTTAAATAGCATATTACCAGTCTTTGATGCTGTTCAGAACTCTGCCACTCCAGAAAACTTCACTCTCTAGTGGTTGTTTTACTCAGAACAAGACATCATCATTGATGCGGTGAACATGTCAGATACATCAGGCAGAGTTTCCTGAAAACTGAGAGCCTCAACAGTGTGGCAGTTCTGTTTTGAAAGGCCTAATGCCATTTTCCAAGCTGCAGTAGTCAGATATACTTAAGAACCAACCCCACATTTAACCTTGTAAATGTTTGGCCAAATCCTTGAAAAGCAGTAGACTATGTCTCTTGAGCATGAGCTTAGTTTAAGGATTAGAAGACCATCATTCTGCTGATCTACTCCTCAAAGCACATAAACTTTACAGCCTCCAGCCGTGGGAGCAGGTCCTGGTTTGTAGAAGTAAAAGTGTTCATTCATTCATATGTGTGAGTATTTGCAGAATGGTCACTTCCACTGTAGCTGCTAAAAAAACCCTGTAAGTTCTGGGCTTTTATTGCTTTGCAGATGCTGTCTGCTGCATATAACAAGTGTTCTTATTCACATCTCATCCACAGGAACCACCTCCAGCAGTAACACTGTGGTAGCTGGCCAAGATAGTTTTCCTGACGCAGAGGAGAACAGAGTGGTGAAAGAGACTGATGAAAGGTTTGTGGCTTGGGTTGCTTTCCTCCAAAATCTATGTGTTTTCCTAGACTGAGGGTGAGATATTGGACAAAGTTCTGCATTGTACTGTGAGGAACTCTGGTGCTCAGATTGATCCTAAGTGGCATTATCCCAATATATATAATTTTTTTTTTTTTAAAAAAAAAGCTGTTCTCATGATTCTAGTTCCTGACTCTTGTTTAATTGTAAAGGAACAACTGTTAAACCTGCATTCCCTGGATTGTGCTAAGTATGTCATGGTTTTGTAGGAATTATCCACAAAGGTGAAAGGAAAAAATAGGACTGTGCCCCAAATAATGACTACTAAAATCTTTATGAAAAATCAGATTTGATCACACCATTTGATTTCATGGACCGTGAGTAAAATTTCGTTTGCAGATTTATATCAGTGATTGCAAGGACACCTTTGTCTGGATGAAATATTTTACAGAGAACTATGAAAAATAACTTGCTTATAAATTATATATTCAGTTTAGACTTTTGCTACTTATGGTACACACTGACAAATGACAAATGAATAAATGCAGAGCCTAAGGGCCATCAAATCCTAGAGCATAGATATAGAGATTGTTTCTCTCACATTAATACTCTTAGTTTTGCAAGAGAACTTTGGGCAGTTTATAACAGCATTTGTCAGTTAGTGTATTAGTATTACATTAGTTACTGATAATCATTGGTATCACTTCAGTATTCCAACCCTTTCCTAAGGTTCAGGGCTTAGAGGTACAGAGATAATTATGTGAGCAAACCTTTCTGTACTTCTAAACTTTTGAATTACTTGCTCTCTCTGTGTTACAAACGAAAGTAGCATTTTGTCAGGTTAGTTATATGTGTCTGCTAATTTAAATGTAAGTAAAAACTGGCACTCTGTACTAAGTATCAAATTGATAGTAAAACAGATGTGACTCCAAGTGATGTTTTTCAACATATGCACTAGAAATGTACTTAAAAGGATAATAAAACCATTTTTTTCTTCTGATTTTTTTTTATTCTTTTCATGAATGTTTATGGCTGCATAGCTTTAAGATAAATTTTTATTTAGTTGATTTACAGCCAAGTTGAGCACATCTCTTATAGTAGTTCAGGTCAGAATTTCTTGTCTTACATAAGTTTTCAATGTGACTCCAAAAAGGTTTTTAGAATTCATATCTGCCAGAGACTTTATGATAAAAATGAAAGGAAAATTATGAAGTCCTGACACTGGTGTTCAGGATCCTGCTGAAAGACACCTCAGAAGAAAATGGAAAATAGTTTACCTGAGCCCATTGCTGGCATTTATGTTACCGAAGCTGGCTGTGAGTGCATCTGCACTTCAAAACCAGCATGTCAATCTTAGAATGTCCATTAATATTGACTTCATATGCCAGGACATATCAAATAATGAGGATCATAGATAGAATGCCTTGTATTGGATGGCTCACAATGCCTTTTTGTCAATTGTACAAGGAATTTGGTGCCTGCTTATGAGACACACATGCTTTAATGTGTGAAACAATGTGATATGTTGATGTATAGTGAAATACCCTGCACCAAGGTGTGTGAACGTTAGTAAGAAACTGAATTGAATTTTGTCTAGAAAATCTTCAGTCTTATCTTGTTTGACCCATGGTTATTTGTAATTAGTTTCCCAGCTTTGCAGGAATGGTGATGTTTTTAGATCATCACTAGTGTGTGTGAGCTGTCAGTATGGCTCCTCTCATTCCACTTCAGGCCTGATTACCCTGAGAACACAAGGTGGAGGAAGTCAAAGGAGATCACCAGGAAAAGTCAGCTTAGCATGGGTCTGTGGAAGATTTGAGCAGTTTGCTCTGGCTTTCATATTCCTTAACTTTTCTGTGAGATCTGCTCTGGCACTTGCTGGATTCTCCTCTTGAAGGGTGATCTGCTGTAGTTTTTCCTGCTTGGTACCTCTGTGGGCTTGGCTTTGGACTACCCAGTCAGTCACAGAATCACAAAATATTCTGAGCTGGAAAAGACTCACAAGGATCATGGAGTCCAACTCTGAAGTGGATGGCCCATATGGGGATTGAACGCACAGCCTTGGCATTGATAGCACCATGCTTTGGGTGTTTTATCAATTTGTCAGGAATTTACCCATGAACATGATCTGTGACAAATATTAGCTATGAACAGTTTATGTCTCAGTTTCTTCCTTCAAAAAAAATCACACATTTGCAGCAAGAGTTTCCCTTTGCTAAATTTTAAAGACTTGTGACACAGGAGCACACTTAAAACTTCTCCGAAACTGGCTGCAAAAATGTTTTGTGAAAAGAATCAGTATTACATTCATTTGCTGTCTACTCCTGTGTAAAAGTGAATGCTTAAGGAAGTATTTTTATTTCTTTTTTTTTTAAGGGTAAACAAAGTCCAGATGTTTAATGTCATTCTGTGTTTTTAATGAAGATTTTTTTTTCTTGTATTTGAAGGTTCAGTAACGTCATCAGAGCACATACCCGACTAGAATCGAGGTACAGTAATAGCTCTGGAGGATCTTATGATGATGACAAAAGTAAGTTATACTCCATTTGATGAAATTTCTGGTATTTGGTTGTAGAGGAAAACATTCTAATGACCAGCAGAACCTCTGTTTAGGTTCTGTATAAACAGTAATGTAGCATCTCCATGCAGGGAGTGTCCTTATTTTACCTCATTTTTACCTCATTTCATTAATTTACTTCGTTTAATCTGGGCTCAGTCAAACCCATTTGAAGGCCAGAGAACTTCACAGAAAGCAGCAGCAGAGAATCCTGCAGAGAGTGATGTGTTAGGCCTTTCATACATGGCAAGGCAAAAGGCTTTTAAGAGCATTAGAGCAAGTACTTTGAGTTGTGCCATTTGGCAGTACACCCCTGCAGATCAAGTGCTGTTATATGAGCATGAAAAGAGGCTCAGGAGTTTCCAAGTATGAGGTCTTATCTCCTCATTAGTTTTTATCTGTTCACTGCAACCAGTTTCTGGCTGCACTGTGCAAACGTGTGTTAGAGGGGAGATGGGGCTCCTGAGCATGCTTCTTGTTCCTTATGTATTTCTGCTAAATGGGCTGTAAATGGACACTGGTGCTCAGCAGACATTCCAAAGAAAACCAATTAACTATTGAACAATAGTGCAAAACTGGGGAGTTGGATGGTTTGACTTCATTTCTGGAGTGAATTCAATTTACAGACTTTGGCTAGGCCCTAACCAAATGTAAAAAAGGCAAGATCTTGTTATTGACTTTCATCACTGGCTTATTAAAGCCAGGTCAAGTACTGTATTGGCCATAATGTCTTGGTTTGGAATTACAGACACCGTTTTGGAACAGTATTTTAACATAAAAAGTAAAGATTTTATGTCTTTTTTAATCCAAGTGGTTTTTGGCAATACTCTTCTGCAAAATATGCAAAGACTGTAAAATACAATAAAATAGGATCATTTAATGTACACCAACAATTATTATTTGCAATTATGAAGCACAGTATTGACAAAATATTGAGTATGTACAAACTCCAGTGTTTAAATACATAAGAAAGTGTGCAACATCTTAAACTCACTGGGGTTTGGTACACTTGTCTTGGATTTTTTATGGCTTTCTAGTGCTGCAGCTACTTAAAATGCTTCACCAGATGTTAATTAAAGTGCTGCTGCTAATCTGATCTGCATGAATAATCTTTCAAGAAAGAACAGCGTTTATATTATCAGAACAGCCTTCACAAATACCTGGTTTTGACAAGAGCTTAGAGTGATAAAAGGTTAAAAAATACTGAAATTTTCTTTGCTCTTTTGGAATGTCTCCTCCAGCCAGTGCCCAAATGTTTTTCCCTGCATATACCTGCAAGCTTTGTAGTCTGTTTATATTTATGCAAAGTGTGCTTCTCACAGGGGTTCCTTTAACAAATACATGAATGAAGGAAAATAAAATATATTTTACTTAGCTAGTGACATTTGTATAGAATTCTAATAAGAGAAAGGATTTTTTTTTTACCTCTTGTCATTCTACAAGAAACATAATGCAACTTCCATTAAGAAAGCACAACTTGCTCCCTCTGACAGACAGCCCAGGCTGCAAAGGGTTTGGTGGTTTGGCTTCTCCCCTCTCTCCAGTCTACTTTAACATTCATGTATTGCTGGGGATATAAATAGGGAACACAGCTCTGCAGCACACAAACTCTTGTGTTTGTGGCAAGGATTGTATGTTTACCTTCAAGGTGATGCTTTTCTCTTTTTTTCTTGATCTGCGCATAAACCTGTGAAAACAGAAGTGAGGATCTAGGTCTTGGTGTGAACTTCATTTCACTTTTCTGTGAAGCACTTAAATTGGTAGAAATAAGTAGTTCCTGTGCAGTGCTTTTACTGTGAAAAGCATCTGGCAAACATTATCTGGTTAATTCTTAGAAGAAGAAGATGTGAAAATGCCATACTTTGCTACATTATTAAGTCATTTTATTCTTTACCTGCAGCTAATCAATCATCCTCCAGAGAGTCTAAGTAGAGGTAGATTCTTAGGTATATCTTAATCATAAAGATATAAAGTGGGCTTAAAAGCCCAGCACTTAAGAATGGGAGTTATAAAGTTGGCATTTTAGAAATAATTGGAGAAGCAGCTACTGCATTGAAAGTCTCCTGAAGATCTGGAAATCTGAAGGTGTTTTTCTAAAACTGAGAAGTGATGTGCATTAGAATAATCCAGCTCTGATACTTTTGTAGGCATCACAACAGTTTTGTTTCCCACGGGAAAGCTGACGAGCATCAGATCCATGCTGTTAAAAAAAGAAAAGAAAAGGAAAATACTGAGAGTTTCAAGGTTACCTAAAATACAAAAGTGTAACAAAACAAAACCAAAACAAAACAAACAAGCGAACAAACAAATGAAAACACAAAAAGAAGGAACAGAACAAAAAATAACGCTCCTTAAAAATTCATAAAGGGCAATGTTTGAATGTATATCAAAAACAGGCCTAGAAAGGATACTTTCCATGGCAGTGTGCCACAGACTGCCAGACCTCAGAAATAAAAACTGAACGGTAAATAAATCGAGAGGGAACAAAATACAGGAGAGATGAATGAAACTGTGCAGCTGAGACAAGACAGAAAGTGGTGGAAATAACTTACTTGACCCACATCATTGCAGATAAACAGGTGGGAGAAAAAACCCTAACGCTCATTAACAAACAGCAGCTGTCACACTAAAGCAAAATTAAATACATCTTTGAGAAATTCAAGGTATAATTCATCCCTGCTGAAGGAAAATTACCCCAAAGGTGTTTTTTCCATTCTTTATTCCTCCTTGCTAATTCAGGACATTTAACTTCTGCCTTTGTAGCGTCACTCAGCAGGGCACTGGTGAGGAGTTGCAAGAATGTGTCACTGGTACTGGGCTCCTTGCAGCAGATGGCTTCTGACAGCAGCTTTGTTGGCTGAACTTTTCCCTCATTTCTGAAGAGAAAGTCTGTTGCTTGGTGCCTTGTGATCTGGATCCAAAGCTATAAGTGACAGCAGGGATTCAGCTGCCGCTCCTACCATTCAGCGCCGTCTCCCTGGAATCTCTTTAATTTCCAGCAGCATGAAAGAGGGATTAAAAATGCATCACTTGTTATTGAACACAGGAATTTGCAAACCTCATGGCATCTTACCACATTGTTCCAAACAGCTGAACTCATATGTTAGCATAAAATCTATTTTAGTATTTCGCAAGAATAGGTAACCAGACTTGAGTTTTATGCTCTTTTTTTGAATGCTTTTCCATGCAGATGATCCTGTTTCTCCGTATACAAGCTGGTTATTGAATATTGTTGAAACCAAACAACCACATCCCCTGCCCATGCCTTACAATGGAGGATGCTGGGCACCACTTGTGGACTATCTCCCAGAAACCATCACACCCCGGGGACCCCTTCATAGGTGAGCAGTTTCTCATTCTGACATTTCAGACACTTCCTCTTAGTAGTTGACCAGCACCAATCCAACTGTCCCACCATTCAGAACATCTGAAAATCATACATTCCATTTTCTGCTGATTTCCAGTGCAAAAATCAACATGCAGTCAGAGCTCACAGTTCTACCAGATTTCTACCAGAAAGCCTATTTACAAAGTAGGACATCACTGATAAGAATAAGCATGATGAAACAACTGAAACAGAAAAGGAAATTTTCTTTTTCCCAGGCCTCTGTGCCCGTTATTCATAGCACTTTGATCTTTTATTCTAACTAGGCCATGCATATTCTGAAATTCCTCTTTTACATAATTTGTATTGACAGTAATAGGGTCTTTTTTCAGTAATAGGTACTTGTTTGGTTGATACTGTAGCTTAAGTGCTTCAGCATTAATTGTACTGAGAAGAAATGCTGCAAATCTGAAAATTTACAGATTGTGTATTTGTTCAGAAATAGGCATCCCCTTTGTGCTTTCCCTTTTCTTAGAGGTTTGAAACTGATGCTGTGGTTTAACTTCCAGGTGCAATATTGCTGTTATCTTCATGACTGAGATGGTAGTGGATCACAGTGTGAGAGAAGATTGGGCTCTTCACCTCCCTTTATTGCTACATGCTCTCTTCTTAGGTAAGACCAACAGAACAAGAAAGTATAAATGTACTCCCTCCTTTCCTTTAGTTTTGCTGAAGCTATAGAACTGTGTTTCTTAAATGTTTTATTATTTCCTCCCTCCACCCTAAAAGAAAAGGCCCAAGGCAGCTGCAGTCTGTAAATTAGTCTCAAAACTTTGAAGTTTTTTGAATATTTTGGCGAATTTCACCCAAATTTGAGAGATGTGTGGAAATTTGAAGATCAATGACTTCCTAAAATATCTCTCAAAAAATGTGTGGCATGGTCCCTGCAAGAAAAGGAGGTGAAACTCATGCCTTTGTCCAGCTTGGTTAGTGATGACAGTCTGTGCATACCTTGGACCTGGACTACTCAGGCCTGTGCTGTCTCTTGCCTTTGCAAAAATAGTCTGTAATAGCCAGGATAGCTGTGCTGCAGAAGCAGGACACAGACTGCTGGAAAGCAAAGCTTCACTAATTTCACTGCTGATGGAATACTTTATCATCAGTGTGTTCCCTTATGTACCTGAGCACCAAGGCACTGCTTTTTCCCCACTGCTGTGTCTGTTCCTGACTGTAGCACAGTTCATCTGGAGGCTGTTACCTTCCTTGTCCTGCCTTTCAACATTACAAAAACTGAGTGGCCTAATTTTTTAGCATTATAAAGCCATTCCCTGACTTCCATGGTTGATAAATAATAGTGTTCACAAATAAACACAGACAGTTGGGAAATAAATTTATCATAGCTGGTATCACAGTGCATTTCTCATTCAGTCACCATAGTTACCACTAAGTATTCACAGCCAGTCTGGGAAGAATCTGCTGACCCGCAAGCAAAAAGAGATTAAATTGGGATGTTACAGCACAGTGGTAAAATTAAGTATATGTTGAAGAAGCCAATTGTTCTCCTTTACTGCTACTCTGTTACCAACTGTTCTGCTTAAAATTTTTTGATGAAATAGGTTTTATATATCAGTACAATGATTTCACAAATGTCTGATGAAACGCAGGACTCTTAAACCAGGTCTGTGTTGGATGGGACTTCCAGAGTCAGTTTCAATATGGTATTTCACCATATATTTGCTTAAAATTTAAATTTATTTTGTGGCTGCCCATAACAACTTTCTCTTTTTTTTTTTTTTTTTTTTTTTTGTCTATTTCTGTGAACTTTCTAAGTGTAAGAGGGAGCTGAAAGAGACCTGGGTAATTTTATGGATCAAATCATTAACCATTAACTGATCAAACAACATATTTACTATGGTTTGTAACAAATGTAAGAAAACTGATGCTTACAGTTAGAAATTTTCACAAGAATAAATGAAGAACTTAAGAAGAACTAGTACAGAGCAGTGTGACCAGTTAAGGTGGCTTTAAGGAGCCATCAGGGAGCCATGCAAATAAACATATGCAGAAATAGAGTTATGATTCTAGTAATGCATTAGAAAAATATCTTTAGTGATTTGTTTGTGTAATAAGGTTTCAACATTTCAGGTTTTAATAAGGAATAAATAGAAATTTATTAATACCATATGAGACAATCCCTTGGCTAAAAGCTCTCAAGTCGGAAATGTGAAATTAAAATTAAATGTAGCAGGTAACTAAATGTAACTGGTTTAGTGGTATCTAAAGTGAGATCACAGCTTTCAGGCTTCAAGGTCAGATTCTCTAGAGTTGTTATATCTCCTTAGGGAAATTTTTCTATTCTGTAGCAGAGCTCTTGTGATGTTGTAAGGAAGTTATGCCACACATTAGCCAAAGGTATGAATGTAATTAAAAATTAAGTATTGCTGTCCTGTTGGAATGTGAGCAGGCAGATGCATCTGACTGAAAAGCAGACTAGAAACTAGTGTGTTGGCTAGCTGGAGAGCTGGTATAATTTCATTTACTGGAAGGAGTGAGAAAATATTAAAATGAAAGCATTTTGCAATGGCTGTTGAGTGGTTTGTAGCACTGTTGGTGAAGCAGGCAGGCAGACTGCTGGTTTGAACTTGCCTGTCTCTGGTGCATGAAAATCACTGCTGTTTAAAATCTCTTTTGCAACCAGTGTGAAATGAGCTGAACAACTGGACTCCTTTCCCGTGGAAATGTGTCCATTGCACAGAAGCTGACCTTCCTTGGGACTCTTACAAGTTAAGGAAGGGACCAGCCCTGGACAAGCACAAAGACTGAACTGTCCTTCTCACTTCCTAGTTAGCACATCTGTGCCAATACTTTCATACAAACTTGGGGTTTAATAGGATTTCAGCTACAGCTGTTGCCAATATATAATTTATTTTCAACTAAAAGACCTTTTTATATCCTTTCAGATGTATGTTAAAACAAGGTAGGATGGGTTCATTATCTCATGGCAGGTGGAAGTAGATGGAGAAGGGTGACTATGAGCAGAAACCTTAAGAAGCTGAAATAGAAGCAGGCAGGATGGCCACAGTTCTTTTGGAGGAGGCTTTTGTGAGATGAGTAAGACCAAGGGTCACAAGACTTGCAAAGAATTGCCCTTAGGAGCCAAAAGCATGGTGTTCAGACTATGGCAGTATGAACAGCTTCATTATTGCCGGCCAAACAAGAACCAGCATGACCAGAGTATGTTAGAAAACACCTGACTTGAAAGATCTGGTGGTTGCTGCCACATAGAGTAAGGAAATAGAAGAGGAATATATCCTGAGAAGAGAGGAGCTGAAGAAGAAAAAAGTTAACTTTTTCAGCACTGAAACTACTCTTAAACAGAAGAAAGTATGTTTAAACATACTGCAAGGTACTGAAAGAGAATCAAAATGAGATTACTAAAACAGAGTGCAGAAATATCTGTTTCCTTTGTATTTGTAGTTGGTGAACTATTCTGACTGTTTTAAAATCTTACAGACAGCAGTAGTGTAACCAAATCAGAGTCTTTCAGTGCTAGACCTTCTGTTTGAGTTCTGCATCCTGAGTTAGAGGCTAATTTCTCATGCTGCTCACTGGTAGTTGAAGTTCTTTTTTGAGTGATTTTTCTGTCAGTTCCTTTTTTAATAAATCAGTACCTGCCTCTTACAGTTTGCACTCATTCTAAACTTGATGTCTGTGCTGGAAAGCCAGATACTGTGGTAAGCAATGTTATTACAACCACCATCAAGAATACCTCATCTTTAAAGGTTTTCCAGACCTGTCAAATTAACTGCAGTGAGACAGAATGCATAAAGCTGTATTGCCACTCATCCTTTGTACCTCCTGTGTGGGACCTCAGTCTGGAAACTAAATACACACATACATTAAAGTAAAACTCTGGAATAGCACTAACTGTGTCTGTAAATCCTACATCTTTTGTTTGTTTGCACTGCTGTCATGAACTGCCTTGGAATTTTTGCTACTTCTGGAATGTGAACTTGTTTATTATTACTTCATATTCAGAGGTTGCTGTAACCTTTTCTTTTTAGGTCTTGACCATTACCGCCCAGAGGTCTTTGAGCACAGTAAAAAGCTGCTGCTTCACCTTTTGATTGCATTGTCTTGCAACAACAACTATCAAGCCATTGCATCTGTGCTCCTTCAGACCAGAGAGATGAATGAGACC
Organism: Brachypodius melanocephalos; assembly: GCA_013398615.1. Taxonomy (NCBI): domain Eukaryota; kingdom Metazoa; phylum Chordata; class Aves; order Passeriformes; family Pycnonotidae; genus Brachypodius; species Brachypodius melanocephalos. Next base: position 17,392,986 of record VZSR01003803.1, read on the forward strand.
AAGACTCTGACAGTACAGCCAGCATACTTACCTGAATATCTTTACACAGGTAATGAAGCAAAAGAAGAGCGCTCTATCATACTGTCAGGTTTTGATAAATCAAAGTAATAAAGTGGCAAGTTTGAACAGTTCCCATTAATACTAATTCCACGCCAACTACCCAAGGGGTGTGTGCAATTTATTATTAGACAACTTTTCATGATAGTGAGAAAGTTATCTAATGTAAGGCAAAATATGTAATGTAGTATTTTAAAATTAATAGTGCTAATAACTTCCTGATTCTCCTCTCAGGGATCCAGAGCTACTTTCAATGAGGGCAATGATTTCTCAACCTTAAAATAAATGAATAAATAATTCTGACACAGAAAGAGCAGCAAGAATGTGCAGCTCAGATTTTCCATTATTAAATTAAGATTCACATGACACACACCCTCCTTTATATCACTGATGCATTGCATTTCTGTCCTGAAATCTGCTTCTACATTAGGAGTCTTACTTCAGACCTCTGCTGAGGTCAATGTTCTATTACTTTTAGCAATTTATCTGTTTTTAAGGAGTTGCTTGGAACCAATTTGCAGAAAGCTGCTAATTAGATTTACTGTTGTCATATAATATTACTAAAAGCAAGTATACTGTTCAGTTTTGAAGGAATCACAGAACCAATAGAGACTTGTGGATGTAGGATTAGTTGTCATGAAGAGGGTGAGGAACTTTGCCATACAGTGAAAAATGAAAAGTAAAGATTCTTAAATCAGTGGCATTTCCATGTTTCTTTAGGAAGTAATAAGCAATTTGGCTTTTAAAAAATATTACATGATAACTTATTATTTTTTTTTCTCAGTCATGACAAAATTATTTTAAAGTAACGAGCAAAAGGGATAGGTGTTTTAGATTGATGAATTCTTTTGGCCAAAGAAATTTCATTCTGAATAACTTCTGTGAAAAATTATCTCATATGAATTTCCTGTATTGAGTTGGGTGGATTTCTTTCCCAGTGCACATCTATGAATTATTAAATACAGAAGACAATTCTTACATTAAAATTATATTACTGCTTTTCTGCCAAAATGAAAAACTGTTTTCATTCTTGTATCTAAAAATGTAATTGGTACCCTGAGTCTGGCCCTCTCGATTTCAAGAAGTTATCAAGACTTGATATTTTGGACTGGTTTTTGAGAAGCTAATATAAAGAGTGAGAGTGTGAGTGAGTCGCTATAGCAAAGAATCCTAATTGAAAATGCTTCAGCTCATGTTTGTTCCACATTATGTCAGGCAACTAAATGAAGAGTATTCTGATTTAGAGTGGATTTTGTCTTGCTCCTGTTTTTCTCACAGGGCCATTTTTTCTGTTGTAGATACAGCCTAAACATGGCTAGAAGCCTGACCTTAAGAAAACAGGTCTTGGTTTCTAATCTTAGCTCTGAAACTGCAGCAAGCTTTTGATCTAGCAGAACTCTTACTCAGGTGTTCATCCTAATGCTGAAAATGTTTTGTATGACTAGTCCAGTGGGTAGAGTTACTAAAGGTGTTGACAGAAGCCTTAAATATTTGTGTCTTGATTTCAATTACATTTGTAAAATTAGGACAGCATAATCGTTCTAAAAATTCCACCCTACAGACTTTTTCCATATCAGACTAGCCCAGAGAAGTGAACTTTGCATGCACTTTGCCAATTTCTAAATTCACTTCTAAAAAGTCCTACTTCTGACTGTAGAACACCCTAGAATATTTGTTTTCCTAGTGCTGCTGTCCTTGTATATAAAAAAAAATCTTGACTTGGATAGTTTTTGTTTTATTCTGGATTCTACACATTTCAAAACAAAGTACTGTTTTCACTCCCATCAGTATTTGAGGATTGCTGTGTTCTGTGGGTTTTCCCCGTGTTTCCCAATGGAAAGTTTCTGCTGCTGACTCTGAAAAGAGCTGCTTGGCAGACACTTTCATCTGCAAGGCTGGCCCAACAGTGCATTCCATCTTTATCTCCTCCCTTTTGGCTGGCAGGTGGCTTTGACTTTCTGCGGGAATACCAGTCATCCCCAGTGCCAGACTCCGGCTTGAGCTCCAGCTCCACCTCCTCCAGTATCAGTCTGGGAGGCAGCAGTGGGAATCTCCCACAGATTACACAAGAAGTTGAGGACATGGACACTGCTGCTGAATCAGATGAGAAAGCAAACAAATTAATTGAATTTCTGACAACCAGGTAATGCAGATAAGCAGAGGATATGTTTATACTCAAAATGCATACTTTCATGGAGCAACTTAAAGGAAAATGACTGAGCTTTAATAGTAATTACAGACCCCACTCCTCTTTTATTGATACTTACAGTAGTAGGTAGATACTTAAAAGCACTAGTGTCAGAAAAAAACCCAGAAAATAAAATCTTGTCTGACAGAAATAAAATGTTTGATTGACTGATAGTTTTATGTTCAGAAATGAACTTACAGAAGAAGCCAGATAAGCCAAAATAAGATATAAAGTGTACAGTGCATAGTGAAAGGCCATAGTGAAACTAGTATTAACCACCAGCTACAGCCAGCAGACTCTAGGCACAATGTTAAATTGAAAAACAGGGGTTTGTTTATACTGCTCTCTACACAGCTTATATTTTAAAATACAGCATAGGAATATTTATTTACTTTTATTTTAAATTCTGTTTGGTAGCCTATTTACCAGGTCATGGACCTGTAAATATCTAAGTACTTGTATAGATGATATATTTTAACTGATTAAATTTATTTCAGATAACTCAAAGACATTTTGCACTTTGTTATGTGTTTCCTTAAGGGCGTTTGGTCCACTTTGGTGCCATGAAGATATCACTCCCAAAAATCAGAACACCAAGAGTGCTGAACAGCTCACTAATTTTCTGCGCCATGTTGTATCTGTATTTAAAGATTCCAAGTCAGGTAGTAAATATTTTCCTTTCGTAACTAAAAAAATATTCCCTCACAGTCACACTTAATTTTTATCCTGTGACTTAGTAGATCTGCTTATGCAGGAGCACAGTAAATATGTCTTAACAAGGATGTATTGACATATGAAAGAATTCCTTTAAAACAGTTGTGTTAGATTAAACTGTGGCTAAATGTTGAATTGAATATTTCTTCACAGCTGTTAGTAGAAATCCTGTTGATTGATTCTGCCAGATAAAATCTCCTCTGTGTCCTGTTAGTAAAATACATCACAGCTACTAAGTAAATATACTTTGTTAAATTTCTTCTGGCAATAAAAGTTTAGTTTTCATTTGTTATGGTTTTTACAACATAGGGAATGTGCTGATTGCATTTTGAAAACCAGCAGAGTCACTAATTAAATAATTTCCAAGATCAAAGCAGAATGCAGCATCAGTATTTATAATAAAGATCTTATCCAAAGACTTCTGAAGCTACTAGAAAGACTCCAAATTCAGTTTGGCTTTAGGTTTGGGAGTTTTCAGAAGTTACTGTTGCTGCCAGCAAGAATAGTAGATGGCTTGAAAGTTTGTCCAGGAATTGTAAAAAGAAATTAAATCAGAAATTATCAATTTCAGACCCAGAATTTTGTTTTGCAGTTAATTCAGTTAATTTTCTTGCATTCTGTGCAAAATAAATGTAAAATTCTCCAAAGAACAGATGTTTCTGCACCTCCATTTCTCAGTGTTTGCAGCATATCCTCCTCACAGAGTAGGTTCAGCCTGTTTATGACCCACAGTAAAGTCTGTAATAAAAAAGGGGGGAGGAAGAAAAATGACATCCTATTCTTCTGCTTAGGTTTTCATTTGGAGCAGCATCTGAGTGAAGTTGCTTTGCAAACAGCTCTTTCAAGCTCTTCCAGACATTACGCCGGTCGCTCTTTCCAGATATTCAGGGCCCTAAAGCAGCCCCTTTCTGCACACGCATTGTCTGACCTCCTGTCGAGATTGGTGGAAGTTATTGGAGAGCATGGAGATGAGATTCAGGTATGCATGTGTAAATAATGCTTCCTAGAACTGTTGATTCGAAGCATACTTAATTTAAAATTACCATTTTTACAAGGTGTTCTGGTCTCGTGTGATGAAGAGTAGAATGTGGCCTTAGTAAAGGTTAGTTCTGAGTTTGCTGGATTCATATGTACCTTATCTAAGCCTTCATCAGGCTGTTAAAATCTTACACAGCTCTAAAGAGAACAACTAGAAAATTTTAGTAATTGTCACTCAAAATGAAATCTTCGTGATGACCTTTTTTTCCTTTTCAATTTCGTTAATTTGGACTTAAGGAATCCTTCATCTGTCTGGTGGTATAATCTCACAACATGGAGTAGACACCATCTCATTTCTCAAATGTTAACATGTTTAGGAGTAAAGAAATCTGCACCATCCATAATAATACAAAGGTTACACTGACTTAATTCAGTACAGACCTTTCACAGCACTATGATGTTCACTCTCTTTAGCTAAACAGACTGAAATCTTTACAATTTACAATCAGAGACTATTTATTGCAAGATTCAAGGCTTAATAAAGAGAAATCCTGGCTCTCAGTAAGAAATAGACTGACATCACCTCCATATTTTACCTAGGTAATGAAACTGCCACAAGATGACAGTAATACTCTGTCACAACTGCTTGTGTAGAATTTAAATCAGTGACCTGCAAGTCAGAGGTTCAGTCTGTCATTACCAGTCCCTTGGTGAGATATGTGCCCTTCTTGCATACCTTCATAGATCATTCAGAGGCAGAAAATAAAACACATTTGTAGTGACATTTTAATGTTCAGGGCAGTGGCTTTGACGTGAATGTCGGGGGTTTTTTGAGGAGAAATTATAGATTTTCAGTAGGTGTCTGTTCCTTTTATGAACTGAAGATTTTTAAATGTTACTTTATTGAATGTCTTTGTTAACATGCTTAACCTCCTGCATCAATAGGGGTATGTAATGGAGGCACTACTTACTTTGGAAGCTGCAGTGGATAATCTCTCTGACTGTTTGAAGAACAGTGATCTTTTGACGGTGTTATCACGGTAAGAATCTATTCTCCTAACTGTATTTTTTCAATGTTTCATGACATTAAGTGTGCAGTTCTGCAGTCTAATAGCAAAAACTTATATTGATAAGACTGAGCTCATTTGTAACCTTCTGAGAACCAGACTATGAGCACATTTCAGCCAAATTTTGCCATAGTTGAAATAATGTTGATAGAACTAATAAAACTTTACAATGTGTTGTAAATTCTACCTTGCTGCCATTTGGCTATAACCTACTTTAACATCCTTTAAAAATATTGTATTTTTGCACCTTTGTGTCATAAACCTGAAAATGCATCTGAGAAGGAACATGGGTTTTGTAGTACTGGTTTCATACAGTGTGTCATTCTCAGGTGAAGTATTTCCCAGGAATAAATGATCATGGTTTGGTCTCAATAGAACTAGGGAGAATTTTGTCCCATGTAAACATGGATTTTGCTTGATGTATTGACCATCTTTATGAAACCCTTGGCCTGAAAGTAGACCTTTGTATGTGGAGGGAAGTCACAGGCTCCCTCTGTAACATGGCTGTTGATAGTACTGAGGGAGATGAATGTCTATCTGACTCCTAATAGCAGAATAGGTAACTATTTTTTAAAATACTGGTTAAAAGTTACCGTGCTTTACCTGCAGCACAAAAATACCAGGGCTGCTATTTCTGCAGCTAGCAGACAGGGTTCTGTGCCATGGCAGAACCCTAGGAGTGCCTTGGGGCAGAGTAGAGCAGGGTAAATAGATTTCTGCTTCCTAACTAAAAACTGTTTATCTTTCTTTGGTGTACATTTCCGCAAAGAGCAAGATGGAACAAAGAGCAGAAAACACTCCAGAAAGCAGTGGGATGAAATATACTTTACCCTGTCACTTGTTTATAGGATAAGATTCTCTTCAAGTACTATAGGCAGTAGAGACTCATAGTGTATGAGGTAGGAATAGGATCAGAGTCAGGAATTAGCTGTTCTCATGAACAAACTCTCCTTGTGTGTATTAACACAGCATGTTCCTCTGAGCAGATAATTGATAGGTATTGTCTGGATCATTGCATGGTAGTCCATGAGGAGGCATTAGTCATTGAAACTGAAGCATCTACACTTTCTGTAAACCATCTTGAAGAGATGTTAGAATACAGGCAGGATAGGATGCAATGACAAAAAAATTTCAGAAGGACCTGTACTGGCAAGAGCCTAGACAACCAACCACATGACAGATTTCTTGAGGATAATGGGGTGTATTTGTGGTTCTGATTAAGATATGCTGGTTTTTCTGCCCACAGTTCTCACATTACCCAGCAAACAACTGTGCGTTTGCCTGCCAGCTGCCTGCAGCCAAGTTCAGGGCTTGTTTCATTGATGAGGGCACTTTAAAGACCAAAGGTGTTTTCAGTTCTGCCCCTGTCCCATTGGGAAGTGCCATAAGTCACTTCACTGCTCTCATTTCTTATCCCCATGTCATTCTTGCCTATGTAGACTGTAGGCTATCCTGCTCTGGTTTGGTGCAGTGCCATGTGAATCTCATCTCTGTCAGGTCTGTGGGCCTGAGTCTGTCTTCTGGAAAAAAGAAGGCAGGCTGCAATAGATGGTTTGGTGTTCTACTTCTCCCATTTAAATATTTATTTACAGTCCGATAAGTACTTAGCTTGCATCTAGTATGTGCCCTTTCCAGCTGTGCATTCACACAATGTAATGGATGTTATAAATCTCGGTTTCAGTTCATCTTCACCAGATTTAACATCAAACACTAAGCTGACTGCAAACAGGAAGAGCACGGGGCAGCTGAATATGAATCCTGCAAGTGGCAACACAGCCACTGCTGAACGAAGCAGACACCAGAGGAGCTTTTCTGTGCCCAAAAAGTTTGGAGATGTGGACAAGTCCTCGGACCCACCACGCAGTGCCACACTAGACAGAATTCAAGCATGTACCCAGCAAGGCCTGTCCTCTAAAACAAGAAGTTCGTCCTCTCTAAAGGACAGTCTCACCGATCCATCCCATATCAACAATCCAACCAACCTACTGGCCACCATCTTCTGGGTTGCTGTGGCTTTGATGGAATCTGATTTTGAGTTTGAGTACCTAATGGCACTGCGGTTGCTGAATAAACTTCTGGCTCATTTGCCACTAGATAAAGCTGAAAACAGGGAGAAGTTAGAGAAGCTGCAAGGGCAGCTGAAATGGGCAGATTTCTCAGGACTTCAGCAACTACTCCTGAAAGGATTCACTTCCCTCACTACCACTGACCTCACACTCCAGCTCTTCAGTTTGCTGACACCAGTGTCTCGAATATCCATGGTGGATTCCTCTCAAGCTATAGGTAAAACCATTCTGCTTTCCTCTCTTTGAGTTTCTGTTGCATTGACGTTTGGTGACAGACTCCTTTCAGCTCTCTGAACAAAACCAAAAATAACAATTTTTCTTTCTCTTTGAATGTAGCATAATGTACTTTTGCTTTGAGCTGAGTGAGCTTTTTTTGAAATTTCATAGAAATAATGCCCTGTTTCTAGAAAGTGAATCCATTGCACAATAAGGTTTTGGAGGAGAGAAATCATGTATTATTTAGCATTTCATTTCTACAGCTACAGCAGCATATAAAGTTTCTGATTGATGACAAAGTAAACATGTAAGGAGATACTGTCAAAACTTCTGTTACCTGCTTTGGTCAGTTTTTCTGTTCAATTGTTTTCAGACTATGTCAAACTGCTTGATTTTAAATTAGTATTTCATGGTATTTTCTGTAAAAATATAAATATCAAAAACTCTTGTACACTCTAGATAAACTACAATAGCACAATAGTGAGTGAGGAGAGAGGTCTGGGTTATAGGGAAATAAGGTAGCGTTTTGAAATTCCCCATTATTTAGCTGAGGTTGTGGCCACTTCTTAATTATATTTCCTGAGAAGAGTTTCCACATTGTTCCAGATTTTTACTCTTCTCTTTTGGTCAGAAATACAGATACTAAGGCAAGTGTCCAGGCTTTACAACTAAGTCATAACAGCCTAGACACAGAGTAAAGGGATGAATGCCATTAACAACCTGCCCATCCCTAAGCACATGTGTGGTGCCTGTGTTCCAGGCTTTGGTTGAGCAATTCCCACATTGAATTGCTGTGACAGTACCACCTGGAGGTTCCTTTTCCCTGAATACAGAGGAGGAATAGGGAAACCATGATCCTAATTTCAGCAACTTGTTTAATTGCATAGAATGAGTGGGAATAAATGGTTAGAAATTTATTTTCATAGAAAAAATTCTTTCTTTTCAAAGAGCAGGTTGTGTCCAGATACAATTAGTTGAGTTATGAGCTCCCACCTGAACTAGAGCAGCTTTTGTTATTGCTCTCTGTTACAACTGCTGCAGGTATTTCATCAACTACCTTGAGCTATGAGTTGGTGCAGAAGAACTGAATCCCAGTTCCAGACAGCACTGAAGCCAATTACAGCACTGGAACTTGATGCATTATTATTGCTTTGAATAGTATAAAACAATGGAAGCTGTGCCTGGCAGCTGACCAGAACAGTTGTTTATTAATCAATACTCACTGAATTTCTTTTTGTGTTTTAGCAGGTGTAGTGAAAACACCACTGGTTAAGCATGTCAATAAGCCAGTTAAGTGGAAGAGATAAAAATGATCCCTAACAGGAATGTGCAGTAGCATTTGCAGAAATAGGCTCATGCTCTACAAGAGTATTGTTGCCTAAATGACATACTGGATTTTCAAATTAAGGCCCCTTTAAGACAAAAGTGGTATGGCCAGTGGTGTGACCAACTTGACAGGATCTGTGTGAGTTTATGGCTAATGTAATATTGAAACCATGACCTCTCATGAAACACCAGCTTAAAGATCACTGTGGCTTTTGCTGTCCAGAATATATGTTTTGTTCTGTATTTTCTTGTTCTAGGATTTCCACTGAATGTTTTGTGTCTCCTGCCCCATTTAATTCAGCATTTTGACAGCCCAAACCAGTTTTGTAAAGATATAGCCGAAAGGATTGCTCAGGTATCAAAATCATTTGCTGTTTTGTACATCCTTAAACCCTGTAAATGCAGTTGCCTTGTTCTTGGTATGTCTTGACATTTATATTTAATTAGGTTTGTTTGGAGGAGAAGAATCCCAAGCTCTCAAATCTTGCACACGTCATGACCCTTTATAAAACACACAGCTATACAAGGGACTGTGCTACCTGGGTCAATGTGGTTTGCCGTTACCTTCATGAAGCGTTTGCCGATATTACTCTGAGCATGGTTACATATTTGGCTGAGGTAAGTCTTCAAAAACTTTTTACTGTTCTGACTCTTCTGTTGCCCAACAGCCCAAAGAGATGAAGTGTGCCAGCAAATTTCTAGGAGCTATGCATCTGTTTTTTATTATTAAAAATTAAAAGCAGAAATTGGCAGAAAAAAAGCAGAATTACTTTTAAAAAATCGATATTGAACACTGAAACAAAAGCTGATACATCTTAAAGTAGATTCCTTCATCAGCCAGTTGGATTTTCCTCTGTGAGAGTAGGAGGAACTGGACATTTATTTAGATCCCACCGAGGAAAATCAGAAGACTAACTCCACAATGGGCTTTCCAGCATAATAAGATACCATCTGCTATATAAGGATCTAGTTCTTGATACAAATTTGTATGCATTCCTCTAATACTGAATGGTATCATCTTGCTGCAAAGGTTTTCCTGTGCTCCTTGTTTATTCCTAATATTTTTCCCGTGTGGAGTATAGTGCTGATGCAGTGTTGTTACTGGGGGTCAAGGTTCAGTTCTGCTCTTCAGCATAAGGCTGCTTGGTATTCTGCCCCCCACTGTCAGATCACTTTCAGGAGGACAATATTTTCTTACAGAGTTCTCAGATTTATCCCTTCCCTGCTCAGTTGCCTTCAGTCTCTCCTCTCATTCAGGGAGAAGACAGTTCTGTATTCACGGAATCACAGAATCATTTTTAGGCTTGAAAAGACCTTTGAGATCATCAAGTCCACCCCCAAATCTAACACTGCCAAGTCCACCACTAGACCATTTCCCTCACTGCCACATTTACACATCTTTTAAATATCTCCAGGGATGGTGAGTCAACCCTTTTCTTGGGCAGCCTGTTCCAATGCTGGGCAACTGTTTTCAAGGAATTTTTCTGAACAGTCAATCTAAACCTTCCCTGGCTTGACTTGAGACCATTTCCTCTTATACTGTCAATTGGTACTCTGGAGAAGAGGTTGACACCTACCTCTCTACATAAATTAACTGGCATCTGCCAAAGGATCTCCAAAAAACCCTCAGGCATCTCTGATACTGGCTATTCACAAATTTTCAAGAGCCTGAAAAGCCAAGTGCTGCTCCCACACTCACTTAAGGCTTCAGAGCAATCTTGGCCCTGCTACGTCAGGCTGCAGTTCCTCACCTTGCTTGCACATGGAGGCTCTAAGTAAACAATTGTGTATGATCTTAAGTGATGGTGAAAGCCACTGACTCTCCTGTAGGAACCTTAAACGGGACCTTGAGGTTTTCCAGTCTCTTTTCAAGTCCACATACTCTGGAGAACTATTAGCTCTTCAAATGCAGAGCTCTTCATGACATTGAACCCTCCAGAGTCAAGTGTCTTCTTCACAGTGGAAGCTTGTATTCCTAATTTAAAAAATGCTATTAAAACTATATATAAACTTTTGTAATAAAAACATGCTATAAAAATGTAAGTGTTCAAATTCTTTCTCCTTTGCTTTCCCATCCTTAGGAAAGCAGTTGCTCCTCTGTTTTCCCTTCAGTGCTCTCTGTACAGTCACTAGTGCTGTACCACCTCCACAGAGACCACTGCTCATGACCCTCCTCCCCCTGGGATGGGTTGAGACATACATGAGGAGACTCTTTTCTGCACAGTTCCCCCTTGCTGTAGATTGGCACCACCTACTGTATCAACAGCAAGCCAGGCAGCTTTTTTACTGTAATTAAAACACATTCCTCACATAGCACCACCAGCAGCAGGGTGACAGAGTTGTAAGCAATTACTTCCTTTTTCTGTATTTACCTTGAGTACAGCTCTGTTGAGTCATGTCTGGAGAATATTTATATGGGCAAAGAGTAGCTGCCAGTCTGGTGGTGTAGCAAAAGACAAGAAACTATCTTATTCAGCCTGCTGTGGCCTTGAATTTATTTTTTTTTTCCATCTTTCAGAATGTTTCCTGTTTTCTTCTTAGTTAATCCCCAGGCCAGGATAAACAATGTGCCCCTGTCTCCTGTAAAACAGCTATGGGGTATACTGTCAATTGGTAAAGCCAAATAGGTTAAACAGCCCCACTGGGCAACCTGCTCTTGAATGTTAAAGCCATGTACAGGCTCCAGCTTTAACAATCCTGGTTCAGTCCCCAAGGCTTGGGACAGAGGGAAAATTGTGAGACAGGCAGTGCTTAAGAATAACAAAGGAAATTGTATTGCAACAGTGACCCTTCCAAACACATAAGTAGCTTCAGAAGGAGACACTGTACCAAAAATTAAGACTATGAAAACAAATGCTCTCACTGCATGGTAGAAGTTTCAATTATTGCCATTCAGATCAAATTTTGTATTTAACCTATTTGATGGTAGGTCATTGCTTGTCATCAAGGGGTATGATTCTAGCACAAAATAAACCATTTGAGGTCTGTTATTATCCAAATCCTACAGTGACAGGTAGTGCTCCTTACTTAGTTTTACATATGCTCCATTCATGAAAAATTGTAATTTCTTCTAGAAAACTACTGGGAGATCTCAATGTACAGATGAGGAAAAATCACTATTCAGTAGTGCAATAGAACTCTCAGCCTCCACAACCAAAATCAGATCAGCACACAAACATATTACTGAAAGCTTACTTTACTTTTATGCTAGATTTTTGCAGATTAATTTTTTTAAAATTTAAACTTTAATCATGACAGCACACTCATTCTAGGAGCATATTTGAATTGGCATGGGTCATGTTAAACTGGTGACTCATTAAGTCCAGGGTCATGATCAAACTTAAGTAGCTAATGCTATTAGTAGAGAAGAATGGACAAGAATCCCTAGTGCATAGTAATATGCTTATGGTAGATTTTTCCACCTCCTCCTTGTTAGATGGAGGATTGCTTGTGATAAAAACGTAAGCATTTATAACCTGTTCAAAACCAAAGAATCAGTAGAAACTAAACCATCTGTATTGCCAGGGGAAGCATGCCCTAGATAAGGCATTAATCTGAGTTTGCCTGCATGGCATTGCCTCAGAGCTGAGTATCTCTTCTCACTCCCTGCCAGATTGGGAGGGGCACAGGGAACTGTCTCCTGTGGTAGCAGCCCAGGCAGCCCTTGAAAGAGAAGGCTCTCTTCTCCACTTAGTTCTGGGTTGGTTGTTGCTTCAGGAAGGGGGCAAATGTTGCTAATGCAATGTGGGTTTCTGAGCCCAGATAAGACCACAGAAGTTAACATACAGAACAAGAATCTACAACTCTTCAAAACAGCTAATATGTACAAGAGTTTAAAAAAATTAATTCTGGAATCTGTTGTATTTCTTTTTACAAATACAATGGAAACTCTTTGTCCTGGAATTCTCTTATCCAAAGGAAATGTTACCACAACTCCATCTTGCTGCTATTTCTGTTACTTCTGGCAGCAACAGAATTCATATCACACTAAAGGCATGTTAAGGTTGCTATTCTTTTTTCAAACAGAAATACTCTTTCTTATTGCAAATTTGTTATGTATTTAAGGACACACTTGGACTGCCAACTGCCACATATATTCATCTGAGCAAGTGAAAACTGACACAGTCCACAAATATGTCAGGTTTTAGGGCCAAGAGCTGTTTCAGTCAACAAATTCTTTTGACAGTAAATTTATACAAACTGTAATAGACATTACAAACTTTCAGAGATAACGTTCCTGTAACAGCTTTCTAAACAGCATTTAAGACAAAATTCCCATTATTTCCCAAGAATTCCTTTTGCTATCCCAAAAGGGATTGACTGATGCAGTAGCCTCAGACAGAGAACAAAAAAAATTCTGTCATCCAGATAGTTTCTTCTAATCCTACGCTGATAGTATACTGGCTGATGTGCTGCATCACATAAACTATTTGCAAACAAGGAATCAAACTTTCCATTGCAAGATCCTAATAGAAGGCAAAAAACCCTCTAGTAAAAGTGTAAAAATGTTTTGAAGAAGAATTGCTAAGCACATTTTCTCTCTCAATAAAATTGCTAAGCACATTTTCTCTCTCTTTCCATTGCAAGATCCTAATAGAAGGCAAAAAACCCTCTAGTAAAAGAGTAAAAGTGTTTTGAAGAAGAATTGCTAAGCACATTTTCTCTCTCAATAAAAGTATCTGAGGGGCTGAAGATGTCTTAGGGCTGAAGCAGGTTGCCATGTACCTTTAATTTAAAAATTCTTCCTGTCTATTTGTAGGGATATAGATAATTATAATGAGTTGACTTTATCATGCTGTTAATGGAATTCACTCGCTTTGTTTTACGAATCACTAATTGCTACTCACTTTTGCTGATGGAAGAAATCAGAAGCTATTTAGTGGGATAAAATAGGTTCCATTTGCACTGGCATGAAACATTCTCATTCAATAAAAGGAGAAAACTTATCCTCCTATATCCTTAGAAGGATATCTAAAGAATTGCTAAAGTCCACTTGGATAAGAACTGAAATTTTTCTCTGATGGAAGGCAGGAGGCAGCTTAGAATTTTTATAAGCATTTTTTTTCTAGAATCCAGTAACTCTAATAGCCAGTGTTATGACTTTTTTGTCAGCCTGAATTGGGAGGATGGTGTCTAGTATTGAGGCTCTGATAACCTCCAGCAAAAACATTTGATTGCCTCTGAAGTTTGTGGGGTGGGACAGTGCCTGTCACCAGTGAAAGAACATGCTGCCTGCCAGGAAATTTTCAGCTGAGGTATTTCACACACATACAGACAAATCATGGCTGTCCCTGTGCCTCTGGAATTACTGTCACACATAAGTATGAGCACAGTTGCATGTCCAAGGTTCATTGTGGTATTCCAGGAGCTACACTCAGGAGCCTGAAAATTCCAGGATTTAGATCAAGCCCTTCTTTATATTACTCTCTACAGTAAGAGAGCCCAGGGACTCCACCTACTCCTAAACAGAAAATGTTTCTTTGGCACTTACAGCCAGTGAGCACTGGCAGTGAAATACATTTGATAAATATTTATTGATGTCTGAATAGTAGTAGTTTTGTTTCTTCAGCAAGTTTTCTTTTTTCTCACTGACTTCCAGCAAATGTAGACATAAAAAAGATCCTCCCCTGTTTTTATTGGATGTGCTTACCCAGTTACAGTGTAAAATTTACCTACCAATTTACTCAACTGCTGGATGTGTTTTCTGGATAAGTTAGGGCAGGCATATATAAAATAAACCAGGCTGGCATTTGGCTCCCAACTTAAGCTCTTTTTTTTACTTCATGCCTGTGTCATCATCAGTTGTGAAATTATTGTAAAATGGCATTGCAAAATCAGTGAGTGAAAAGAGATGAAGAGTACAATTGCTGTTTGTGAAACTAGTAGCTTTTTACTTAAGAAAGAACGTCTCAAAATTTTATTATATTCACTTTTCTTTTAACAGCTACTAGAAAAGGGCCTTCCTAGTATGCAACAGTCCCTCTTACAAATGATCTACAGCCTTCTTAGTTATATGGACCTGTCAGCTATTCCTGTGAAGCAGTTTAACATGGAAGTGCTAAAAACCATTGAAAAATACATACAGGTAAATACCATATCATTTTTATATTAATACAGGAACTTAGCAGCATTTACTACTGTAAGTTGGTTTTCTCTGTAAGAATTTGACTAGATTAGCAGGGAGGGCTGCAAGTGTCTGGTGTGGTTCAAAGTTTGTAAACATCCTGATGTCTCATAACCTGTGCATCCCCAGAGAAGATGCCTGGCTGTGTGTTCACTGTGGGGGAAGGTTGGGCTTCAGCCTTGGAATACCTGGGAGCAACCTTAATACCACTCAGAGCCTGAGTGACCATTCTTTAATTATCAGCACAAGGGAGATGTGGCAGAAGCACTTCTCTTCAAAGACCTCTGTACATAGTTCTTGACAAGTGAAAAGTACATGGGAGTACTAGGAATTCACAGAGGTAAAAAACCTGTGTCATTATCTTTTTTATTAAATGGGGATTCTGCTACGGCCCTTATATTTATTCATACTGATTAAGACATTCAGGTAGGAGATTTTAAATCCTCTGCCAAGTTGGCTTTGTCCACAGGTCTCCCAGCTTGTGGGCCAGTTCCCTAACAGTGACACCTTAGGCAAGTCTTGGTCTCTGATGTTGAAATTATTCTGCAATTACACACCTTGTCACTGGCCAAGAGAGACAAAGAATATGGATATTCCAATTCTACATTTTAATTATGTGGTAAAAATATTACAAATGTACAATGTAAATAATCTTGCATGTGTGCGAATCCTGCTTTCTGTTTGCTGAGTAAATATGTTATTTCTAGAGCATTCACTGGAGAGAAGCCTTGAATATCCTGAAATTGGTAGTTTCTCGATCTGCCAGTTTAGTTCTACCTTCCTATCAACATAGTGATCTCTCAAAGATGGAAATACATCGAGTGTGGAACAGTGCCTCTAAGGAACTACCAGGGAAGACTTTGGAGTTTCATTTTGATATTTCAGAGGTATTTTTTGTAGTTTTGCTGCTCAACACCTTAGTTCTGACTTCTGACTGGACTCTCTTACAGCAGTCTTTATCCTGCAAACCCTTGTAACTTTATAGAACTGAATTGTCCTAGTGACTTTAATGGGCAACTCACTTTATTGTGTAAGAGGCTGCAGAATTATTTGCAGCATTATAGATTATTTCATGTAGATAATAGTGAGCTGCTGAGGTTAAAAGGAAATACAAGCATAAAAAGGCTTGTACGTGGTACTGTTTGCTTTCCTGTCAGTATAGTTCTAGAAAATGCTGAGCATCCTATTGTCAGTCCAAGAAAGCATTTCAGTACCTGTTGGAAAAGGGCCAAAGTGTTCAGCACTCTTAGGAAAATAAATTAAAAATATGCAAGAAGCGCAGATTTGAAATTAACTTTGTAAGCTTTCTTGGGTTTTTGCCGGTTCTTATGTCAGGACCTTGTGTGGCAGCCGCTTTGAACATTATCTGTCCGTGAACATAAACTCTGGCTACTGAGTGTGCCAGTTGCTACTCAGACATTCACAGTGGAAAATAAGAAACACACCAGGTGATGTGAAATTTGCTGCACTCCCTTGTTTTATCCCTGTATGTGATCTTCAAAATAATCTTTTCCTCCAACCGAAGCAATATGGCTCTTCTAAGTTCATCCTGAAGCAGGATGCTACTGAATAACTCCTCTCTGTTTAAGACTCCAATTATTGGGAGGCGATATGATGAGCTGCAGAGTTCTTCTGGGAGGGATGGTAAACCCAGGGCAATGGCTGTCACCCGAAGCACTTCTTCAACCTCTTCAGGATCTAACTCCAATGTCCTTGTTCCTGTGAGCTGGAAGAGACCCCAGTACTCTCAGGTAGGTAGCCCACTATTCCTTAGCAAGTTGCAGTGCTTGGGTCCTTAAATGCCTGTGCCCTCTGTGAGCTGTGGAGTGCTCCTGGATGCCTGGTGCGGTGGCAGCACAACATCTGACCCTGTGTGCTGAGTGTCTTTCTTGGACTCAGAAATGGACTGCTGTATGTCCATCTTCTATTCCAAAGCTGTTTTTCTTTCAACTTGCAGGAAATGCGTCTCTTTTAAGGCCTCTTAAGTCTAGGTCAGATTTAAGTAAGCACAACAGATGAGATCAGACACTAGCAAGGGGAGCAGGTAGATAGCTTGTGCAACTTTTAAAGTTGCTTTCTTGGGAAATTCAATAAAAAGAGCAATTTTCCTAGAAGTGATGTTTGATTACCTTAATGATTTTGGTTATCTGCCGGTTAAAATAAAGCCACGCAGAATAAATTTAATTTTTGCTCTTTTCTCTTATTTGATATAGCAGGTTATATAGCAGTGACTCAGGCACAATTCTGAAAAAAAATATTATGCATGTGCTTAGTTTTAGACCTCTGAACTGTCTTTTTTGAAATTATGCATATGATCCAGTGTTTCCTTAATGTACTCAATGGAATTTATAGGCTAATTTAAATACAATAAACAGCAAAATCATCAACAGTTATTTTTATGTTTCCTTGATACATAGTTACTCTGAAAACAATCCTTCGAGCATTTAATGACTAATGCTTTGGTTGGTTCCTCCTAATTAAAAATTGCTACTGTATGTTTCTAGCCACTGGGAGAATGGGTGGTTAAAAATGCTCACTTGAGAAACATCTTGTTTTCTAGAAAAGAACAAAGGAAAAGCTGGTGCATGTCCTTTCCCTGTGTGGTCAGGAAGTTGGGCTGAGTAAAAACCCTTCAGTAAGTAGCCTTGTATTGGCCAGCTTTTTGTTCCATCGTGTCCTAAGCTTTGAAAGTGAAGAACTGTGTTTCCCAGAGTTGCTGACCAGATTTGCATAGTTTTGGAGTCACTGCTGTCATTAGCCTTTGTACTGGCCCAGGCTGTGTTTCTCAGCATATGGACCAGGGGGTGAATGGCCCTTTCACTTAAAGAAGATTCACTTTGAGAGCTTTGTGTGCTTTTCCTCTGAGAATCTGTGATGCTGTAGGTTTTACTTATGCCATCTCAGTGGGTAGAGAGTAATGATCTCTGTATTACCAATCCAGAACCCTTTTTAAGGAAAAAAATAAATTACAGAAATAAAATGGGAGGGGAAAGGGTGTGTGTGTCTGCTTTTTCCAGTAGACACCAGTTCTGATGTTACTCTTTAAAAATCAGTGTTATCTGGTACCAGGAAAAGGGTGATTGATCACCCAGGGAGGGAAGCTCTTAAAATATTTATTAAATATTTTCTATAGAAGAAAGAAAAATCTCTGAATGTTTTTGAACATGGTGCGTGTCACTTGCATTATGGAGAACAGGTCCTTTGTTTAAGACGGGAACTGTTTAATTTTTGCAACTGAATTGCAGATACAAGAATACTCAGTAGGAAAGAAAAAATTATAGTTTGTTGTATTTTCCCATCTTGACATATTTTTTTAACAACTTGTTAACTGGAGGGGGTTTTTTTAATAAACTTACTATATCATCCCCTTGACAGTATTTTCTCTGCTAAATTCTCTGAATTTCGTTCCTATATATGTCTATAAACATCCAGGCAACATCAATCTGCAGCCATTAGGAGGTAGCTGTAATATTCTTGGATGTGTTCCCACAGTGTGAAGTTGTTTCTTTGTACAAGTTTAATCTGGAGGCACCTGTCCAACATAAATAATAAAGAGTGTTCTAAAAATACTCAGTGAAGGAATTAGGTGTGTACTGGAAATACAGTCTTCTGAATAACCAATTAGAGCTTTTAGGAAGAAACAACCAGAGGGAACAGTTTGTAACAAAAGAAATCCTTTGAATTTAGGTGATTTTTTCTTCCTGTGGTGATTTGGATCTGATTGAGCACCAGACGAGCTTGGTCTCTTCAGAAGACGGAACAAGGGAGCAGGAGAACATGGACGATTCAAACAGTGAACAGCAATTCAGAGTCTTTAGGGACTTTGATTTCCTAGATGTTGAGCTGGAAGATGGGGAGGTACAGTATATTTTCTCTGAAACAGCTTTTTTTATTAAAACACTTACATACTCCTTCTGCTAAAGACTTCTCTTCTTGTAACATAAAACTTTTAACTGTGTAACTATAAACGTACTTTTAAGTTCAGGTTATTTATGATCTTCACTTAGTGTTTATGTCAGTAGCATAACAGTAAAAAGACTACCACACCCTTCCTTTCTGAATCTGCTTTAGGAAACATTGCAAAACTGGTAGTGGAAAATAGAGCCTCTGTTCTAGTACCTTTTTTTTGGTGAATTTACTTTTAGGTGAACTTACTTCAAATACAATTTATAAAAATCTAAATTGTTAGGAAAATATATATATATTTGCTGATTAAAAACTTTTGAAAGGAAATGGTTCGAAATTGTTGGTTCATAAGGAGCCCTCTGAAACATTAATTCAGGCCTTCAGGCTGCTGTTATTCCTGCAACTGCTGATGAAATCACTTAGGGATGTACCTTCCACTCTGCTGAAGTGTCTGTGATTTCATCATTTCATGCAGGAGCTAAACAAAATCCTGAGCACCCAGATCAAGTCTTGACAGGAGAAGCCTGTCAGCTCACCGTGAGCTGAAACTGCTGAAGGGAAAAATGTGAGCAACTGATAAATTTTGGGGGGCTACACCCTTTAACCTTGCTAATATCAAACTTGGGGTATTTCTTTCTATTTGATCAGGAAAGACCAAAAATTAATATCCACTGCCAAACAAGTCTAACAATTTTGCTGCTGTTTAAAAGTTTAGAAATTGTTAGTTCTTTTGAAAGACTTAAGACTCAGATGTTCAGCAAACCTAGAGTTTAATAACTTGTCATAATATGAACTTGTTTGTAGCATGAATTCTCTCAGTCATCACTCTTAGCTCTGAGAAGAGCATGTGTACAGGAAGAAATATTCATTTTTCTACCTATTGGTATTACAGTAGTAAAATAATTTTAAGGTAAACAGAACACTCAGGTGTGAACTCATGTACATCTGGTTTTTTTTTTTTCCAATTAAGAGAGAACATGAAGGAATGGGGAAAAAATTCCCAAAGTTCTTATTTTTCAAAGTCAGGAATTTCTGTATGAAAATTAGCAATCTTGGCTCACAGATGCCCATGACTTTGCTAAGGAAAAAAAAAAAAAAAACAAAACAAAAAACTGAAAGGATAGTTGGCAGCAATGGTTGAAAATACATTAGACAAATATTGAAGGAGCTTCAAGGTTCCAAACAAGGATGAATGATAAAACAGTAATGCCAGGTTGTTTGACAGAAATATACTGGCTGCAGCAATTTCTGTGTCGTAAATCCTTTCAAGATATTACAAGGATGTAGAACTGCAATTTTGGCTGAAGATCACTTGATCAATTTTTATCCACTGAAATTCAGGAATTTCTTCTTTCTCTTCACCAGTTAAACCATATAGAGTGTATATATGATTGTGCAGAACAATTCCTTTTAAAATAAGTTTACTTTCATGGACTGTGACTCTGCAAAGATTTATTTTATACATGTGGCCAACTTCAAGACTGAGGCCTAAATTAAGTCTTAAGTTGGTTATGAAACAGATACCAAGCTTCTCTAGTTTTATGCAAAGTAAAATTAAAAAATGATGAGTTTCACTTAGTAGTTTTTAAATTGCCATGGATTGTGTTCCAAAGTTTAGCTCAGACTTGACTCTCTACTGTTTTAAAAATAAATTCAGACCTAGTGAAAGGGCTACTTCTCTAATGACTGAGCTGAAACTGTATATAACATATATATATATATATAACATTTATATCATATCTGAGTGTGGTGTATTCATAAAAATGATAAAACAGTGTTAGAAAACTAAAGCTAGCAAGAACAACATCAGTCCTTCAAAGAAGTGTGTATGATTTTAACAGGCTTGGATCATCTGCAGACCATAAGGTATACTTGTTTGAAATTTCCTAAAGATGTGAAAGCAAGAAATAGTTCTTTTCAGACTTAAAAGGCAGAGTTGAAGTTTCTGTGATAATATTTGTTAAAATTGTAGGCAAATGTTTGTCTATGATGTCTTTAATGCAGTGATTTTACATAGATTCTTTCTATTTGTTTTTCTATCTGTTATATCTGCTACCCAGGAACTTCAGGTAAGAATGCTACTTGAACTCAGATGTGCCAGCATATGTTATGCCTTCTTGCAAATTTATATTGTAGAATAACATCATAGTTTTGCTGTTGCCTCCCCCCTTCAGTGTGTGCGTAGGTGAGTGTGTGTGTGTGCGCTTGCATTTCTGACAGGTGCATTTCTTCATTTTTTGTCTTGTATTAGAAATATTTTTGAGGTCTTTTTCAAAAAGACCTGCTTTTTCTGCTTCATTTCAAGTTTGGTTTTGACATGTTCAACAGTCTTCACAAATTTTAAAATATCTTAATTCTAGTATCACTGTTTTTCAAACTGAGCCCTTTCTCCGTGTGGTATCTTTGTACATGATTAATGTGTAGAAACTTTATTATTTATAGAGTTTGGGCCATTTGTTTGTAGGGCCAAATTATATATAATTGCTACCTTTTCTGTTGTGGCATATTGTCTCCTATTAGCATCTTTCTAAAGCTGATGTCTGAGACCTCTTAAGACAGTTTATGTGATTGCTATCAGACTGAATTTACTCGAATAAATAAATTAATTTCTACAGCCTAATTTAGTACAGCGGTGTGGTCCTACCAACTTTGCTGGACTCATTTACCCTGTGAGAAAAACTGAAAAGGCACATCAGTCATTGCCAGTTTGGGACCTAAATTTTAAATTAGTCAATGTATAGAACTGAAATGATAGAGAATTTACGAGTTGTACAAATAATACAGAGATCAGCAACCACAGAACTTTGCATATCTGATTCTGATAGTTTGTACATCAGTTATTATGAAAACACAACTCCCAAAAATCATTGTCTCAAAATGCCTGCACTGTAAGAGATACATCCACATGGAAATAGTGCCTTACTATGTAGTTCCACAATACTGCCTATACTCTACAATATTTGAGTGTTTCCAATAATTTTGCATACTTTGTCAACACAGTAAGGATGAAAACTTGTGTGAAATGTGATTTGCATGATTCTTACTGCATCTGTGGAAGAACTTTACTGCTCTGCACCACATAGGATTACTTTCCCTTCTGTCTCTCCTTTTCCCTGGGCAGTTGTAAAGTTTGAAGCAGCTGCAAGGGCACTGCTCCTTTACCAGAGGGTGGTGACTGTAGGAAGTTCTGTGTGGTACCTGCTGGCCAGACACACTTAGAACGTGACTGTTTTCCTCTGAATTGGTGTTTATCTGGTGACTTTTCAGATGGGAGATGGCTTTGCTCCTGCTGTAGATAAAAATGAACAGCCTCTCAAATATATCTTTGCTCTTTCTTGTTAACTGTGAAAGAAAGATTGCTAAATAGACTACAAAAATAACAACTCCATAGACATATGCTGACCTCTTGTTTAAGTTCAGTATGGTTCTGGGTGCCCCTGTAGTAAACTTACACCAATCCAAATGCTATGGGTATTTGAATTACAACGTTCCATCTCTTTTAACCTTTTCCCTCACTTTTAATTCACCCCCCCTTCTAACTGCATGCCCTGAAGTGTCCCTTTTATTTTTCTTCTTTTGCTGGCTTCCTTCTTTAAGGCACTGCAGAATAAAACTGCAACAAGAAATATTCCCATAGACATGGGCTGTTAAATTTACTGACGGCTTTACTAGGCATCATGAGGATTAGGGTGTGATGACAGTCATCTTTGCTTTCTTGCTTCGTTATGTCGTTTTGTCATTTGTTAGTTCAGTAGTTGATGTGTTTGTGGAGGATGTCTCATTGCTGCATGTGTCCTGCAGCCTTTGAGGGGGAGGATGGACAACCAAAGAATTTGTTAAAATAAATAGCTTGGAACTGAACAGTCATTTTTATGATGAAGAGGCCTGACCTCTTAAGTCAGATGTGTTCTGTTCTCTTTCCACACAAAAATGATACCAGTCCCAGAATGAAAACACAGGGTTCTTCCAATAATGTGTCAGGCTTCATAACAATTTAATCTTAATTTTCTCTTCATTATAGTGCATTCCTTAGTTTTGAATGTTCTTGTGAATTGCCAGGGTTGTCTTTTTCCTTAATTTTTTTTTTTTCTATTTTCATCATCTTTGTTCATGAAATAGTGAGCCTAATGTCATTAAACTGAACTTTCCCTCCTCTTCAAATTCCACAATCTATTGCATTAAATGGTAATGATGCAAAATAAGATCAATTTGTGCAAGTTTGTTGATTGTTAAGGAGGTAAGATTGCAATTTAATTCATTGCATTTTATGCAGTTTGGTCCCCATTCAGTAAATGTCTGAGCAGTCCCAAAAGGGCATCGCTCAAGTGTTTAAAATCACAACTCTGCTTAAGGGACCATACTGAACTGAGGCCTCTTTCTCAATGATTGCACATTATTTTGATCTGCATAAACCCAGGAAATAATCATAATCAGTTATTTGACAATAATATTAATTTTTAAGCAGAACTATATTTTTTTTTCAAATTAATATATAAAATATCACTGTCACCTTGAATTTTCACCGATTGACTTGCTTGTTTAAGAGCATTGCAACTTACAGAGTCTTGTTTAAAACAGGCAGCCCTGAACCTTAAAAGGAAACATTTTTCTCTATAAATTTCCTTCCCATGTTGATGCAGGATTGAGGGCTTTCACCTAGGTAAAGTACCCAAAACTTCTGAATGCTTCTGAGGAGACCTTTCTTGCTCAGTAAGACCCCTTTTGCCTCTGGAGGTCCATGGCAGGAGCAGTTGTGGATTTGGTCCTGCATTTGCCAGAGAGGAACCTGGCTAGACTGAGGAAGGGAGCGAGAGCTTATTGCAGTCAGGGAAAAGGCATACAGTCCAATGGAAAATATATAAAACAAATAAATGGGAAAAGGCTGGAAAACTAATTGTCATTTTCATACATGAAAGAAGTCAAGTGATCTTTTTATCAGTTCTCCAGCCTAACAAATGGTCACACAATTTGCTTAATGCACTCAGCTTTATGTAACTGTGTGTGAGATCAGAACTGAAAGTCTGATAAATATAAAACGTTTGGTCCATTTGACTGTGTCCTTTTTAAAATGTGAAATCACAGGCAATGCTCATCAAGCTATTCCCAAAATATAGTTTCAAATAATTCAAGTAGATCCAAAAATTAGCAATATGGGCATAGAATAAAAGTTTAAAATGTATGCTGCTTAAGGTGTTACTTTTTTTGTGTAAAGCAAGGGTTTGTTCAAATCTACTCACCATTATGGTTAGGTATATAAAGCAAAGAATCTAAGATTTTTAACATAAGTTTTGAAATTGAACCATTAGTAGTAACTGTGCTTCTAATACTTTTAAATATAATGAAAAATCCTTTAAAATTGCTTTCAAATTTTTCCTTTGCGTGTCACTGTACTACTGGTATTGAGGAGTGTGTGTATGTGGACTTACAAAAACAAATTCCTAAATCAGCAAATGCATGAAAAATATCTAATACTGAAAGGCCTGAGTGTTCACTTAACTGCCATTTCCATGCTTCTGCTCTTATCTCCAGGTGAACAAGCAAGATAATGCTTATTTCAAGTTTTGACTATTTTTTTACATCAAAATATTTCTGGAGCTAACTTTGATCGGGTGTTAGCCTATGATTAGTTTTATATCAAGCAAGTTGACCCTCAGTCTGATTTCAGGGTGAGAGCATGGACAACTTCAACTGGGGAGTGCGCAGACGGTCCCTGGACAGCCTGGACAAGTGTGACATGCAGCTGATGGAAGAGAACCAGCTCTCAGGGAGCACACCCAGCCTGAGCAAAATGAACCATGAGGACTCGGATGAGTCATCAGAGGAGGAGGACCTGACCACCAGCCAAATCTTGGAGAACTCAGACCTAGTGAGTTGCAAAGTTGGAATTTAGGAAAAGATAGGGTGGTGGGTTTAAATAAGCTGAGCTTTTACTTTCCTCTGCCCAAGTGGAATCTAATGAGCCGAAATTGTTGGGCGCATTTTCCCTTATTTGCAAAGGTAAACAGGAATTTTAATGCAAAGTTTGAAATCAGATCTTATTATTTGCCTTTTTTTTACTATGGGACAGTTTTTGACAGTTGGCCAGTGGTAAATCTTTCTGGTGTATTTAATGCTTAAAGAAGTAGAACAAGACTCCAAGTTGGTAAACGGTGTCAGATTTTCATTGTTCTCTTCTGGGATGCTTTTAATAATTTTTTTATGACAGAAATATTGAAAGGGTTGTATACAAACTAAAAGAGCCACTGTCACTGCACTTTAAGACACTGTCTGCTTTGCATGTTCATGAAAGCAGTGTGTGGTAGGGCAGCTGGATACTCAGTTCTTTTGTGCTTTTGTTGTCTTTTAAACAGATTATAAATCTTTCCCCATCTGAGGATGCAAATCATATTGACTCTCTTTCTACATCATGTGACACAACCTCAGCAGACCCTCATCATTTTAATATGGGAACATCCAGCTTTGATGTGTCTTTGCCTGGTATGAATAATCTGCAGGTGTCTGAAGGACCCAAGGTGAATACATTCTTTCTTTCTCTTCCAACTGGACTGTACTTTGTATAACACTGCTCCATTTTTTTTTTTTGCTTACACTTTCATAAAGGGTTTGATCTGTGCAATCAGGTACATTCTGGCTTCCTCTGTCTAATGGCATTATACAATACATTCATGCACTACTGCACTTTCATACCATTTCCTTTCTACTTATACTTTCTTCATTAAGAGACTTTATGCAATATACAATATTATACAATATATTATACAGTATATTATGCAATATACAATGCATTATACAATACATTCATGCACTACTGCACTTTCATACCATTTCCTTTCTACTTATACTTTCTTCATTAAGAGACTTTATTTATTGTTTCTTAAATATGTTTCACTACATATGCACCCAAATGCTACAAGCTTGTCAGAAGACAAGTTCATGAACTGGCTACAAGTTACAAGTCCAAGGCAGTGTTCTTTTGTTCTTCATGCTGAATTAAAGAACAATATGCCAGCTCATGTGGTGGGTGTATGAGTGTATTCTCTGAAATATTTTTGTATGTGGGGACCTTTTGTACAGTTGTGTGCCCTGGATTCAGTACTTGCCTTTTGGCAGACATGCAGAAATTTAAAATTCATGACCACGACATTAAACCATCCTGGGGGTGGGGAGGCAGGATTTGCAAGGATACAACAACCATGTTCAGCACAGTGTATTTCAGAGAACTGCATCAGAAGATTAAGACAGAGCAAGGTTGGTAAATCATTATCAATATAGGGATGGTTTCTTTAATTTTCTGTTCAACAGTATTTGCTCATGAGAGATGAGGTGAATCTGCTCCTTTCAGTGTCTCTCCAGAAATACAGTCTGGTTTTGGAGGGTGTGTGTGAATTAGTGGCTTGATGATACTGTTTGCTTCTGTCAGTAAAGCTTCTCTGTCATGTCTAAATTGTGTGACTTCTGCAGAAAGAGCAGTGTATGAGACTGGGGCAGAGGAAGAGTGTATCTTCTGTAATCATTCGCTTTGGTTGTTGCCCTTGCCCTCTCCAATTGCAGCCACACAAAAAATTGATGCTGCTAGCACTGCATGTTTCAGAAGTAATGGAAACTTATACTGAAGAGGTCACAGAAAAGGAGGTTGGAATTGTGCTGAATATTGAACAAATTGTTTGTGTCAGAAACCACTGCAGTAGGAAGAAAGGACGGGAGGAGGGAAGCGTTTGTAAGGATAGGAAAGGAGGGGAACCTCTCCAAACAGTGGCTGTGGAGAAGGTAAACCCATTACAAACTCATTTGTCAAAACAACTGTTGGTAGACAAGTAACCACATAACCACCATAAACAGCAGAAGTTGGCAGAATTTCAGTTCAGGAAGCAGCAGTCAGAACAGACACATTTGCAGGTGGTGACTGCAGCTGATCTCATGCATCCAGCTGCAGTAGCTGTTGGTTTGTACATTAGGAACTGAAAATCACAGCTTAGGAGTTCAATGTATGTCTGGGGGTTCGGAATCTTTATTGTCAAAATCTCTTTGATGTCCCATGTGCCAATATTCATCAAAAATAAAAAGCTTTGGAATAAGTAATAAATGAAGAATGTAAAATCAGAGCAGTTTCTTGTGGAATTGACAGGCAAATTCAGGTAGTCCTGGTATAGGTTTGATACTGGTGTAAAATATAGGTTACAACTGTTACAAAGACGATTGAATTGGTAAGCACAGAATGCCTTATTGGTAGGGGGTTTTGCATCAAAGGTATTTTCTTCTAGTGTGCATACTTACGTATTTTTACTCAAAACAATTTGGAGTCAATGTAAAGAAGTTACCCAGTTTTAGTCAGAAAACTTTAAACTTACACCTAAATAATTTTTACTTAATTTCATAACACAAAATCTGAGCTCTTTACTGTTTCTGTTTTTCTCTGAATTCTTCTTTTCAGAGAGCTGATGAGGTGTCATCAATGCACAGGAATTTTTTTTTTTTTTGCTTCTTTAGTGATTTGCACAATGTTTAGCAGTTGCATCATAAGCAAAACCAAAAATATGTCAGCCTTTAAATAGATGCAGCAATGGAGAGAAACAGACTGATTATGTAGCCTCTTCCTAGATGTTTCAATGCCAAAATTGAGATATTATTGTTAACAGCTCTAAATTAGTTAAACTTTTTTTCCTATTAAAGATAGTGGGATAATTCTGTGAGAGTTACAAAAAATCAGATGATGCTATATTATGTATTGTTCAAGTTATCTAAACTCACATATTTCTGGAAGTGTACTACAATCCTCATGAATATTCAAAGTTCACTTTTCTATTTTGCTTTTGGGACGTCATATCAGACTCCAGTGGGTGGGAGGTGTTTGCTTCCTCTTCCTTTCTCCCTTGCTCTATCCCGTCAAAATGTGTTTTCCTCCTACAAACTGCAATGAAGAAACTGCAGTGGTTCTTTCACCTAATATTTAATATTTGAAAGTGGTTACTACTAATTAGATCTTGAATAAGCATGAAACATTTACATTTTTTACCAGGTGCTTTGGTTCCTATTCTGATAATTCAGCCATATAGCTTGCATTTCTCTTTTCAAGATGGTTTGGGCTCCGATTCATTTCATTCACCCTGAACTCAGGAATATTCCTATCTCTTGCTTAGAAAACAAAGCAAACCAAAAGATTATTCTACTTAATTTCTGATCCTGTCCCCTCTGTTACAAGTCTTGTTTAGGTTTTACAAAATACAAACCCCATAATTAATCTGTAGGATCCAAGCAGACTTGATGAACTACAGAGGGCCACTTTCCTCATTTAATTCCACTTGCCACAGATTTCCCTTCCTATTAATTCCCAACACATGTATGTACATGCATATGTGCACAAAGGTTTGAGCAACCCACTGCAGTCATCCCTACAGGAACTGTTTTGGATGGTATGGATGAGGCAGAAAAAAGCCAAAAGATTAAAGCTGAAACAAAACTTGTTCAGACTAAAAATGCAAGAGAAATTGCAGTGTTTCAAAAAGAGATCATGAGCTTTAGGTGCTGATAGATGAAAAAGGAAGGAAATTAAGCATAATCCTTTTAATGACCTGTTAGGGTGTTAGGATTCCTCTTGAATGTAGATGACATGATAAAATTAATTCCCAGTTCTAAACATGCTTATAGTCTTCCAGACAGTGATTGTTTTCAATATATTCTGAGAGGCTTTAGTATAGTCTTGGACACTATAACGTGTTAAGTGACAAGGACAGACAGTAATAAGAACCCTATTGTTTTTACTGAAAAACTACTTCCTTGCTATGTTGCCACATTGGAATCTGAAATTCTTTGCTAGACAAGTTCAAAAAATGCCTTAAAAATAATATTTTTCCAAGACAGAAAGTTGAGCAAATACATTATTTTTGAAGAAGTGTAAGTTTGATTCATGTCATTTATAACCTGTTGCTTTATATCTGTGCAGTTTAACATGTTGTCAGGTGGGTATTTTCATTAAATACTTTCTATTTATTAGAGGAATTAACTTATTGATTTGCTGTTTTCTAAGACATCATCATTCACTCCCCTAGGCTGAAGCTGTTCCTGAAGAACAAGATATAGCAGTCCATGAGGATGACCTTTCAGGGTCTACAAATGAACTCCCTGGAGCATTTGAATGCAGCGATAGCCTTAGTCTGGATATGACAGAAACTGAAGAGAAAGCTGACAGGCTGGAACAATTTGCTCTTGCTAGGTACTTTGATGCACTGTTATTCACACAAGTTCTTTTACAAAATGATTGCCAGGTGGTAATTAATTCAGTGGATGTTTTAGCCACAGGAGCTATAAAATTCTCATGAGTTTGGAGCAATGAGAAACAATGCTCTAATTACCTGCATAATTATCACACAACTGAAAAAGAAAAAAAGCAAAACAAAACCGAACTTTTCATTCTAGGAAAAATAAGATACAATATTTATGTACATCTATGCAGCTAGGGATTATGTATATAATATACTTAATTAAAATTAAAAGAAAGCTTTTTAAAAATTTGCAGTAATGAAGATATTACTTAGGTACCTGTTCAACAGATCAGATGTGTATTCATCCTTCTGATTTCTCATGAAAGAAAGTCTCAGTATTGTTTAAAATCCCAGCTATATGCTCTTAAGGCTGCTTGTTCTTGTGGCTGGACCCCAGTCTATGTTATAAACCGGCTTTAAGATTTTTTTTACATGCCATCTGGAGCTTTCAGATTTTGGATGCTGAGTTAGACTGCAGTTAGCCTGGGGACAGGGAGGGAGAGAGCTTTACTCTCCTGTGAAGTTTCATCCCTCTTCCACAAAATGATGGTACAGGAAAACAATTCAGGTGTTTTGGGGTGGAGGAAGACAGATGGTAATGGCCTGAAGATAGGGATTCTGATTTGGAGGTTTTTCCCATTGTAGCCAACATCCTGTCAAATTTCAAAAGTAATTTAAAAATTCATGAATATTTTTAGGAAGGTGCTGTAATTGGTTCTGTGATTTTATCTCTCTGTTATCACATATTTTATCTGCCACCTTCTCGGTACTCTCCTTTCATCACCTTTTTCTGTTTTCTCCTTCAGTTTTGGAGATGTTGATCGAAATGCCTCCCCTCCTCCCTCACCATTTTTTTCGGCCATCCTTGCTGCATTTCAGCCAGCAGCATGTGATGATGCAGAGGAAGCCTGGCGTAGCCACATCAACCAGCTCATGTGTGACTCCGATGGTTCCTGTGCAGTTTATACATTTCATGTGTTCTCTTCCCTGTTTAAGGTGAGAAAATAAGTTTAAGATGCAAAGTCATAATTTTTGTGTGTGGCAATTTGATAGCAGCCCCAGTAATGAACTAGTAGATATATAACCTTGTAATTTGGCATACTGCAGAATTGCTGTACTACATCTTCATGCAGCACTGTCTTCTGTG
This sequence comes from Brachypodius melanocephalos, assembly GCA_013398615.1. Taxonomy (NCBI): domain Eukaryota; kingdom Metazoa; phylum Chordata; class Aves; order Passeriformes; family Pycnonotidae; genus Brachypodius; species Brachypodius melanocephalos. Next base: position 17,423,034 of record VZSR01003803.1, read on the forward strand.
ACCAGTTTTATCATGAAAATGCTACGTATCTCATACTTGCAGGTTTGGAGGTCGTGTTGCAAAATATGGATCCACTTTAAAGAGTGTTTTCTTCAGCACTTTACAAACAGATTGCAGGAATGGTAACTGCAAGAGACAAGGAAATAACCTTTTTAATCTCAAACTATTGTTAAATCTCTTCTTTTATCTCAAATTCTTGAAATCTGAGCATGTCCATGTAAATGTCAGCAAAATTAAATGGTTTGTACCTACTCATCTGAATAGAAATACCCAGCTGCCATCATGTAACGTAAGTTCCAGAGATTGAGTCTGAACACTAGCAATACATTTCTCCTTTCTAAAACTGTATGCTTGCAAAGATATGAATCTTGCAAAAAGATAAGAAAAGAAAGAGTCAAATGTGTGAGCTGTTCTAAGGAATGATTGTCTGATTTTACCTGTAATTAGTTTGAAAGTCTTTTTTAATTGTTTCTCCTGCAGCTGCAGGATGTTTAGCATGCTCCAGCAGTGAAAGCAGTAGCCAGGTAACTTTCTGCAGCATTTAAGTACCTGTGATCTCAGAGTACACAATGGTTTATTAGCAAGGGGTACCCTGCTAATAAATACACAGTTCCAAGATCTTCTGGTACATCTAAGACTAGCCTGATTTGAAAGAAGCATCTCACAGTAAGAATCTCCATCATGTTTCCTCTGTGTTCCACTGGAGCTGAATGTCTCATCTACCTGCACGTTTTCTTCCTTTAAACATTATGCCAGTGTAAATATGGGTGCCTTATAGGCATTCTTTTAAACACTGACAAATAACCATTTGGAAGAAAAAAACCCAGTGCTGACTTGAATCTTTATTCATGATGTCAGCTTTTCTGTCTTAACCTCAGTCCTAGAGGTTATTAGCCCTGTCTGAGTGTTTAGAGTCTTATTTGTCCTTGATTCTTCTAGTTGAAGAGGTGAAAAGGAACTGGTGCAACACTTCTGAAGACTAAATAAATAATACAGTGTCATGAAAGACATTTCTTGTAAATTACCTGTTTAACTCCAAATCCTATTATGCACACACTTCATTTGCTGTTGTGCATGCCCTGTGTTCAGAATATATCCTACTCATTTTCTTCAGTTGATACTGGAGGAGAGTGAAAAAGGCTTTAACAATATCAACAAGTCATAATTTTTAGCTGGAGTCACTGCCATATTTTTAGTTTATAAAAATAACTTTGTTCTTCTTTTTGGTGTTGAAACATAGGAGTATTATTTTTCCTTTTTTTTTTTTTTTTTTTTTTTTTTT
>VZSR01003803.1:17424325-17546040 GCA_013398615.1 Brachypodius melanocephalos
AGATCCCAGCTTGTCTGGAATTGTATTTTGTTTGCACTATTAAACTTTACTACTCATCTGCCAACTTTGACTTTTGACCCTCATTAGCAGGAAATTTCAGAAACAAGTCCTGTATGTGCTAAGCTTGCAATGTGAAGTACTGCCAAAATACTTGACTGTGAAACAAAATCCTTGTTTGGAGGAGCTTGTCCACTAAATACTTGGTGAAGTGAAAGAAGTGCATTTTCCAGGGCACCTACATTTCAGTCCTGTATCAAGTTAATGGTATCTTGGATGTTTGCCCACAACACACTAAACTTGTTTAAAATTCCTGAAATTATTTAAGTACTTTTCCTGTAAATGAGTCAGAGGTCAGAGATCTCTGGATTATTTTTACTTCTGTCTCTTTGTATTCCCTCAAGTTAAATGTCTTTCAGCAGACCAGACAGCTGCAAGACAAGCAGATTTCAGATCTAGCAAGTACCTTCCACAATCAAGCCCTCTTGTTATGTAAAGTCCTCTTCCCAGAACAGGAAACCTGAGGTTGAGAAGAAAATTTTCTGACAATATTTTTTTATTATTTACATAGACACAAAGCACAGTGACTATATTCAGGTATATATTTATTCATAATATGCTGACAGCTGGCATTACTATTCACAGTAATCCCATTTCATAAAATATATACTGCATTCAGGCCTTGCTTGATAGATTTCAGCCCCTGTAGTCTACACCCAGAAGCACATAGCTGAGATGATAATTTATTATAGAACTGTTAGTCCATGTAATCACAAAATAAATATATTTAGTGAATTATTGTACATAGATAGCAAAGTACAGTCTCTCCCTGTTTCACAATTAATCATTTAAAACACTCTTCAAGACCATTATCATCTTAGCTGTAGATTGATTGTTGCTTTTATGAATATCTGAAAGAGAAAAGATTAGAGGAAGAATATCTGTTACTCTTTCTATAATCTGTCTCCTTCACTACCTCAGATTTACAAACTCAGTTGTGTTCCCCAGGAGGGCATTGCAGCAACTGAACAGGTTACCCAAAGCCTTGAGGAAGCTCTGACCTTGCCGATTTTAAGACTCAGCTAGTTAAAAGCACGTCTGACACGATCTGGGGTTAGCAATAGTCCCACTTGCAGATTGCATCAGATGTTCTCCAGAGGTCCTTTTCAACCAGTGACTCTTGGATTCTCTTTCATAATCTGTCATTTTAAATTTCCTTCCACATCTTTGTTCTCACCTAGGTCTTTTCTGTTGGTTAAGCTCAAATCTAGATCTCTCTGCATTGCCAGGAGAGTTATCAGCAACAGTTTCATGAAGACTTGGCTGAATCTTTCTTTCTAGAGGACATCACAGTAGTAAATCTCCAGTTGTCACCAAGCCCCGTGATTCAGATGATTCTGCTAGTTGCTTATAAAAACAATTGCTTACCTGGTGTGGTGCTAATAAGTGATAACCCCTTGCCTCTAACAGACTCAGTGCAGCAGAGAATCTGTACCATGTGCTGAGTGAGGCATGTAGCACTCTGTGTTGAACTAGGATGGTGGGAACAGTAAGACCAGTGTCAGTCTGCCTGGTCCTAACTGTGCTCAGATGGGCAGTTGAGATGCTTTCAGGAGAGATTCACCAATAAGTAGTTATGAAATTTATTGGTGTAGCCCTTGTCTCTCACCTGAGACATGTTTTTGAACCTTGAAATTCCTTTCCCAGGGAATTTCTGTAAACAAGACAAATGTTTACACATACAGTACATTCTTTCCCAAAGGAAGGGCTTGTTTGATGTCCCTCTGGTTTGACCAATGTGATTGAAAGGGTTTGCCTTTGTTTCACCAATCAGTTGGTCTGTGTAAAATAGTATAAAAGGGGATGCTCCCAGAAATAAACTCAGAGTCAGATGTTTCAGCCTTCTAGTAGAGTCGTGTCATTTGTGTTGTCAAAGAGCGACAGATTGGTACAGGAACTCTGACCATTTTATAAATCATTGATAGTGTATAGCCTACGTACAGTGTGAGGGCCTCTTTAGCATTTAAAGAAAATCATTCAATCCAACAGCTTGCATTACCAAAAAAAGTCTGAATTCAACTCACCTGATTTTAGGTACTTAACTTCCATGCACCAGTGAAGGAGCAGTAACAGGCTACTTCTATGTCTGTCATCAAGACTGGCATTTGGGAAGTGCCTCTCTCCAGTGAGGCATACTTATGGTACAGGTCCTAACCTACATTCCTCAGAGAAATGCCTTTGGTAACTTGGAATGAATCATATAAAAACGTTGCATACATTTATTTTTAAAAGTATTCTCATGTTGATCCTAACTGCTGAGCACTAGGCCTTAGTGAGATATATTTGGGCAGTGAAAAGTGAGGGGTATTTATGAAGATTATTGTTTCAGTTAGTGCAGGTTTAATGTATTATTTTTATTTATTTTTCACTTTATGTATTAGTCGCTAGAATGTTTCTGGAAGACTAGACTGGTTTAGGACTCAAAACATTAAAAAAATCTGCTGAGAAGAATAATTCCTGGATGCAGTGCAGTATTTCTGGAATCTTCCCAAGCAGCAGTAAAGTTTTAGTAAGGTTCTTCCCACAGGGGAAAACAAAAGGTTTTTTTCTGAGTTTTCCTTGCTGCTGTTTGGCATTAGTATTTCCATTATATTATGTGATTAACCACTTGACAGGAATATTAACAAAACAATGCCCGGAATGGGCAGAAAAAGTAATGTGCTTGACCAACTCTGTTAACCCTGTAGAGACAAGAAAAAAGGCTTGTGGCTAAAAGGCTTATAAAGATTGATTTGTCTTTACAGGAAAGTATTTCAGTAGTAGATTATGATGAACTCTGTAATTAGTTTCACAGCTGCCCACTGTCTCCAGCATAATAACTCTTATTCAGTGTCCTAGAGCAGACATTCAGTTCTCCACAGGGAGATGGTCTCTTTTGCACTTTATTATTCAAAGAAAAACAGCCATGCCATTTGTTTACAAAGGAAAGAAGCTCATACTTGAGTAAATAATGTAATAAACTGTATTTTGCTTTCCAGAATATTCAGAAAAGATTCTGCTTCCTAACCTGTGATGCAGCTAGTTACTTGGGAGACAACTTGAGAGGAATAGGCTCCAAGTTTGTGAGGTCTTCTCAGATGCTAACAACATGTTCAGAATGTCCCACCCTCTTTGTAGATGCAGAAACAGTGAGTATATTCCTTTCAAAAGGCATGTATTTCATTGCAGTTTGTTATTTTACTGGCTATTTCACTTTTGAGCAACTCCTGAACAGATATGTCAAAAAGGAATTCTCCTCCTATCTTATATTTTTTATCTCCTGTTCAGAAGCATATTTCCATTCATTTTCTGTATTATTTTGCTAGGTAAGTAGTGACAGACGGGCAGCATAAAACCATAGACTCACAGAACAGTTATGATGTGTTGAGCCAGTGTGCCAAACCTCAATATAAAACAGATGCCTACTGGACCCAGTTGGCTCCACAAATGAAAAAGAGGCAACTATTTTTTATGCAGTTCAGCATGAAAGATGGTAATGTGTGTAGTGGTTTCATTTGAGTCAATTGTGATGTGAGCTGGATGATGCTGGCTGAAGATGAGCCAGTTGTGCCCAGGTGGCCAAGGTGGCCAATGGCATCCTGGCCTGGATCAGCAATAATGTGGCCAGCAGGACCAGGGCAGGGATTGCAACCCTGTACTCAGCACTGGTGAGGCCACACCTCAAATCCTGTGCTCAGTCCTGGGCCCCTCACCACAAGAAGGACATTGAGGGGCTGGAGAGTATCCAGAGAAGCAACAGTGCTGGGGAAGGGTCTGGAGCACATGTCCTGTGAGGAGCAGCTGAGGGAGCTGGAGGTGTTTAGCCTGGAGAAAAGGAGGCTCAGGGGAGACCTTATTGCTCCCTACAACTGCCTGAAAGGGGGATGTAGCCAGGGTCAGGTGGCCTTTTCTCCCTGGCAACCAGCAGCAAGACAAGAAGGAACAGCATCAAGTTGTGCCAGAGGAGGTTCAAGTTAGATATTAAGAAAAGTTTCGTCACTTGAAAGAGTGTTAAGTATTGGAACAGGATGCCCAGGGAAGCAGTGAAGTCACTGTCCGTGGAAGTGTTTAAAAAACAAGATGATGTGGCACTTTGTGATATGGTTTAGTGGGCATGATGGTATTTGTCAAAGGTTGGACTTGATCTTGAAAGTCTTTTTCAACCTCAATTATTCTATAATTCTATAAATACATATATTAGGGAATGAACGAGATGGCCCTTCCCATTGTCTTCATTGTGGCTCATGTTTATCCGGCAGCATCAGGACAGTGTGACCTCCCACACTGAGGTCTAGAGATAGAAACTGGCCAAGTGTAATCTTTGGACCATTGCTGTAACTATGGAAGAGCTGTGCCTTACATCATCAGAGAGCTATGGAGAGAAACTGGTTAAGCTTTGTGTACTGTTTAATTTTAGAGACGTCCTCTGCTAAGTCATTAAACACAGAAACTATTTCAATTCCACATTATCATAGGTGCAACTTTTGCTGTTGACTTTTCAGTATAGTGTCCTAGTTACATAGATTTTTGCATAAATGCAAATATTTTTCAGTATTAGTATATGTAAATCTAAGTATTCCTTTGCAATATCTTTCCCATACTGTCTAGCAGTATTTGCATTCTTTTTATAGTGACATTTAGAGAGCCTTTGATTTTAATTTTTCCAGCTGCTCTCTTGTGGCCTTCTTGAAAAGCTGAAGTTCAGTGTTCTAGAGCTGCAGGAGTACCTGGACACATACAACAACAGGAAAGAGGCAACACTCTCGGTATGCTGAATTTTGCTCTTGGTCTTGTCTGCATACTTGGGCTGGGTCAGGAAACTGCACATCCACTCAGGTCTGTTTAAGATTCAGTAGAAAAACGTGTTTCAGATACTGGATTCATTGAATGTTTCTTCCTGGACATGTGAACCAGAATTAAAAAGTAGCTATTGTATCCCTTAATATTAGAAACAATGGTCTTTCTCCTATTTATGCATTAATTAATTTTCTTAGTTCATGCAATTGAATTACTAATAGAAATCAAGACTACACTTTTTAAATTACAGTCAAAGCAAATTGTCATAGCCTATGGTAATAAAAAAATGCAATTCCAAATTTTTATTTACATGATGTGCTGTGTAACTAAAATACGGCTTATCTTTCTTTGAATCAAACCATAGATCTTATTCATATTTTCTTTAATTTCTTTCTGAAAACAGTGGCTTGCAAACTGCAAAGCAACGTTTGCTGGGGGCTCACGAGATGGAGTTATTACCTGCCAGCCAGGGGACTCTGAAGAGAAGGTAATGAATGGCCAGTATTATTTCTCTCCCATAAAGTGACATATGTGTGATATATCATGTTCTTGAACCCACAAGAGCCTGCTCTACTTCCTCCTTGATTCTCTGCTGGGCTTGGGCATAATCCAGTTTTCACACTTTGGGCTTGAAGCTATTGTTGTTGCCTCAGTCCTGGCCACAGGAAATGGGAAGTATTCACAGGAGGTACTTCTGATGTCCTACTATAGACAAGGAAGCAGAGCTGACCCTAACTCTGTGCTCTCCCTTTCAGAAAGATGTTGCAGCAGCAGTTTTCCACAGTATCTCTGAAAATCATTCCTGCTGTACTCTCCTTCCTTGTTACTCCCATTTTATCTTCAGCTGTTACAGTTTCTGTCTGCCCAACAGCAAAAATTGCCTGGTTGAAATACACTTAGATCAGTAGTTACAAAACAATGACTGTAAAATGGCCAGCAAAATTATTTATGCTGTAGATAAGTATTTAGAGCTAAGGCAAAATATCTCTTTACCAATTTTTAACAAAAATTTCATACACACATGTACATGTATATTTGTTTGTTTATGTTTCTTGATTCCAGTTAAGGAATTGTATTTTCAGATATCAATACCATCAGCAGTTAATACTGTTACCTGATATACTAAGTATGTGTTATTTGATATACTAAGTATAGGGAACAGGTGATATCTTGGTGGTGTATAATGTGTTAAGGAATGTTGTTTTGTTGAGCTGTTTCCTTTTGGAAGACAGACAGTGGAGGGATGGGAAAAAGAGGGGGCTGGACAGAATTAGCCAAGAATGGGAAGCAAGCAAACAGCATGTAGAAAAAATGTGACATTTCCTCTTCCCATGTATTTTAGCTTATAAAAGATAATTACAAATATTCATAACACAGACTTGTTGTTGCAACCATTTTTTAAAAATATCTTGTTTTATTCTTGTGTTGGTTTCAGTTTATCTGTCTTCTCCTCCAAGTCACTTTATTTTCTTCTATCTTAACCTCTGTTTCCCATCTCTATGTATTTGTCTTCTTGCCTTTAAACTCTGTTGATTTTTGGTTTTTTATGCCATTTTCCAAGAATCCCAAATCCTTGCCACCCCTGCATTTTGGCTTCCTTGACCTTATTAGCAAATCTGATTTTCTCTGGCTGCAATCACAGGCAGTGGGAAAATTGCTCAATCTTCCCCCACCCAGCGCTGGCACCAGCAAAAGTTAGGCACTTTGCAGGGCATTTAAATATGATATTGCCTCTTCTGTTATTGTGATGGTGAGGAAGTTACAAATGAGCTATTCTCAAGTCCAAGAAAAGAGACCTGGAATACATACCAGTGCCTCTCCTGTGAGAGGGAGGTGGAGTGTATGGCATTGCTGGGATGTGCATGGGCATTCCATTCCCTCTGATGCACAAACATGCTGAACAGTGACTTCAGACTGTGGTGTTACGTGCCTTGCTGTAGACAGCTTAAATTATCCTCTTCATCTCTCTTTCGGAAATGCATAGAATGGGGTGGAGAATGACACACCTTGCTGATCAACTGCATTGTTTCCTTTTTGAAAAAGTAAAGAAATAATGCTAAGGAGAAGGAATAACCTGTGAACTGAGCTCATATAGCTGGCCTAAACACATCTAAAAGTCAGCAAATGTCATGTTCCACTTGTGTGGGTTTTTATACCTAGGTGTTCTCTGTTTCAGAATTAAAGGTGTGTTTTGTGAAGCCAGGGTTGGTATTTATATTACTTATCAGACAGACTGAAAAGAAGGGTTTCTCATTCCTTCAGGAGTCCCTTGTTTCTCCCAAACATTATTCATTCAGGCCAAAACGCATTATTCCTTGGAAGTTGACAGGATGGACAGGCATTTTTTTTCTTCCCCTACTCATTCACCTCAATTGAAGCAGCTTTTCCCAAAGGAACAATCTCTTTATTTAATGAAAGTGTAATGGGAGGAAGAGGCCAGGGAAACTGAGGAAATGCAATTAGGAAGGGACAAGAAAGAATTACTCCTAGACTGGCAAGTTTTCTTTTCTTATCTTTCCTCTCCACTTCTCCTCAAACATGAAAGTCTAAAAAATCTAAAAATTTTAGGAGGAAAAAAAATCTGTCTTACAGTGATTGTCACAAGGGAACCTGCCCAAACTCTTAAACTCATTGAGGTTTAGTCTAGGGCCCAAAATCCTACTGAAAACTTCTGTCCTAAAACAAATTGTTTAGCCATGCACAAAAGCAGGCTACTCCTGGAAAAGGTTCAGAATTAATTATATGGAAGAAAAAGCAACAGATTGTTCTATAGAAGGCAGAAATCTTAGATTCTTAGAACTCTCCACCTGGTAAAAAGTTTGAGGGGGAAACAGACCCCTTTACAGATGAGACAGATGTAAGACAAATTCAGCATTGTCACAAGTGGTTGCATCACAAATGCCTCCTGATGCTGGTAACTAATTTGGGACAGTTTCTCTAATCAGATCTTATTTCAAAATAATTGCATATGATTTGTTGACTATTGTTACTGTTACTGAAAATGGGCAAAGGCAAAAAATTGCTTATTCTGACATTAAAGAAGCTTGAAATAGAAGTTGTTTAGATCAGCTGCTAGAGCTAGCAACTTTTCTGAAATCGGGTAAAAGCTTCTTGTCCCAGAATGTCTTTCCCCTGCCTTATTATTGCAACAGATGACATTATTTGGATGTGTGTGATTTGTAAGCTTGGATGCCACTTGGAGCAACAGAGTCTCAATGACATAGGAGTCAATTTATAGACAAAAGATAACTGCACATGCCATTGTGCTGTCCGTCCAGGTGTTAGTCTTAGATGAGTACAGCTATCAGTACATTTTTCAGCCTTATTAAGAAAGGAGTTTTTTTAAATCTAATCAAAGACTGGGTTGGTTTGTTTATTTGTTTGCTCTTCTGGAAAAACTGTATTTGGAAGATCCTCTTTTTCTTGTCAATTAAAGCTGCTAATTCAAATAAGTATTTATTTCCCAGTGAGATATTGTTTACTCTGTAAGTCCAAAGGCAGTATATGCCTTTGTCAAACCTTCCTCACCACAAACTAATGGATGTGGGCTTTGCAAACTCAGACTGTTAATGGATATTTAAAACATGCTGCACCCCATAAAATTTTGTCCCCAGAAATCAGAATATACCTGCTGCTGTGACTTTTCCCTGTGACTAAAGGCACAATCACTCTAGGCCACCAATAAGGCTGGAGGTGTAGCCATTGGGACCACAGTCATCTGGAGCTGAGTTGAGATTCAGTAAAGCTCAAGGCTCAGTGAGACCACTGTTAAGCTAGAAATCCTTAATAGTCAATATCTGACTGTTGTTGGACAGATCCATGGCTCAACAATGAAGTAAAATTGGCCCAGGTAGGCAGTTTTTCTAAAGGAGGAACACAGCTGTGTGTAGATTTCCCCACACAGAATAGTTTCTACTATCCTTCAAGTCCAGTGGATATTCAAGAATGCACAGCATATGCTGTTCTCTCTGTCTCTGGTATATATACAAGTTTGTGTATATACTCAACTTCCTAGATCATGGGAAAAGGTTCTGTCTGCTGACATGTTAATGCAAATAGCATACCTTAATAAAATGCATTTGCATTTAATAAACCATTGCATGCAGTGGTTATTTTGTTATGCTGGGACTCTCCTGTGCCAGTAAATGACTGAAGACTGAAGTAATTATGTAACTGTCATCTCTTTTCAGTATGTAAAACTGATTCCTTAAAATGAAAGAAGAGATCTAAAAATTTGAGATCTAAAAATTACTGCCTTGCTGTCTTCCTGGTCTGCTAACAGTACAAAATAGTAATTCCAAGAAACTAAATCAAAGTGTTGCTGCTAGGGAGTGTGTCCTTCTTAGATGCTGCATTTACTGGCTGCTTAAGGAATTGTGCAAATGATCCAAGTGCTCTAAACATTCGGTATTTTTCAGCTGTCAAAACCACTGATTGTGTAGCGTCTATCAAATAATGTAAAACATTTCCCTTACTCTAAGAATTAAACCAAAAATTGAAAAGTGTGAAGGCTGTGATCATTCCACCTGAGCTCTTGCTGCTGCAGAATAAAAGAAGCCAGTAATTAATCTCCTTTCAACTTCCAAGGAATCCTTCATTTTATGCTGAAAGAGAGAGTAAGTTACAATCATGATATTGCAGAGCAATATAGAGCTGAGCATCAGTAGCTCAGGGAAATTTTGTATCCACTATATTTTCTTCCAGTGAAGAAGGGTTTTACAGGTAATGTGAAACCCCTTCCTCACCTTTTTTTTTTTTTTTTTTTGGCTTGCCCTGGTTTTGGAAGCAGTGCAGAGGAGACAGTGTACTTTCTTTTTCTGGCAAAAAAGACCATGGAATTCACTTATTTGCTGCTTCCTCCTCCCTCTTCCCCACTTCTTTAAAGTAAATTCCATGGCAAATTAGAAATTATATATGGGTTCCAGTATTTCTGAAAGTCAGAGTGCAACTTCATGGCATGCTAAACTTCAGAGTAGCTTAAGAAAGACAACAAGATTTGAAAAACACAAGCCAGCACACCTGTGAGTTTATTGGAGCACAGTGATCTGTCTGCTCTTGTCCTCCTCTTATCTTGAATTTAGCTTTATAAAGTTTCATTTATGTGAACTGCATGGAAGCCAAGATATAAAGGGTTTTTTTGAAGAGTACTGAATAGAAGAAGAAACTATTCAAGCAATGTTAAAGGAAAAAAAATTAAGCACCACAAGAGCTTAAAGCTTAGTTTGTCATGGTTTCATAGAAAAGTAGTGCAGGGTTTGGGGCAACACTTTTCATATATATATTTTAATAGTAAGGCCAATGTAAAGAAAACAGACTGAAATACTCTGTTAGGATCATCAAAGTTAATATTATTTCACATTTCTGTATTTTCTGCCTTTGTATTCATGGTAAGGTAAATAATTTTAATAAGAATTCCATGTGCTTGTTAACACTGCGCATATGCACTGACATCAGGCTATAACTGGGCAGATGTGGTTGTGTTTGTTACTTACAGCATTTACATGATGGCCTCTTCATGTAAAATGTAATGACATTGTAATATTTATAAAATAAGAAAAGCTGCATTAAATGAACACAAAGTGCAAATGTTATTTCTTGGCAAAGAAAAGAGGAACACTTATGTTTTGAAGAGAGCACTTAGTACCCTAATCTTTGAAATGCTAATGTAAGTCAATTAGAATTTTTATTTTTATTGCAAAAGGACTTACACTGACATTTTAATAGCTTCAGAATTATAAACCAGTGAATCATTACTGTTGAGAGGGAGGGATACAAGGCTGTCTCAACCTGTGGCATTGCCATGTAGTTAAAGAAAAATGGCATTTTCCACGATTTTTTTTTTCTTTATGATAGTCATAACTTGAAAGGTATATGCAAAACGTTTCCATTGTGATGTGCCAAGTAATAAGCCCAGCAGCCATAAAAATTATCCTGCAAATTTCATTAGATCTATTCGTCATAAAAATAGAAGTATTTTTAAACAAGAAAATATTTAGAAATAGAGAAGTTCAGTTTTGTTCATCACTTGAAAATCCTTCCTAATTTTTTTAGTACTTTGAAATATGAGCTCTTTTTAATAAGAAAGAAACCAAATTTAAATAAAAGCATTATTTCAAGAGTTTTCTAACTCTATTTCACTGTAAGTTCTTGGGCTACTGGGTGGGATAAATCTAAACTAATAAATCCTAAGATCTGAGGATATTTAGACTGGAATTTACCATTTAAATTAAAGCTTGGTTTTATTAAGAATGCTGTGCATGTTGAATGTGATATTCCAACCAATTATCAGGTTGAGGCAAGCATTGCTAATACTGCTGACAAGTTATGCTATTACAGATGGGCTGTGCTTCCTATTGCATGCATTACACTGACACTATACTTTCTTTCCTTTCCTTTTCTCCTGTGCCATGCTTGCTGTGTAGCAAATGGAATCTCTTGCAGTAAGTTGAAGTTCTTTCATATTTTTGTCCATCTGTGGATGGGCTAATACACCCCAGTTCTACTGTTTTACTTCTGAGCATGTTTTCTTTTTTATTATAATTTTCCTATACAATACATGGTTCTAAATGCAGTGACAAAAATAATTTACTGATGTATGTTTTGTGAAAGCAAAAAATACTGTGCCAAAATTTTGACACTCATATGCTGTTTCAAATGGTCATTTACATACATTTTTACAAAACAAGCTTTTGAATGGATGTAATATGCTGGGGCAGGAAACATTTCTTGTTGTTTTAAAGTTAATAGTTTTCCATTTGTCCTAGTGAAAGACTACAACTAATAGTTGGCAGTTATGTTTCAAATGGGTTTTGTGTATACATTGATGAACAGTTTCACCACTATTGGTTTCTAATACTTAGGAAGAACAAAAATTGATTTGCCTGAAACAGTAACTGAATGCTAAGTCAGACTAGAACCATTAGTTTCACCTTAGTTTGTTTTCGTTCAGATTAGCAGCCAGAAGGGTGAAACTGAACTATTGTTCTCCAAGGACTAAAAAATCCAGTGTTACATGCCAAGCTATCATGAGATTTTTTTTTTAGTGATGTTATGCTTGTTTTCAATCAATTATTAACTCCCTGACAGCTCCAACTATATGTATATGTAACTTCAATGTAGTGTTGCCAAGTCTCCAAAATTTGAATAGAGTGAATTTGATCCCTGCTGGGGAACCTCAGGCTGTGTCCCTACTTGCAGGCTGAACAGGACCAGGGAGGAAGTGAGTGTCCCTGGGCTGGCACTGACTCGGGTGAGCAGTCAGCACCTTCCCTGGCTGGGCCACCAGCCAGCCCCTGACATGCCCAAGCATGGTTTGAGAGAAGGCAGAAGCCAGAGGCATCTCCAGGAGGCTGTATCTAAACAGTCAGTCTTTACTTTGGGAAGAGAATGGTTAGCCACACAACTGCAAATTTGGTAGTGCTCTGTGCCCTTGGTTGACAGAGAACAGCCCCTGGGCAGGTTTATTTCACTGGCAATGTTCCTCATGCCCTACCTCTTTGTTCTGACAGGCTTTGTTCCTGTCCTCAAGTCAGTTCTGCCCTAGCACATCTGCTCCCCACCACAGATCTGCTGGGCCTTCTTTCTGCATTTGTGGGTCTTTGCTGTCATATCCAGTCTGGTGGGATCACAGAATGGTTTGAGTTGGAAGGCACCTTAAAGATCATATAGTTCTAATCCTGCTGCCATAAGCAGGGACACCTTCCACTACACCGGGTTACTGAGAACCTCATCCAACCTGGTCTTGAACACTTACAAGGGCAGGGCATCCACAACTTCTCTAGATAGCTTGTTTCAGTACCTCACTACCCTCCACATAAAGAAATTCTTCCTAACATCTAATCTAAATCTCTCCTCTTTTTGTTTAAAGCTATTGCCCCTTGTCCTACCACAATCTGCCTTTGTAAAACATGCTCTCCATGTTTTTAATATGCCCCTTTAAGTATTGGAATAAAATTCTTATTGGAATAAGATCTTCTTGGAGCCTTCTCTTGTCCAGGCTAAACTCTCTCAGCCTGTCTTCACAGGAGAGGTGCTCCTGGTGCTGCCCAGGATGTGGTTTGTATTCTGGGCTGTGAGCACATACTGCTGGCTCATGTTCAGCTCTTCATCCATGAGAACTCCACAGGGCTGCTCTCAGTGGGTTCCTCTCCCAGTCCGTGCTCATGTCTGGGATTGCCTCAGTGCAGGTGCAGCCCCTTGCACTTGGACTCATTAGGTTCTCATGGGCCCACTTCTCAAGTTTGTCCATGTCCTTCTGGATGGCATCCCATCTTTCTGTGTCATCTGCAAACTTGCTGAAGGACTCCTCCTTGCTGAAATTCCTCCTTTCCATTTGGGACAGGAGCACTCCAGTGCTGCCCACCAGTAACAGACATTAAACATAAAGACACAGATACACATCCAAAATGTCACAGAGGTCAGACCAGGCAAATTTACAGTGCTGAGCTCTGCTGCTGTGGTGGTGCTGAGGTGGGAGCAGCCCCGTCTGCCTGGCCTTCAGCAGGACAAGCCCTGCTAGGCTGACACCTGCTGGCTTGGCACTATCCTCCTGCTCCCACTTTCCTCCATAAACTCCCTTTAGAAGGAGACTAGCTCTGCCTCATTTTGGCAGTGCCCTTGACTGTCTGTTCATAGATGGGTAGTTGGTGTCCACCTCACCCTGCTGAACAAAGATGAAATTTGTTTTTGACCTTAGCCCCTCAGCCTTGTGAAGCTGGTACAGAAATTTGGGGAACTGGAACGCTAAACTGTCATTTTAGTTTTGGCTTATTAATAAAAAATGTGGCCCTTAAATGTTGAACCCTATGTAAATAGAACTCTTCAGTCAAATTAACATTTATAATGTATTTTCTATTAGTGTTTGTGCTGACATTTGCACAGTCCCAAATTCAGCAAAGAGCTGCAGCATGTGCTGGTAACTAAGGACGTATGAAGTGCTTTAGAGAGGCAAACATTAATAGCATCTTCTTTTCTGCCAGTTTTGGCATGAAACTCTGCTTTAGTTCCTCCAAACAGATGGAAATACCACTGAGCCCAACCTTGGTCACAGTTTCTGTCACAGTAGGCAAATCAAATACGGTTGGAAGTCTGTAAGGTTTTCCTGCCAAAGGGTCAGTACAAGGTCAGGATTTGTACTTGCAGGATTTTCACTTTTTATATAATTAGCCAAAGATTAAATGTTCCTCCCTTCTTTGCCATGATCCAGCTGTGGAACTATGAGATTCCCCTCCTGTTAGACACAAGAACACCAGGAACTTTAAGCATATTAACCTAACCTCTCTGGCAGCCGTGCCCATCACCCATTATTTCAATGTGTCTGACATCTTTTATGTCATGCTGCACTTCACACTGGAAGAAACAAGTGAATATCCATAGAGCAGCGTCTACTTAATCTGAGAGAATACTTCATAGAAACCAAATACCCTCTTACAGATTAAACTCCAGCCATCTGTTGTATAGTTTCTTTAAGATGGTGGAAAATCCATGAGCAGTGTTTTAAGTTCCAGGGCTGGCATTTCGTCCTTCTCACTCCTAGACGGATTTATCACCTCTGTTTCTCTCTCTTCAGAGGAGCAGGCAGGAGCTTTGACCATCTTGGACAACTCTTTCACAGCTTCTCTCTTAGATTTCCATCCCTTAGAAGAGGTCTTCAACCATATCTGAAATTTGGGAGTTTCACGTTCTGTGCAGGAAAGTCACTTCCCCATATTCTGCCTCTGCTTTCCAGCTGCAAACTGGAGACAGTGAAGCTAACCAAAACAGAATGTTTTGAGGCTGATGTGCTACCTGAGAGCTAGCCATCATAATTTTATTTTCAATGTCATATATGGCTTAGCTGCAGAAGAAAAATCATTTACTTACTTTCTGGAATAGTATATGATCATACTTCAGTAAAATAATGTTTTTGAGAACAAACTATCTCACTGTGTTTTGTTAGTTATCAAAAATTATCTAAACTCACTAATATTTATTAATTATTTCTTCTCTTACAAATCTTTCCTTAGCAATTGGAACTCTGTCAGAGATTATATAAACTGCACTTCCAGCTGCTGTTGCTTTTTCAGTCCTACTGTAAACTTATTGGACAAGTGCACGAAGTGAGTTCCATGCCAGAGGTATGTAACAAACTACCAAGTCCTATACTGAAAATTCCACTTTATTTTCATGTTCTTATTTGTTCTTGCTATGGACTTAACAACAAGGATCACTCTATTTCACCCTGACTATTAATCTGCAGGCATACATAATCAACTAAATACCTTAATGTCCTGAAATTTTAATTCTGTAATGTTTACAAACCTTTTTCTTTAAATATTTTTAACATGGCACACTCTCACTTTTCACCCAAACAGCTTTTAGATAAATCCATGTATCTTATTTTTAAAAAAACAACAAAAACAAACAAACAAACAAACAAAAAACTTCACAAGAACAGTACTGTTAGTCAAGTTTATTTTCAACAGTTGCTTAAAATATGTAATACTTTGAAACATCTTTGAGGTGATTGCTTTAAGCTTAATGATTATCATTTAAGGAAAGATTTAACTCACCATTCTTTGTGTATTTTTATCCTGGTAAGGAGAAAAATCTATATATTTTAAACTATTGAGGAGAAGAAGCTGTTGTACTCTGCTTTGTAAAATAAAATTTGAAGCTATTACATGTATTTTACAATATATTCTAGTAGTTTAGATGTGGCCTATAAACAGAAATTGTTTAACAGATGTGCTGTTGGAGTAAAAAGAGTTTGAATATTTATTGTATCTTAAGGATACAATGAATTGTATGTTGTGAGGGCTGGCTCACAATGTGACTGGGCTGTTCACTTTTAAGAGAAGACAGGACAATAGGCATCTACTACTACTAGAGCAGTCTACTTTTTGGAAGTATTTTGTGTTCCTTGTGATTGATTTCTGTAAGTGTATTTCACAGTTATGACTTTGTTAAATAGTTATAAATAATGCAGCCTGTGGAATTGGGAAACGATTGTACAAAGAATAGCTATTTCACCGTGACATTTGCATATTTTCTTGAAGCCATGAGCTATTACTTGAAGGAAATTCTGTTGCTAGTTCATGTGACAGTGTTACTTTTAGCATGTAGGAGCATGAAAAAGTAGATCCTTGGAAATTACTAACTTACCAATTATTTATGAATCTTGTGCCATATTAACTTTTCAGCCTGAGAAAGGGTTATACAATTCCTGTCCATCTGTTAATCATGTCAAATGCTGCATATGTTTTGTAAATAAATATCAACATCTTGCTAGAAATATGTTTTCTTCAGCTCTTCCACTGTGATGTGAAGAAAGTAGCAAGAGTGAAAAATAAAAGCTTGTTTAGATATGCTCGTGCATTTTAGCAAGCCAAAACTACAGCATAATATTAAAGGACAAAGGTAAAAAAATACCTGTAGTTTGCTTTTTCTCTACAGAGATCAAGAAATGTCCTTGTATTAAATTGATGTCTTTTCCATAATGTGTACATCCAATGTAGTAGTAAGGACAGACTTGAAGTACCTACTCCATATGGGGCTTATGGAGAATGAAAATACCCATCTCTCATTTTTCTCCTTGGAACAGCTGTTAAACATGTCAAGAGAACTGAGTGAACTGAAGAAAAATCTGAAAGATGCTACTGCTGCAATTGCAGCTGAGCCTCTGACAACAGAATCTGAGCCCACATTCAACTCTACTGAAGCAGCTATTCAGTCCATGCTGGAGTGTTTGAAAAACAATGAACTTGTTAAAGCCATCAGACAAATAAGAGAATGCAGGTAAGTTTTGCTACATGGTTCATATTGGACTTTTGTGTTATTAGAAAAATATGCATTTATTATCTTCCTACAAAATGTAGTGCATTTTGTGCAAGGATGTGCATAATTAATAATTGTTTCAACAAGGTACATGGGGGCATCGATATTGACTTTTGGAGAGGTGTGCCACAAGTAACTATCAAACATATACTTGCAACAATTAAGATCCTTAATTACGTTCTGTAGGTCAAAAGTCCTGTGAGGCTCTTAAGAATCTTTTTATTGAGTTAATTCCTTACAGGTGCATGTCATTGCACTACCATTCGGCCCAGTTTCACTTACACCTATTTGAATGAGCTTTCTTAAGCATTTTTTTTCAGATAATGGAAATTACACTTTTATGTGTATTCAGTGCCTGATACCAGAATATGAGTAACAAATGAGTGGTGTAAAACAGTGAGTTGCTTTAGGCTTATAAGCATGTGCAAGTCCATTCTTCTTTTAGAGATCTCTGTCACATAGCTTCTGTCTCTGCTAATAAACGCATAATTAAATGCCCATTCTTTTCCTGTTTCCTCTCAGGATTTTGTGGCCCAATGATATCTTTGGAAGCAGCTCTGATGACGAAGTCCAGACACTACTGAATATTTACTTCCGCCACCAAACCCTGGGTCAGACGGGCACTTATGCACTGGTGGGCTCCAACCAGAGCCTGACTGAAATCTGCACCAAACTGATGGAACTGAACATAGAGATCCGTGACATGATCCGCAGAGCTCAGAGCTACCGGGTCGTCAATACTTTTCTTCCAGACTCCAGCGTTTCCGGCACAAGTCTCTGACAGGACCCTTGGGCCCCCTTTCAAGCTGGGAGTGCTGCCCTGTGGGAGTGAGGTGGCTCGATGTCTTCTCAGCCTTACAAAGGTTTGGTCAAACTGTACTCACTCTTGTTACATTTAGGATTTCCTCTAAAAGGCGATGGGCTGAACTTCAAACACGTAGCAATACTGTAAGGACAGAGGTAGCATAGAGAACCTGGGACAGCATCCTTTGTTCTGTGTTGCACAAAACCCAGTTAGCATTTCACTGAGCAACTGCAACTCACTACTGAAGAAGTGACTTCCATTGCATACCAAAGCCTACTACACTGAACAATACTTCCTTTATAGCAAATTAATTTTTGGTTGGCAAAAGTGCAATGTTTCCTTCACAAAATAGTATTTTTTGTTAAAAAAAAAAACCTTGTACATTTTCTTTTCTTTTTTTCTTATTTAGTTGAGTGAAAGATGGGCAGAATGAAGCTGGCCACGGAATCTCACAAATTTGTTGGTCAAAAGCTGAGAGCCTGTGTATATGAAACAAACTGTAAACAGACTATAATTTAATGTACACTGTAATTTGAATATGATTACTGTATCTTAAAATAATGAGCTGCTATGAAGTACATTTCCTAATGTTACTAGGCTACTGTCTCTGAAGGTACTGGATCATATTGCAGAGGTCTGTTCTTAGGCCCCCCAAGGATCACAAAAGCTTGTGGTAGATTTTTTTTTTTTTTTAATTAAGGACCTTGGCTGCTTTTTACTAGAGGTTTGCTTTTATGAATATATTTATACTATTAAAGGATGGTTGATCTAATTTAACTTGCCATTTTGTAGAAGAAAGTCCCATCACAGAGTCAAATCTTTTGAACTGTTAAGCATGCGTATTTTTATTTAATATAAATTTTGAGTATAAAAAGTAAAAAATATTAACGTGAAATGCAAGTTCTCATGTTAAATTTCTTCAAAGAGATGTCTTATTTTATTTGTAATGTATATATAAGTCATAACTATATGTTTTTTCTTACATTTAACTGCTATCCAGTGTTAAATGTATGCATGTAAATCTGTTGCACATCTGAGACACTTTTATTCTGACAGTTATGTAACTTATTCATGCTGTAAATACACTTAACCGTTTTTGTGAAGTAACTTTGAAATTTGGATTAGTACATCCATTTAACTAAAGTATAAAAGTCATATATAGTCACAACACAGTACATGCTTGTTGTGAAAATTGTGTTCTTGTCTGAGTCAGTACTGTTGCACATGGTATCCATGATCAGCAGCCTCCCACAACATACTTCTCTCATGGTTTATGCTGAAACCATTTATAGAAATTAGTGAGAAATGTAACCACAGCCTAACAAAAAAAATTCCCTACCACTCAGTGTGGAAGACAACAGCAAAGAGAGTTTCATTGGTCTTCCACTAACTGTGAAAACCTCCCAACTTCCTTCTCCCCTAAAGAATGTTTTTTACACTGTTACAGATACTGCTATTCAAAAGGTTTTTCCCCTCCTCACTTCTAGCATGGGCGGCTTACACCCTTTTCCCTCCTATTTTACAGCCATAAAGTCTTGCTTTGATTACCAAGCAGCTGTGGTTTTAATATATACATTTGACAGAGGCAGGGGGAAGACACATTTGCATTTACACCAGACTTGATGCTCTAGAACATTTGCATCTTTCACCCTAGTTCAGTTTGAGTGACTGAAGGAAAAACACACTAGTGTAGCTTGAATCTCAGCAGGCCCTGAAGACTTCAAAACACAATCCACTATCTTTAGGAAATCAAATGGGTTGCTTCCTTACAGATATACTTTCCTCCTTCATCCCAGGAGGATGAAACTAAGGAGTATCAAACTAGTGCAAACTTTTATTGAACTTTATTTACAGCATACATACAGTGAAATTACATACTTGAAGTTACTTTATTTTACAACAATACCAAAGTCTTCATCCAGTATCCAATGCCAGGTCAAAAGCCTTAAGTCAAAACATTGCTATAGACAAAGTGCAAAGCACAAAACAGAAAGGGGCACATGGATCAGACAATGTATTTGAAGCTGTAAGTGCTATCACAGGACAGCCTTTTGCCTCTGCAGCGGCCACAGAGTTCTTGGCGATGAGGTCTCTTCAGATCAATATGTCTCTTCCTCTGAGGGCAGGAACAACGAGTCTTGGAACAGATCTTAAGAAACAAAGACATGTTAGTAGTAGTAGATCAAAGCAGATGCACTTCATGTTAGACTAACATTTGGTTTTCCTTAATCACACAACACATTAGGTTGTTAATCTTGTGGATTTAAGGTGTAAGAGCTTTCTCACCTAGAAGTAAAAAGCCACAGTGCTGTATGAAAACCGTTTATGTAAGCCATCCATGGGAGGAGGGAGGCCTAACCCAAGACACACATCTCAAATAATATTTCCTAGTATTTCGATAAAATCAAGTTTTCTTCCAGATAAAGTCAGTATCAAATTCAACAATAGTATTAGTGTATGTGATAACATCTGACAGTCTTAACAGAGTTCAGTTAACTTACCTGGCACTGGATTGCTTCCACTCGATAGGGATTGAAGCTCTTTTGGCATTTGCGACAGAGCTGCTTGAAATACACCTGGAAAAAAAGGCAAGTTCTGTTAGTACAGAGACTTATTCAAGGTGTTCTGTACAGGTACCTAAATTTGTGCCAAAACATCTGATTTGTCAGATATTTTATGCCATTCTTACAAGTCTCAGGAGAAAAGAAATTACTTGTTAACTACCTTGTTGCTTCCAGAAATGCACCACACGTAAGCACTCTCCCATCTGGTCTTGCAGTCTTTGCAGTGGAAATAGCCATACTTCTGCTCCAAGAACTGCAGAGACAGAGTTCACTGAGCATCCTCCAGCACCCCAAGAAAACCCAGTCCAGCTTCCTCACTACTACTCCCCGAGAATGGTGTGACAGTGAAAAAGGTTGGCCCAGAAGGCCATATGGAAATAGTTGAAGCCATACTGAATGGGATTCTGAGCAACATGGTCTAGCGGGTGACATCCCCGCCCATGGTTGCAACTGGATGATCTTTAAGGTCCCTTCCAACCCAAAGCATTCTGCCATGCTTTGATCCACACGCGTGGGTTTTCACAGGCTGGAGGCTCTTCTGCTCTAGGTGAGACGGAGCCAGCCCGGGGCAGGACAGGGAGCACCGTGCTGCTCATGAGGTGATTTCTGCCCGTCCCGCTGGAGGGTTCGCCCCCCGCCCCATCCCGGCGCACCTGGAAGGCAGCTCTCTGCCTGGGAGCCGCGGTCTCCTCCCGCCGCGTCCCCACCGGCTCCTGGCGCGGCGGCAGCGCGGCCCCCTCCGGGCCCTCCTGCTGCTCCTCGCCGCTGTCCGCCGCCGGGGTCTCCTCGGTGGGCACTGCCGTCTCCGCGGCGTCGGGCAGCGCGAAGAGGCGACGGTCGGGCACGGGTGAGTAGAGGGCGAGGCGTCCCGGGGTGCGCAGGGCGGCGGGGCTGAAGGCGCGGGCGGGCAGCAGCGTGCGCGGCCCCAGCGAGCACTGCACGGCCGCGTCGGCCCGCAGGCTCACCTGCACCGCCGCCTCCTTCGTGCTGGCCCGGCGCGGCCGCGGCGCCAGCGCGGGGCCCACCTGCGACAGCAGCGCCTGGAGCTGCGCCCGCCGGTAGCTGTCCAGGTAGTCGGAGGGCAGCGGCGTGAAGGGCCCCCCGAGGAAGGGGCTGATGCCGCCGCCCTTGCTCTGCTTCCAGCTGGGCTGCTTGGCCGCGGCGTCCCAGCCGCGGCCGAGCGCGGGGCTGCTCCTGAAGTTCTGGTACGTGCTGAAGGGGGAACAGACAAAGCTGTCCATGATTATCGCCGCTGAAGGGTCAGCCCTACCTGTGCCTCCGCCCTGCTTTTATCCTACCTGGGGTTGCTAATTGATGGGGAAAGTGAGGCCAGCTGGCTGATGGCAGGGGAAGGCCTGCCTACTTTGTCTGCCAGACTCTACTGATGAAGAGATGTCATCCCAGGCACAGCTGGGAGAACCACGGCCTGCCCAGCGAGGAGAAGGCTGCTTGCTAACAGTTTCTTCTGCTCGTGGTCTTTAAAGAAGGAAAAGGGGGTTTGGAAAACTAACAAAGTCCATATAAACTGGGTGTCCCCCGGAGAGCTGAGCAAAGAATTCAGGCAATTACATCTCAGAAAAGAAGTCTTTACTGGTATTAAAAGGTCAGAGCATGTCCATTGTTCCATTACTAGGGAATTATCTGCCTGGAACTTTTTCTATCAACTGCTTTAGGAAAAGATGGAATATACTTGTGTATACAAACTGAAATAAGGGAAAGTAGTGGCTTGATACCTGTATAATGAAGTAAGTGTTTGTAATACAAGCAAGTAATAAAAGCATGTGTGTATTAGACTAATAGTCCTTCTTCCACAATTACATCACTATGTTGATTTTAAGTTTTAAATGTTCAATTTTAAGGTAATATAGTTAAAATAATGTAATAAATCATCCAAACTGTATATGTAAGCCTTTAGAGAGTGGAGAACGCTTGGAATCCTTGGAACTGCGGTGATGTGAAATCCTTTCTTTGTATGATTCCTCATCATCTTTATAAATGTGTTGCTTTATAAAATTCAATGGGCCAGCAAGAGAGAGGCTAGAGGAGACCTGGTAGGGATGGTGTCTTTAAACGTTCACAGTGTATCCGACACTTTCAAATGTCTGAGATAAACCAGTAAGAAACAGCATTTTTACAGGGCAAAAAAGGTTAAGATTCAGGAAACATTCATCATAATTAAAAGAAGCATGTCTCAAGGCTCCACATTGTGCTCAAGTTTTCAAAGCACTGTCAGTATCAACTCCAAGCAATAGTAGGATGTCAACATGGCCAAGTTAAAATTTAATGGCTGCAGTGTGGCTGCAAAAAGAGTAGGCTTTTAAGGTGCTTTGGGAATGGAAATCAAACTGCAAACTACATGCCATCATTTAAACCAACAGTTTCAGTTCCTCTAAAATGCTTTGGGAAGAAAATTGCTGCAGCTTCCCAGAACACTGCAGGGTTAGAAGTTAAAGTTTCTTGAAAGGATGAGGGATATGGAAAATTATTGTACAACACGAAACTGATTAAAGTGACAGATTACTAAGCAGGTGATAAGACTGGTGTGGAGGGGTAAGAAGAAACCCGTTTATGGCACAAGAATAGATGAACATCGCACTAAAACAAAGATGGTAAACTCAAAGTTGGTGGTGGAGAGAGTGTTCCACCCATCTTGAAGTTGTTCCATCGCCAAAGCCAAGAACTGGCGGTAGTGGACATGTATGTGGATAGTAACATTCTCTTTATTGGAACGTCTACAACCATTTCATGTGTCAAGGCCTACAAAACAACCTGGGAAGCAGAGACTGAGGCTGGCACAGGCCGTGGCACTTTGCCCACGGCCCTGCCGCCGGGAGCCTTCCAGAGCCTTTCCCCGGGAGCTCGGTGTCAGCTGCTGTTGCCCAGCAACGCGGGTCCCGTCAGCCGTGGATGTGGTACTTCACCCCTCGCCTCTGCACGCCTGAGTGAAGCTGCTGGCGGCCATCCCGGCTCAGTGCACGCTCCCTTTCTGTCCTGTGCAGCCAGCCGCGGGGAGACAGCCCTTACGGCGGGCACCGCGCATCCCCCAGCCGCAACGCCGGGCCCCGTGCAGGGCGGGCAGAGGCGGGGCGGGTTCGCCGCCTCATTGCCGGGAGGTGGCTGGGGCGGAGGGCGGGAGCGGCGGATGCTCCGGTTGCGCAGGCGCGGGGCGGTGTTGGCGCCAAGCTTGGAACGGGACTACCGGGCTCGGAGTCTGCGCTGCCCCCTCATCCCCCGCCGCTTTCCCTGCCCGCCTCCTCCGCTGCGTGAGGCGATGCGGCGGCCGCCGCCCCGCCCGAGGCGCCGCCGGCAGGTAACGGCCTCGCTGTGGCTCGGCCCGGCCCTGGGGCTGCGCTGTGCCTTGGGGGTGTCACTGCCGCCCCTCGGGGGTGTCACTGCCGCCCCTCGGGGGTCCCTGCCTCTCCCTCTCCTCACAGCCCGCCGGGGGTCTGCAGTCACCGGGTGCGGGGAAGTGCGGTTGGGGCCTGTCCCCGGAGACCCCCCGTTGACCGGCGGGGCTGCACAGGCCGCGCTCCGTGCCCGGTCATTGCCCGGGAGGAGCTTCCCCTCACGAAAGCAGCGCGGACTGGCCAAATCGCGCTTGTAAAAATGTACTTCTGAGGCAGTTTAAAGTTCCTGGATGTTCTATCTTAATGCAGCCCGTGCCCTATTTTAAAGAGCCTGGTTTCCCCATGGTTTTGGTAAGGCAGCGCGTGTAACACGGCCATCGTGTGGGAAACAGCTTTTACTGTGGAAGGCATGAACGTGTTAAAAGGTGAAGTCTCACTATGGGTTTACTTATACATGTTTTTTAATAGAACTGTGAAACTGGTCATGTCTGCTGCAGTTGAAAGTCACTTTCAATCAAATTCTTGACATGTTAGTTTGTAATGGTTGTAAGAGTATATATGTGATAATACACATTACATCCTAACACGTTGTAGTGAGTGTGGGGTTTTGATTTGTGTTTAAAATACCTCAGAAGCGTTCTGCCCATTCCATCTTGGTTTTCTCCTGTGTTTGCTGAGTGTTTTCATTATTTCAGGTATAATTCCCTATTCTCTTATCTGTTGTTTTCCCAGCGTGTTCATCATTGTGGTGTTTGAATGCTCGTATCACAGTGAAAGCTAAACGAGATGGGCTGTGCCACACCACAAAATGCAAGAAAGCAGGCCTAAGGCGTTCAAACAGCAGTGTATCCAAGTGTTTTCTTATTTCTTCTCAGGCTTTTCAACTGTTCCAGTAATGTAATGGATAAGAAAATGACTTGCAAACCTGTGGAAAGACCAACTTTCTTTGAAATATTTAAGGCACACTGCAGTGAATCAGGTACAGCTTATCTAAAGTAAATAATCTTTATTAGGATTGTTTCTGGGCACCAATATTTTATACACATATTTGCTGTATATTCCACAGGAAAGCTTTAAGCAAGTTGTTAGCTGCTGTTCTTCCCCTTAATCTGTGTTTCCTAATACTTAGATTTCTTCAAATTTTTATTTGTAGTTTTTTTCATTATGTATACTTAGTTACTTTTGGTGCTTGCTTGTTTAGAGTTGTCACCTCTGTACATATCCACATGCAGACCCGGCTTAGTCTTTTGCTAAAGGTACCTGTGGTAGTTCATAATTTTAAAAGGAACCTGTTTAACTTGCCAGTCTGACCAAAACAAGAGAGGCTCTAAAAGCCAGAGTATACTTGAAATTTTAATCAAACTGGATGTTTTTCTGGTCTTTTGGTTATTTTGTTAATGGTCTGAGAATTTGGGAAGACATCCCTTTGTATTTTGTGGTTATCAGAGGTCAAAGTCATCTAGAAACAAACAAACACACCAGAAGTATGGCAGTGGAAGGAGCAATGTGTTTTGCTGTTAGCATTTAAATGCCTGCTGTATTTTCACATCTTCCATGGAGGAATCTTTTTCCTTTTCATGTGGTTTTCTGTATGTTTTCCTTCATAGACTTAGGGCCTATCAGTCTTAACTGGTTTGAAGAACTCAGCGCAGAAGCACCCTCATATGAGCCCAAATCGTTTGGAGAGGTTGATGGGCCCACTGGCTGGCTTGATCAAGCAGCTTTTAAAACTCCAAGGACAAAACCCTCGACATACAGTCAGCTGGCATCAACCCCACTACTCTTTAAAGAACAAAATGCAGTATTGCCACCTTGTTCTTCTCCTGAAAAAGAACCAGATCAGAAAAATACAGGAACAAGTGAGTAACTTTTTTTTTCTTAACCTTTTGTTGCTGATGGTGATCGTTAGTATAATAGATAATGCTACTGCAGGAATTGTGTGCCTAAAAAGCTTATTTTAGAAGTCTTTTGAAAATCATCTATAAAAATGCAGAATTAATCTTAATTGTGAATTCAGCTTGAGATAAACTGGTAATATATAAGGAAAATTCCCTGTATAAAGGGTACTGTTGTGGTCCAAACATTCTAAATGCTGTTAATATGAAGGGATATGAACTTATTACTATAACCTGTTGACTGCAATCAGAGTGAATTTTTTAGCAGTTTCATTTTTGTTTCATGCAAAAGTTCTGAAGCATTTCAAGGGAGAGAATCGTCCTTACCATTATGAAGCGTGAGGCAATCTGTAGGGCAGTCCTTAACCTTTCTTGGAAAGTTTTAGAAGCACCATCTCTTTGAGTTACTAAGATTGTAAGTTATAGAAAAAAATACATTTTTCTGTTTTTTTTAAAAAAGGAATTCTATGAGTTACTTCTCATACATTATTTCCAAATCCCAAGTATGTCATGGGAGTACATGTCACTCTGCTCCTTTCTGAGGTACCCACCCTCCTTGGACAGCAAGAAGAATCTCTTCTGTGGAGAATGTATGCAAGATTGTATGTATGGATCTCTTCTATGGAAGAGTGTTTACCCCCATTCCTGAAGTATGTGATTGGTACCTCTGCTGTGTCTGTGTCCTTCTGATAAGCTTTTCTAACCAGGTTACACACAAACATAAGACTCCCTTTATTACCAGAATTGTTCTTAGATCCTGAGCAAATTCTGTGGAGAGTTAGAGCCCTGCTGCAATTCAAGTATACTTTATAACACTACTTCCGAGGAATATTGTAACTCCCTTTGTTTTTCCGAAGTTCACTGCTGGACTTCTGCTGAGAACATGTTTCTTCTAAATGTAGCTATTTGTATTTTGCAGTGTCAAGTCCCTAGGGAATCCTTGGTGTCAGGAATTTCATTTGGCAGTTTCATAAATGGCAAAGAAAGGAAGCTTATGATTGTTTATTTCAGAATGGTCAGTTTTACTCTGCATATGTGCAAAGTTCACATGTGACTGCCTGAAATACTCTATTTTCTTGGTTAGAGCCAGATGACTCTTGTGAAAACAAGAGCCTGGATGGGAGCTGGTGGATTTCATACCTTGGTACGGTACTAGGATGCACCTGTGCTGTGCGTATGAACTCAGGAACTCGGAAGCAGAGAGGAATGCACAAACTAAAGTGTGATTTCTGACACTAAGATTGTTTAGAAACTTCAGAGTAGGAATTTCTTTTAGTAGATGATTGTCCATGTAAGGGTCTCAGTGTTCAGAGGATTCTGCTGCTTTGGTGGGAACACTCTCTTTTGCCTGGGGATGCTTTGCAAATAAATAGATGCTGCTGACAGTGACTCCAACAACAGTTTTGGAAATAATTTTTGCCTTTTGTTGCTTATTTGAATCAGCTAAGTGTATGACTTAGTAAATTAGAGGAGAAGCTGCACAAAGCTGTGTTTGCATGTATTGTATTTTTGCTAAGAATAACTTCTGCAATGACAAGAAATGTGCAATGCGGTACATTAAACGTGAAATGGAATATGTGACTTGATTAATACCAGGTGAATAAAGTGACATAGTGACGGGTCTTCTTGGCTGTGCATTTGAAATGTGTTTAGCATTGTTTAGATATAAAATTTGAACACATTTAAAATACTAGAAGAGAAATTAGGGTTGTTTTGCTGTTGTTTTCTGTTGGTTGTTTGTTTGTTCTTTTGGGGATTTTTTGTTTGAGTTTTTTTGAAAGCCTGGCATTAAACTTCAAAATTGAAACTGTTACTTGGAGTTCTGCAAAGTTGTGCTGATTATTATATTCTATGTTCTAGATAGAGAGGATTTGATAAGCCCAAGTAACACAAGAAGAAAAATAGACCAAGAAAATGAAATATTTGCTTCTCCTCCTGGTACCTTCCACAACTGCCTCACTGCTAGGTATGCTGAATATGTCAACGCAAATAGAAAATAATCTGGACCTTAAGCTAAAAGTAATATTTAACCCACTGTATTTGACTGTTGAACTTTAGGAGCAATGAATAATCTTGTATGTCTGATGTTTATGATGTTTACTTGTAGATTACTAAGTGAGCAAACACTAACTGAATTTGAAAATATCCTTGCTTTCAGGTGATTTTTCTTCCTATTTTTCTACTCTTTCACAGCTGGAATATACAATTTTTAACATTATTTCAGCTTTCCAAATCCAAACATCCAAAGAAAGAGTAGCAGTGATGTATCATGTGCTTCTCAAGTAGTAAAGCTATTTGTAATATTTACTGAGATTTTTTTTATAATAGTCTTGATTTTGACACTTAAATGTCTGTATTTCAGATTAATTTCATCAAAATACTCATGTTGATTACAAGAAGAGTTAAACTAGTTATTTAATTGCAATCAGTTAAGCCAATTTCCCTAGTTTCGTACAGCATATTATAAAAATGTGTGGTTACACTGAAATTTATTATTTGTCAGACAAATCATCACTGAAAATTAAAATATTTCCTGAAAGAAATATTTTATACTTTATAGTAGATTTATGGTAATGTTTAAAATATTGACTGATGGTTAGGAGGAATCTGCATTTTATCTAGTCAAGGAAGTAACCATGGTGCAAAGAAAAGAAATAATGGAGATGATAATATATGTAATGTTTGAAATGTACAATTATTTTAAGAAATTGAAAAGTGAAATTAATATTTTGGTTTTAATTTTGTTTTGCAGTCCAGCTATTTTAAAGAATACTTACAGAACACCTCAGAGAAATAATATCGCTGGTTTGTATTTTCACTTTTTGGTTCTACAAAATGTTTTACATCTCTAGATAAAAATCTTCATTTTTTAGTTACTGTTTAATGTTCTTTTTACATAATGTTTTTTAGGACCATATGGAAGCTTGTTTTGCACACCAAAACTTTCAGAGGTACAGATTTTATTCATGCATTTTGTTTCCTTTTCCTGAATTGTACATTTAGAATTTGGCATAGAAGTTACATACATGATTGTTAAATGTATTTCTAGGTCAGAACTCCAAAATGTATTTCTGAAAGTCTGGGAGCAGAAGTGGATCCAGATATGTCCTGGTCAAGTTCTTTAGCCACACCTCCTACCCTTGGTGAAACAGTGATAATAGGTATTTCTGAAAATGAGCAATTGCTAAGAGTTTAAAACTTATGGTTTTGACACTGAAAGTTTACTCAGTATGAACTGTTTGATTTTTTAACTAAAAAAAGTACAAAATTCTTACAGTGATTGTTAGTGAGTGCCTTTAGATAATGCAGCCCTAAACAGAGAAACTTTTCAGAAGTGTTCTTCCTTTGACTGAGGGGTTAGGGAATATAAATTTAAAAATAACATACAAAAGCACAGAAAGAGAATTAGATATGTTTGTTTTGCCCTATGATAAAACTAGAAATTATTGCGCTAAGTTCAGTGAGTTTGTTAATGAAGTGTAAGAAGGTGGCCTCCTGAGTAAACATCCCGCAGCAGTATTGTCTTCAGCATTTTTAACCGCTCTCACTGTGCCTGCCATCATACCAATCCAGTGAGACAGACTGGGATACTCATGCAATATAAGACTCGAGCTCCTGGGGTCATATTTCCTGAGTTCTTTGGACGGGGCAATTCCTGGAGCTTATTTACTGTGCAGCTTCACAAACAGCTGTGTCAGCAGAACTGTAAATGAGAATGAGTGGGTGATAATTGCTTCAGTGGTAATCAACAGTGATGATAAACATCAAGCCTCAACCTAAGGTGTTGGTGAAAGTGAGATTTCATTAGCATATGATAAGCAAAATAAAATTTGATTCTATGCTTTGTTGATGAAAATTCTTGAGAAAATGGGAAGATCTGGGTGTGTCTCCTTAGTTCTGATATTGCTCTTTTTCATGTTGTTACACTACCACTGTATAGAGCATATAAAGCGTACTAAGACTGAACCCTAAGATTGGGAATCTCTTTTGGGATGTATGGAGTGGTACTATTCACAAGGCTATTGAGTAGTGCCATTTTGGGTGTTCTTTGGTCCAGAAAGGTGTGAGCTGAAAAGAAGAGTTGAGTGAAGTATCCATACCTTAATGGTGATGTTCTGGGAGATGAGCTGTGGTTTGAGCTTTCATTCTCCCATGTCTTGGATAAACCTAGTGTTTTATAATAGTGTTTTATAATAGAAACTCTCTACCTTCTGAAACCTGTGAAAAGAAAGAGCTGCTAGACAGAACCTAGATACCAGCTCTATGAAACATTTTACTATACTGCTCCTCAGGCATTTTAAAAATAGAGTTCACTTTCTCCTTTTGTAACAAAAGGGAAGATAGTACTGCTCTTTTGGGAGGAAGTGGGGAAAAAACCCACATTCCTGAAAGGCTTGAAGATCTCATCTAGATCTTTGGACAGAAGAAAATTGGGAGTAGTGCCATGAATAACTGCTTGAAAGGGGAATGGCAGTGGGTAACTGGTGGTAACTAGAAACAGCAGAAACCATAACCTGTGATTTGGGGTGTTTTGTGCTGCTACAAAACTGCTTTTGTACACTGTCCTTCATCCTCTATGTATGACTTTTTAGTTGGAATTTTTAGTTTTTGGTAGTTTATTTACAGATTTGAGTGGAATTTAAAATAATCCAATGAAAATTCTCCCAAAACACAGCTGTATTTGATCAGACTCAGCAGATCACTCAGAACAGAATAAATTGACTTGTCTGTCTTTCTTCTAAAGCTAGAGAGAATGATTCTATTTCTGAAGCAAAGCGACAGGATGGAAGGGCTGATACAGTAAGTCGGCTTAAAAGCTGTGTTGTACTTTAATTTCAGTCAAGCTATTTGGTTACATGTTTACCTTCCTTGAGCCAGGAATAAAAAATACTGTCATTTTCATTTGAAGCTCTTCTTCAAGGGAAAACTGTTTTTTAAAAAGCTACTGCTCACAAGACTAAATTTGCAATACATGATTTTAGAATGTGTTCTCACAAATAACCCTCTCTGAGGGATATTTTTTGCTGTGCTTACTAAAAAACAAACAACCCCTGCCCCCCAAACCACTTGGCTTCAACAGCACTCAGTATTGTTCAGAGAGAAATCAAACCTAGGAATTATTACTTATTTGAAGGAATTACTTACCTGAAGATTGGTTTGTCTGTTTTTTTCCCCACTTATGTCGAACTTTCAAAAACTTTCAAAAGTTATTTTTGGGAATAACTTCTTGCTCTCAACCACTAAAATCAAGAGTTGAAATTGAGTATTAATTTCAGTCCTTTGAAAGTGGTGGGGAGAGTTGTTGCATAATTGGAATGTGTATATAAAGCTGAATGATTATTAAGACTGAAAACCGAGGATGGCACTAAAAGGATTCAAATACAAATTTCGGTTTGATCCTTGACGACCTGAAACTTCACAGTTAACAAACTGTTACAAGTGAAAATAAGCAAAATGTCTTTGTCCTTCCTTATATCTCCTTTGTTCTCTTTTTGAGAGGATTGCAGTAAACTGCTGAACATGTTCACTGCCCTTAAGGTGACTTTAGAATGGAACCTGATTTGCCTCAAAAATGGGGATTATCTGCTTATTTGTATTTACATGTACCTGTGAAAATGTTACCTTTCATTATAAGAGATGAAGCATTAGTCAAGTACTTCAGTAAATGTTTAGAGTTCTGTCCTTGACTGTTAAAGTGACACTTACTGGTACATAATATAACAGCTTCTGTCTTTGGTTTCCAGATTTTGCACAACTATTTTTCCAAGAATGATAAATGTCCTGGGATAAGTGATGCAAGTATGCTGTCTGTACCAGAGACAGTAAAGCTAAATGCTGAAGATGACATCAAAGGTTTGGGTATGCATTGATGCTTTACTTAATGAGTATTTGGTGAAGCAAGACTGAGGATAAAACTGCAGTCTGTGTTTTGGGCTGTTGTTCTGGTTGGTTTGTTCTGCCAGCTGTGTACTCCCAGTCCCTAAATTGATTCAGTTTTGTAAAATTAATCTAGGCTTTAAAAAGGGGGTGTCTGTTGAGTCGGTGAGTTAAATCAGTATCCTGCTTAAACCATGAAAGTCAGATTACAGTGCACTGGACAACAACCAGATTTGTACTGTGAAGTTCATTCACTGCAGCTGGAGAGGCGAGGCTGAGACAAAGAAATGGTACAGGCTCAAGGGGGAGCAAGACTACTGTTTCTAGCTATTGAGCAGCTTAGCTTTATCATGAATTTCATCCCAACACTCACTGTTCTGTGGTGAGCTTGTTTTTTGATCTTACTGTAATCGTTTCTTCATTTACTTCACCTGCTCAAAATAGGTAGTTCAAAATGTGCCAAATTCTTTTGGAAAAACAATGTTTTGGGTTTTTAAATTAATGCAGAAAATAGACAAGGGAAAATGTTTTCATTGTGTGTTTTTAGATCATGTTAGTGAACAAGTGAAAGTGTAAATTCCAGTGGGAGGTTTTTGTGTTTTAGTTGAGAAATGATGGCAGAAGGGAAGATTACTGCCAGAAATTTGTTCAGCGTGAATGGGTTTAAAAGGGTGCTGTAGGCCTTCATGCTGGCTAGACAGGACAGTATATCCTTAGGAATTTGTATCTCCTTATCTGAATTGAATGGCTTGTCCTAAAAATAATGTTTGGTAGTACGTGTAAGACTTTTGAAACAATCAGTTTAGAATGTGATAAGGAGGGCTGAGAATGCTAGCATCAGGAAGCATTGTTGCTTGCAGAGTGATATAGGCCTGCTGTTTTATAGTGTAGGTTCAAATGTGTTTGGTAGTAAATGTATTCAAGTAATCTGTAATTAGCAAAATACTTTTTTAAAGACAAATTTGTTGGTCTTGGTCTGTGTTCCAATAGGTCCTATTACATTGCATATTACAGTGGAGAAGATCAGTTAAAACAATGTCTGAGAAAAAGAAGAGGGAGAAGACCATTTGTCTTAAGAGTTCAGAATAACTTGCAAATGTTTCCCTTTTCCTATGGCTTCCCTTTTTGATAATAGTTAATTTGGCATTTGAAGATGCCATGTAAAAAAAAGCTCTGCATTTGTAGCTTTCAGATGTTGATTTTCTCTGGAATAGTGTTATATGATCATAAAGTACAATAAGTTTTATGAGGCATTTTGTTTCAGTTAAAGAAAATAAGATCATAATGTATCAAATCAGCAAGTAATATCACACTCCAGTGAGTTTAGAAGTCAGAATTAATTTCCCTAGTTTTTGTTTTTCCCTGGCTTGATATTATTCAGCACACAGACAGTATCTATACAGTCTTTCAGATAATCCTTGTTTTCTTTAATCCTAAAAAGTAATGTCTCTTGTTTAAGTGAAAACAAATAAGTTGTGTCTTTTTAGAAAGCTCTACTGACAAATTATCACAGAATGAAAGGGTATGGACACAGAAGTTGCTTCAGAGGAAGCCACTTTAGTAAAGGAAAATGACCTACCTGTACACTCAATCTGTAGTGTTACAGTTTCTTCTTTTTGAGATCTCATTTACTGCTCAGGCAAAAAATAGAAAGTAGAGAGAAAAAATAACTTCCTGTGCCTACAACATCAGCATGAACCTATCAGTGGATGTATTGCAAATAATTGGCTGTGTGTGACCAAGTACTGGGAAATCTTCTATGGACTTCCAAATGGAAAACATTTCAGATGTTACGCTATTTAAAAGTTCTAGTAGCGAAAGTTATAGAGCTGTAAGTTAAAGAAATCGTACCTAAAAAAGGCTGATAGAAAAAGTTAAGCTGTTGGTTATGGGCCTAAGGAAAACAGAGGACTGTGATGTTTTCTAGATACTTCATTATGATTTCTGTGATATACAAAAAGCCTTAAAAAGTACACTGTAAATGAAACCTATTTTTGAGCGTGGACTATACTGATAAGTGGGTCTCATTTCATACATTTGAGAGGGTAATATTTTTATTTGGCATGTACAAGCTCAAAGTAGAGTAGAACAGAGTTTTGGTTATTTTTCCCCCATTGCATGTTATTTCCAAACACAAAAATTTCTCATTATTTTTCTAATATTTGTGCCAATCATGGAACTACTTAAAAGCTTCCTAATCAATTAAAAGATTGAAAATATTTCTAAATCTTTCTAGATACTATACTATTTTATATCACAGTAGAAGACAATTTAATAAATTAATCTTTATATAACATTTTCTTTAGCTGCCAGTTACGCATAAAAATAGGCAGCTTCTTAATGTGTCTGGTACCTACCATCAGGTATAAATTTTGGAAGAAAAAAATCAATATATTTACCTTGTCAAATTTACTACTCATTTTCTGTCTGTAGGATGAAAAAAATACTCTTTTGAGACAGCCAGGTTTCATCTTGGCAGCCTTAGCCACTACAAAGCTCAGGAGGCCAGGGCATTTACATGTATTTCCTTTGCCTCCTTTTTCCTCTAATAGCTGCTTATATTTTTCTTTACCATCTCACTCCTGATTAAAGGTAATGACTATAAAATTGAAAGCTCTATTTACCAATAGTGTTTTCAGGTTATTTCCTAAAGCTCATTTTCTTACTTCTTTTCCTCTCTCCATCTTCTCTAAACTCTTTAGAGTCGGAGGTGTTAGATGGCTTACTGGGTGATGTGGATAGCTTTGAGGACACATTCAGCATGCCAGCTGAGTCCAGTGGAACTCTTCTGCTGATGCCACATGCTCTGGATGCAGTAGAGAAATATGAGATAAATCCAGAAAAAACACAAGAAAAGGGGGATGTTCCCTCTCAGCAGCCTAATGGAAGAAAGAATGGCATTTCGCAGGAAGTCATAACAAATAGCTGGACTGAAAACAGCCACTGTACTCAAGTGAACGGTTCTTTACTCCAAAACACCAGTGAAGATACAGGGCATGGTAAAGATGGCTGTTCAATAGGACACAAAAAAGAATTAGAGTCTCTTAGGAATGCAGGAGATGTGCATGATTATAGAACACACAAGTCCTTTGAGAACGAGAGGCCTGTCAAAGAAGGTGTGCAGTCTCCATCAAGCCAGTGGTCTCAACTGAACTTATCTGATCTTGATGTAACTCACCTGGAGATGTCTGTGTGTAGCTTGCCACCCTCCAACTTACATAGAGAGGAAAATTTAGGAGAAAAGTCATTACTCCAGGTCAAGGATGATGGTGTGGAAATGTCTTTACTGAACTCTTCAGGCTTGATAAAAGCACAAAAGCTGTTGAGTGTCGATTTGTCAGAAAAATGCTGTGAAATGAAAAACACTGAAAACAACCCAACATCGGAAATAACTCCAGTAAAATCTGTGTCATTGAGTGTACAAGATCCTGAGTTAGTTAAAGGATGTGCAGCTGAGGCTTCCAAAATGAGCTTCTTAAATTGTAATTCTTTCTTAATTGAACATGCAAATGCCACAGAGTATTCTGTAGTCTACAGCGACAACTTTTCCAAGCATTTAAAAGCAACTTCTAAATCTGTTGAAACTGATGTTCTGTCTCATCCACTTGTGCATAGTGCTACATCTCCAGATAACTGTGATGACCTACATTTAATAAATAGTGAAAATACTCTTACAAAATCTGGTTTTAAAAACCTGAAGATGTTACCCAGCTTGAGAAAGAGATCCAAGAAATTTATTTATAGAATAAATAATACTTTACTGCATCAAGAAGAAAAAATACAAAAAGAATTATCCTCTGAATCACCTACTCATACTGTATTACCACATTTGGAATCTGATTCATACAAATTTAGAGACTGTCTGGTGGCCAGTGATGTTGAGCAAGGTATATTATTAAGCTTTTCGTCACTTGTGGAGGATTGATTATTTGTTACGAGGGTTTCATGTAGATGTTTCAGATAAAATCATGTAAAATCTTGTGTTTGTGGAAAAATAGCTGGGCAATTGGGAATCAACATGTGGGATAGGTCTGTTATACAGTGATAAGGACAGCATTATTTTCAAGTAATCCTGTGCTAACTTTTTTCATAATAGGTTAGTTTCTGGAATAGAAACTTCCTCCCTGAGCCATTATTCTAATTGACAAGCTTAGTTATCTTTGTCAATTCTGGTTTTACATCCACAGTGTCAAGGGCCATTTTGTCTCTGTTGGTAACTTAAAAGCAATCATAAAGAATGTTACAGTTGGATAGTTATTTTTATAGAATTAGGTGCTTTAAGACTGTACCTCTGTTTCTTCCAAAAGCACAAAATATTTTTAAAAACAATATAATGAAAACAGGCACATGCTTCTATTTTTAGAAGCTGTTGTTCTTGCTAGAAGAATTACTTTATATTAGGAGTTGAAGTACTTTAAATTTGAAACAAATCCTTATATTGAGACACAAGGAGTTGAGGCCCATCTTTTCAAATTTCATTACAACTGAAAATTGATTTATTGTTTTTTACCTGGTAGCATTAACTGCAGCCAAATCTCTTGTTTCTGGCTGTTAGAATATAATTAGGTTAAACCTAAACCTCCAGCCTTGTCAAGGCATTTGCATTTGAAAACAAAAGTGATACTTTGAGTTCTGCTGTTTAGCTTATGTAGAAATTATCTAATCAGCCAAAATTTTATAAAAATCTGAATCTACATTTGTTTGAATAAATTTATTCAAGTTTTTCTCTGTAATGTCTTGTCTTGTAGACCACTTTCTTCCCGCTGAGAGAAAGCATCTAGAATCAAATACCAGGACAAAGAACTTCAGCACTTCTACTTTAAAAATTGATACAATGGATAACTCATCCAGTAATTCCTTCAGTGATAGGCTGGACCAGCAAAACCTGAGAGACCTGGAGGAAGATGCAAGAGAGGATCAACCTGCTACATCAATAAAATGCATAGAAGTATCTAACACACTGAAAGAAGACACAACAAAGTCTTTAAATAGTGAGATTATTTCAAATATAAAACGTAAAGTTCTGACTTCAGCATGCCTAATGGCAAGGAAGCATTCCAGTTTTCTCCCTAAAAGCTGCCCTTTAGGGAAAGATGAAGAAGATAAGGACATGAGTGCTAAGGTGAATGCTGGAGCTGCTGTACCTCAGAGCCTGAAAGAACTTGGGTCTTCTCACAAGGACAAGGAGTTCTTGGTTGATATTCTTGGTGACTCTACATCTGTGACAAACAGTTCCCACAATACAATGTGTCAGATCAACTTGGGCATAACTGGAGTCAGTAGTGACTGTTGCAATAAATTATCACCCAGTAAAAGGCATGCTACAGACCAGAGGTCAGGAGTTGACTGTAGAGAAGTACACAGACCCTTGGGAATAAACTGCTCAGAAAATGACAGTGCTGGATTAAAACGAGGGGAGAAAACAGATGCAGCTGCCTTTTCGGAGGATGAAGACCCAAAGCCAGCTGAAAACAGCAGAAGTCCTCAAGCAGCTGCATTCACTAATGTAGCTGTAGACATTTCTAAAGAATTATTAGATTGCATAGATAATAATTCTTTAAATGAAGTAATTTCTGCAGAAGATAAACAAGTAGCACCTATGTATTCCTCCAAAAAGCCAAATGAGAACCTCAAGTGTAAAGGGGAATCATCATTGAATCTTAATGCATGCAGTTTGAATCTGGGCTTCAGTGGCTTTCAGACCGCCTCCAATAAGCAGATTAAATTCTCTGAAGCCAGTATAGCAAAAGGCAGAGTGCTGTTCAAGGATATTGAAAATGAATGCTTTGAAGCCTCCTCCATGGAAAGAGTCAAAAACTTTTCACATCAAGTTAAAAAGGAAAATATGTTATTCTCAGATTCAAAAAGCAAGTTAGGCAGTAATTTATCTGATTCTTCAGGTTCACAGGCAAGTTTTCTTGAGCCCAGGGATACACAGTTTACTCCATATAAAGCTGGCTTGTGTCAAAGCTTTCCTAGAACTCCACAGCCCTTGCAAGAAGCAAATCAAACCTTGACAGCAAGCCAAGAAGCTGAAATTGCTGAACTTTCCAGTATCTTGGAAGAAACAGGTAGTCAGTTTGAATTTACACAGTTTAGAAAGCAAAGTAACAGAATACAAAGTCAAGGCTTGCAATTAGGAGTTGTAGAAACGCATGGAATAAAGAATGTAGAAAATATTTCTGAAACAAAGAAAGATGTGGGGGTTTGTAGCACTTTTAAATCAGGAAATCAAGTAAAAAATGACAAGTATTTTACTCAGGAGGAAGATGGAAATGAAGACACTGAATTGGTGGGAAATGAAAATGCAGTGGTTTTTCACAAAAATGACAAAAAGGTTACTTTTACTAACTTAGACATAAATGAAAGTAGAAGATCCGATGAGAGCTTTGCCATAGCTGAGCAGGACAGCTTTTCAAATTTCATAGGCTTTACTTCAGCTGGAGGTAAGAAAATAAATATTTCAAAGGCAGCTTTGAGTAGGTCTGCAGAGCTCTTCAGAGACTTGGATGATGATAACTATTTGTTCAAATCTTCTGAAACTGGTACTAGATGGCACAATTCAAATGGATCTATGTCTTCTGACAGCAATTTTTCCAGATTCCTGACCGAAAAAAACAAAGAAAGAACTGTTCGTGTTTCAGATTTTAAAAGCATGAATGCTGTTTCCCACACAGGTTCTGTTTCCTACCATGCGCTAGATAAAAATGAGGAAAATACTAGTACAATATTCAAGGAAAATGTGGAAAATAAGACAAAAATATCAGTAAATAATACTGACAGTGTTAGCTTCAGTAGTATTAACATTATCAACAGCCTATTATCCATGAAAGATCATAAGCAGAATTATAAAACTTTCAAAAAAAATTTAAATAGAGGAGATGATGAAGGCAATTGGCAAGACAGCTCATTAGATGTAGCATGTCTAGAAGATGCTGTTGTGACTGCAGGAGCACACAGTTTAAGCACGTCATACAAAATGGAAAACCAGTATCCTGAGCAGAAAGAAGACAGAAAGGAAGATGAATGTTTGTCACCAAAACTTCAGACTCCAGCTGGTGGTGATGTATCCATCCCCGATGCAGCTTTGGATCATTCTCTGCCCTTGTTCAGTGTACTGTGCAGAGAAGGAGATGTGAATGTTTTGGAGAATTCTGATAAAGAAAAAACGAATTGTAAAAATACAGAAGAAGACATAGCTCATGATAAGGATGTGCTACTGAATGAAAGCAGAATAAAAATAGATTCTTACCATCGTTATCAAATACCTCTTGAACAAGAGATAAATGTAGGGGAAAATGAAGTGGAAGGAAGTTACCTGACTGGTTTTCATACTGCTAGTGGCAAGAAAATAGCAATTGCTGATGGATTTTTGGCTAAAGCGGAACAGTTTTTTGCAGATACTGGTGTAGGAAAAGAACATAGTGACAATTTTGAGAACTTCATCAAGAAAGGGAAATGTGGCAAGAACTGTGTTAAAGACTGTGATTTATGTATTGAAAGCATTGCTCAGTGTGACTCAGAAAAACTCAATTTTAATGAAAAGCTTATTCCTGAAGAGCCTGGAGATCAGTTTAATCAGGCAATAGAAAGCAGTTCTATTAAACATGCTGCGATTCTTGATCCTGCTAAAGTAGATACATTTGTTGATCTAGGTGAAGCTTGTGAAGGGAGTTTGGTAACTTCACATGTACATAAAAAAGCTGATGTCAGACCTGGAAAGTCAGAATTGGAACCCCTTGCAGGACAGAAGAGTGATGCTTTCACTAGAACTCATTTGTCTGAAGGTGGAAAATTCCTTGCAGAGCAAAAGGTGGACTACTCACCAAGAAAGAGGGATGATTCAGAAAACACAGATGATTTTCCTGTGCACTCTGCTGCATCTCTGCATTTAATGAAGGTACCACATGACCTTGAAGATAACTGTGTGCCTGGAGATACAAAAAATGCTTTATTTGTTGAGGAGAGCAACAATAAAGCTGATCAATCACTCCTCTTAGATTCAAAAAATATCTCTTACATGAATGAAGACACTAAGGAATTTGACTTAGAACATTTAAATGAACCTGCTGCTGATAAAAATTACTTCACAGATACTATAGCTAATGCTTGCCAAGACCAGTCACTAGTCAGTTTTCCTGAAGAGGAAACTAATTTTAACAGGTTAAAAGAAACAACACTTAAGGTTGAAAAGCAAACGGGTGATCTGAAACAAACCGTGTTTAGCACAGCCAAAGGGAAAGCCGTGTCTGTTTCAGAAAGTGCATTAGAAAGAGTCAGAGAAATGTTTAAAGACTGCAGCAAAGCTGTAAAATATGAAATTGAGCCTAAATCAGAAACAAATCAAACAGAAATTGCTAGAAATTCATCTGCAGTCCTTCATGCTGAGTGTCCTAATTCTGCTAAATCTTTTCATGCCACAACAAGTGAAGAGGTTAATTCAGCCGCATCCCAATTTATTAACGTAAATGTAAGTGCTGATGAAGACAGTCACCAAGAAAGAAACACATCTGCAGAAACAAAGTCTGTTTCAAATTCTCAGAATCAATCCCTTGAGCAGAATATGAAGCTTTTAGGGCACTTTGTTCCAAATAAGCAGATAAAGCCCTCAGATGCTTCTACAAGCAATTTTGGATTTTTTAGTACAGCAAGTGGAAAGCCAGTACAGCTTTCAGAAGAATCACTCAGGAAAGCTAGACAACTCTTTTCTGAAATGGAAGGTAATGATTCACCACATGTACAAGAAACATTTTTAGTTGAAGATGTTGAAAAGTTTGAAATGCACACTGAAGTACTCCCTAGGAAAATGCAGGTAGTGTCATCAAAAGGGGAAGAAAATACCAGCCCTGAATTGATTTCAGATTCTGCCTTTGGCTTCAGCACTGCTAGTGGAAAGCATGTAAAAGTTTCTAAAGATGCCTATCAAAAAGCAAAGGCTATTTTAGAAGAATCTGATTATTTTTTGAGTAGTGGGCTTTGCACTACAGATCAGCTTAGTTCAATTAATGACAGTGGTCAACATGTAAAATCTTTAACAGATAAGGTGATCTCAGAATTCAAAACTGAAAAAAGCTGCAGTCAAGACTCTGACTTTAAAAGCATCTGCCTTCAGGAAATAAAGTATTTTCCAAGCACTTACCATGTCAAAATGCCTGAGCACACACCATACAATCAGAAAAACAAGCAGTTAACATCATTTAAAAATAAATTTCAGCAAGAAGAAACTGAGTCTTTTGGAAAAGGGCAGTTGAATCTGGAGTCAAAACCAGAGTCTGAAGCAATTTCATGCAGTGCTACTGCTAAAGTGGAAATTAATACTAATCTCCAAAGTCCAAGAAATTACTTGGAAGTAGAGGCTGTAGAAAGTGCAAGAGCTTTTATGGAAGACAGTTTAGCCAGTGCTGGAGTACGGATTAATGCTGCACAGACCTTCAGTGGCAGACTGAATAAAAACTTCCAAAATAAGACCTTTGGGAAGAGGCACTTTGAAGAAAACAACTCACTTGGTAGGTGTTTTATCTTACATATGTTCATATTTCTGCATAGTGGATTGGTTTAGGTTTTGGGGAATTTTTTGCACATCACATTGATTTTTAGGTCACAGTGACAATCAAATTCTTTCTCTAGGTGTCAATGACAAAAACCTCTACCTGCTGCAGGGTAGTTCATCCATCTTTCTAGTCTTAAATATGCACGGTAGAAGCTAAATTTGTGATTAGTAATTTTGAAGGTGTATATGTTTGCTGTTTTACCACAGATTTACAGAAGAAAGATGCTGCTCCTTTTCTCCCTGAGGAGACTTCCTTTTTTTTTTTTTTTTTTTTTTTTTCTCTCTATGCAAATCTAGTGGTTTTTTAATTGACAAAATGAGTAGCAGTATTTTCATTTTCCCCTTTTTGTGCATTGTAGATGAGGACAATGTTTTGCTTGTATCAAGATTGCTAGTCTGATATGAAAAATTGTTGGTCTAAAAGCAGTTTCTTGCCTTCTGAAACTGATCTGTCTAAGGCTGAAGTGTTGGTACTTGATGCTTACACAGACACCCAGACCAGTTGAGGGGCCTGGGCTAGCTGAAAACTCCTTGTGGAAGGGGAGATGGCAGCAGAGTCCCTCCCTGGCTGCACAGTTTCAGGTACAAAGGTCAGGCAGGCTAGCGCTGGAAAGTTTGGGTGGGTGGCAGAAGCCAGGGAAAGACTCTTACCAATCCAGCTTGAAAAAGCTGTGCCACAGCTGAACCCTGACCTCAGTTACAGCTTCTGTAAAAGATGAGTTACTCTTTGAAGTTTGGAGGGACTCTTTAGTTACTGAAAGTTCAAAGAGAGATGCAGGTGAAGTGCACTGTGAGAGCTGTGCTGCTGGAGTGCACTGTGATTCACTTTCTGAGGCAAACTCTGGTAACTTCAGACTTGCGGGCTTCATTTCGGGTGGAAAAGAATACCTGGTCACAAAAAACAGACTTCATTAAGTGGGGTTTTGTTGTCACTCTTGGTAACACAATATGCAGTCATTTTGTACAGCAGAAACTTGTGTGATTTGTGGTGAGGTGGCTCTGTGTTTGAAAAGGCCATTTAAGACATGTGACCTGAAAACTAGCTAATTCTGCTGCTCTGACTTCATTGTTTTATTTCGAAATTACAGTTATGTTGTGCCAATTGATAAGAAACTGAACTTGAAAGGAACATCACTTTCGAAACCCTTATGTTTTTATTCTAGGTGAACCTCCAATTAAGAGGCAGCTTCTGCTTGAATTTAACAGAACAGAGAATTCCCCCAGGTCTTTGAAAGCTTCAAAAAGCACCCCTGATGGTAATTTTACTGCTTCTGTTCTAAGCAGTAATCCAGTGTCAGTTGTTATCTTAAGAATTCTTCAATTTCCAATAACCTAACATATAATAAGTTTGCTTAACTACTGCATTTATGAAT
This sequence comes from Brachypodius melanocephalos, assembly GCA_013398615.1. Lineage (NCBI taxonomy): Eukaryota > Metazoa > Chordata > Aves > Passeriformes > Pycnonotidae > Brachypodius > Brachypodius melanocephalos. The sequence continues at coordinate 17,466,384 of VZSR01003803.1, forward strand.
TGAGTCATGGAAATTCAGGAAAGCTGCTGTGGTCATGTCTCTGCAGACTTGAAATCATGTGATTAATGATATACCTTATTGCCTAGACTCTAAATATATTCTTTCTGCAAGAACTCTCATTTAATTTATTGATTAACTTTGTGTAGATACTTACTGGTAATATACTTAGTATATAATTACTTCTCTTATTAAACTTCCTCTTTGCAGCCTAAGGCCATAGCACAAATGGGTTTACATTCCAGGCAGATATGATTTAGTTACGTTGATAATTCCAAGATGAGCAGGTCCTTCAATAATGGAAGGAGGAATTTGTGCAAATGTGCCTTTTTCTGTTGCAGCTTCAAATAAAAGAATAAAAAAAAGTTGCTGAAAGAGTTCTAAATGGAATGGTGATCCTACCTGCAGTTAAATATATGATAAACATTTCCCTTTCAGGAGCCTAAAAATATCTTGCTGGCTTACAAACACAAACTCTTGAGAGCTCAGCATTGTGAGCACTTTAGATCTCTCTGGGAAGATACTTAAACAAACATTTTTGGGGATGGGAAAGAATAAAGCTATTTAAATCCACTCTGAAAACTTTTCTATAGATCATTAATATAGATAAAAATGTGCTGTGAATTTCTATCTATCTGTGTAATGTGCCATTTCAAACTTTTTTTTTCCTAATTGTCTTACAGGCATTTTTAAAGACAGAAGAAAATTTATGTACCATGTGCCTTTAAAACCCCTAACTTGTCAGCCTTTTGGGTGAGAAATTTTAGAATTCTTCTTTGTAACTGTCTAAAAATATACAGTAATAATTTACTACTCCCACTTTGTAAAAAACTAATAATATTATGACAAAATAAATATTAAGTTACCATATAACACATGCTGTTGCAGTAGACCAGTGAAATGTTAAACACACTATGCCCTATTACACTGTGTCATTTCTCAAAAGATAGATATCAAATATTCTGATTTCAAAATATCAAAGACTGATATTTTCTCTTTTTATTGATACAGAATTGAAATCTGTATTGCTAAATAAAGAATACAAAACTCCTGATAAATATTTTTGTCAGGAAGATGAACCCTGTTTGCTTAAATGTTTTCATTTCTGTAGGCCAACTAAAGAACGACAAGAAGTCAAGAATCCTACCCTTACTCTGCCAGATCAAGATTTCAGGGGATTCCAGTCTAAACCTGCTATTTTTCAGCACTGTGCTCTCAGGCACTCTTCAGATGATGCTGCAGGGGTTTCCACTCCCTGTAAGGCCTCGGCAAAAGAGAGTGAAGAAACGAGAAGTTTGTACAAATCTGGCAAAGCTGCTAAAACTTTTATTCCACCCTTCAAAACTAAGCTGACGTTTCCTACATGCGAACAAGACAGCAGCAAAAGATGTGACTCACCCATCAGCAAAAATATGACCAAAGAGATGGACCTAAATCAGGTCAGAACTGAACAAAATACTGCTGACCCTCAAGATCACCAGTCTTGTATCCAGCAGGCAGCAGACACTGACCTGGAAAACGGCAATTTAGGTATTTTCAGATTTTAGTAGCTTAACTATTGTGAATACTGTCAGAGTTGATTCTTTTAAGGCTTTTTTTATTTTGGCAGGAAAATTAGGAAATTACTACTTTCCTAGTATTTTATATTGCACTCCTAAAAGAGCATATCCTGTTTATATCCAAAGTGAATTGAGAAGATGAAAAATATTTCATACAGTGTTTAGAAACAAGGTAGCTTATGTTTCATTTGATATTTGATTTTTCTTATATATCTCATAGATAAAATAATCTAAGAGGCTTAGATTAGCCTTGCTATACTTAATTCTCTTTTACAGAAGCTTGTTTTCATTCTGTTCACTAATCACAATCTAGACTTAGCCATATAAATGGTTGATTGTGTCATTTTCAAAGAGGCAAACTTTAAATGCTCAACTGTTCAATTTAGAGAATCTGGGCATATGCCTTTTAAGCTCTCTTGAATGCTCTGGTGTGTGTTATTTATATAATTTACAATCAAATAATCTGGATTTTTTCAGAAGTACTTGTGTGTATTTGAACAGGTGTATGAACATTTGCAGAATTAGAGCCTGCAGTAAAAGGCCAAAATTTCAGGATTATGGGTTCTGTAGTCATCAACTAATTTCCTTCCATTTGGAGTTTTCTATGAAGACTGAGTTCAGTCTGATGAGAAAAATAGGTGGATGGAAGTTTAGCTCAGGAACTTATATAAAATTAATATGGATGTGTAATTTGTTTCATATAAGTGTTCAAATGCCTTCAGTAAACACTGCTTTCTAAATGCATTAAACTTTTAATATTTAGACTTCCAGTTTCTAAAAATCTGCAGAGTGGCACAGAAAAAATGCTGCTCTGAATCTGCTAGAGTGTGACTGTGTATCTTTATTTGATAATGCTTTTAAAAGATTTTGATGTTTTGATTTTTTTTTAATTTGCAGCTATGGCCAGGATGGTGACAAATCTCCGCTGTGCCAGAGATCTGCAGGAAATGAGAATTAAAAAGAAATGTAGGCAAAATATTCGTTCACAGCCAGGCACTCTTTATGTCATTAAAACATCTGCAAGCAATAGAATTTCTCTGAAAACTGCAGTAGAAGAGAAATCTCCTAGCTTTTATTCTACAGAAGAGGTATATAGATATCTTTTTATTTTCTGTCTCGCATCTGTTTCTCAAGAGTAGCAAATAAAAACTCAGTAGCTTTTGAATAGTATGTTGAATTTATTTTTAGGCAAGTATTTACAGCTGTTACACCGGTTGCTACCGTACTTAAATATATCCAGTTTTTAAGACTATTCCAAATAATAAAGGTCATAAATCTCTAGTGTTATAATCAAAGAGGAAAAAAATGCAGCAATTATAATGCATATGAAGAGCTGGTTTAACAGTTAAAATTCAAGCTTAGGTAAATCTACATGAAAATGCTCTTGCTTTTGCTACAGTGAAAGTACAAAACCTATTGAATTTTTTAAGCAGTTTCAAAAAACACTGTGATGCAGTTTTGCTAAAACAGTTGTTGAGAATTCTCCATTCTCTGTGGTTTACATATGAAATGGCAAGGTCAGACAAAAGCTGTCTCAACCTTACAGAAATATTTAATCTGAATTTATAAGTTTGGATATTTAAACTCTCTGTTGAATTCTTCTGTATTGTCATTATTTTATCTTTTCCATCTGATTTTTTTCAGCTATACACATACGGTGTTTCAAAACAGTGCATACAAGTTAACAGCACAAATGCAGAATCTTTCCAGTTTCTCATCAAAGACTTTTTCAGTAAGGAGTATTTGTTAGCTGGAAATGGAATGCAACTTGCTGATGGAGGATGGCTAATACCTACAGATGAGGGAAAAGCTGGGAAAAAGGAGTTTTACAGGTACTGTTGCTTATGAACTTGGGACAACTGTGCTATCTGTTTATTAGTTAGCAACTCTCCTGCCTCCTAGAATAAATCCAGCACAGTGGTATTTTAAAGCCTCTGAATACTGGGTTTTTACAATGCATTTTTAGTGCACCACTGTTAGTGTAAATAAAGATAACATAGGATTGTAAATTTGCTATGTAGATAACGTTGCTAGTGATTGATCTTCTGACCATTAAAGAAAGCAGTCAACCTGGAAAATTTCTGGAAATTTTTCAACGGTGTAAATAGTCTAGAAAATAGGCAAGTTAAAATTTGCAGTGGATTTCAGGTTAATTTATTAACAATTTATCTGCAGAGCCCTGTGTGACACTCCTGGTGTGGATCCCAATCTAATAACAGAGGCCTGGGTTTACAATCACTACAGATGGATTGTATGGAAATTGGCAGCCATGGAAGTGTCTTTCCCACATGAATTTGCTAACAGATGTTTGACACCTGAAATGGTCCTGTTGCAGTTGAAATACAGGTATGTGTATAGCAATATATTGGGAGGTGTAATTTGTGTTACTGTGTGCTTTCTGGTTTGTCAATATTACAAAATAAGCACGTCTGCCTTGCATTCACTACTTAGCAGAATGCTTGTATTGTTAAACTTACACATAGCGGTATTAAAAACATAGTGCGTGTTACTGGCAAAAATGTAGAAAACATTTCCTACAGTGGTGCTTAATCATGTAGATTGAGTAACCAACAGCTTGCTACAATTGCGTTCAAAGAAAAACAATGTGATGGATTTTGTTTGCTGTAACAAAGCACAAATTCTTTTTTGTAGGTATGATTTGGAAGTTGATAAAAGTAAACGATCAGCAATCAAAAAAATAATGGAAAGAGATGATGCAGCAGGTAAAACACTTGTACTGTGTATTTCCAAAATCATATCGCTGAACACAGTTGTGTCTCCTAGCAGTAGCAATAAGAACGTGGAAAGTAAAAAAGCAGCAGCTTTAATTGAAGTTACTGATGGCTGGTATGGCATCAGAGCTCTTCTGGATCCACCTCTCAAAGCTTTCTTAGGCAAAAGAAGGCTGACTGTTGGTCAGAAGATCATAGTGCACGGAGCAGAACTTGTTGGTCCTCAAAACGCATGTACACCACTGGAAGCTCCAGATTCCCTTATGTTAAAGGTAAATAAAATATTAGTTCAGCTTGTTTAGATGTGACGGAGAGATGTGATAAATGCTACTTGGTTGGGCCACATTTTGTAAACAGAAAAAGCTATTGGAGCTTTACAAACAGATGGAGCTTTGCTGAAGTTTAATAACCAGATTTGTAAGACATGGCACAAGGATGTTACTCAATACGGTTGGAAGAGAAGTTTGTAGTATAAAATTCTGCCAAGTTTTGCTGTGTGTTTTGGCAGTTCCAGCTCCTTACTTCAGTTAAACACCAAGTTTAAAAAAAAAAAGTATTTATCCATCTCAGACAATATGGAAATTGGAGGAAGAAGTGGGGGTGGGGGAAAAACCAAGTCACGAGAGGGCAGACTGGTGGGGCAGGGCCTTGGCTCATTTGAGATTATTTAAAGAGCTTTAAAGAGGGTGAAGTTTTAGCATAATATTGAAATTGCTCCTCTGGTACAAAGTTTTTCTTATAGATTCTCATTTCCCAGACAATTTTAACTCATCAGATTTTTAGACTCTGTTTAAAATACATTCTTCAATGTGAAACGAAACGTTTAAATTAAAACGTGATCTTCTCAAGTGTAAAAGTGATATATTCTTAGTGAGGTCAGTGTGAAAATATATATGTAGATATTCCTGTAGATAACATAAGTTGGATATAACTTTGACTTAGCAGTGACAATTTCTCATACACCATTTCCCTTGCTCAGATCTCAGCGAACAGCACTCGCCGTGTGCGGTGGCACACAAAACTAGGATTTCATCGGGATCCCAGACCTTTCCCTTTGCCTTTGTCATCGCTTTACAGTGAGGGTGGTGCAGTGGGGTGTATTGATGTGGTCATTCAAAGAACTTACCCTATGCAGGTATGGTGTAAGTATTTTATGAATCTAACAAGGTTCTATGAGATCTAAATTATATTAATTAATTGCTGTATTATTACTCAAATCAGACACAATAGAGAGAGCTAATTTTTTTTTTATAAGATACAATTATGTATAAAATAAACAGGAGTTGTTCTTGCATTGTACATGTATTTAGTATTTCAGGACTGGTGTATCTTGCTGTAAGAAGAATTTGAGTTTGTGTTCAGTATCTTTTGGTTGGCTTTGCTTTCAGCTTCAAAAAGCCAGAAATAATTGAATTTCAATTCTGTACTCTAAAAAGTACAGCACTTGTTTTATTATTAACATTAACAAAAAGTTACATATTTCTAAGCGTTGGTTGGTTTACTTTTTCTTACATGTAGCTGACTGTGTCAATTATATATTACTGAAAATACAGTGTGTAATTATGGTGTAAAATAGAGTTAAGATCTTTTAAATACCACTTGATATCCAGACATTTTAAATACTGCAGTCAGACTTCACTGCAACTAATTAGTTTTGTGACAATACCAGACACAAACAGAAACAATATTTCTGTTAGTAATCAATCCTTTTAATGTAACCAGAACACAACTTTCATATTCTATTAACTTTTCTCAGAGCAGGTTATACTTGGCATGCCTATCTAGGATTCTTTTATCATTGCCTTCTTTCTAAGGTATTATATTATTGTTAGTGGATGTAGAATGAATTGTCCAGAGGTACTAGTAACATTTGGTTTGGGTCATTACTTTGCTATTTAGATGATTACTTTAATGGAGGAAATTGCAGCACTTATTATGTGAGCTGCCTAGTAGAACAAACATTTATTTAGGTCTCAGAAAGGGGACTGTAATCTGTAACTGCATCACAGTAAATGGTTTCCAGGCTGGGGAGGAAAGTGCTTCTTCATATCTGGCTATGCCAAGAGATTGATGTACTTTTTTTCTTTTTTAAACACTGAGACTCTTGCTTAAATATTCCAAAATTACAGGAAGATTTGGGCTGTCTGTCTCCTTTTACCTCAAGAGTCAAGGAGTGTAGGAATCACAGTAGCCCCAGTTAAAGGTGTCAGACTGTGAATAATGCAGGAAATACAGGGTATGCAATTAATTAATGAGGTAGGCAGAGCCTATTTCAACAATTCACTGTCTCATAAGGATTAGTCCTGCAAGCTTCCCTTATCTTGCTTTCACTAGATGCTCCTGCTGCTTCGCTGTTCTAAACCTAGAGCTCACTTGGTCCTGTTACTTAGGTAACTTAATTCATTAAACTAGGAAAAAGAAACTAATAATATTAAAAACACACAATGAACTTCTGTCTGTTGAATTACTAAACTGATACAGTCTGCTGAGGTCAGATATGTGCTAGAGCCAGTGCAAGGGAGAAGGCAGAACTGTGCAGAAAATGGGAAGGGAAGGGACCACTTTCAGGAGCCATGGATCTCCTTGTTTAGCTCACTGACCTCTTCAAATCAAGCCAGCCAGTTTTGGCAGGGTTGTGGACAAGGCTCTAGTCCTATGGAGCCATCTCAGGCAGAAAAGGTTTAGGAGCATCTGCATAACTACATCATAGTTCTTTTATAGCATCTTATCTAGGGTGTTAAAACAAACAGTACAGCTGATGTGGAAAGGCAAGCTGTGTGGAATGCAGTCTGGTGTGTTTTTAAGCATTGAGTTTGATGGTTTGTATCTTAATGTATCTGCCAGTGGGATCCATTCATCATCTAAATTATAACACTGATATTGAAGCTATGTTTTTTTCAGCTGTTAAATCATCTGGTTTTGGATACTGCTCCATTCTGTGTGTCTTTGACAAGTTACCAACCAATGCTGTGGGGTTTTGCCTGTTATCTATTATACTGGCAGAACTTAAGATCTGCTGCCTGTTCATTTTTAAAGCATTTTTGCTTAACAGTGAGTATGAAAGAGAAGCTAGATAGTGTTAAAAATAATTTTTAAGAAGTCTGGGTTTAGTTTTAATCTTTTTTATTTCAGTGGATGGAAAAGACATCAGCTGGTTCCTACGTTTTTCGTAACAGCCGAGCTGAAGAAAGGGAAGCTGCCAAGCATGCAGAGGATCAGCAAAAGAAACTGGAAGCTCTGTTTGCAAAAATCCAAACAGAATATGAAAAGCATGAAGGTAAAGCTTTCATTCTTTGAGAACATGTATTAAGAACAGAAAAACATTTTGATGTTTTCAGAAAAGTCTAAAGAAATTGTCAAAAATCTTCTCTAGTGATAGAAAAGCAGAGATGGGATTTTGGGTTGTTTTCTTTGTTGTTGTTTTTGTTTTGTATTGTTTCAGGTTTTTGCTTCCTGTGTATCAAGATCTTTTGGTACAAAATTTTATGTGCTTATTTGCATGGCTTTGGAGCTACCTGGGAAACACTTCTTGAACATATTGGTAGCCAGGCCACTGAAAATTATCCTTGAAATGAATCTCAGGGAAATGCTACAAAATTGTAGAATTCATCATTTCATTCCCTTCAGGGACATGACACTATAAGATTTCACCCAGAGATGGGCACTGCTAGAATGTATTTCCATAGACCTGAACACCAAGACTGAGCACTGAGCATCTTTCCTCATGAATAATTGCATGACTGTGCAGGTACTGAGGTCAGTGGAGCTGCTCAGTGGGACAGGGACTCTGGTCACACAGACCATGGAGAATGCTGAGTTACTGAATGCCCTTGGTGGGCAATCCCAGGCCACAGAGACCAGGGAAAATTCTGAAGCAAGGAAGACATAGCCTTGGTGGAAGAGGATCAAGTTAGAGAACACTCAGGCAAACTGGACATATTTAAATCCATGGCTGATGATGGGATTAACCCGGAAGTACTGAAGGAGCCTGGCTGATGTCTGTGGGGCTGCTTTTGATCATCTTTGAATGATCATTAGTTGATTGGTAGAGGCACCTGGAGACTCTTAAGAAAGCAAATGTGTCTTCCGTATTCAGAAAAGACAGAAAGGAGCACCCAGAAAACTGCAGGCCGGTCAGCCTTACCCTGATCCCTGAGAAGGTGATGGAATAAATAATCCTGGAAGCTTTTAACAGGCACATGAAGGACAAAAATAGGATTTGGAGTATTCAGCAAGGATTCACTCAGGGGAAGTCATGTTTGACCAACCTGACAACGTTCTGTGATGAAACCACTGGCTTGAGCAGTTGAGGCGAGAGCAGTGCCATTGTCTACCTGGACTTTGGAAAGGCTTTTGACACAGAGAGAAGCTGATGGGCTGGATGAGCAGGCAGACAGGTGGACTGAAAGGTGTCTGAACAGTAAGGCCCAGAGGGTGGTGATCAAAAAAAGTGGCACAAAGTCTTTTTGGAGGCAGTAACTCCAGGTGTATGCCAGGGATGAGTACTGGGTCTAGTCTTGTTTTAACAAATTCCTTAATGATCTGGGGAATGGGGCCGTGTACTTAGAGCAGATTTGATGCTGAAAATTAGGACAAGTGATGGATACACTAGAGGATTATGCTGCTATCCAGAGGGATCTTGCCAGCTGGAGAAGTAGACTGACAAGAACCTCATGAAATTCAACAAAGCAGATTGCAAATCTTGCACCTGGTGAGGAGCAGTGCCATGCACCAGTACGTGCTGGGGGCCACCCATCTGGAAAGCAGCTTGGCAGAAAGAGCGCTGGGAGTCCTGGTGGACAAGTGGAGGATTGTTGCCAGAAGCTCTAAGGTGATCCTTCCCTATTGTTTAGCACTGGTACGGCCACATGTGGAATGCTGTGCCCATTTCTGGGCTCCTCTCTACAAAAGAGGCATGGACACACTGGACATACTACAGCAAAGGGCCATGAATGTGTTTAAGGAATTGGAGCATCTGACATAGGAAAAGCTGAGGGAGCTGGGACCACTAAGCTTGGAGAAGGCTCAGGGACATCTGATCTATGTATTTAAATCTCTGAAAGGACAGTCCAGAGAAGATGGAGCTAGGCCTCTGTCTGGTGTCCAGTGACAGGTCCAGAGCCAAATGGGCACAACCTGGAACACAGGAAGTTCCCTCTGGACATCAGGAAATACTTTTTCACTATGATGGTTGACTCACAGTGTTGCCTAGAGAGGCTGTGAAATCTCCATCCTTGGAGATAAAAGCTCACTGGACATGGTCTTGGTCAGCCTTCTGTAGGGTGGCCCTGCTTGAGCAGGGGGGATGGCCAGAGGACCCTTCCACTCCAGAGGTCCCTTCCACTTCAACTATATTCTAATTCTGTAATGGCTGCCACTGTCCACCTCTGCCAGTGGTTTCCAACAGTAGTTCTAGCATGGAATTCCAAGTTGAAATAAGAGATGGCCTGCTAATTCTTAACTTCACTGCTATGACGCCTCATGTGTTGTTTTGCATTTTGTAAACTTGTGTACACAGGAGTCTGCTATGCTGAAGGAATTCATCAAAATTCTGGCAGCAAAGTGACTTACCTAAGGAGAGGGAAATGGTTTAATATAAGTTAACTTGGTGTTCAGCTGATGTCCTGAGGAGCTTTCGTGTGCAGGCTTTGGTCACCTGCTGTCCCACGTCTTGGTGTCTTTAGGACTTTTCTGCTGCATGAGAGGAAATGATGGGCATAAAGAAAACATAGTCAAGTTATCTATGAAGTTTCTTGGCAGCCCATCAAATCTCCCACCCTCTCGTAAGTGCAGACACTGATACTGGCTTCCCCAAAGTTTGTATAATATTCTAATCTATGTTGTATTTAAATGTGTAAGTGTCACTCTGCTTTTCCATGTCTTAGACTTGCATTCTGATATTAAAGCTAAAGTCTTCTGATGTTTTGGAACTCTGAGCTGAGTTCCCAAGCCTTTTCATGTAAATAAGAAAATGTTTACATTCCTTTGCTATGAGAGAACATTTGAGTGATTGGAATGATCACCAATCCGAGTGATGGGATGACCTGCTTTTGACCAATACTTGGCCACTTATGTACAGTGTATATAAATGGAGTCAGAAAATTTGAATAAAGAGAATTCTTGCATGCTGACCCTGGACCTGTCCTGCCTCGTCCTTTCCAAACTCCACAAATGCTACACAAATAGTGCAACACGTAAGATTTTTTTTTTCTGCTTGAATTTTCTTGATATGTGCACATATACACACATGTCAATTCGGATAGTGTGTTTTGTATTTTTATTCTGGCAATGCCTACATACTACTGTGCTTCTTACATAATTATTTCTTCCTTCACTTTAAAGTGTGTTGGTTGTACTCCACATAAAGGCTTTTTCTCAACAGAGAGAACAAGTAGAAGAACACCAAGATCACGGATAGTCACAAGACAGCAAATCCATAGTTTGCAAGATGGTGCAGAACTTTATGAAGCAATTCAGAATGCATCTGATCCTGGTTATATGGAGGTAACTAAATCCTACCGGGCTAATTTTGAAAAGCTTGTGGAATAAATTAAAATGTAATAACTCCTGCTAAAATCGACCATTAAATTACTCTTTGGTTTTGCTGCCTTTTGATATTTTCTACAGCATGCTTATTGCTAAATAAATTAACATTAAAATTTTTGAAAAAAACTTAATGAAGGCTTGTTGTAATTGATTAATATTATCTTGGATGGCAATTTGCTCTTGGTATAAAAATCCAGGATATAGCACAATTAAAAGTTAATGTTACTTGTAATTTTATTGCTTTGCTTTGTCTTGCATATATGAAAACTTAATGTATCTCATCAGTCTAGAGCTTCATAGACATATTCTTGCATGCTGTTCACTGAATTATTTGAATAATTATATTGTCTTCATTCCCTGTTCCAGTTAAATCACAACTTTTAATTGTTTATGTCTTTACTAATAAAGATGCAGGTGATTAGTCCCTTCCAGTTGTTAAAAATTAAATACATGCCTTGCCTTTTACAAATGAAGATCCTTGTCTGTCATAAAGCTATATGATCTGTCTTTATTTGATAAAATGGTATCCATGTCTCTGGAGCTGCATGTACAGGCATCTGGGTCTTGAAGGCTTGGTCAGAAAAGTGATGGGTTTGATGCATTTTAGTGTAAATCATTGTGTCAGCTCAGAGACAGCAGCCTGAGGAAAAGTGCAACTCTTCCTTTATTCTTACAGAAATTTTTCCTAATATGTCTTCACATGAAACAGGCAAGCCTGTCTGTTATATTAAATATTCACCTTAGTTATGCACTCTCAAGCAGGCTTCCCACTAATTGTCACATAATAACAGCGTGTAGTGTAACGCTCTGCACAGACCAGAGAGCACCAGCTGAGTTCCAGGTAAGACTGCTGCCTCCTGTTGTTTTAACGTACCTCGTTTCAAGTCCTAGTAGTGTCTCAGCTGGAAATAAATTGCTTCTAACAGATGAACACTCAAGAAAGAGGCTATCTAAAAATCCTGACAGTGTTTTTTGGTTAATAAAAAAAGATACTGAATTCATTTTCTTTTGTTTGCAGGGATATCTCAGTGATGACCAGTTAAAAGCCTTGAAGGCTTACAGGCAGCTGATGAATGACAGAAAACAAACTCAAATACAGGAACAATTCAAGAAGGCTTTAGAGTCAGCAGAACAGGAAGAAAATGGCTGTTACAAAAGGGACGTGTCTGCAGTGTGGAGATTATATGTGGTAGACTACAGAAAGCAAGAAAAACATAAAGGTTAGTGCTTGAAAAATTATAAATAACTTTTAACTAAATGTGGTAACTGGCCAGCATAGGTATATTTGAAGAGCTTCCCAACAGTATTTTAGCTTGCATGTTACTATTTCCAGATTAATTTGTGGTCTAGAGCTTTTGAATAGGAGGGAGTATTGTTGGTTTATTTTGTTTAAAAGCCTTCAAATTATCACTGAGCAGGTAACTGAGCTCACTGTGCTGTTGTCAGGAGCAGTACTGAGTATCTGGCGCCCACTGCCCGATGTGTGTTCCCTGCTGAAGGAAGGCACTCGCTACAGGATCTTCCAGCTGGCAGCATCCCAGTCCAGGGGCAGGGCAGACTCCTCCAACATCCAGTTAACAGCCACGAAGAAAACTCAGTATCTACAGCTATCAGTAAGTACTTTGAGGGCATAAAGATGCATCGTTAAAATGTGTCATACTCTGTAAGTGTGGTAAATACTGAAGTTCTGTGTTTCACCAGGTATCACAGGAGATGCTGGTACAGATTTTCTTTCCAAGAAAGGCTTTAGAATTCACCAGTTTGTTGGATCCTTCTTTCCAGCCACCATGTGCTGAAGTGGATTTAGTTGGAGTTGTAATTTCTGTTAGCAGAACAGGTATGTTGTGGACCACATTTACGTCCTCCCATTGAATAAGCACTGAATTCTTTATTTCAAAAGTCAGAGTTATCTTGGTGTTGTACCTGCATCTCACAGGCCTATGAAAACCTGCTAATACAGCCCATCATGGTGACATGCTGGCAGATAAATGTGTATTTCTGAAGAAAACTGTCTCTGCTTATTAGCTCAGGGCAGGATTCAAGCTCAAAAGCAGCTTGTATTTCAATATTTTTATTTTTTCCATAAATGGTGGGCGTAAGTTCTTACATCTGAATTCAGCATCTGCAGAAACACCACTGTGCATGTACATGAACTCCCTCTTGTGTACAGTGTCATAGAATGAGTGGAATTCAGGCACTGGAGCTCATAGATAGGTAGAGGTGGATAATCTTCTGGATAAAAAGGAAAAGTTTCATAGGAGTATTGTTTTTAAAGACATAGACTTTGAGTTGTTTTCTGTAATCAGTAATGAGCTGGTGTAGGATATGAAAGAAGCATGAAATGCCTGTCACCATGCATATGGGTGCCACGTAACTCTTTCAAGATGTGTGTAATTTTTTTAGTAGATCCAAATCACAGTGCCTTTACTTAGAGATGTAAAGGTTTAATTCAGACTTTTTTTCCTGTTTTTAGGTTTCAATACTGTGGTGTACTTATCTGATGAAAGCTATAATTTAGTGGCAGTAAAGATCTGGACAGATCTGAGACACTTGGCTATTGAAGATGTAGTTGTCCGCTGCTCACTCATTTCTGCAAGCAACCTTCAGTGGCAGTCTGAATTCAGATCAGAAATTCCTGTGCTGCTGGCTGGAGACCTTTCTTTATTCTCAGCCAGTCCAAAGGAATGCTATCTTCAAGAGAAGGTCAATGAACTGAGAAGTGTGATAGAGGTAAACCTGTAGAAGTGTCATTTGATGGTTAGTTTTGGTTACTACTGTGTTACATCATTCACCAAAAAGCCTGTTAGTATTGATAAATCTTTAAAGCAAGTAATGCACATAATGCTGAATTTGGGGGGGATTTTCTGGGAGATGGAGTAAGAGGTTTCTGCAGTTTTCCTGGAGGATTGAATATCTTGATTTTTTAATTTTTTTTTAACTCATCCAGCACTTAGGATGTGCCACAGAATCTCTGGCTGGCAAAAGATCTTGTACCTGTCAATAGGGAATCTGCCATGGACAGAAAGTGCAGCAATCTTCTATGTTGTTGGTTTGAGATAAAATAAAATTCCAGTGGCATAAGGATGAGAAAAGAGAGTCTGAAATGTAGTGTGTACGGTCCTTACATAGTTTGAAAGCCAACTATTCTGCATTGCAAATTGTTCTCCCTTACAGAACGTGGCCTCCTTTTGCTCTGATGCAGAAAGTAAACTGATGAATTTGCTACAAAGAAATCCCTTGCTCACACCCAGTGTAACTAAAAGATGTGGCTTGGAAAGCCCCTCTCCTTCCTGCAGCTATGCAGAGGATAAAAGTTTGGTAAGCTTTTGGTAATTAATGCTGTGTTTGTACTGGCAGTACATGCAGTAAGGATTTAAGCAAGTGTTATAGCTGTGATGAATGGTCTCACTTCTCAGTCCACTTCATCCAATCTTTTCAGGGCAGTGCAAACTGATTTAGAAGCTTTCTCTGTGTGTGGGTTTAGGATTATTCCTAAGGAGGAGCCATGAGACAGATTATCCTTCCTCCAAACAGTACATGAAAACTTTCCCTGTGGCCTGTTTCCACAACATACTTTAAGTATTTTGATTTTGGTGTAAGTAAAATGAATCATCCTGTCTTCATAGATGATTTATTGCTTCTTTGGTCCCACTGTGAAGATTATTCAATGTGAATGTCACAGAAGGAAAGATCTAGATCTGTACATTTTTATTTCAAGGCGTTCTGCAGTTGCCACCTTTGTTGAGAGAATTTACTTCCTGGTCTTTTTCTCGATACTGTTTACTATTTCTAGGATTTAAAAGGGAAGCGGTATCACCTAGTAAATGTATTTTAGCAGTCTTCACAAAAATTGATTTAAATAGTACTCAAGTGTCTCATAAAAGCTGCTGGTGGTGAGTTGCTTCTGACATGAAGTACTGAGCACAGTCAGAACAAAAATTTTTCCTGCCATGAGTTGCAAGGGAGGTGGAAACACTGTGGTGTGGTATCAGTTCCTGGGGACTAAGTTTAAGCTTATAAGGCATCCTTTCCCATTTCACAGGGAGGACTAATGTTTAATTCTGAAGGTTTTGTTTTTATATTTTATAGAATAACCAGTTTATAATTTATGGTTTATTAAAGACATTAACCATCTTTTAAAAATTGAGACTTAATGTGTATTCTCAAGCCTGTGTTGGAAAGATTTGCTATGCAGCATCTGTCTTGTGTGTATTGTTATCTTCAAAATTTTTGGTCTATGTTCTATCCTGGTTTTTCTTCAATTTTTTTATCTCCTTTTTACTTAATTAACCAACCATGTGTGGAGGACATAGCCAAGCCAAGGCAGTAGAAGACTTATGAGTGCTTTGATTTCTTACCATCTGGCATACAAAAATTGCCATACATTTTGCTTAGCTCTTAGAAACAAAAGGTAAATGTACAGGTAAACAGTGATTTATCAATCATCAGCACTTGGAGGAATAATATTAATCACCATCAGGAGATACCAAACTAAACTCAAATGGGATGTGAATGACGATGTAGTATTCTGGGGTGGGGGGGCGTGTCCCCCAGTTTTTTTGTAGTCATCGAGGAAATTCAGGAAACAGAACATTCTATTCAACATAAACCTTCTCTTTTTTCCCAGATCTTTTCTAGAACTGAAATGAAGCATCCAAGCCCTTTGTCAACTAGCACAGCAAATATGAAACTTGTCACACCAGGGTCAGCAAAAACACCTTCACCTGCTACAGTTAATGAAGACCATCTCAAAACCAGCAAAAAGAGAAAAGCTATGGACTTCCTCAGCTGCATACCTGCCCCTCCACCACTGACACCAATATGTTCAGTAATTTCTCCATCTGTTAAAAGAGCATTTCAACCTCCACGAAGTTTGGGTTTACAGCACAGCAAATCACCTAGAGAGAGAGATCAGCATATTGGCCATGTCACCCCTTGCAGAAAAGCGAGAGAAACTGTCCATCTTCCTGAGAATGACCTGGTTGCTGATGAAGAACTGGCAATGATTAATACACAAGCACTTGTGAATAATTTACCAGAAGAAAAGAAGATGGATTATATAAATGAAAACAGCAATGCAACAGCTACTAGTTTATCTCATGATCTTTCATCCAGAAATAGTTCCAGGTCTACTGGGGAAGCAAATAACTCATCAGAAGCAGTTCTGAAGTAGCTGAGGCTATTCAGAAGAACCCAAAGGAACCTGAGGACTCATTACCAGCCCAAAGAATGCTACAAAGACAAAAATCCCAAAAATGCTGCTAATGTACAGTATTGTATATATTTCAAATTCAGATTTTTACACTTTGTACATTAAAGCTTGATTGTATTTAATAAAGTTCTGTTACGCAAACAGCCTCATTAAATAACACTTCATTTGCAAAATTGTTTGAAGTTTAGTATGTAAACACTTCTCACAAAGATGTATTGTACAACAGCATCAGTATGGCTGAGGGTTTGATGACATTTTGTAAGCCATTGATTCTGTGTTCTTATATTAGAGCAGGATCTTTGTTTCAGTCTAAAACCATCAGTTTTGCTACCTTCTGCAACATTAGAATAGTTGTTTGGCTGTCCAGAGTGGCTCAGAACATAGTAAAGAATTTTCTTATTTTCACCAAACAGAACACTTTAATTCTGAAATGTTGCTCTGCTATTCTGGCACTGGTCTTGTACTTTTCTCCTCAGGCTTTCCACTAATTTTTAGGAGCCTTTCCATCTTGGGATCAATGAATTCCTATGTCTTGGCAAGATAAAGAGCTAAGTTTGCTCTGTTAAAGTGTTTTGCTTCCAGGCTGGAGAAACTGTTTGTGCATGAGGTAAGACCAGAATGAATCAAATCTTGCTACAATCTGTTGAGCTACTTTTGCCATCATTCTCTTTGCCTCTGAAACTTACAATAACGCTGCAGGCAAGGTAGTAGACACAAAAAGTTTATACTGTCAGATATAAGGCATTAAAATGGCAAGAAATGCCAATTGTGTGGGGAAAGAATTGGCCACAATGGCCTTACGACAGAAATAAGTTAGGAATGTTTATTGCTAGCATCAGACTGTGATGCAGGAAAAAACATCCAAAAAGTGGCATGTGGTAGAGCCTGGATGGATTTTCATGGAGGAAAAGGGATGAGAGGGAGTACAGTTTGTACTGAGTGCTCTTACAGTGATCCTGTAGAGCTGTGAGATCACAGTCCAATGCCATTCAAAGTTTTGTAAGAAATAAAAGTAATTTAGATATGTAGTAGAAAAAACACAAGAATAAAAAACAGTTCAGAAAAAAATGTAAAACTAGAGACTCTTGTACCCTGATAATGAAAACAGCAAGGAATGCACATCTTCAGTTGAATGTCACATTTGTACGTGCCATGCCAGGTCTCCTCCTTGGGAAGGCAGAAGGTTGGGTGGGATGGGGACCCATGCCATAAACTGCACTTGCTCCACTGTAGCTTCCCTCCTCCCTGCATGGCTTTTCAGACTGGAGAACACTGTGGAAGGTAACATTGTGCTCGTACTGTTCTTTCATCCGTTGTATCTTTTCCCGAGGGACATGATGAATATTTCTTCTGTAGAGTCAACAGGAACAGAAAATACAAGTATTTAGCTGCCTGTGTATGAGAGGTTATCTTCAGTTTGCTAAATTTCCTGCTAGGTTCAGCCTAATGGTTCAGGTCTCCACTGGTCTCTTTCTGGCCTTTTCTTTTTCCAAATTGCTATTCACTTCCATCTATTTCTTAGGAATATTTATTGTGACTGCTGAAACACGTACCACCATTATATCTGGGAGGTAGAGAGGAAGTTGACAAATGTCCGAAGTAAGAGTTGTGTGGTATTTTATACAAGTGTTTTAGCACTATCAGTTTGTTGGCCTCAGTGAGCTTTTGTACAACAGGAGATTTGCAGCCGAGGGCTGCAGCAAGCCCAGACACTGATGTAGCAGCAAGCATCACAAACTGCTGTTGCTTGGAGAGCAAGTAAGAAAACATCACACGTGATGTGGCTCAGGCTCTAGGGTAGACTCCCAAATTACAAGTTTGAGAGGGAGGGGAACACAATGCTCAAACACTGCTTTCTGGATAGAGTAGCCAGAGTAGCACCAGCCATGATCCCTCCACAACTTAGCGGGAATTGCCTTCCCAAAGACCACCAGAACTTCTGTTTGTGAGTTTGCAAACCCTGAACATCTTTGGGGTTGCCATTTAGTGCTATTAAGGTGCAGCTTGTGCCCTCGTGCCTGTATGTGAATAAGCTTTACAATGCTGCTGTGAAAAGTGTGTGTCAAATATTTAATAAAATTGCAACTTACTGAGTAGCTCTGCCTACAAGGAATGATCAGAGTGTGCCCCTGCAGTGCTCCCCTACCAATGGCTGGTGCTACTGAGGCCAGAGCAGGTTGACAGTTCAGGCTGGCGCTGTCCTCACCTGTCCCCAGCCCTGAGTCATCATCTGCCATGTCCTGCTTCCCCCTGCAGCCGTGAGCGCTCTGGGCCTTGGCTCTCTGCCTTTTGTGTCCATAACACACAAGACAGCAGCAGCATTCATTTCTGACTAGAGCTCTTGGCTGGTAGAAGATAAATCCATCCATTGCAATGAAGTGTCCATGCCTTGTTTTCTTGCACTAACAAGTTAGCATGTGTTATCATCTTCTGGATTTGGTAGCTGGGAGAGCACTGTTCGCTGTAACTCACCTCACATCAGGCTGGCTAAAGGCTAGAAAGTCAGCCTTCGAGAATTTTTTCAGTGACTACAGCCATTAACCCCACAGTCACTGGTCAACATAACATTCTTAGAGCCACATTCAGCTGCCTCTATATCCTACCACACTGTGCAGAGTGAATACATTCTTTATATCCCTTTAGTGTGTGCATGTTAAGATCTTCACAAAGATCCTCTAGAACCCCATTTCTTACCCCCACTTGACGTACCATCCCTCCATGCTGCAGCAGGACAGCATCTATTATTGTTAGATTCTTAAGGACAGAAATCTAAATGTTGTCTGTAGTGCTTACATTCGGGTTTGTGCCCAAACAAAAGACACTGTTGCTCAAAAGAGAATGAAAATCAGGGCTCCTGCCCCATCAAGCTTGCAGCACAAAAACATGCTTCAGGGCTTATTGCTTTTTCTACTGCCTGGCTCACTTCAGGCTCTTTCATGGCTAAATTCACTACAAGCCAGGTACTCAGTAATGGAAATTTTCCACAACAACCCTTCTGTTGTCATTTACCAGGCTACTTACTTCCTTATATGAAGAGGAAGAAGGCTGACCTCAGAGCATGTCAACAAAATGAGAAGCTGTCTGCTCCAGCAAAGAGAAAACTATGTACCTTGTCAATTCTTGAACATTGAACTTCCAGGGTGTATCCGGTTCTTGGAATGTAACTTCATATCTATTTTCACGTGCCTAAAGGACACAAAGGTGACATTATGAAAGTGCACTAAAAGAATTGCCACCCCTGCCAGAATTCCTGACAAGAGACACCAGTGTATCTTCTAAGACTCTGTATGGTGTGTTTTTCACAAGTCATGAACTACAATTATAAATCATATCTTGATATATTTGCCAACAAATAGTTTGAGAACTGTTCAATTCATGTCACTACTGGGGAATGTGTGATGTCCTCATCACCAAGAAGTAGCAGGGCAGGTTCAAAGGCTCTTCATCTTCTCAAGTCGTTTTGCCTTCACTGAGTTACAAAGCTGACCAGCTAAACAACTACATCGGCACCTCTGCCCCTACATCATCACTACAATTAGGGAACTTAACTATAATTAGAGAACTACAGGAAAACTGAAGTAAATATTTTTAGCCGTGTAAATACCTTTTCAGTCAGATCATCTTGTAGATGTCATAGCTAGGCATATAAAATAAATCAGAGTTTTCCCTACCATCATCACATACGGCTTCATTTCCCAAGCATGGATGTTGGTATTATCAATAATAACCGGGCTCTTCCCATTCTTCATTGCTTTGCGTGCTGCAATGTAACACATTAAGTAAAGCTAAAATATTAAGCAACAGAGCCAGGCCTTACTAGCCCTAAAGTGTCCTTTCTTTGCCCACTGCTTGCACCCTTGGTTTCCCACCAGACCTGGGCTTGCAGCTACCATCCAAACTGGAGCCGAGGTCAGGGCCCAGCAGCTCTCCTGGAAGAGGTGGTGCATCCTCTGGCTGATCTGAAGCTGTCATAGAACATACTTACAACAGACAGAAATTACTGTCATTGGCAGGAGATCCCTGTTTCATGATCTCAAAGTACGTTTACCATCACTACAAATTCCTCCAGAGCACAGCCACAAAGCATGGTACAGCAGTAGAGACCTGGGTTGTTTAATTCTCAAACTTAAACTCAGCCTGCAGGTTTTCTACCTGTGTATCATTACATTCCCACCCTCTTCCAGGTCAGGAGAGACACTTAAGAAGTTAAAGGTGAAGGCTGTGGTGCATATACTGCAGGGAGCAGCTGCTGGGCTGGTGTCTGAAGGGTGTCAAGATTCAGCAGTGCTTCCTCTAAAATAACATTAACCAACCTCCAAAATGTTTTCATTTACAAATTTCTCGTTTATAAGTCAGAAGACATCAAATCAGAAGTGGTAAATGTTATTTTTTAGCCAATGCCCCATGAACTGCAGTGTATGACACCACCTTGAGATATTTTATTTTGGGGGCTAAAGACAACCCAAAATGCAAAACTATTTTGCACAACCCCTGGATCGAGTTTGGTCACCTCTTTTCTGGTTCCACTTGTGTGCATCCTCTAGGAAGTCAGGCTCAAAGATGTAGACACCATTTTCAACAAAGAAGTCATCAGTACTAAGGACTACAGCACTGGGGTGGTCACGTTTCAGCTGTCTGCAGGGGAAAAAAAAAGATGAAAGAAGGATTAGTACCTGGTCACACCCTTTAACAGAGACCATTAAATCATGAGCTATTTGAGTGCTCTGCAAATACACACAGTGCTTCATTTGCAAAATCCCAATTTAAAGGATCTGGAAGTACTGCAATCAGTAGATGGACACGTAGGAAGAAAGGAATGGAGCTTGAGGGCGTGGCCTTGATTCCTTTAATTCAACAAAGAAATCTACACTGGACTACCAACATCTAAGTCTTTAACCTTATATTCAGCTCTCCTTCTGAGTTATCTGAGAAAGCAGGATTGTAAAGAAAAGAAAAAAACAAAACACAACACAACAACAAAAACCCACAAACAAACAAACAAAAAAAACCCCAACCAACCAAACCCAAACCTGCTTATCCAGGCATGGAAGTTGGTGTTAGAAGACAATTTGACAATGGAATTTTTCTACAGAGATTTCTGAAGATAACCAGGAGGAAGGATTTTTCGTTTAGTAAAGATGGTCCAGAGAACTATCAGTTTGGTTTAAGGGGCTTTTCTGACCGTAAAGCAGGTAGCACTTTTCAAAAATTTTAATTTGCAAACAAGTATCTGAGTGATAAGTCAATACTTTTTGTTATTTTATGCAATTTTACGGTACTTATCACTTGTCCCTATTCCACTTAATCCTCCTCTTGTAGAGCTGAATAATTTTTATATCTTCAGCTTTTAAACAAATTTTATAAACAAATCTGAATTTATAAAAAATATTTTATAGACAAATTTGCAGACCCATAAAGCAGACTGCTGTGGTGAGTGGCACTGGGCAATGCCACGTCCCTTCACAGAGTGTGTGTCCCCCAGCAGTGCTCCTGCAGGCCAGGAATGCCATGGAGAGCAGATGTGTCCTGCTGTCTCACTAACACATGGTCTCCAGCCCCTGTGACCCATTTCAGTCTTCCTAATAAAATGATTTTCCTTCCATCCCCACAAGCTGCAAAATAACCATTTCTCAGTGTCTTATCTATGAGGGCAAGAGCAAGGGAAAAATTGTCTCCAGGTTATCAGCAGAAGAACAGGCACCCAGACAGAAAAACCTTAATTCTGTCATCCAGCTCTGTTCCAACCATTAACTTACCAGTTGTACCCTAATCTGCCTGCAAGCAGCAGCTCTTCATTAGACTGCAGGATGCATTTAGCAGAATAAAGGTCAGCTTCTGACTTTGCTCTGTCTCCACTGTAACTTCTGCCATCTGCTGATTAATTATTATAATTATTCTGTGGTGGGGTGCACCCCAGTGAGCAGTGACTCGGTGCTGGTGGAGCCAGGACTGAGCTGTACCCCCTGTCAAGCATCATTCAGCACCTACCTGTCCTTGTCTTCTAGCCCCAAAGGGATGTGTTATTCACAAAAATACTGCTGGACAAACTGATTTAAGAAAAGTCATGTTTTAAACTGTTAGCAAAGAGTAAAATTTTGTTGCTTTAATTTTGGCCTTAGGCAAAAAATTCTTATAATGAAAAGCACAGCAGCACCCAATGCTTATCTGGTTACTGCTGTGGATAACCTGGTATATTCAGGTCTCATCATGATTCAGCACCTCACCTTTCCCACTGCTTTAATCACTGCAATTTCTTCTCTGAAAAATTAACTGCTAAAATATGTGTTGTCCCTTTAGCCACTAATAGGCACATAAAATTGTGCACAATAATAAAAGATCTCAAGACTTCTTGCTCAGTATTTTTTAAAATGTTTTTGACCAGTGCAAATTTTAAAATCCATTTTCATAGCACATACCTTACTGAATTTTCAACACTGAGAGCTTTGATATTAACCCTCAATCAATCTGAACCGTGGGTGAATATCTGTAAGCTCAGTCTACGGTCCTGACATCAATAATTAAAGTAGATAAAACTTCTGTTTCAAAGGAGGAAAAATATGGGAAAAAATGAGCTGAGAGCTATG
Organism: Brachypodius melanocephalos; assembly: GCA_013398615.1. Taxonomy (NCBI): domain Eukaryota; kingdom Metazoa; phylum Chordata; class Aves; order Passeriformes; family Pycnonotidae; genus Brachypodius; species Brachypodius melanocephalos. The sequence goes on from VZSR01003803.1 coordinate 17,489,014, forward strand.
AATTACTGTCACATTTGTTATATTCATACCAAATGAGTTCCTGCTAACAACAACATGAGAAAACATGAAGTGGGAAAAAGAAGGTTTACCTTCTGTTTATTTTGCTGGTTTTAACTTTTAGCTTTCCAAAACAATCAAGCTGTCGCTGAAGTTTACTGCTCTTTTCTGTAATCCCTTCCATATTGTCCACAAAGCTGACAAAACTCCTATTTCTTCTCTCCCTTATCACTCCAAAGGGCACCAAGAACTCTTTTGTGTGTTCCTCAGGTTGGTTTAGAAGAAAGGTCCTGCATAATCACATCAGGCTCTTAATCACTGTAAGCAATTAAAATGCCTGTATTTTAGAAAAATACACCAGTTTGCAAAATGGAAGGGCTTGTGACCACAGTTATTTATGATTAAATCTTGGACTGCCCTGTAAAAAGAAAATTACCCACAGCTGGTAGATCAGTAAAGCTTACTAAGGAGAAAAAGAAAAATGCAATCTTTTTGCAAGATCAAAGGACACATAGGAGCTATGTTTGCATTTTTTAAAGAAGCCACTGAACTGGAAGCAGTGCATTGTGGCAGACAGCATCTGTGAAAGGTTCAGTATTCATATATCCACTGCAAGATGAAGAGATGTAGCACATCTCCAGTGGATATGGTACCTCCTTCCCCTTGTAGACGGGTGAGGAGAAAAGGGTTTGAGATTTATTTTAAGCAGAGGAAACATTCCCCGTTCTCTTCTTACTTTCTTATCCTTTGTCGTTTCTGAAACAGCAGCAAACCTTTCTTTAGCAAAGGGTAGAGCATAATGCATTTTGTATCCATAGGTTATCATATTTTTCCATCAGAAAACTTGAAAATAAATTAATTTCTGATAGCAGATTGGAAGAAACTTCCGGTGCTCAGAAGGCCACAGAATGGTATATCAGAGACCAGACCATGTACTGGCACCACATGCTACCACTTGCTCCCGCCTCTCTTCCCAAGTGTTTTGTGGCATTTAAAAGGTGTCTAACAGCCTTTTGTTTCAGCAGGAAAGCAGGACTGTGAGATCTGGAGCACATGCCACTGTCTGTTGTGTTTGAACAACTCCTGGTGCCCCGAGGTCCTTGCCTGGCCGAGCACAGCCGTGCCTTTGTGTCACCCGCGGGGGTCCAGCCACGGCTCTGTCTCCTAAAGCACCAGGCTCGAGTTGTGTCGTATTTGATCAAGGCACGCAGGAGACTCACCTGAAGTGGTTTCAGGCAAAGTTTACAGTGCAGTGCTGCCTGGAGGCAGGAGCTGCAGAGCTGAAGCCCACGAACCCGCCAGAGCTGCAGTTCTGCATTAGGGCCGGGTGATGGGAGCGCTGGGAGCAGCTGACCCAGGGCTGGAGGTGCTGGGATAAAGCGGGCAACAGCAGCAGAGAGCTGGAGAAGGCACAGGTAGCGCCAAGCAGTGACGCCTCAGTGCCAGTGCATTTTCCCCCTCCTGTTCTGAAAGATTACTTGCTCTGTGCTTCAAAAGAGAGTGTGAGAACAAGCTCATTTCGAGCAATAAATCAAAAACTGTGGCTGAAAAGTTCCAAGTTTGATCATGCTCAGCCCAGAGTGCTCGAGTGAAACTGTTAGATAAAGGGTTAGGTGTAAGTTGAGTTGTGCAGCACAGCAGTGTGCTGTTGAAGAGTTGGAAATGCAGCTACTGTGCAATGCAGTTTGCTGGGGAAGCAGGTATGAGCTTGTACGTGGCTCACTTAAATTTTGGAGGCATTTTCGGAAGTATAGCTGCCACTACACCTCAGATAACCTTTCTCTTAGCTGTTGCCTCAGTGCGATCACAAAACCCACAGTGTGAAGTCAAGGACAATGTGTTCAGGAGGAGCATTTCCAACACGCCTGAAGGAGGCTGACTGTGACTCCTAGCTGCCTCTTCTCCTTCACACTTCTGTGACATTCCATGAATGGTTAAAGGGAGGTAGCTGGGGCCACCTAAAATATTTGGAAGCTCATCCTTAACAGTGAAGCTGCTGGAAAGGTGTGAAGCTTGGTGGTGAGCAGACCAACTCCTCGTCCTGGCTTGACTACTCAATATACCACATGTGGGTCCTTCGATGTCTCTACCAGAAACCAAAAACCAGACCTGAACTGTTCCATGCCATACCTTACATTGGTAAGGCCACTCTGAGCTGGGAGCAACCAGGATGAGGAAATAATTTTAACAAAAACGCCAGAACTAAAGCTCACAAAGCTGTATCCAAACTCTGCTGAGTGACACTGGAAGGTCAGGGAAACAAGCCATGGGTCCAAGGCTGTTCCTAGGACTGAGTGATGAATGGAAAAGGGCCCTTTTGGCTGGAGTTATCACTGGGTTGCTGTATCACCAGTGATAACATTCATGGTTTGTGATTATGAGCATTGTAAAGATGTAAAGGTTTTGACAGAAATACTGGCTAATATGCAGAAAAAAATGAATGTAGATGTGTGCAAAAGCACCAGAAGAAAGAACAGAGCAAAGGCTGAAACAATGGTACCCACTGACAGCCAAGATCATTAACAGCAATAAAACTGGAACAGCTGCTCTTTACAGCCCCCAAGACCAGCACTCAGCTGAGGCCCAGCACTGGTGACCTGCCACAGGAAAACCTGTGCTCTGAGAGCAGGAGGAAGGTCACACCATCCTCTCCACACCTGCCTCCTTTCCTTTCTTCCAAGAGGGGCAGAGGATGAAGACACCCAAAATAGGAAAATTAATATAATGGGGAGGAAACCCACCTAAGATTCATAGAGCACCAAGTAAGCAGAATTCGCAGGCAAAAAAATGGCAGCATAGGAGCTCTTAGCTGGAGATGCCACAGCAGTCCTGGCCAAAAACCTACCCTGTCACCATCACCAGAGAGCAACCCAGCAGAGACAGTGAGGATGGGACAGCTGACAGTCCTTGTCTGCTCTGATTTCAGGCAGACCACCTGTGCACATGCATCTTGATGCTTGCAAGTATTGCGATATCATGAGTGAATAAAATCTGAGAAAATAAACTTGAATGTATAAAATTAGTTTACAGAGTGTTTTTGCAAATAAACCACCTTGCTCCTCCAGTGGGATCTCGCACTGAGATCTGTTGCAGTAATTTTTTGCAAACTTTCCCTTGTGCGGCACATAGCATTTACCAATACCAAAAGGTATGCAGTGTGAGAACAGCAAAATAATTCTCTTGGTACAGTCCTTCACAATCTGGACAGGGTTAAGGAGAGGTACTAAACGCTGCCTTTTGATCTGTGTGCTGCTGAACAGCTGAACACGATGTAATTAACAGGGACTAGAAACACTAAGATACTCAAATGCTCATCTCACTACTACACTACTACTACAATGTTGTAGTAGGACTACTACAACAATACTTACAACCGATTTTGTAAATGTCATTAACAATTAACCTTGTATTTTGGCCTAGAAAGTACAGGTGAGTGCAGTTAATTGCACTGCCTGTGAATATGGCCCCAAATCTTTATGTTCTCACTGTGCTATAAGAAGACCAAATCCCCCTGAAGAAGCAGGCCCACACTTAAACAGTCTCTCAAGGGAGAGATGTGTATTTTGGGTGTGAGCAAAACACAGCATTTGGCAAATCATTAAAGAACTTCGTTTGCCAAAGTGTAGTGAGGCAGAAGGCCTAGTGGGATAGAGAAGTGTTGTACTGAGAAGAGGAAACTGTAGATGAACCCAGTGCATCACAGAGATTTCTGCTGCCACCTCTCACAGCAGAGCCCTTCCTGTGGCAGCCCATGATCCCAGCACGGGCTCCTCAGCCCAGCAGAGTAAGAAGACAAGGGAACGTTCCTCTTTCGACACAGAGTGGGTGACACTGAGAGCTGCTCGATACCAGACTGTGAGATTTTGTGACACCAAACTACGGCACCGACTACAGTGGTGCTTCCCAGCACTCCCCACTGTGTTCTTCCACCTATTTACAAATCACTCTTTGAGCTGTTGGAGAGTGCAGTGATCTCCTCTGCTTATTTTACACACTGCTAAAGCTCTGACCAGGAGTGCAGGACATTACAAAAACAGATGTCAGAGCTGTCAATTTTGAGCCACAGAGAGGAAGATTTTTACCATACTCGTGATTAAAAACAAAACAAAACCCCCCAAAACACAAAAAAAACCCCCTCAAAAAACAAACAAAAAAACACCCCAAACCAAACAAACAAAACAAACCCCACGAAAAACAAAACAAACCCCACCCAACCCAACAAAACCAAACCAGTCAACCAAAAAAACAATTTTAAAAAAATAAGAAAAGAGAAAACCACCACCAATCTGGCGCCTTTGAGAAAAGGAACAAGTACCGCCTTGGTCAGGGTGATCAGTCCATCTCAGCATTCCTTTAGGTACCGTTCGCTCGGAACAGGAGCTTGCACAGTCCCACAGCCAGGACATCCAGACACGGCCACAGGTGCCCAGGACAGCGCAGCCTGGAGCGGACCGGGAGCCGGGAGAGTTCCCGGCGGCTGCGATCAGCCAAGGCTCCCGCGAGGCTCCCGCTTTCCTCCAACCCCCAGCCCAGCCCCGGGTATGCAGCGGGTGCCGAGCGGGCACACGGGCTCCCGAAGCCCTGCCCCGGAGCCGAGACTCTTACCTGGCCAGGGTGCTCTTGCCGGCGCCGGGCAGCCCCCGCAGCAGCACCAGCCTCCCGCCGCCGCCCCGCGGGGGCCCCAGGCTGAGCCCCCCCAGCGCCTGCAGCAGCCCCTCGTCCACGGCAGCGGGGCTGGGCCCGGCGGGGCGCGGGGCCGGCCCGGGATGGGGGACCCGGGGCAGCCGCCCTGCAGCCCGGCCCCGGCCGCCGCCCCGACCCCGGCCCCGCGTCCCTCGGGCCCCGCGGGCGGGGCCGGGCGGGAGCGCGCGTCCCTCCATATCCCGAGCGGCCGGGACTTTGCCCTGCGAAACCGAAAGGTGCCGGGAGCAGAGACACGGGCAAGGACGGGCGGCGGCGGCTGCACAGCCAAAGCGCTCCGCTACGGCACTCGCTGCAGACCCGGAACCCTGGCCGGAGATAACATCTCCAACTATTTAAAGTCAGGATTATTCCCTAAATTCTCAAAGGCAGGAAAATACAAGGCAGCGCTGACAGAGTTCCAATCCCTTGTGCTGGCTCTCCGTATTGCGAAGTACAGGGCCGGCCCGAAAGGGAATGAATCATCAAAGCCCAAAAGAGAAGTGGGGCTGGTTACAGGACACCAGGTATGCACGGCGACTTCACTGCACGTCTCTTCCTAGGAACGAGCCATCAGTGTCCTCTTCCACCACAGAAGCAACAAGGATGCTAAGGAGATGCAGCTGAACAACCGCCCAGCACGGAATAAATGACCCCGTGCATCACGCTCATTACACCACCATTGTTTGAGGTTTTTTCAAACATATTATCGTAAGAGAAAGTAAAGGAAGTTTTAAAGATTTCTCTCTTCTAAAGAAAACCTGATTTCCATTACCTTGATCACCAAAGAAGCCAAAGAAATTACAGTTTTCAGCAAAACCAAAAATATTTGGAGTTATCACACCCTCCATTGCAGAGCTACACACAGCATCGTGGCCAGCTTGGTTAGGAGCCAGCCCCAGGTGTGCCGCAAGTACACACCACCACCAAACCTCAACGCTGGAGCTTTAAGTTCTGAGGTTCCAAATAGTGCTGAAGAGAGTGTTCACACACAGGGAGAAAGCTTAGCTACCCAGGGACATGGCACACCAACACTAACTGAAGCAAGTGGGGAAATACGGCAGGAAAGAAGTGACAGAAAATTTGAAATTCATAGATACTGGAGAAAGGGGTTAAAGTAAACTTAAACTGGCAACACTCTACTAAGAGATGAAACGTGACTTGTCCATACAAGAGTACTGTGAGATTTTGAAAACTACTTTTATTTCAAGCATTCTGGAAGGCCAGGATTCAGTAACAGAAAACAGAGGCATTCAGATTTCTCACTCAATAAATGGAAGTAGGAAGACAGTATTAATCCTTGAGTGACATGTTCCTAAAATCAAACTAACCTGTCTGCTGCCACTAGTACAACACAGAGGTCTGAAGCTGTGGTTATGGTGGGCATGAACTCCCTTCCTCCTCCCCTTCATATTTTGTATAATGTTCTGCTGGTAGGAGAGCAGGACATTTCCAGCCAAGGAAGACACACGCATGTACATGGGAGATGCATTCAAACAGTGCAGCCAGAAAATTTTGCCAATGGTACACCATTAATTTAGAAATACTTACATTGTTAACTGCTTTCATGTAGATGCAGTATTTAAGTAGAAAGTGGAGACATCGGCAAATTCAACCATGGTGGAGCTTCAGCATAAGTTCAGTCAAGCCCTGTCTCTTCAGCTGATGTACAAACACATGCAGGGAAAGGTGAGGAAGAGGAAATGAAAGAATAAATGGAGAAGTATTCTGGATCTGCAAGCTGCACAAGTGGGAATATTACTTCTGACAAGTAGACACAACCAAGTTTCCTGCTTCTCCTCAATCTTTTCTCACAGTTTTATTGTTACATGAGGTGACAGTTGTCTTTTCTGTCACTCCTTCTCCCTACAAGAAAGTGCCCAGTCTTATGCATGCCTCATAATTGACAGAGGTTGCTCTTTATAATTAATTATAATTTGTCTATCTCTACATACATAAATATTTCCAACACCACTAACAGAAACATCAAGTCACTGGTTACCAGTGCTAGTTATACATCTTCTCAGTCTACCACAAACCATACACACCCTTCCTCCAGCATGTTTGAATCAGTCCCATAGTGAAATATTCTTCTTTCTGTAGTCCCAAATTCCCAAATGAGTCTAGCTGAGGGGGAGCATAAAGCCTGGTTTCGGGAGAAAAGAAGGGAAGTTGTGCACTCCTGGATGAGTGAATAGGAATGACAGATGAAGATCTTTGCCATTTGAGGTTGTAAAGGGTCCAATTATGACTGAAGGTGAAGGTAGAAGTAGGGTAATACATGCAACAAGCACCATTCTCTGCAGGTGAGCATCACTGCCTGCTTCTGTGGCAATATCCTGGATCCTGACACAAATGAATTAAATACCATAGCCTGAAGCTCACATCCCATAGTGACGAATGCCTCTGGTCTCCACTCTCAATCTCCACACTTGAGGATGTACTGAGAAAGTGTAAATCCCAAATGGCTTCAGGAAATGACCTTTTTTCCATACACAAAGTTATCTCAGTTTTGATCATTATTACATGGACAGAGAGGTTGATATTGGGGGCCAGTGTTGGGGAAAGTGGCCAAAGATGTACACCAAAAAATCTGCAGTGGTTTCTTTCTTCCGGGTTATCCCTTACATTTAAAATCCTTGGTGGCCAACTGAAGTCCTTCCATGGTGGAATAAAAGCGAGAAGTTTCTGAAATAGAAAAAGAAGAGGGTCTGCTGAAGTTCCACAACAGCACAGGTGGCAAAAAGACTTAACAGATAATCCAGCCCTCAGACTGGAAGAATCTGTCCAATGTTTTTTAAAGTTTATGATAGTCAACTGTTGGTTATTTCTTATTTCTTTAAAAAGTTAGAATGGAGAGGAAGCAGACAATGGAAAGCAAAGGAAAAATAAAAGAATGCAAGGAGAGTGGAAAAGGAAGATAAGAACTAGAGGCCGTAAGGACCTTACCACCTCAAAGCTGAAAAACACAGTGGATTTTTTTTTCTCTACATGTCACAAACCCTATATAATGAACAGCTGTTCAACAAGTACCACCATAGTACAGCTACATCTCTTTTTTTTTTTTACAATGTGAATTGTTTCCCTCTGTTACATGCACTCAGGACCTCACAGGCTTTCTTGTTACAGAGTTCGTGTGAGTCACCCACATAACCCAATTGTTGCTCTTTCCTGAGAGCTCCAGAAACACTGCTGTGGGCAGCTCTTATTCCCCCAGCTAATCAGGCTCTCTGCTTAAATGATTTTTTGAGCCAGGTTTTCCTGGTAACCACTGTAAAAGGCAGGTGAGGTTTTCTGGTCACAATTCTGTGCACGTTTTCGTGCTTCATTTTGTTTAATATTAGTGGTTAAGTGGCAAAGGACAGATAAGTTTTTGCACTGTTATCTCAGTATCAAAGTAGCAACTGGAAGAGGTTTGACCATGGGATGATATTTTTTTGTGCAGTACTGGAAGACTGCTTTAGTCTTCTTTGTATCCTTCAGACTCTTTTTTTTTTCATTTTAGCCAAGAAACAGTCCTGCCTGCCCCAGCTATACTGTCCTGCTTTTTTGCCCATGTCCTGCTGACCTCATGGGCTCTAGGACAATTTGTTTCAGTTCCGTAGTCCAGACCAAAAGCTTTTTGGATGTCTTCATGCATTAGATCCTAGAGCCGAACTGCCTCACTCAGAAGCATGGCAGCCAGCAAAGGGAAGTGCCAGGAATAGGACAACCAGGGAAAGGAGGAGTGATAACACAGGGTATCAAGAGATTTGTCTCATCAAAACCACACCCTTCAGGGCTGTTGTGGAAGAAGTGTTCCTGCAAGGAGTTAATGACTGCTGTCCTTCAAAAAGAAACATGCCAGCTTCTGTTTTGCAGCAGTCCTGCAGGTAGATGCCTGAGCAAATACATTTGCATTGCATTGGCATCTGTGAGTCCTGGTCTAAGGAGAACTTCAAGGCACCAAAAAAAAAAAAAAAAAAGCTGTTTTCACTGATCTTGACATTTCTCAAACTGGGAACTCTTGCTTAATCTCCAGAACAAATACTGATGTGCTGCCAGTGCTGCAGTAAGGAGCTCTCACAAAAACTTGAGATTAACCCTGTGTTTTCACAGAGAAACACTGTTCACCCTCCCTTTGGAATAAAAACACCCTTACACAACATGAATACAGAAGCGTGTACATCTGGTTAACAGATTAGGTTGCACTTGGCCAGTAATGCTTAGTCTGCTTTCCAATCTAAAGGGACCAAAGTGATCATATTAGTTCTCCCTTGATTCCCTATGATTTTAAAATCTTTTCGTAGGAATGTCTCAATTATCCTAGTTTTTTTTATTTCTCCTCTGACATTTGAGGGAATGAAGTCCATTTCAACATTTACAGTTGTTCACTTGAGCAGTTTCACAACCACTCTGGGACATCACTCTTGGCAAGTCTGCTTTAATCAGCAACCAGAGGGGAATTATTTTGTGGTGAGGCAAGACAACCTTATCCCTCAAAGCCAGGGGCATCATCGATCAGGAAAACTCACCTGTCTCTTACAATGCCTGCGTGCTCACATTGTGGAAGCACTGGAATACTCACGTGGGGTCTTGCATTACCCAGTATCCTGTGCCTGACAGTGAGCATGAGCTGATTGAAAACCCTAAGAAATCCTTTCCATATACTTTTCTTGGTTTAATTATTTTAACATCCACCTGAAGGTTTGGTTGCAGAATACATGGCCCCTGATATCAGAGCTGACTGCTGCCCAGACAGGACACCCTGCACATCCTCTCCTCCTATCTGCAGCAGCATAACCTCATCTGCTCCCTTGCCCCAGCCTTGGCACTGAGCTGGACCCTACAGCAGCTTATCTAAATTCTTCAGCCCAGCAGAAGTATTGGTTTGTTTGCTGTGGGGTTAGTGAGTTAAATGATGGCCTTCACGTCAGCCAGCAAGTGCTGGAGCTGCTGTCGGGAGCAGGGCTGGGAGGAAGGGCACTTCACACTTTGGGCAGCAGTTACCCATTGCACCAGCATGGTCTGAGATGGCAGATCCCAACTCCAGAGCAGCCTAAACCCCTCTGACCTCTGGTGTCTCATCCTTTCCCTCCAACAGCTTTCAGGACTTTTCCTGATTAATTTCAGATGCTGAACTAAAACAAAGCAAAACAAAACCCCCCAACATAAAGCTCCAGCTGTATCACTCCATTCCAGCATAGATCTCGATGACCAAGCCCTGCGAAGACAGTGCAAGGCCTTTTTAGAAGCCGAACACTGATGGGGCAGTGGCAAAGTGTGCATTGCTCTCATTCTGTATTCCATAGAACTAACACAAGCTGACACAGTAGAGCATTAGACTGCAACACAACATAACAAACTGGGGTTTCCTGGCAGGAGACAGTGGCTGAGTTACAAACACACAGGGCTCTGGGTCATTTCTGCTGTGCTAGTGACAAGCAGGAGAGGAAGACTGAAACAAGCTTGCGAGTAGCAGAGCAGACAAAAGGAGTAAATCTGATGGGGAAAAACAGTTTGTTGGATTCAGCAACCAGATAAAGGTACAGACAATAAGGCCGGATAATCTGCTAGCATGTGTCTTTCCTGTCTTGAAACACAAAAAGAAAAAGTTTTATATTTCACAATTTTCTCCCATGAAGATAACAAAACTCTTCATGTCTGTTCCTTTAGCATATAAACATTTAATCAATAACCTGGACATTTCTGGATAACAGCTTAGGATACAAACTCACACAGACATCCAGTCAGGACCATAAGCCACAATCTTGCCTCTAGAGTATTTGTATTTGCAATATTATAAATAAGTAGCTTCTAAAAATTGGTAGCAGGTGTAGGCCTAAGTATTCTGTGAAAATATTTTTTATTTGCTTACCCAATACTGTAGTGTTTGATCATATAAGAGGAAAATACTGCTACCACAGGTTCTTGATGTAATTAATGATCTGTGCTGAGAGAGCCTTGTGAGACCAGTGCTCTCTGGGCCGTGTGGTTCACAGAGATCTGCCTCATCTTCCTACACTGGTACCAGCTAATCAGCCTGCAATGTCATTTTTGTCATCAATGACATAATCAAATCAAACCCCACTCAAGAGGTTTTAATTCCAACCCAAACTATTCAACTACTTCCCCTCTGACTTGAACATCCACCGTGAAAACTTCCATGTTTATAACAGTTCCGACATAGTGCACATCCACCTCCTTGGCTCCTGCTCCAGCCATCGACTGGAGGCATGATCAGGTCAGGCACAGGGCACCAGGTGACAAAGCCCCCACTGACCAGACCCCATGTGGATGATATTCCACCAGTCCTGTGATGTCTGGATGGGAACAATTTAAGCCTCAGGATATGGAATCTTTTTCTGGCTCAGTTTGCTCATGGTGCAAGTTATTCTATTTCCACGTATCTCAGTTTATTTGTTTAAAAACTACAGATTAATCCATTTTCCATTTTGGAAAGAACAACTGACTGATAGAGAAGTTAAGCTAGCATTTTCCTGCTGGAACCCATAATCCTTCCTTCTTATCTCAATCTTCCCAGAATATCTCTCATAAACAAACCAAAGAAAGTTTGCCAAGTTACTAAAGGGTTCAAAAATTCACAAGACAAGCGAGAACATGATACCACACTTTGTCACACCGAATGAAAACATTAATGAAAACTTAACACTTCAATATGTGGAGTCTTACTGCAACCTCCTGCTACTGTTTCTCCACTGAAAAGCAGAACTGCCACTTTTTCATAACTTGGTGAAATACTGTTTTATTACTCATAGAGATCTTTTCATAATTAGACCCTTAATGGAGCCAGCATTATTCTCCATGCTGCAAAGACAAGGAAAGTAGAACTGTGATGACTCACAACAGATTGCCACAGCAACCAAACTGGGAATAAATTCCAGCTCTTAGGCATCCTACCCTGCTGCTTTCACTTCACCAGGCATGTTTTAGATTTCAGAGGAAAAAATAAAATCATATGGCTTTAATAACAAAATACTGCCTTCTCTTTTCCCCATTCAGGCTTGAAAAAAACAAAATCCAAACAACCCTCAACCCTAACTCAATTAAAACCCAAGTAAATTGGGGGATACTAAATGTACCTAAAATTATAACAAACAATATTCTTTAGATATTTGGTCAAATATAATAAAAAGATATTTGATCAAATATAATTAAAGAGTGAAATATTCACAAGTTGACTGATTACCTGTTTGTTCATACAGAATTTAAGACAGTCATGACTGATGAAATGCAGTGTCCAGACAGCCAGTGCAGGATATGATGTTCTCCTCTCTCACATCTTGACACAGCTCCATGTCTGATAGTGTTTCAGAAGAGTCTTGATGATTTTTATTTAGATCTTCAAGACTAATAATATCATCTAAAAAAATAAAGAAATTACAAACTGCAGCCAAACACACCTGAAATTACCATACATAGTCTGTCATTTCTGTGGATAGAGTATTTCTAGAACAAGCTTTTATTTTATCAGAATCCTCTTGATTTTTGCCTCCTAAATGGCCTATAAAATAAATGAAATCTTGCAGTTTTGTTGCTCATAGGGAGTCGGGAGTGAGATACAACACCCATCTGTGTGTCTATTCCCACTCTTACGCTGCCTCTCCAAAAGCAGCCTTTCTTCTAAAATAGAGAAACTTCTATTTTAGATAGCAAATTCTACCAGCTTTCAGGGAACTACTGTTGTGTATTTTTTAGACTTGTTACAGAACCTGTGAAATTGTACTGCATTAATATGGAAATCATGGGAAAAGACAATGAGCAACCTTATCCCATAACCTCCACACTGCAGGAGTTAATGCATGCAGAATTCCAGAGCTTCACATAAACCCTGATATCTCTTACTGCTCAAGTGTGTGACCTCAGGTGCTGTTTGACAGTGGTTGAACGTGCTCAGGTGGCCAAGAAGGCCAATGGCATCCTGGCCTGCATCAGCAATAGTGTGGCCAGCAGGAGCAGGGCAGGGATTGTCCCTCTTTACTTGGCACTGGTGAGGCCACACCTCAAATTATGGGTTCAGTTTTGGGCCCCTCACTATAAAAAGAGACTGAGGTGCTGGAACATGTCCAGATAAGGGCAAGGGAACTGGGGAAGGGTCTGAAGCACAGGTACTGTGAGGAGCAGCTGAGGGATCTGGGGGTATTTAGCCTGGAGAAAAGGAGGCTCAGGGGGGAACCTAATCATTCTCTACAACTGCCTGAAAGGAGGAGGTGACCAGGTGGGGGTCAGTCTCTTTTTCCAGGTAAAAAATGACAGGACAAGAGGAAATGGCCTCAAGTTGCACCGAGGAGGTTTAGATTGGGTATGAGGAAAAATTTCTTCACTGAAAGGGTGGCTGGGCATTGGAACAGGCTGCCCAGGAAGTAGTGAAATCATCATCCCTGAAAGTGTTCAAAAAAAAAGCAGGTAGAGGTGGCACTGAGGGACATGGTTTAGTGGTGGACTTGGGCAGTGCTGGGTTAATGGTTGGACTCAATGATCCCATAGGTCTTTTCCAATCTAAATAATTCCATTACTCTATTATTATGCTGCCAACTTTTAGTGGTAATGAAGTTTAATTAAACTGAAGACACTCAACCTTTCTAGGCAGTAAAGTCTCAAGAAAGACTGTACCATGCTAAACACCAGTTTGATCTAGAATGGATAAACTTGAGCTAATTACTGGAATATTCCCATGTGGGAAACTTTGTAAGGCAATTTTAGCACTTAGATGAGGAAAAGTGAAGTGATGATAGCAACCATAGCTCTGTGGACCATGGACATGATCAATGGCAGCACAAATTCATTTATCACATCATTGTGCTTTTGTAGAAAGAGTGTTATCACCCACTGGTAATGAAAAACCCTTTGATAAGAAGAATTTGATACAGTTTTTGTATCACAGAATAGACTTACCAGTCAAGCTATCTCCATTCTGCAATCCGTTTGTTTTCTGTTTTTCCTAAAATAGATAACAATAGTCCAGCAAAAAGAAAGTGTGTGACAAGAGATATTGCTTCGGGCAAGAACAAACTCCATGCTCTATTTTATAATTACTAGTTCATCGTAATCAGAATTTTCCTGATTTCCACTACCAGACAGGGAAAAAAGAAATTTGTAAGGTAACACTTTCCAGCTAGACAGAGAATTAATTTGCCCACAGTCACACAGAATAATTTCTCTGCTGCAGCTGTAGCAGAGATGATGGAGGATGAAATTTGCTCAGATGATGAGAGAAAACTGTAAGAAGGAAAATATCTGAATGATGGTAGCTTGTATCAAAGCTTTTTCACCCTTTTTTAACTACTTTGCACACACTTCTGAAGTTGATCTTCTAAAACCTGAATTCTACCATGCCAATAAGCTGGGTTTAGAAATATTCATAGGAGTACAGAAAACAGAAAACATCTGTCTCCTTATTGTGGATATTAAAGCAAATTTACCAACAAAGAACTGAAGAATTCCCCTTTGCACGTGAAATATTGGAAAGCCTTTCAAAATCCCCTACAATTCATACCTCCACAGAGGTCTTCCACAGTAAATAGATCATCTTTGAAACTTTCCAGTCAAGGGGAACTATATAATCATCTGGCAACAAGGATTCTGCAGAAGAAAATATTTTTTGCAGTTAAGTCTCCAGATCTCTCCACAGCCAAAATATATCCCTGAATTACAATTTTGCATGTTACTTATATAATTTTTTTAAAAAGCAGATATTTAAATGAGCCAGCAGCAAAATCAGAATTTAGAATTTCTAGAATCTAAATCCAGTGCACAAGAGGGGAAAGAGAGGGAAGGAAATTTGTGTTTGGTTTCTTTATTTAGACAAAGGCTCTCCTACCATACTTTCATTTCTCCCACATACTCCCCTAAAAATAGGCACACACAAGAAAAACAAAGTTTTCAGCCAATAAATTAAAAGAAATGGATTTTAAGTAGCAATCTTTAAATTTTAAAATGCTTAATTAAAAGATTTTGTGCACTATCAGTAGAGAAGTTGCTTCCTAAAATGTTTTAACTAACACCGTTTAAAAAGTTGCACCAAGGAGGTTTAGATTGGGTAAGATTGAAAAGAAATTCTTTACAGGAAAACTGTCTGAAACATATTCTGCACTTATTTGAGAATCATACAAGCAAGACAGGCAATTAAATATTTCAGTTATAAATAACTACGGACATTTATTTACCAAAAATTTCCCCTCCAAAATAATTTCAATAGAGATTGACTGCAATTCCCAGTGTTGTAAAATAATACCGCTCAAATGTGTGCATCAATAAATACTTGCCTGTCAATATACTGTATGCTACAAAAAAAAAAGAAGAAAAAAAAAGGCAGGATAATTTTATGGAATTGTAGGATAATAATAATAAAGGAGCATGTGGCCAGCCAGGCACAATTCTGATGGGAAAACACCAGCAGTCAGCAATCACAAGCTGGCACAGCTTCAGAGAGATATCAGGGTTCATTTGTATTTCTTAAAGATTATTTCCAAATAAACTTAGACTCCAGAGAGTGTCACCTGTTACTGACTCAGAGAAGAAGGGCATTTGATTCATTAAACTACTGAGTGTTTCTGAATGCCTGGTTATTCTTTTTCTTTCTTGGAAGATGCCTGTTTTCAAGTTATGGCCAATTCCCTCTAAGATTATGAAATTTAAGATCACAAATACGGAGATTCACCAAGTTTGGAAAAGAAAAAATGTTTTATATATAACAGTTGAGAACATCAGCAGTACTTATTTGCTTAATTTCAGATCTATGTGGCAAGTTCTTTAGTGTGTGGTGCCAGATTTAGGTAAAGCAGCACTACAGGTTCTTTAGGGACCAAGCCAAGTAATGCTTCCTGTGATTTGCACCACTGTTATGGCAGGTGGCATTGCATTCAACTTTTAAAAAACAACAAAGGATCCTGAGGTTAGTTTGAGCAGATAAACAGACATAAGCTGTTGTCTGTTAGATTAAAATTCTCATATGAAAATTCATGCTTAACTTTAAATTCTACTGAAATAAAAAAACAAAGGTATATTGAAAAGCTGGTCTGTGTTTTTGAATCCTATTTGCTGGCTAAATGAAAGTTACAGTTTCTCCACTAAATTTGGACCTAAGAAGCTGAAAAACATTATGCACAGGGAATATGGCTCTTTCAGCAGGTGTTCTAGGGTGACTTCCAAGCAAAACTCTGTTGTTGTCACTGGTTACAGCTCCATCGGATTACATTAGCCTGCAGTATACTGGGAAATGATAGTTGGCACACTGAAATCCTTTGAGGATTGATCATCTTTTACCTGCTAATTTAAAATTATTAAACTGAAAGTACAAAAGTGAGATATCTGAAGCTCTGGAAGGCAAGTATACAACACTTGGACACTTATTAATCAGGCACACTTAAAAAGAAGATTTTCACTATCAGAAAACATCTTGTAAGTCTGATATTCAATTTCAAACTAAATTAGATTTGGGGAAAGATTTTCAACAGCATCTAAGCAACACAAGAGTGTATGAAAACTTTAGTAAAAAAAGAGACTATTACTATCTGGAATATAAAACAAAACATGCAGTCTTTATATAAGAGTACACATTTTGTACCACATTTTCATTTAGTTCCATAATCATCACAGTAAATTCTTACTCAGTAGGACATATTAAAACATCATTTAGTTCGGAAATCAACACAGCAAAGTCTTACTAGGATATATTAAAATGTCAGCAAGTGTTTCATGTTTGGATTTAAACTTAGTCAATTTCTGTTACTAAAAACCTGCAAATATAAGGCCAAACCAAAAGCTCCTTTGACAGAGACTGAGGATTTTAGGTAAAAACTAAAAAATATCACCAAAACAGCAGTGATTTGTTTCAACAGCATTGATATATAACTAAGAACTACAATAAAAATTAGTTTTTAACCATAGTATTTTCATTTTTTTTTTTGTTTGGAGGGAGTGCTTTGGCTTTTGTTTGTGGTTTTGAGGGGGTTGTGGGTTTTTTTATTTTATATAGGAGTAGTAAGAAAAGCATTATACCCAGTGGAAGACCTGGAGAACCAAAGAGCTGCACAAGTTGAAAAGCAAATCCTAATGATAAGGGAAGTCCCAGAAAACTACATTTCATGTCTGCCTCTTGATACTCTTCCAGTTGTGATGCCTTTGCTGGCTCAGAGTCATCAGCTCCATTTGCATTTTCACTGCAGCTTGCCAATTTATTAGAATCTTCTAGATATTCAGAAACAGCTTTAACAGAAGACAAAATATCTGGCTGACCATTTGTAACCTCTGAAGAAACATGTTCACCCTGGTTCTCTTTATTAACTACCTGTTGTGGCTGAAGAGTTGTAGCTTGCTCCTCCTTTGTTTTAGAATCTTCACGAACCCCGCAGGTGTATTTTGATTTAGGACAACATTGTCCTGAATGAATGCAAGAAATACTAAGTAACAGAGCATCTGCATCCAGAGTTGGTAAGGAATATTCCTGCAATGCATGGTCCTGTACATGTGCTTCTCCACAGTTCTTGCTTAGAAAGTGTTTTTGCCCCTCTTCCAAAACATTATTTTGGGAAAGATCTTCTCTTATTGGGACATCCTTCTCTCCCTCTGTAGGACCAAAGATCTGTCTTGGTAGATTAAACTTTGGTGCTAAGTTGACAATTCTCCTGTATCTCTTCCTCTTCAATGTAATTGGTATAGCATCATTTACTGGCACATTTACTTCATTTGAACCCTCTATGGAGGTAGCCCTGGTTTCTGCTAGGGAATCAAAGTGCACTTCACCAGTTGGAGATGCAGACAGACCATTGCTTATTACATTGCCAACTTCCTCAGTTTCTGTTTCATGGTTGTTTTCCTTTACCAATCCCTCATTTGACTGACAGCAGTTTAGCTCTGCTGAACTGTTTGTATGAATCTGTTCAGGTTTACTCACTTTTTGAGATGTTTGTTCACTTACAAATTTATCCTCAGAGCAAGGAGAGAGAGAAACTTGGGAACTGAAGCCCACCTGCAACTCCTCAGTAGATAAATTGATTGAAAAAAAAGCCCAGGCATCAGAGCTAGTCTCTTCGGCTTTTAATGGACATTTGTCCTCTGCGTTATCAGGCACATTATTAATTACATTTGAATTGTAACACTGGGAGTTTTCTTTTTCTTCTAAGTTTAAACTTACCAGCTTGGCTTCCATGTCAGGTTCACATGTAATTTGACATGATCCCAATTTGTTTTCTGTGCTTAACAATGACCTATCATAGTCCTCAGAAACGCCTTCTATTTCCTGATTGGAATTTTTATCATTGCTTATTGTTAGGCAACTGCAGAGATTGTCTTTGTGCCTTTGCTTTGCTCCCTCATCATCTAATGCATTTTTGGTTAGGTTTTCAATACAAAAAGGTTCTACATCTCTTAAAGGCAAACTGTTACTTCCCACAGGCAATTCATTTTTCCATGCACTATTTGACATCACTGGGACTTCAGGCACAGTGACCTGAAAACTCTCTCTTGAAATCCCTGCAGCTTCTTTTAGGCTTTCATCACCACTCATAGGCTGCCCTTCAGAAACTGTTACTGGATCCTCTGGGCCTTTGCTGAATGTACACAATGATTTTTTGTTTTCTTCTTCCAAGTCATCCTCTTCACTTTCTGATCCATCATGGTCATCTGGAATTGGATAATGAGGTACTCCACATAACATTTTCTTCGTAATTTCTGTACGATGACTTTTCATTGGTTTGTTTCTTTTTCTCTTTTTCTTCTGCTTTGCTTTTGTTAACAGGTATCCAGGATTCTTGCTTAAAATTGTCCCCCTATGTGAAAACAAAGAAGATCAAATGTAAAACCCCAAACAAATTAAAAAATCAAACACTCACTAGATTAGAGCAATAATGTATTCATGAGGATCAATTTGAAAAATAGGTACTTTATGTTACTATGATGATCAAACACAGACTATCTGCTTTTTTCAATAGATAGGATCTCAGATAACACCTTCTATTGATTAAACAAATACTTAATCAATTCAGGACAATCCTGAACATTTAAATCCATTTAAGTAAACCCAACTGCCATCTCATAACTTCGCCTTACAAAAAGCATCACAAATGATTGTTAGACCAAGCATTGTGTTTCTGGATGTCTTTCTAGCATGATGTTTGAACAATAGATCCTGAAGAGCTGGTGCTATTCTGAAATTCTATTAAATGCCATGCAGAGCAGAAAGGTACTAAGTAGAGCACAATGTCATCCATTAAGATCAAATACTCAAATTCAAAACACACTAACCAAAACCCAAATTATGTAAAGTTACAGTGACTACAGCAATTCTGATATTTACTGTTCAGTATATTAAGTGTTGACTCACACATATTTGGAAGAAATATTTCATACTTTGTTACCAACAAAATAATACACTGTGGAAAAAATAAGATTCTGTAGGAAAAATAACATGTTTATTTACAGTTAATTTTGTAGCTCTTTTCAGAACATCTTATTTATTTTGTCTGAATTTCTCATCAAATTTAACAGAAAGCAGCCCTGACTTCTCAAAAATCTTGATGTTGGCCCATCAGCCAGCTAACCCTGAATGAAAACTTGTAAGAAAAACCCAGTCCAGGATTCCATCCAGGAAGCTAACATCTCCCTTACAATTCTTCAGAGAGATAAAATTTTCAGAGCTAAGTTTGATTGATAAATCTTTGTACCAAAGACCTGTTTCTTTTCTGTAGTTCTTCACTTTTCTGAAACCCTTTGTTTGGGATGATACTAAACACAACACATTAAGGCAAAGCAGCAGCTAGAATTATAGGGTACAATTAGTTGATTTTGGGGAATATGTATGTAAAATTACCTGCTTTTTTAAGTGCTGTATTCTGAAATCCTTGAGAGAAACAATACAAAACAAACCAT
This sequence comes from Brachypodius melanocephalos, assembly GCA_013398615.1. NCBI lineage: Eukaryota > Metazoa > Chordata > Aves > Passeriformes > Pycnonotidae > Brachypodius > Brachypodius melanocephalos. The sequence goes on from VZSR01003803.1 coordinate 17,508,559, forward strand.
AAAAGGGTGACTGTCAATGTAGAGGGAAAGGTGATCACTAGGAGGCAGCCTGGGAACTAATGGGAATCCTATGGGAATCTATCCTTACCCTTTATTCATTCCTAAATTTATTCACTATTAGTCTCTTATAAGTTCTTCCTTAGTTTCAACTCTGCAAAGCAAACCCTCCTGATTCTCCAAGTGCAAGGGACAGCAGCAGCCTTCTTAGCATAGCAATGAACTTTGTAGACTGCAACAGGATTCAAAAGTCTTGGTGCCTTGATATTGCTGCAGAGGGCTCTACAGATCTCCATAGTGATCTTGTTGGAAAGCATATGAAATTTACTTCCCCTATAATAGCATCCAGATAAGAAATCCTACTAAGAAACGGGATTTCCTTCAAATGTTGGCATTTAAGTCCAAATGGTGCTTTTCTCCAAGTAGTGAAAACTGACTACTCCTCCAGATCTGTGTATTTTCAATACAGTGCCCTATGGTTTAAGTGGGAATGTCCACACCACTGATGACTGAAATCAGACAAGACAAATTCCATGTTGAATTCTGTTCACAATACACTCCACAGTCAGCAATGTGACTCCTATCTCTCCAGAAAAAGAGACATAGGATGCCAAAGTTTTAGGATTGAATAGATCTTATTTGTCTATTGAATGACACCAAAGTGAAGTACTTGCAATAGCAGTTGGAGAGATTACCTTCTTACATATAGCCCACATACGTAGAAATTATATACAAATACAAGATTTAAGTTACAATCTTGACATTAACTTTCTTCTTTGGTGAAGAAAATTCATAGCTTGAAAGTGGTTTTAAACAAGGGAATTCTCTGGAGTTTTCAGATTCATATATCCCCTTCCCAGTGAAATAGAAAATAATGTCCCAATTTTAACTGGTTTTAATGTTGTGGGGAATAAAACATCAGACCAGTGCACCAATTCCAAGAATTTGTCCTTGTGCTGCCAGAACAACTGCAGAAATTTAAACTAAATTATCCATGTCAGCATTGGAACAGGAAAGGAATTAACTTTTCCAGCCTTGATATTATTGTAGCTGAACTCTGCTATCACTCACTTCTCCCAGATGTCCATTTGTACTGCTGCTACTGGAAATGAACTTCCCTAATACTGGTACAAGCTTATTTCTGATGTCTAACCCCTGACACATTTGACACCACTTTCAGGACAATGCTGACAGAAAGTCTTAGGCTGGGATGTTGCATCAAAGGGTATTGCAGAAATGAGGGGGAAAGTCTTAAAGGTCTGCACATTTTCTTAGTCTCCTTGCTATTAATTCTGCATCAGGTAGGAAAATCACACTGGATGGGATTCACTTTAGAATGCAAGCACAGAAAAAAACCACATCCACCAAATAATGGGAAAAGAATTCCCTGGATGATCCAGAAAAACTAACAGCTATTACTGCATTGAAACTGTTGCTTGCCAAAATAATAACGAATGCAAATATTGATCAAGGATGATGATTTACCATACCTGGATATGACCATGAATAGTGACATTCAACAGTTCATCATAAATACAACTATGTAATTTCTGTGCTTTGGAAATACAGAGGTTTTATAACATTTCAAGGAAATTAGTTTTCTAAAGATTTTAATTTCCTAAAGAAAGGACTAATGCAAAAAGAAAAGTGATGAACTATTAAGTGCAGAGTAATAAAATGCATTATTCTTCATGGTTCCAGGTAACTTTTGTTTTTCAATTGATTCTAAGAACATACTACTCCAAGGAAATTCTCTAATGCACTGTGATGGCATACCTAAAATTTCTTGCTTGGTATAACTCCATATCATGTTAAAGTTTCTGCATTCAATTAAGCAAATTGTCTACTAGTTTTCATAAGATTTATCTTTGTTCCTCCTCTTTTAGTCCACCCACATGCCTTTTTGAGAGTTTCTCTTACTGTTAAACCATATGGTACACAAGCACTGAGAAAATGCAAGAACCAGCATGGGGACAGACTTCTCTTCTTTACAGAGATATTTGCTAGTGAGCTGTTATTAAACCCATACAACACATGCAAAAGAGAAAAGAAAAAAGGTGCTATTTCAGCTGGTATTTAAATTTTGCTACATATTAGAAAACTGGTTAGTAATAAAAAGACCTGAAAAATATAATGGTATCTTTGTTGAAATAGGAATTCCCCTTCTGTAACACACTTACATTTCTCAGCCTACTGTTTAGACAATACAAAAACTTTCTGTCATAACTCTGTTACATGTGACTTTAAAGTTCTACCCTACTGCTGAAAGTAGCACTGACCAGCTTGACTGAGAGTCAGTGCCCAGACAACATTTTCAACTGGAGAAACAAATGCACTTTCACTGTAGCAGAACACACTAACTAATTAATCTAAAGCAATTAGTCACATTTTGCTGAAAATGGCAAAACCAAAAGAGTTACTGATTTGCAGTTGTACAGACTTCATCTCCACCATGCATCTAAACTGATGTCTTCTTGGTATAGAAAAATGCCTGTAGTCACTGCTGTAATGAAATATAGGATAGAATCATAGAGTCATTTAGGTTGGAGAAGATCTCTGAGATCATTGAGTCCAACCATTAATTCAGCACTGCCAAGTTCATCACTAAACCATGTCCCCAGCTGCCACATTTACACGTCTATTAAATAACCCCAGGGATGCACACTTCCTGGGCTGCTTGTTCCAATGCCTGACCACCAGAAAATAAATGTTTCCTAATCATCAGGAAAGATGGAGGAACAGATAAATTTAAAATCCAGTTCTATATGACATTTAGCAATGAGGTACATGGTCTTTCAGAAATGTATGCCATCTTTAATCTCCAAAGTCTCTGGACTGTGTTTTCAACATAAAAATTACAGCAGAGCAGCTTGCCTAAGATGATTTTTACTGGGATACACTTCACTTTCCCCATCTGCTAAGTCCAAATACATTCTTGTATTCCTTGTGACCTAATTTTGCTTCAGAAACAATTAAAAATTGAAGCTATAATTGTGGAATTAAAGAAAACCCCACCAAGGTAACAGCCTTTTTGTTACATATCTTCCCTGTAATACTGAAATAAGTGATAAAGTTCTAGTTCTGCAAAACCAAATGGAAAATTGGATTATGTTATCAGGTGATCAAGCACCTGGAAAAAAACACAAAAACTAGCCAGCATTACTGGGTTTCCTGAAAGTTGAAATTATCCATTAGACAGATGAGCATTCAACTTAGCACTTTGCTGCTGAAGAAACAGTCTTTGTCACCCTTTCCTACTTTGCTCCAGATGTTGCCCTTCCACTTCCACTACGGTCTTTTGTTGGCTCTATCACTCTCCTTGTGGATGGATTCACCTGCCTGACCCTGCATCAAAAGAAAAGAAATACATACTTCGTTGTTATGCTTATTTAAATCTCCAAAGCAAGAAGTAAAAAAAGTGTCTAACTAAGACAAAGAAGTGGTTGGTTGGAAGAAGTGAGTACCTTCAGCAGCAACATCAAGTTGCCTTACAGCAAGGAAATTCACCACAAATCTAATCTAATACATAGCAAAGTGCAAGCACTTTACTTTCCAAGGTTAAAAACCCAAACAACCCACCCACCAACCCTCTCACATTCCTGAGGAAACAGCAATTCAGTTTCAAGTGACAGTCCATTCACTCCATAGAAATTTCAGCTGTGGTGACTTTACTGATCTTTGTCCTGCCTGGTTCATGAAAGTCATGAATATCTTATGATTAAAATGTCCTGTTTTGTCTCTTTAGTCATAGAATATGCTGATCAAGATTAAATAAATCAATCCTGAATATACTGTTTGACATATATGTTTATGTGTATATATATCTGTGCCTAGTATGAAACATCTACTTTCTGAACATGTGAAAAAAAAGCTGCTTCAACCTCTTCTAGATACCATAAATATCTCACCTGACACAATTCAAAACTGAGAAGAGAAAAAAAACAACTCCCCCCGCCATCAACAGATGGGCTGATGGATGCCAACAGATGGAGAAGAGGTGCCATTTTTTTCTTTGACTGAATTTTTAGGCACTATTAAGTATGACTTGGTGTTAAAAAGCAGGTTAAGGTGAAAAAAAAGGACAACATGAAACACTCCAAGTGATCTGATTACAACTTAAGGGAATGTACTTATAATACAGAGAAAAAACCCTGAGTTTCATCATCAGCCTTTTCCCCATGAAGGCTCAGAGGATCAGTTTTACCTTCTGGCAACATTTAGTCCTTTGAAGAGAATGTGATGGGCACCAATGCCAATGTTATGCACTGCAAGTACAGTACCAATCATTTTGTCATGCACTCCAAAGTTAGTCTTCAAATAAATAAACATTTTAACCAAAAAATAAAAAGACCCACATACTGTGATACATCATCCTAGCACCTGAACACAGACAACAGACATCATAACAGGATGTAAAGATAAGTAAGTATAACAAAAGTGGTTTTAAAGTAAAAACGAGATTTACAGGGGGAAGTGTTGACCTTTTTTAACAAAGCACATTCACACCAAAACCAAATGTAAAATGGAATTTGAGATGAGATATAAGCAAAATTAAGTTGAAGAAAAATACGTGTGGGAGACTAAGGAAGCAACAGGGGCATTATGAGAGGAGAATTAAACATTTGGAGATAAGTGATATACTATCACTTTCATTGAAAGACAGAAGATTTTAACTGTATTTAAAATAGCTTCAATTAGCAAAATTATAGCAAAGACCTAACTATCCACCAAAGCACAGACCATAAATCTGGAACAAAAGCATGAGTTTTAGAAACACAAGAAGATACTGCAGACTTAGGGGGGGAAAAAAAGTATGAAGACAAATACACTGTACAACACTAAATACTACCTTTAACAGAACAAGAAAAAAATTCAAAAGGATAGCTTAGGGGGTGGGGTACTATATGCTCAGCTTTTAAATCAGCAAGGGTTTGGACTGAGGCATTTTAAAAATTAGAGAATAAGGTATAGGCCTCCACACAAGTTTACAATGAAGGGCAGAAAAGGGAAGAAGATGGAACCGGAGTTATGAAGACAACTGCAATAACAAACACACAGGACTCAGATGAGAAAAAAGGAGTTCAGGAATAAACAAAAAGGGTGTGTGTGTGAAGGTTACAACAGGAAAACAGTAAAAGAAAACAGTATTAGCAAATATTAAGTAACCAGCCTCTAACCTAGATTATAGCTACATTAAAATTCAAATACTGGTAACTGCAGACAATGTTGCTATTCAGAACATCTGCTTCACTTGTTGCACTCATCCTGTGCATCTCAAATGCTCTATAAAATACTGAGAACTACACAGAATTCAGATAAAATGCACATTCCGTGCATCTTATTACACCTTTTTCAACAGATGCGCACACTTCGTCATGTTAGCATCCAAATTTTACTTACTATTTCCTCATACTACACCTTGGTATTTACTCATTCCCCTTTTCAAATATCATTCACCAAAGGGCTAGAGATACACAAAAGACATGAAGAATTACCCCTTAAAGATGATTACTTTTTACAAAACAGCCCTGTATTATTCCTAGAGTGTTGGGGATAAATAGATGCAGGAAACTGTCTTTCAATTCTGCAATTTAGTGAGCATCAATAGAAATTTGTCTTGGGACAGAAAACAAAAAATTACTTTAGATAAACACTAATATATGCTATTATTTTCTAGTTCTGTAAAGACAATACAGCTAACAAATGGACACTGAGAAAAAAGGGGAGCAGCTAAAAGTGTTGTCAGGAACCTGTGAGCAACTCTGTCAACACAGCTATGAAACAACATAACTAGAATAAAGAGTACAGCCAATTTTGCTGTTAATTAAAGCCAAAAACTTAGTGTCCACCTGAGAATAAGAACAGCATCACAGCTGGCATCCAACACCCTGAGACCAGGCAGCACTTCCATTAGTGATTTAAAACTCTGCTCTGATAGGTAAGGGCTAACTCTTCTGATATTCTGGACACTGCTCTCACTTCATCACTTATAGCAGAATGACTTCTGTCAGAAAGGGCCTCCGGAGATCATATGGTCCAACCTCTGCTCAAAGCAATATTGTGACCGCATTGCTCAGTGCCTTGCCCATATAAGTTTTGAATATTCCAAGGATGAGATTACACAAACCACTATCCAAGTACAAATTTCCCCTGTTGCAATCTCTACCTGTTGCTTCTCATCTAAGAGGTCCTAGACCCAGGACCAAGAAAGGGACCTAAGTATTAATTATTAGAACCAACAACTCAGTTTAGACTGCAGGAACAAAGCAGTAACAGAATGAAACACAATGCTCTGCCATCCACATATTACACACAATGAATTCCATTTACAACCCCATATATAATGAATTTTTCCTGCACTGCCAAAAGCAGAGTCTCCATAAAGTGAAGACTAATGCTAAATATACACTGAGTATTTAGCACATGTGGCAAACAGTTGCAAAGAGCCACAAATGCAGCTCAGACATATAGAACTAGTCTGCTTCAGGCAGACCATTCCATGTCTACACCTTTGTTGTCAAGGCCCCTGTAAAGCACTGTGTCCATCTTACAGGCTATCAGGAAAAATGTTAAATAGGGGAAAGTAATACAATCCACTCCTAAGCCAGGTTCATGAGCCTTCAGAACTATTAATGGTTAAGAGCACGATGTGGGGTAAGCCGTTCAGTAACTTCTCATTGACTATTATAACCTATAACACAGGCTACTCAGACCTAGGGCTAATGAATAAAGAAAAAAAAAGTATTAAAAGTATCACAACACAGCCACACAGGACTACGGGCCTATGACTATGACTGATTTGTACACAATACAATACATCCCTTAGAAATAAGCAAATGTTTATTCGGTAAGCTAAGGCAGCACTTCTTAGTCTATTAGCAATTTAGAAAGAGGTTAAACAATGTACACAACAGAATTCAGCCTCTTTAAAATAAGTAGTTAGGAAACATGCAACTACACATTCCAAAAGAAAACTTAAATTGGATTAACACACACATACCAAAAAAAAAAAAATAAAAATCACTAAGTAGACTGCAAGTACAACTGATTTTTTTTGTCTGTTTTTGGTTTTCATGGACCTAATATATCCTGGCTTGGCACAACATGATGTTGTTGCAAGAACACTCTAAGTCAGTAAGGTACACATGACATAGTCAAGGACTGCCTGCCTACCAAAGAAATGAAGAGGCAGCATTATCAGCTAAAAGGAAACTGCAAACACCAATTCCAGACAAAATACTTCAGTGCTTTTATTACTCTTGATCTAGAAGTACACTGACAGTCTGTCTAAAGCAAAACTTACCATTTGCAGCTTCATTACTACAGAAAATAAGATGTATTTGAGATGATCAGACCTTGACAAACTCACATTTTTCAAAATAAGACCAATTATGTTTTCACACATTTTTCTGTGAACTCAAAATAAGCAGATTTACAGCTAATTTTAACCAATTGCCTATGAAAAGAGGGAAAAAATCCCACAACAAATTTATTGCTGTACAAAATTTTTACCTAGGATATTAATAGAGAGCTTTAATCTCTGCTCTTGCTTTTATTTCGAAAGGACAAGAACATAAACTTTAAAATGAGACAAGCATCACTCTAAAAAGAAAATATTTCTACATCTGATCACTTAAAATGAGGGCTTACTTTCAATTTCATTTCAATACTGTCTTTTCAATGCTTTTTACAGGGAATTATAATACATGTGTCTGTTCTTTTAAAGTCTCAACATATAGTCACCTCACCTCCATGATGTACCAGCACTGAGCAAAACATTTCCTCCAGAAAATGATTGCTAGGAGAAAGCAGCAGTTAAAACTACGTGTCACACATGAATGTGGGAATTCTAATTCACTGAGAATGAAACTTACTGTTCAGCAAAAAGAAGAAAATACCAACAGTGTAAATTACTACAGGGAAGACACACAAAACAATTAAATATAAATGTTATGGGTCCTATCTCAGCTAGAGAAAGCCTTGTTTTCAGTTATCTAGTAACAGAGAAACAACCATCTCTGCAAAAGGTTTCAAGAGACAGATGACAAGAGACAAAATCTTGGCCTTCTTAAACACAAAAAGCTTAAAAAATTATGCATCATGGCAAACTGGATTAAAATTACCCTCAAGAGGATATGGCTACAAGAAAAGAAGACAGGATTCCTCACAGATCATTTAACATCATGTTAAAAAAATCAGCAGTGTTATACCAGGTTGCCATGGGTTATCCCCAGCTGTCACCTCAGCCCCACACAGCCCCTCATTTAACTCTCTCCTGGTGGAATAAAGGAGAAGATCAGAAGGGTAAAAGTGGGAAAACTCTGGTTCGAGACAGCTTAACAGGTAAAGCAGGAGCTGTACACACAAGCAAAACAAAACAAGGAATTCATTCACCACTTCCCACAGGCAGGCAGGTGTTCAGTCATCTCCCAGGAAAGCCAGGCTCCATCACAAGGAACCCTTACTTCAGAAGACAATCACCACCATTTCGAACCCCCTCACTCCTTCTTCCAGCTTTATATATTGGGTGTGATGCCTTAAGGTCTGAGATCTCCCTTTGGTCAGCTGGAGTCAGCTGTCCTAGCTGTGTTCCCTCCCAACTCTCTGTGAGGAGCAGAAAGGCCTTGATGCTGTGTAAACACTGCTCAGCAGTAACAAAAACACCCGTGTTATCAATGATGTTTCCAGGGCAAATCTAAAACTCAGTCCCAGACCAGCTATTCTGAAGGCAACTAACTTTATCCCACCCAAAACCAGCACACAGATTTTTTAGAGTTTGGTCTTGGGGTGGTGATTTTTTTTCTTGTCCACACAAAATTAAAATAAGAAAACTAAATCACCCGAAGAATGTCCATGAAAACTTTTGATAATTCAGGAAGTAAACCAATAAACCATGAAACAGCAGCTTGGATGAAGCAGTAAAACTAGAACCACTTTTCTCTATACAGCTGATGCAAAGTGGTCTGATATATGAACCAATTTATGTATGTTCTATAAATTAATTTTCATTTAAATTTCATGCTTACAAAAGTTAAGTCTTAAACTTACTTACCAAACATCCCACTAGTTTCAAGTATGCAGGAGAAACTTAGGATTTGTATTAATAATATTATGGTTCTATGCATTAGTTAAATTAAAAAAAAACCCAACCTGACATTATTATTTCATGAAATATGAACTAGCAATTTATTTAAAAAGTGAACAATGGGAAACCTTCATTCTAGGTACATTATAATCATCAACAAAAGTACTGTATAGAAAGTACAGACAGTAAGAATTTTCAGATCCCCTGTCTAGCTGAGCAGCAAGTTCTAACATTTCTTGCACAACATTTTGACCAAATAATTAATTCTCCTTGGTTTTGAGGGTATGAGAAATTCAGATCCTGCAACATGTATTTCACATAATTCTTTACAAATTGTGTAGTCTAAGATCAGCTTCTAAGATTACATCTGTCCATGATCCCTGACAATCATATCCTTATAAAATATAATTGCACAATGAAACAGAGCAGTGTTACACCAACAGGAATTCCAGTGGGCTTTCACCTACCATGTCAGTGCACTTACCTTAGAATACAGCTGTACAGATGAAGCAATTTACAAATGTTTGATACACAAATTGCAAAGCTTCCCTTTTTTAAGTGTCCTTTTCAAACTGCAGACCTATTGACCAGCATGCTTTGCACAGCAAAAGCACTCCCATGCACCAATAATGAAAAAAGTAACATCAAAAAGCTGCACCATCCTAAAACAAATTAGTACCTATTCAAATAAATACTGCTAACAACCCCATTTCAATCTTCAATAATCAGCTTTGCCATGCCTTAGCACACTGTGTGAATATTACATAAGCCTCAATAAATTTTATCGTGTTATAGCTTACAGCAAAAGAGTAAATGAGTCTAAAACGAATTTATTTCCCCCACACTTGAAATGTGCTTTCACGTTTAAATATAAAAACTTTGGCATAATTTAAGTATTACTGAACATTTACAATGATATCCATGATTTCCATGATTTGAGACATGGAAAAAGATAACAGTGAAAACTAAACTACAGTAGGATACTTGATATGAATAACAGACAATGAAGGAAGATAACTAATATAGTCGGGGAGCCTCTTTTCTACACATACACATAATTCAATATATTAACAATGCACGTGCTAGTGAAACATCTTAAATTATGTTTCAAATAATTGAAACAGATTTGCACAGTAAGTGTAGAAAAACACAGAAAAATACTTCATTATATACCTGGATTTTCAGCTCTTATTGTATTCAGACTTTATTGCCGAAGTAACTTTTAATGCCTATTCAAAAGTTGTCTACAAGTAAAAAAAAAATGCTGGCTTTGCAATTTTCAAAATCCTGATACTGTGACATGAAATTAGTAATAGATAACCATCTAAATTCTTTTAGTTACATACTCATGTTCTTGACAAAATTTCCTAGTCAACATTTGGTCATTCAGTGTATAAGTGTATTCAGTGTCAAGCGTAGTTAGGTTATTTTAGCTAGCAGGTTATCTGTGTAAAATCCCACAAGCCTGAAAATATAAATTGTTGCATTGAACTACTTCAACAATACTGAATACAAATATATTTTATTAATACAGCAAGCTGTTAGAAAAAACGGCAAAATGAACACTTACAAATTCATCATTTTTTAAAGAGAAAAAGAGCAGTAAGTTAGTCTCCATGCTGGCTCATTCTTCATTATGTGCTAAACAGATTACATTAGCTATGCCAAAATTAGAAATGCAAGATGGTTTTACAGAATTATATCCACTATTTATACTGAATTGATTCATCCCAACTGTGGACTGGAACTGACAGTCTAATTCTTTGAAACTTCATTTTTATCACAAATGAAAGAAGTTGACTTAGAAAGACACAGCTGTGAAATTCAGTGGTTTAGGGATAAAATTTAGGGTTTTTTTAGTCAGCACAGAACAAGTTGGTGGTGTGCCAACATCATCATAGCTTATATTCTACCAGTGAGAATAAATAAAAAAAATAATTCAGGCTGCACAGTTTATGGCTGGTGAGTACTGTACTGGCAGAATGCTGCTTCAGCTGGCACATTAACTTCTGAGGGCAAAAAAGAAAGGAAAAAAACTCAAAATAACAACAAAAAAATCAAACCTCTTAACTGAAATAAAAAAAACACATGCCAAAATCTTGCCAATTGGCAATACATGCAAAATAGAATTAGAGGACAATCCAGAACGTAACTGCTTTCAAAATAATATCCAAAAAGATAAGACAACCAAATAATAATCATTAAAATTGATTATTATGTAAATAAACTCTTCTTCTTGAGCTTTACTTCTTTTGAAAGATCCTTACTATGATCCCTTCTTTAAAAAAACTGCTCAACAGTTACCTAATGTATGACAACATCATTGTCTTAGATTTATGAAGAAAGACTCTGCTATATGCCATACTATATTAAGTATTTTACTAAAATCCAAGGTCTTACAACTTTAATAAATATAGTTTTAAAAACCATTAAATGTACAATTTTATTTACATGCAAGTCCATTAAAAAGAACAACCTCCAGAAGAAAATGGGTCTTGAAATAGGCCTATTTAAACCACAGAAGATCACTACTTTATTGGAGGTGATGATGTGTTTTAAAAGGGCAAATAACAGGTTCTTATTAACTGACTGCAACTGTGTCACTGACTACTGGAAATACTGAAAGAACTCCATGAGTCTGTTTTGTCTCCCCACCTATGTCTTCTCTGCAGAGGTGGTCTTTGAGTGTTTTTGTGGGGAGGTACCACTGAATTCATGACAATAGGGATGGATATTTGATATTCGTATCGTTCCAACATCTGAGCAATCTTCTCACGAGTGACCCCATGCTTATTCCTCCTACAAAAACAAAAATTTCAATAAATTGTCTGGTATGTTTATAGTTATAGATACTTGTATGTAAGTATATATATATATATATAATTGCATGTTACAGTCTTTAAGAAAAAACCCTCTAAATTATCAATTTTTTCTTCTTGCTTTTATTACACTCTAGCTTGATTCTCTAGGTATTCAACTTGCATTAAGATTTATTTTAACAATTCACAGCTGCATATACTGAGTAACAGTAAACAACAGTTATTCTTCTTCATACACAAATGTGATGTTATTCACTGTAACTATGCACTTAATTACCCTAGAAGGATTTTTACTATTTATCCATCAGATTTTACATGGTATACTCGCTAATGAGTAGAGGGATGAATAATAGCATAGACTACTCCTTATGAAAGAAATGTTCAAATTAGCATAAAATATGCAACTACTTGTTTCAAGACTTAATGATAGAATATTTTCTCATTAAGAAACCTCTCTACAGAATTAGAAGCAACTTCAGTTCTGAGCCAGAGTAACATGCTCACAACACTTTCATCTATTAGTTGTAACTGACACTTGTTATAAATTTAGAAATGTACTGAAACACATATAAGGGAAAAGGTATAAGAAGTGCTGTCCTATTCTTGCAGTGCTCAGTGACCAGCTACTTTCAGAGAGAACTTGGTCTATTAAGAACCTGAGCTGTTACACACTGCATTAGAGTATACATCTATCTATTTATCTATATCTCTGTCTCTCCATATCTATCTATCTATCTATATATATCTCCTCAGTATCTATGGAATAGGACCTTAAAACCCATATTAGCAGAGATTTTCAGTACTGTAGCAGAAATGAATTTAGAAGAAGAGACATAAAACAGAAACAAAAGGTTTTGATAGCATAAATCAACATTTATCATAACCCAATACTTCTTATTGCCAAGAAAACTTGTCCAAGCTAAATTATGTCCACAACAAACCAACAGGGAATATATTTCTGCATTTTTGTGCTTTCTGCCAGGGACAGAAGAGGTATGGACCTTACCAACTTGCTCACTTCTATAGAGGAGAAATCAGCATTGGGAACAAACAGGCTATACTGGAAAGATGATATTCCATACAGAAATATTTTAGAAGACTGATTCCTTACCACCCAGTCTCCTCAGGGCTTTATGAGTATTATTACAACAAAGAAGTAAGCATCAAGTTGACAAGGGTTCAAAGTACACTGCAGGTAGCACACTAGTTTCACATTCAGAATGGAAGCAGAATTTGGGATCTCAAAACTATTCAAAATTACATTGGATCCTTAAAGATTTATTTTATCAGCTTTCTTTCTGTTAAGAAAACGCTTAAGCAGAGCATTTCTCTCACAGACACTCCTCCCTGAGACAACACCAGAAGCTGGAGTGATCATCACATGTAGCTCATTGTTTAAATGTTTGTAATTTCTACATTGTGCTAAAGCAGCCCAGGAGCAGCTGTATGTTCAACTAATCACTTGGTGAGTCTTAGTAGTTTTGATTTTATGCACAAATATGAACAAGGTTAATGGTAGAGAAAAAAGTCAACCCTCTAAAAATATGTGGATTTTCTAAAGCACTTGACATTCATGACAGACAAAAAATGAGAAGAGCAAGTCTTTTAATGCCAAATGTTGGAAGCAGAAAGTTATTCAATATTTTCCCTATCTTAGTACTCCTAGAAAAAATTACAGCTCAAATGCTCTGGACAAAGTGCACACTCATCCACAATTGAATGGACTTGTGCATGATCACTTCATAAAAGAGGAAGTACTTTTCCTTGCAGAGTAAGGCAAGATAATAAAATCACCAACAGCAAAATTGCATCAAGCACAGAAACTGATTTAAAAAAGGAAATCAATTTGCTGTGTAGTGTCATTTAATAGTGGTATCTCCTTTACAGGCATGTCTTCACTCATTCTTTGGCAGCTTGGCTATGCTGAGAGCACATAAAGTCATCTGTCTGAAGCAAAGCAGACGTATCAGCAAAAACTCCTAACAGATAGGAGGAGGAAACTCTTGCGTGGAGGAACACAGAACCTACTGATAAAAGCAAAGTTCTGCCACTACTCAATGCCTCCACACTACCCTCCATAACTACACCCTCAGTTATCACCTTTTGCTGATGAAACAAAACTGAGGAGCCCTCTCCCAAAGTAACTAAAGAACAAAATGAAAACTTACATCACCACCTTTCTTGAACTCCCAAAAAGTAAGATTTCCAGGCTATGGGCTGCTATTTAAATATTTAAAGCAATCAGAACTGCTAAAATATTTCTAGCAATCTTTTAAAAACTGGTAACAGCACTTCACAGTTCAAGGGTTTTGCTCTGGAAATGTATCGATTTTACTCCTACAATTAATAATTGAACAATAAAATTCAACAGTAACGACAACAGTTTATCCTGTTGCTTGTTAAGATCATGTGGAAACATGAATTTTCCTGGAAAATTAGTCTGTTTCATGTAATGGGAATCTCATGCTGAGTATCTTAGAAGTGCCTGATTACTAAGATTCCTAACTTTGCTGGGCTGCAAAAAAACCTGGAAAAATTTACTCTCATTCTACAGAGAGAGAACTCCATCTCTACAAACGAGTGGTAGCTTATGAGCAAAAGGTGAAAACTTTAGAACATTTATAAACACAACAAAGTCCAAGTCAGTAATGCAAGCATTATACACATGTGCTTTGTGAACTGTAGGGGCTACTTTACAAAGCCAAAATAATTAAGAGGCAAAGTCAGCTGGATGCATATAAAACAAAAATCAGTGAGAGAACTCTGTCATCAACTGTGAAAATATTACACTACTTTTCAAACAAAGAAATATCCCTGAGCCGGTTTGATACCTCATAGATTCCTAAAGCAGATATATCTGAGACAAAAAGGACATTAACCAGGAATAAGCACTCTCAGAACCCACAAGTTCAATGACCCATGTCCAGCAGTACTCTAAGTCATGTCCATTAAAATTTTAATATTGACATTTTGGGCCAACAAGATGGATCTGGTATTAATTTGTCTACTTGCTTATCCATAAAAGTTCCATGTAAAAGTATACCTCAAAATGCCCATTTAAATAAAATACATTTCATACTACTAGTAAAGAACTTGAGAAAATATTTTGAATAAAATATAACTTTAATAAAATATATATTTATGCGTGCCTATTTATCTGCCTATCCATTTCTATATATAAAGTACCATGATTTCTGTAAAAGAAATCTTACTTTTCTAATTCTTCAGGATCAAACTTCCACCAAGTATCTGGCTCATGGAATTCCACTCTGTATCCTTTTTCTAGAGCCTGCAGCAAGCAAAGAAATATGTGTGATGTGTATCATGATCACATAAAACATAAGAAAAAAATAAAAGACAAGTATAATAAACAGATGCAGCAGCATACTCTGCTGTGATACTATGCTGAATTTCACCTATCCCTAATCTGTCTTAGCTTTTGTTGCAGATTAGGCAAATTAAATCATTGAATTGATCTAAACCATTGCCACGCCAATTACTGATCATTATCAATAAGCAGTCTCTCTCTTTAAAAACTTCAGTAAAAAGTTGTTCCAGTTGTTCCTGGATGAAATGCATCAGCTTATCATATGCGAGGGTAAGATCAAAGAATTGTTACAGGTGACAACCATGCAACAAAACCTACCACTTCCACATATGGCTTCATTTCCCAGGCTTGAGTATTAGTGTTGTCTATTATAACTGGAGATTTTCCCTGCTCCATTGCTTGCTTTGCTGCAATGAAAAATTGTGCAAGTTAATAAACCACATATAACTCAAACAAAAAGAAAATAAACTGCCCCAGATTTTCTTTCACTAATCTGCTCTGACTGAAACACTGTTCTAAGAGAAAGAATAAAAGGTACAAGCAGCAATGAAAAGTAGAAACAAGAACCTGAAGCCCAAAGAAACAAGGTTTCTATTTTTAACTCTGAACCTTGTAGAAGTTTGAAATTTAATGTGTATATTTATATATACATGGATTAAAGTATAAAAAATACTTGAAATACTTCTATATATGCTTTGACAAAATATATATATTACTTTTCACAGAGACTCTTAATACTCATATATGTTATGCTACGCTTCTATTTCCTCTATGTAAGACAGCTTAATAGGATGCATTTTATTCATTCCAACCTCTCTTCCGGTTCCACTCATGGGCATCACCCAGCTGAGCAGCCTTATAGGTGTATCCATACTGCTGATGGAAATAATCATCAGTGCTGAGCACAACGCCATCACAACTCTGACCAAGCAGAACACTGTTAAAGGAAAACACAAAAGTATATTCACTTCTAATTTTTTGATAAACACACTAACAATATGCAACTAAAATAAATTGAACTGTGACCTATTTATGAACTTCTTGCAAACTTCAAATAGGTTTATAAAAAGCACAGCCATATATATTACCAATAATTCTAATCCAAATCAAAGCAGTATTTCCTCTCTCTACTATTTCTGTACCTGTGGTTTCATCTCCATTCCCAAGAGATTACTGTATGCATCTAATTTTACAATAAGTTCCAAGCACCTCATAATAATTGAATGTATTTGCTAACATTTTCCATCTCAATCCTCACTTGGAAATATGTCTAGAAAGCATCTGATCATGAGAACTCTCCGTTCTGTCAAATGTAAATTTTTAAAGGAAAACCTTATATAACTGAGACAACAGTACAATTCTGTTTAAAGTCCAGCCTACAGAACAGGTGTGGATTGGGCTTTAAGACTCCTTGTCTCTTTTTAATTCTATGGCATATTTAAATCTGAAAACCGAAAACCGCCAGTTGGTGCCACTACAGAGCATGTAGAGCCCACTGCAACACTCAGCTATCACTGTCCTATGGAAACTTAAGCAACTATTCCAGCTCAGAAATAGGCAACATACCCACAGGCTACAAAAGCCAAATGCACTAGCAGTATGTGAGACTGCACTACTGCTGAGGAGGCAGCAAAAAATAATTGGCCAGATCCCAAACAACTTAGGGGAACAAAGATATGCTAGTTCTAATTTACCAAGCTTTCCCATATATTTCTGCATGAAGAGCCACTTAAATGTAATTCCTACACAAGGAATTCCCTATGTTTTGCCACCTGTCACCAACAACAGGCCCATTATGGACCATAGTTTAATGACTGGGACACTTTATTACATGCTGGTTTATACTCCTGCAGGTTTACTGTCCCACAACTATGTTGGTTGCTGATTATTCTTGTTTTTCAGATACAGACATATGTACAACAAAATTCAAATTACTAAAGACCAGAAGAAACTACTAATGGTGCATTGTCAAGTAACGTGGTCACAGCTGCATACAAACTGTTATTTCCTCCTTGTTCTTCCTTTTCCAGAGCTTTAAGGTTTCTTCAGGACAAATAGCAAAGCTATTTGAGAAAGCAGAGCATGATAAAGTGCAGCCACTTTATTTGAACACTGAGAAATAATTGCTTCTGTTAGAGTCTAGATCTTTCAATAGGGTGTGTATTACAGTGGTTTAGAAGAGTGCAGAAGGGTTCATAATCTATTTTTGTTCTAAATAGATCAAATAGCACCAGTAAATCATACACCACACAGAGCAGCAATTTTTTATCTGTCTTCCTCTCTTGTATAAATTATTTAAGAAATATTCATTAGAATTACTTGGCTGGGATTTCACACATGGTTCAATTCTCTTATTTACAATAAGCTACATTTGCCAATTAATAATGCTAGAAAAACGGGATCCATCTTCCACAGTCACTCCTTGTGTGCTGAATACACATATCCTAAAGAACCTTTTTTATCTGCCTTGATAAAAAAGATACCAAATAATATCTGGGATTCTTCTATTGGCTGAGTAGATGGACACATCCCTACAGTTCCTAGGGGCCTGAGCATCAGGTTTCTATAGGAATATATGAACTGACAAATCAACACTAATGAGACATTGATCTTCATTTTTATTTCTAAGAACTGACTCTATTTGCCCACAGTTCTAGAGAATAACTCACTTACTCGAACTCTTTTGTTGTATCTTCCAAACATCATTAGTAGCAATAAAGAAATACAGTGACAAGAGTTCAGAAATCTTGCAAACTCATGAACAAAGTGTATTATTGAAATAATTTGTTAGTATTCCTTGAAGTTCAGAACACACCACAATTATTAATGAACCAGTATAACTGAAATAACAGATTTAATATATTAAACTGTATTTGCAATAATCCTAAACCCACAGAATTTGAGAAGGCAAAGTATTTACCAGAGGCCAGAGTAGAAGAGCCCTAACCCCCTTACACAACACACAGGCTATCACAAAGTCATGAGTTTATGAACTGAAACTTCAATATTATGGTAATGACTGGAACCTCTTTCTAAATTGTGAAATTAAATCATAGAATATAACATTTTAAAAGCCTGACAATTACCTCTTTCAGAATTCACAGTATTTCAACTTTTAAAATTCAAAGCAGAAAACTATAGGTTGACATAATACAGAATAATTCATTTACCTCTACCATGCATTTGGAAATAAAGTTTATCCCAAGTCCATGAATCAGAGAACAGAAAGAACAAAAAGCCTATCTACAGAAAGAAAGCATCATTACTATTTAAACCCACAGAGATGATATTCCATTTTTAAGAGATGAAAAAAGATAAATGTGTTTCTAATGAGAGTCAAATTACAGATTAGTCAGCATCCATATGCACACATGCTTGAAACGAGCAGCGTTATTATCCAACTGCTGTAATACATCTTTTTCACCATAAACCTTCCCTCCAAGCAAACACCCACCTTTGAACACAGTAGGACACTGAAATTAAAAGTAGCTCACCTACTTTTTCCAGAAATGCTATCTGATCTAATAGAAGTTATTCTGACATACAAAAATCTCATCTTGAAACTAAAATTTTAACTACTCAGCAAACCAAGAGACATTTTTTCAAATGCATGTGTGCATGCATGCACACACACAAATCCTTTTTCTTCAAAACTAAAATGGCCCCCAAACCCTGGCTAGCCTGCTTTGATAAATGATTTTATAATACAAAACATCTCAGAATCAAATAATTCACCTATTTAAAATAGCTAGCATATCATGAATGAGGAAGAAAGTAGGCAATAACTAAATATAGTTTCAAAATATGCAGCATTACTGAGCTGTGTAAATACTCCTCTAGAAGTGCTGTTTGTAACACTTTAAATAAATAGATAATTAGAAAAATCAGCACACCACTGTTTCTACATTCAGCTATAAACACCAACTCTAACTCTTCCCTTCAGAAGATTTTGCTCTGAGGAAGAACAGCCCCAGAGAAGGACAACTGTCTTTATATATTATTGGATTTAATTAAAAACACACTTCTTAAATGACATCAACATTTGTTCTTTCAATTTCATTAAGCTCCCTTTTATTCAAATTAATGCTTAGATATTTATGGAGAAAATGCAAATTTCAATTGCTGCCAACTTCAGTAGCAAAATATTTTAAAATACAAGTCTCTTTTCCTGTAAGTTTTCCTAGGACCATAAGATCACATTATCATCTACATCTAATTGCAGCAGACTTTGGTTACTTGGGCTAAAGCTATCACTGCTGGGTATCTGGCCAAACTGTTTTCAAACATTTTTAACTAAATGCTCAATCTCTTCCAAAACCAAGGAATAAATAAAGCATTTGTATAGTATTTTGTTATTCCAAGCTTTTCTCTGAGAAGTTTTGGATTGAGGAAGTGAAATCTGACAAAGTACACGCATTTGTTTGCCCTGCAAAAGCTTTTTGTAAATCTACCCAAGGTATACAACTTTAAAATGTCATGTGCACAGCAAACAGTAGTGAAAGGAACTCATGTTTCTCACTGCAGTAAACCTAATCCTGAACAGAGCAATCTGGCAGTGGCAGAAAGATGATTCAGGACCAACATTGCATTTTAAGAATGCATTTCTCCCAACACAAGAATGGCAACACAAGGAACAAAACTGGACTAAAATAGGAGGACACAGGAAGCATCCTGGTATAAACACAGAACAAGAAATTTGGTACTGGCAGTACCGTTAGGAAACAGGGCCAAGGCAAAGAGTGAAGCAGAGGGAAGACACTGAATGAAGTTAGAATGAAGTTGGGAGGGAGATAATACCACTGACTGGAACAGGGAGAAAATTAATCTGGGAAGAAATGGGATGGAGACAGAACTGCAGAAATCAGCTTAGAATTTAGAAGCAGATATAGAGTTAGTGAGCACAGACAAAAGCCATGATTGGATATGAACAGGAAAACAAAAACTGAAACTGATGGTTAAGAAACAGGATTTCCTATCAGCCTCAGGGGCTGGGATTGTCTAAATCAGGTGGACACAGGGAATAAATCCAGGAGATGTGGAGAGCTCCCCAATGAGCCAGAAATGGCTGATGTTATGCTTATATTTAAGGCAAGTAAAGACAAAGACCCAAAGAACTAATGGCTGCTCAACCTCACCTAAGCTCTGTTCTGAAAACAATGGAGTGCATCCTCAGAATCTATTTTCAAATATGTGAAGGAAATTAAGATAATCAGGAAGAGCCAATGTGGGGTTTGCAACAGACAAATCATTCTTTACGGACCAGAATGCACTCTCTGATGACACAATTGGCTTTATCAATGAGGACCAAGTGATGAATGCAGCATACTCAGAAATTATCAAAGCTTCCAACATCATCTCCCAGCCAGTAACAAGCAGGGAACAACAAAGGATATAGCAAGACAACTTTTTCAGTATCTTCACCATTAATCTGGTCAATGAGGTAAAGAACTTGCAGATGACACCAAATTAGCAGTGACGCTCAACATGGAGATGAACAGTGAGGCTTTGATCCAGAAGGCCACAGGGAAACCTCAGAACTGGGGTAAGCAAAACACCAGGAAGCTCAGCAAGGAAAGCAAAGTTCTACAACTGATGAAACCTAAGCCTCAGCAGAGGCAGGAAAGTCAACGGTTGAGAAGCACTGCTGAAAAGAGTCTGTGGATTACAGCAAATGTGAAACAAGATGAGTGAATGGTGTACTCTCAGCCAAGGTGGGGCAAATCACAACCTGGGCTTCAGTAGAGGAAGCGTGGCCAGTAGATCACCTGAGAAGGTATCACCCACACTCTGCCTGGCTCTTGTGTGGTTTGAAATACTCCGTCCACTGGGACTTCCCAGTTCAAAAGGCATGCTGAAAAACATGGGAGGGCTCAACAAATGGCTACCAAGATGGCTACAGGCACACAACCTCCAAGGAGAGGTTAACAGCAGCTGGGCTTGTTTATTCTGGCAGTGGAGGCAGTAAAAGGTCTGATGTCAGCCTATTACAGTGAATAAAACTCTCCATTACCAGAAGGGAAGCTGCAGAGAAGATGAGCCATATTCTACCATGTAACTACACATGTTATTACACAGGACAGGCAAATTATGGCTTGGGATCTTCAGTTTGCAGATTAGGAGGAACCTCCTTATTTAGGTGGTTTGTACTGCACTAGAGAAGTTTGATGAGACTACAGAAATCTCTGGGATGTTCTTAAGATCAGGCCTGACAAAGACATACCTGACCTGATCCAGTGATGGTGGCAGATCTCCTCAAAGCAGAACAACAGACTAGTTCACATCCACTACTCTCTTCAAAAAAATGTGTCTGTAATTCCAACTGCTTAGTTGGAATGGAAGACTCAAAACAAAAAAACAAACTTCACTGGAAGATTCAAGACAGACACAAGTCAAGTTTGTGAGCGTGAAGTGTCTGTATTCAAAAACCCTTACTCAGTACAAGACACGAATAGAAATTTGAGATTCCAAGGTCTCACTACTGGCTCTGCTGTCATTTCCTGCTTGGGAAACCCATTTGCAAGACCCACCTCATTCCTCTCTAGTGCTCATCCACAGAGACATTGTAAGTTTTCTGCTTTTCTTTCACAGTTACTTTACTGGCACAAATGGCAGAGGTTTGTCCGCAGGTGCCAAAAATGCCGCATCTGCAAAGACACGTGTGGGTACTAATGTGACATCAGAAATAACATCACTGCTCTCATACTCTATGCTGCAGAATTCCCTGATGTTACATAGAAACACATGTTCAAAACATGTTTATTAAGACTTAACTAGTAATAAATTAATTTTCCCCATCGGCACCTGTTAACTCTGGGATTTTTTTGCCCAAGGTATCCAAGACCCATGATTTCATGGGAATTAACAATTACAACCAAGCATTAAACACATGAAACTGCATGTAATTGAATACACTGAAAAACAAGCCCCATGCCATTCAAACTGCACTCACTTTTGGTAACTATTCTTAACCTTGATCTCATAGTGCTCACTTTCCCATCTGCTAAATAAAATTAGTAACTGATTTCACTAATGAGAGACAAAAAAAAAAAGCAGAAATATGTGTTCTTAAGAACCTGAAGATATTTAGAACTTTTCAGATAATATGACTCATATATTTGGAGAAAGATTTAGAGACAAATTAGCACACCAAACATAAAGAACAAATATATTTGGTATTGTCATATTAAGTATTATCCAATCTCTGAACTGAATGAGGCGGCATTTTTTCCACAGGGTTATTTTAAAAATTTTTAATGTTGCCTTCACATATGAAAGGAATTATGGCAGTAATACCAAATGGGGACAAGCAGCTTCAAAAACACAGGTTTGCAAAACACAGCAATCAGTAACTATAAAAAATTATAGCAAACATCACTGAAACATATAAGAAAAATACCTATTAGAGATTCCTAGCTGTAATGTGGAGATGACTGTCTCCTAAATATCAGGCGAAAATCCACTTATAGAATCTTACTCCTTTATATAAAAAAAAACAAATAAGAACATGATCACTGCATCTACTTCACAGACTCACTGCAAGCAACAGATGACAACTACAAAAGACATCCTATCTGTGATGTAGTTTCTGGATGAAATTCAATCAGTAAGTACTGATTTAGCAACTTCCTTTTTTATATACACAAGAGAAACTTATTTTCGCCTAAGACAGGTAGCATCTGTGCTCTGTCCACTTTTTGTGTTTTTTAAAATAGGTCAAAAAACCACAAAGGGAAAATCCAAGTTGGAGGTGGTACTTTCTTTTAACCCTGTTTCGATGAAAAAATACTACTTTTCTTGTATGTTGTTCACAAATAAGGAAGTGCAATTGACAGACCATACTATGAAAAAATGGAATGAGATAATGCTCAGTTTCATCAATACACCAAAACCAAGTATTTTCAGAGTAGCAGCGTTCTTCTAATGGCCTTTGAAAATTTTTGCATGGGCATGAAAAAGGACTTCTGGTTCAGTCAAACTGACATTGTTAGGTCTGGTGGGAGATTTTTTTAAACTAGAGAACTTACAAATTTAAAAAAAAAGCAGCAGACCATGACATACTAGCATGAAAATTTCAGAATAAAAGACTATGCAGTTTAATGGATACTCAACATTTTAAATTTAACACACAGGAGCTCCTGTTCATCAAAACTCTGAGGGAGACAAAGCCCCTAAGTAAATATTTTTTGTATTTACTATCTCTTGCACTCTTTTAGTACAAATGACAGCATTAAACTACTACATTTTAAGAGCCTCATTTACATACTAAAAAGTTTCCTCAGTGCTTACAGATATATTTAAATTCTTAAAAAACTTTACTTAAATGAACTTCTCAAGCTTTAAGTCTTTACTTACCGGGAAAGTGTTGATTTCCCTGAACCTGGTAGGCCTCTTAAGATTAGAAGCAATTTCTGGGAACAACTGAATCTTTCTTCAGATAACTGCAATGAAGAAAAGCTGTGCATTCCTTCTGTACTGTCAGCTTTTGGATCCTTCCAACACTCTTCTCTGATTTCACAGAAACTATTACTTTGGAGTCCATTCTGATCATTATTCCCATTCCTGAAGACCTGAGTTGTATGGATGTCAGTATGACCAGAATAGTTGGTATTTTCATCAAGCAATGGACCATGACTGTTGATATCAGTATTTCCATGGTAATGATGGTAACTTTCATAAGGAAGTCCCCCATTCTGAGACAGGGGAACAACTGGGATTCGTGGTGGGGGATTAAATATCTGGAAATGGGATTGATGGTTGAATCTAGGAGGAAAAGGTCCCTGAGGTATTTTGAAAGATGCTCTAGTCTGCCAAGCAGGTCTGAATTCAGGCACTGAGCAGTTCCAAGTATCTACTTGGCCATTAAAAGTATTTTCAGTTTTCCAGCCACCTGTTTCCACAGCCAACTGCTGCCCATTGTTTGTTTGCTGACTGTCCTGTTCCCCCAAAGAACACTGTCCATTCTCGTAAAATGGCTGTGGACTGCCCAAAAGTACAGGCTGATAATTCTCTTGTGAGCTTTGAGTAGAGTTAAATGGAGAGTGTTGTTCCTGAGAAATTTCAGTTTCTTTTTCCTGAACATTAGTAACGAAATTTTCATTTTCCAGCTGGTGAATTTCTTTATAGAACTGATCCAGTTCATCATCTATTTCTGGTACAGTGGCAGAAACAGCCTGCATCTTCTTCGCCTCCTTTCTTTTACATTTGTTTTCACATAATTCAGTCTCATCTCCTCCAGTGTTCCTACAACCATTGCATTCGCTGCAATTGCCAGATTTGTCCTGTTTGTTACTTTCAGCAGGCTTGTAAATAGGCCCTATAAAATCTCTGCTTGTAAAAAAGTCTTCATCTGATTCATTTCTATTTATTGAGAATGATGTACTGCTTTTTTCAATATTATCTTCACTAGCGTTATTTGTAATAAAACCGTCCTTCTCTTCAACTTCAGAGTCATTTATTGATGCAAATGAAGGATTTATATTCTGCACAGTTTCTAAATCAACTGGCTGACTAAGCACTGGATTATTTTCAGGGAGAATTTCATTCAAGGATCCCAAGACACCAGAAGGTATTTTCTCTTGCTTCTGTATTTCATGTTGCCCTTGGTTATCTAAGGCACACATAGGTATGCAACCATTTGATTTTCTCTCAACATCCACCTTCTTCTGAGTACCTTTGTTATCATCATCAGGGAGATTCTCACAAGCCCCTTCTGCTGACTTCATTCTTTTAGAATATGGTTCAATTCTGATTTCGTCCTGACACTCCAAGAGCCTTACTGTATTTTCAGCATGAAGCATCTTGAAAAAAAGAATGAATACATTATCAGCATGCACATTTTTAAAGTATAAAAAAGCTGAAGTTATTCAGGACTATCGTATCACACTCTCCATGGTCACAACTTCCCATCCAGAAGAAAAACAGACATCACCTACCACAAATATGATTTAAATAAGACCACTACATTACTTATCAGTCATCTTTAGAAAAAAAAATACATTAGTGCTGTATCAGTCCTGCAGTCACTTTTTATAATATGCCTTAAATAATTTGCAAATCATGCTTTTAAAATATGTCTATTTGAAAAATTAATCAACAATCTCTGACCTATGTTACTACTGTTCTCTACTAACTGTTATTCTGCCAAGTGTTTGAAATCTCTTTTAAAGATAAGCATATGCCAATTTCCAATGTACAAACTGATGCCTGACATCACTACTAATATGACCAACAAAAATGCAAATACTTCAGCTGTGAGGACTGTTTTCTGTGACATGAACCAAACTCAACTAACTCATTTAACACCAATCAAGCAGGTGCTGCGTGGCATTTGTAATTTAGAACTAGTCAAGTAATAAAATCAAAGCTGCAATCTGTTATTATGGTTCTGATTTTGGAATTACTAAAGACTTTTGTTAGGGATAAAGACCACTTGCTTGTATGTCTTCTAAAATTAAACACACACCAAAAAATATCCCTGTCCCAAACAAACTGCATTCTAAGAATCAAACCACTAAGTTCCAGACAGGTTCAGAGACAAGCTATTACAAAGCAAGATGGCACTAACCACTATGACATGTCATTATCCATCTATTAGTCTGGATTTCTTGGATTTTGAAGTCTACTCAGTATGCAATAAACAGCAAATTCTTCCCCACCAAATAAATGCAGTTTCAAACAAGAAAGAAGGTGTTTCTCCTACAGAAAGGTTTATTCTACTATTTTCTGAAACATTTCAACTTTCCAGGTCTAAATATTAATCAAGTGTCACATGCCCTTCATCCTGGATAAGAAAGTAATTAATTTCTTTATCTGGAAAGAATCTGTAGGTAGTGTTACGAGAAGATTTGTAAGTAATCATTATCCCCTCATGTTCACTTGCAAAACTGCAAGAAAAGGTGTTACTCTAGGCACTCTCTCACCTACCATCCAAAGGAAGAGAAACCTGCCATTCTCAATCTCAAACTGGCTAAACCAAGGAGATGTTACTGTCCGCACTTGACTTCAGTACCTGGAAGAAAGCATTACTGTCAGAAGGGAAGAAACACGGCCATGCAACTCTCTCTCCCCCTCATAACTGGTACCATGTTCTCTCCTCCTCTCAAGATTTATGTGCTCTATGCATACCTCCAGCTTCTTAGCTCTTCATTTTTGTACATTAGAAAGCAAGTATGGCATTATTACTAAACATTGAGTCTATCCCCATCTATAAAAAAATTTTACTCTGCCTTCGCTCAAAAACAGTATTGGGGTAAAAAAGTTACTTTATTAGCTTCTATGTCCTCATCTTTTTCCGGGATGGTGTTTAATCAGACCCCATTTCCTGATGTGGAATTAAAAAAGCAGACATGAACACTTGCTGCATGTCAAGATTTCCAATGACAAAAAATGCTGCTCTGTGACTGTTCAACAAAGAAATCTCCTTTCTTGCTAATGTCTAACAGACTCAGTAACCTTGGAGAGAGTGAAGCTGCACGCAAAAGCACATTCACCTACGTCCTCGGTGAGGACAGATCAAGTATACTCAAGGGAAGTGCAGTCTGACACTTTCACCTCTTGAATGGGCCAAGCTCGGGTCTGTATCATTTCTACAAGGAACTGCTTGTAAGCATTGAACCTGAGCCGGCACACGGGGATGCCAGACTTATTTACCACTTTAAATGTCCTGTGAAACATCCAGATGGTTCAATCAACTAACTCAAGGCCTTGAACTCCACCTGTACAATACTCTTTCCAAATGGAAAAATAAGGCCTATTTGGCAGAACCTACAGACAGGGGAACTGGTTGGCTTTCCTCGCACGGTGGGTACGGCGGTCACAAGGCGCACACCCCAGCGCCTCTCACACGGCTGCAGGACACACCTGGGAGCCGGGGGAAGCAGGCGCTGCTTCCACACTGGGCTGGAAGTGGCGTGTCCGAGGCCAAGGCGCGGCCGCCGGCCCCACGCCTCGGGGAGCCGTATCAGCCGCCCCATCCCTCCCTTCCCTACGGTGCAAAGCCCACCCCTCTGCCCCACACACAAACACCTCCCTCAGCGCGGCGCTCACGTCACACAACCTCAGCAGCCGCCGGCTCCGGCGCGCTGACATCGCCATCCCCACGCCGCACCTTCCCCGCCCGATGGTGGCACAGGTCAGTGGCAGCAGTGGTGACGGAGGAGGAGCGGCTTCCCTTCAGGGCCCCGCTGAGCAGCAGCCGGCGCAGCCACACGCGGGGGAGGACACGAACCTCAAGGCAGCGGCTCCCGGCCGCGGGAGGGGCAGCGCGGCCGGGCCCCCGCTCCCAAAATGGCGCCGCCTCCCGCTGCCCTCTCACCCCGCGCGCGGCGCCGTGAGGGGCGGGGGCGGGCGGAGCCGGCAGCCACAGGCCGCGCGCTCCGCCCGGCGGGAAGGGCTCGGCACCAGCGCCGGGGGTGGGATTTGGGCTCCTTTACCCGCCTTCGGGGGCTGGCTTCCCAGTGTGTCAGAATTTTCCGTTTAGGTGGTGTTCTGGTCCTTGTGAGAGCACGTCAACAGTTCCGCTGAGGATTGTCACTAGCGTAAAAGCTGTCCAAGTTTCTTAGACGTGTGTTGTACTTAACGTGGATTTGCAGCTTCCACTCTTGCATGTATAAAGTAAAATTTTCATATGACAACAATTTTTTTGTTGTTTTTCAAATCTTGTGATATTATGCAAGGCAAACTACATTTTTCCTAAAAAACGCCTCAGTCTTGTAACAGTAATTCCCCAAATTTCATTAGTGCACACAAGAGCTCCAGTAAGCGATGCACCCATTCTAAATACCTGCGACACTTTTTCTTTCACATCACCCAAATGGATTGTGAAGGTTTTAAAGTATATGATTTATAAAGTTACTGAAATTAGTTTATTTATACTAAATGGTAGAAAGAAAACTGGTCAAATCCACTGGCCAGCTAACCCTGCAACCAAAGCATAGTCTCCTTTCCTGCGCAGGGTGATGGCCTTGTTTTGTTGGAAGATACGGATACGTCTTTGGTAGCATTTCAGTCTAGATCAGAAATGAGCTGTTGAAGTGAATCTCCCAGTTTGCCACTATTTTTCTTCTGTGATAGTAGCTATGTGCTTCTCTACACAGGCTAAGTCATGCGACACTCAAGCTAACCATTTAGAGAGAATAAGAGTGCTGCACATCGGCATTTTGAAGGTAATATCTGGAGATCAGAGCTCTCAAGCACTCATGTTGTGTATGTAGTAGTTGTCTCAGATGTATTTAATTTGGGGAGTTCTCCCATTACTTGTACCTAATGAAATAAGCCACATGTTACTGGCAGTACCCTAATGTCATTTTTTCAACCTCATTGACTATAATGAAATACACTTTCCCTGATGATCTTGTTACAGCTGCTACAGCCTCTATGTGGGAATCATGTAGCACGTGGGAAGTCTCTTGGTTGAGGCAAAGCTGCAAATAATTCCCCCATATTCCTTGTCCTGAACTAGATCCTAAAAAAGTTCCGTTGGAAACATTGTTAGGAGAAGCTGACAGGGAAGGAAAAAGCAGTGTACAAGAGGTTAAACATTGTAACACTGAAAATATTTACAAAGAAGCATTAAGAGATGGCGTTTTTTCTTTATTTTCAGAGGAGTCCGAATTTTATAATTTCATTTTTATGTATGCTTATAAAGTTACTCAGAATGCTACCATGTACCACTACTATGTGTCACCCAAACCACAGTTCCAGTAACATGCATCTATGATTGTGGTGGAAGTGTCTCACAGAGGTAAAAATCTAAGAGTGAGGTAGTGTTATTGCATAGATAACAAGTTATGAAAAATTATCTATTCCTGTGTTCCTAGACATTTATTACATCACCTTCATATTAGTTGATAAACTGTAGGCTGTAACTGGTCTAAGAGTGAAAGGAAAATTTTCCACCTTCTGTAATCAGATTTTTGATTCCTTACAATGTCTTGTAAGTCTAAGTTGATTTGAACCTTGCAGATCACATCAATTTATACGCATACAGAAAGTGAGTAATGTCCTTTTTTAAAAAGAGTTTTGATGTTATGTAACTTGAGTGTTTGAACTTGCAAATAAAGCATTTTCTCAGAGTAGTTTTCCTACATTAGAAAGGGAAGATGGCAACTGACCACTTTGGAGGATCATCCTGATTCCTTTATGGTTCACTGGGGCAGTTGATGCTTTAAATGCAATGCAGAGATCCCTGATACTTCTACCAAACTAAATTGCTGCACTCCTTTCCTCTGCGTGGGCCAAATTTCAGGTTCTGTAGGAAAAAAGCTTTGAGGTGCATTTTCAAATTGCAGGTAAACCACACTAAAATGAAACTACTGCCAGAGAGTGTGCTTCTGCTACTCTTTCCTGCCCATGGTGTTCCCTCATTGCTGTCCTACCTCCTCTAAACTGATGGCTTTTGTTCTTGTTTGAGAACTGGGCATTTTTAATAAAAACATCATACTATTCTTTTGTGTATGGAAAGGTTTCCATTAAGTTTGCTTCCAAAAACATTGTAGACAAAACTTTCCAAAATAACTCAGGATAAAAAAGGTAGCTAGCATGAAAAATATTAATGCAGAAAATTAAATATTTGTTAATGAAACAATAAATGCCTGTGTTATGCCTTTAATAGAAAAGATCAGACAAATTTAAGATAGAATGATGAGACTTCTTCTGCTATTAGAAGGAGAAAAAAATTATCCAATGGGCACTACTTGAGATTGGCATTTATGTTTAAGGGTTAATATGGAATAATAGCTCAATCATTTAGATCTTGTGATCTCATTATCAGACTTGGCATAGCAGAGTGCTGCTCCTACTCATAACATTATTCTTCTAATAACACTTAAATATAGCATCTATTAGAGTTCATGAGGGCTAGTTACAGATTTAGATTTGATCATGCCTCCTTCTAAAGGGCCTTGGGTCATAGTTTGTCTTGTCACTCTACTACATCTTGTTTGAAAAATTGTGGCTTCAAAACAATTTAAAAATACTGTTGCATAATTCTTCAAATTTGAATCGAACTAGGGAGAATTTTGAATCTCTAGGGAGAAATTCCGGTGAACTTTAAGAGAACTGGTTTACTCAACAAACCAGGAATGCTGCTTGCCATATTGTTTTTTCTGAAGCTTTTATATGGCAAAGAGGAATTCTGGTATGCAAATGTCACATCAAAGTTTCAGTGTTAAAAATACAGAAAGAGCTTTTTACATTTTAATTGCCACAGATAGTATGGAGGTTTTTATTTTCAAACTTCAACTCGAAAATTAACTTAAGAATTAGGGTTTTGATAAAGTTATATATTTTTATAATTAAAAAAAAATTCCTTCCTGCTGGTAGCCTGCTGATTATGTGAGATAGGAGTATTATTTTACATATTCAACAGATTGTAGCAAGTGATGTTTAAGCCATGGCTAGATTAGTGTTTCTTTTTACTATTATATAGTAAATAGTAATTTATTTACTAATAAGTAGTAAATTTATTACTATTAAATAGTATATTTACTATTATATAACTAGTTTGTAATTTAAATATTCTTATTTGATTCCCTTCTGGTACTGGATGAATCCTTTTGGAGATAAAAATAGTGGGGCAAAACTAAAAGTAACACCTAGTCATTTAATTTTGGAGGTTCTTGAAAACTTCCATTTAATGATTTTTATCTGAAATCTGCACAATACATAGATTTCTTACTTGACAGTAAGGCACCTGTTCTGTGATTTAGGTCTCAAGTGCTATAGCAAAACAGAACTAAAAGAATGGTGAGATTAAACTTTGAAGACAGAGTGCTCTAGACAATATAACAACTGCTGGCCCACAACAAAGCTGAGCTTTGGGTTGTGAAAGCCAGCCAAGGAAAGAGGATTCTGAACAATTCATGTCTTTCAAAGTAGAGCATGGGGAGTTTCTAGGAAGCTGACACTCAAGGTGAAGGTCCAGTCACTTCTTAGTCTGCGGGGCTCTCTAAATAGCATCTGCCATTTACATAAAAATGGAGAAGACTGAGTGTAGGTGCCTTCAGTAGACTGAAATTCAATGGCACATTAAAGTAAGTAGTTTTAAACAGAGGGCAGACAGCGGAATGGTAAAAGCAAAAAGTGTGATTAGAAGAAAGAAAGCACCAGATAGACCAACTAAAAAATACCCAGCCTTTTACAGAACACAATATGTTCAAGTATTTAGTGCTTTATATACTAATGTTTAAGCAAGAGGAAAGAAGTTGATCAAATACTACAAAAGTTTAGTGCAATGTGCTTAGTTATGTCCATATTGACATCCCCTTTCTTTGGTCAAATACTTGTTCATTTTAGCCACTCAGCTTTTACCTTTTACTTTTATTTGATTTCCTCAAGCTGAACAACTGAGATGCTCACTTTACACATACAACTTACAGTAGAAAGTTCTTAATTTATACCCATTTTGTTATGCTAATGGCATTGCTTAAGAATATTCAAGTTATGTACTATACTCTCCCACCTCCTATCCTATATCTCAATTAAGGATGGAGAGCACTTAGATCAATTATAGGTAACACAGAGGAGAAACTGGTGTAGTTCACTGACAAACTGAGCCAATCACCAGGGAAAGAAAGACTGTTGGTACAGGCTCCCAAAATACTAATTCACTACTGTATTCACTACTGTCATACCTATCTGTAAGACACCAAGGGAAGAATAATTTTTTCCCCATACTACTGTGATTTTTTAGATGCTGGCTTCCATAGGTTGTATTAGGGCTAAATCGTAGGAATACATCGTGCAAATATGGTCAGCAAGAAGATTTGACATTTAGCAACACAGCAGCTGTGAAGTCATACTAGAATTGAAAAAAACCTCCAAACTATTAAAAAGCCCGACAACAGACTTGTTTCAGAAGATGTAAGGTTTGTGTATTAATGCTCTCTAACTTATTCCTATCAGATGGCAAGATGGTTTGATCTGTTGAGTTAAGGCATAAAGGATGCCCTGGTCAGTAGCAAAATATGCACCATCATTTCCTAACTGCAGTGAATAAACAGATTCTGTTTTAGGACATTAAAGATCTAAATTATGTTTTTGCTTCTGTGACTAATGTAACATGAAGCATTTCATTGTTCTCTTCCCATACATGTCTCCAAATAGGCAATGACCTCTTTAGGAAGAAGTCAGAGATAAAGATATGTCTACAACTGACTGGTGAGGACATGTTTTGTAAGGGGGTAATGCTTCTTGCTTTAATAGTCTGACTTGCTTTAGTAGGTCATTTAATCTTAATGATATCCCAGTGTAGCTTTTAACTATTTAATGAAGAAAGCAGATGAATATGTGGAACAAAAGGCTTTCTGCAATCCTTGCCCTGAAGAATAACATCACATCCTCCTATCCTCTCTAGCTTTCTTCCTGTTGGTTTTTGTTTGGTTTGGTTTGCTTGTTTCTGTGAAATACCATATAGTACTTAATGACTCTTGTCTTCCTATTAGAAAACAGCCAGAAGACAGGCACAAATAGGTATTTCTGGTAGAATCAGACTTGTTAGCAATAAGATGAAAGTTTTAAACTTCAGAATTTATGTTGCATGTATATTGAAGCTAGTAGATTCTGAGCATCACTGTCTTATTCCGCTGTTTGATTTTTTTTTACAAGGATACAGTGTTGGAGACAGCACACACACAGACAGTAAGAGTCTAAAAATTCCAGTCATCTAAAGTCACTGTTTCCATGTGGCTTCCTTGCAAATTACTTAAGAGACATATGAGATACTAAAATTAGTTGCAAAGTTAATTCATGTTCATAATAGCATCAACTATTTAGTTGAAGAGGAACACCAATAAATGACCAAATTTTTTCTTTCTCTGAGATAAATCACTATACTTTCAAGTAGAAAGTCTCCCACCTATCTCCTAAAAGTCTCCTAGAACCCCTTCCAGTGTGAAGATCTCAGTATATAAATTACATATATTTAATCTGAACTGCTTTGCTAGTAAAATGCTTTTGATGCAATTGCTTTAGAGTCACAATTAAAAGAGAAAGAAAGGGAAGTGTTTTATCTATGCTGGAAACAAAAGTATCATTTTCACAAACCTGATATTATCTTGACAGTTGTTCCTACTTACACTCAAAGGCCAATACCGTAAAAGAGTATGATTGCAGGGCCAATGGATAAAGAAAGTGTGTGGGGAAAGGGCCAGTGTAGTTTCTGTGAAGGGAGAGTGTGACACAATCACAGACTTCCAGCAGGTTTGTGACCCAGGAAGTGCATGGACAAGGACAAACCAGGGAACATAGTTGTATTTTCAAAGAGTATTTGTGCAGCTTTCTTACTAAAAGCTGTCAAACAAAATTGTCATGGAATTGAAGTAAATGTCCTATGTTGAGTAGGAAATAGGGTTGAAGGATAGAAGCAGAGAGTAATACTTTTAGTTACCTTCTCAGGTGGAGAAAAGTCAGCAAATCTCTCTCCCTAAAATGTTTGGTGTTATTTATGTTGTTTTATGCATCAATCTTTGATTTTAATCAATGACCCAGAAAAGAGAATGCACACAGAATGATGCTTGCATGATGATAAACTCTTTCAGGTAATCAGATGCTGTGCTGGTGTAAAGAACTCCAGAAGGCCTCAAAAAAGGGGATGGGTAAAAAGATAGGCTTTGAGAAGTAGATCAGTGTAAGGTAAAGCATAGAATTACCTGTCAAACCTGGAAGTCTATGTTCATGAAGTCTTGAAGTTGCTGATGTCAGCTCTCTTGAAGTCGCTGATGTCAGCTCTCTTGAAGTCTTTGACTGAAACTGCAACAGGAACCAAACCCTCCCCTCCCGCCCAAAAAAAACCAAAACCCAAAAAACCTGCCCCCCCAAAAAACAAAAATACCCAAACCAACCAACTCCTCCCTCCTCCAAACACCCAAAACCCCAAACCATAAATGTAAGATGTCATCAGGAATAGTACTGAGATGTAAGGTGTCATCAGGAACAGTACTGAGAGCAAGACAGAAAGCAGTTTGCTGCTCTGAGGGAAATCTCAATGTACTCCTCTCTTGAGTACAGTGCACAGTTCTGGTCTGCAAGGACACAACGAATTCAAAGAATGAATTGAGAAAGATAACTAAAATGATCCAAGGGGAGAGATTGTCAGTCTGATGAAGTAGGGACTAAAAGGCCCTTGTCATTGCAGTCTTCTGTTTTCACACAATGTTTTTGCAGACAGAAGCCTGTGAGAAGAATAGTGCTGTGTAAGGGTGTTCTTTGACTATGTTCATCATTATCGCTTGAACATTAAGATGTGGAAAGTGTCTTCAGCACACAGTCATGAGCATAAGTCTTATGGGAGCGACTGGGGGAGCTGGTGTTTCATCTGGGCAAAAGGAGGCCGTGGGGGTCTTATTATTCTCTACAACTGCCTGGAAGGAGATTGTGGTAAGGTGGGGATCGGTCTCTTCTTTCAAGTAACAAGTGGCAGGACAAGAGGAAATTGCCTCAAGTTGTGCCAGTAGAGGTTGAGGATATTAGAAACAATTTCTTCACTGGAAGATTTGTCAAGCACTGGGACAGGCAGTCCAGGGAAGTGGTGGTGTCACGATCCCTGGAGGTATTTAGAAGACATGTAAATGTGGCACTTGGGGGCATGGCTTAGTGGTGGACTTGGCAGTGCTGGGTCGATGGCTGGGCACAGAGATCTTAAAGGTCTTCTTCAACCTTAAATGATTCTATGATTCTGTGTAAAAGATCTGATCGTGCAAGTTCTGTGGCACTGACAATCCCTATATGTCCTACTACAAACAAAATATTTATTTCACACAATTTAAAAAAATATTTCTGAAATACACAGTTTCTGTAAGTATCACAACTTGCGTTCACTTCCAGGAGGTGGCAAATCCCCTAAAATTTAGCAAGGCTGCTTAGAGTCACCAGTTCCATGAAAAATGCAACACTTCTCGTGGGAGAGGCTGAGCCTGCCCTCGGGACACAGCCAGGGCTGGCACAGCTAGCACTGTGCAGCTCTTTCCTGGTGGGACCGCGTGGAAAAGCGAGTTGGGTGCGTGTTGCCCTCTCCTGTGGGCAGAGCGTTTGTTCCCGGCGCTTTCCAAGGCGGTGAGCGCGGGTGAGCGAGCGGCGGCGGCGGACGGGCTCCCTCCGCAGGGCCGCGCGCGCTACTGCCAAACCGAGACGGAAAAGGACCAGTGAGGAGTCACCTCTAAAATGTCCATTCCCAAAATCGGGAAGGGTCTCGGTGCAGGCGGGAAACAGGCGGAGCGTGCCGGGGGGAGGTCCCGTTATTCAGCGCCCTGTCCCGCTCCTAGGGGCGTCCGCCTCTCCTGGCGTCCTGCTCAGGCGCTGGAAATGATGCTGCTGTGACCTGCTCCATCAGAAAAACGGAGCAAAATGTTTGCGTGCGGAGCATCTCAACCCATTGGTTACTTTCACAGTCATAGGCTGGGTTTTCAATTTCGATAGCTGCTTTAAGGGAGTTCAAAGAGTGTTTCAGTTTTCTGCTGCTTTGTAAGTATCCCTGCACACATCTGCAAGTGCTCTACTGGAAAAGGACGTGTTCCTTTCCCTGCCTCGGTGAGCTCAGATAGACAGCAATGAGGGAATTGAGGTGAAATTGTTCAACCTGCATCAAAAAGTTATATCTTGACTACAAGTCTAGGATCCTTCCCAATACAAAACTGTCAGACAAACCTTTCTCTCTTTTATATCTCTATTTTTGTTGTTTGTTTTTTTTTTTCTTTTCTTTTTTTTTTTTTTCTTTTCCCAGAAGGAGGGGACCAGATATAAGTCAGTGGAAAAAAAAATTAGAAATAAGGGGAGTTTTGGGGCCTGAAAAGTGATTTGTATGTAATAGTTCTGGTTGGGCTAACGTAGTCTGTATTACATAATGAGGTAGTTTAGCATTGAATGAAGATAAAGCATGCTGGTTACAATGTATTAGCGAGTTCAGAAAGCTTGAGGGGACTTCCTGAAAGATTCAAAACGCTAGTACAGTGTCATGGCTAAGTCTGTCGAAGTGTTTCTCACACTAGACAAAGCCGTGGGTATATTTCAGTAGATCTGTTAAGTGTGATTTGTGGTTTTTAGATCAAATCCTCTAAACGCTTACATGCTGTCCTGATGCGTCAGGAGAAAGCTCATCTCCCAGAGGGTGTTTGGGCGCTGGCACAGGCTCCCCAGGGAAGTGGTCACAGCATCAGCCTGACAGAGTTTGAGAAGAGTTTGGACAATGCTCTCTGGCACACGGTGTGACTCTTGGGGATGTCCTGTGCAGGGCCAAGAGCTGGGCTCGATGCTCCTCACGAGTCCCTTCCAGCTTATTCTATGATTCTACAATAAATGAAGCCTTTCCGCTGTAACGGAGTGAAGAAACCACATGGCTTTTCTGTTTGCGTTTTCCGTAAGGGCACTCCTCAAACTCTTGCACTCGCTGAAGCAAGAGCAAAGGGCTAGATGAGTGACTTACGCTACTTTTTCTGCTCTTTCTCCGCATTAAGCGACTTTATTCCTTATTTTTACACATCAATCCTTTAATAATTCGTCGTTTTGGGGAAGTGCTTGCCTCAGTCGCCCGCAGAGCGAACACCAGCGGGAGCCGGCCCAAGCCCACCCTCAGCCCTTCTCGGGCCGGGCCGCGGGCTGTGGGTGCTGCCCGCGCGGGCCAGCAGGGGGCGCTGCTGCCCCGCGCTGGTCGCGCTATCTCCCCTCGGCGGTTCCATTGGAGCAGCCGGAGACGAGTTGGCGCCATTTTGAAGCCGGCAGAGGGACCGGGGCGAGCTGCGGAAGGGGAGGGGGCTGGCGGCGATTGGCTGCGGCGGCGGCGGCGGCAGCGCCTCTCCGAGCCTGGAGCGGCGGCAGCGCGGAGCGGACCCGCCTGCGACCAGCGAGGCGAGGCGGCTGCGGCGGGGTAAGGAGCGTTGCACCTCGGCCGCGGGTACCCCCACCTCGTCCCCGCTCCATTTTCCCTTCCCGGGGGCGTGGGGGGCGCCCGCCCGGACCGAGCTCCGCGGCCAGCGCTGGAGGAGGACGAGGAGTGGAGAGGGAGCGGGAGGGCAGAGCTCCCCTTGGCCCGTGGTGGAGCTCCCCCTTCCCATCCCCCTCGCCCCTCCGCGGGGCTGCTCCCCTCCCCCCTTTTCCGTGGTCGCCGTCAAATACTGAATTTTCTCTCCCTCCTGCCCGGCACTCCGGGCGATGGGGTGACCTTGGCTGGGGGGCTCGGGGGTCACCCCCTCGTCCCGGTGGCCCGGCGGGCGGTGTCGCGCCCAGCGCTGGTGGCTCCTCGCGGCGCGAAGTGGCCGGGGGGG
>VZSR01003803.1:17546050-17804204 GCA_013398615.1 Brachypodius melanocephalos
GGGGGGGCGGGGAGGCTGCTCTCCCGTGCCCGTGAGTGAGTGAGTGGTCGCGGCTTTCCGGGTGTCCCCTTCATCCCTGCCCCGGGCGTCCCCTCCGTCCCTGGCTGCCCCGGGCAGCCGGCCTGGTCCGCGCTCCGCGGGGCAGCACGGGGCTCCCGCCGCCCCGCGCGGCTGCTGCCCGGGCTGAGCGCGGGGACATCCCCGTCCCCTCCCCGCCCGCTTCGGTCATTCCGCGCCGCACTTCCCAGTGCTCCTCAGCGGGCAGAGCTGCCGGGGACAGCGGTTTGGTGGGTCCCTACTTGTGTGCAAGCTCGATTCTTTCATGCTGGCTTGGCTTTTTTTTTTTTTCTTCCCCCCTTCCTTTCCTCCTCTTTCTTTTTCCCTCCCACTTTGCATTAGGCTCTGTTAGAAAGAGCTCGAGAAGGGAGGACGGGGGGGAGCTGAGGGGGGGCGGTTGCCGCCGCCTGGTAGATGGAAAACTATGAATTTTACATCTGAATTGCCAGATGGAGAATGGTTAATTTATAGGTTATGTATTGTTTACGTTGAGAGCCTCCGGTCAGAAATTTAGGTCCGTAACTTCATCCCGCTGCAAATAAATCACTATCTGTTCTTCAAAACAAATCAACAATTAATGACGGTGAACAGTCCTGGAAAATTAAACTGCAGCAGACCAGCTCCTACAGAGCTGGATTTTGTCTTGCCAGCCTTATTCTGACTTTTATGCGTGCTTGCTGCGCGGTTGCTTTCTGAGAGCTGTGGTTATTTAGTTAGGCGTTGTGTTTTCCCATTTAACACAACTGCTGAAGCGTTCTCGTGTTGGTCTTTGTTTTGTGCTTGCCGGGTAAGTGCTTTGGCTGTAATTGATTTCTCTTCGCTGGGAATGGAGTAGAAGGAGCGTTAAAAATTTGAGTGGCTTTATAGTTGAAAACGAGTGTCAAATCACGTTTTGGGAAGGGAGTAAGACGACGTGCATTCTTTCAGGTTTTCCCCTTCCGAACTAGTGGAGTTGTTCAGTTTTCAGGTGGTAGAAATTTTGCCTGGTATG
Source organism: Brachypodius melanocephalos (assembly GCA_013398615.1). Classification (NCBI taxonomy): domain Eukaryota; kingdom Metazoa; phylum Chordata; class Aves; order Passeriformes; family Pycnonotidae; genus Brachypodius; species Brachypodius melanocephalos. Next base: position 17,547,099 of record VZSR01003803.1, read on the forward strand.
TTTTGTATGTACTATGGATATGCTAGATATTGTGCTGTGTAAAGTAGCTCCTCAAAAAGAAATGAAAGAGCTGAATGTATGCCATGCTCAGACCACCTGAAAGAAGACTGACAGTGACAGACCATCAGGTAAGAGGTGTGTGTATCTTGTTCATCACAGCGTTTGAAAGGATGCACTGCTAGAGAAAGTAGTTTAGTACTTTAGCACTTGCGTGACATCTTGTGTCTATGTCTGAAGCAAAGTTGAACTTAATTACTGTAGGGTTGTGGGGGCATGATGTGTCTGGATGTGGTGTTTTGTTTGGGATTTTTTATGTAGATCCTGTATTGGAGTATTTGCCTATGTGCTTCTTGCATCCTCTTTACTGGTTAGTGTACAGACTGGATAAAATATAATTCAGTTTTTGATGAAACAACTAAATAAAATGGAAAATCATATGTTTAGCACTTGTATGCAACTTCTTTTTTTCTCTTGTAAATATTGAATTTAGACTTTATCTGACATGCTTACTTATGGACTGAAATTGAGCAAATCACCCAAGTTTGTCATTTAGCTGTAATTAACCGTATAAAAGCCAACAGTCATTGCTAGCATTTGGAAAAGCACGGTAATGAAATATGGGCATAACCTCAGGCATTATCTGTTTTTATCTGTAGAACAGGAGGTTCTGTTACCTCCTGTAGATTGGGAGAGATGCATTTTCTTCTGAGATATGTTGCTCTCTACCAGGCTTCCAGGTTATGCCTCTTTCCTCCCTTTCTTCAGTCACACAATTTATAGACATACAGAAGAGTAAGAGGATGTATGTGTATTTGTATGTATGGGTATGAGTCTTCTGGTTTAGTAAAGGATTTTCATTTAAAGGTGTTGGGAGTTAAAGTGGTTTTGTTTGTTTGTTTGTTTGTTTTTTCCTTTAAACCTGAGCTGCGAGCGGTGATAAAGATTACTTGTTGCACAAGGAGAATTTTCATGGAAGCAGCAAATAAGAAAATGTGAAGCTGAACAGTGAAAGCGTGCAAAATTGGAGATGGAAGGAAAATGTGATACTGCAACTCATTATTTTTCCCTATCAGTTTCACTCTAATATCCTTATCCCTTTATATTGCTTGCCCTGAATATTATGCCAAGAAACAGGAAGGGATGTCTTTCCTGCTGCCTTCAGAAAAGTTCCTTTTTAGAATCAAAAAGTAGTTCTGATATGTGGGACATTATCTTACCACTTGTCAGTATCATTCTCCTTGTAATAGATATCTAAAGTAATAGTGTTTTTACTCTTAGCACAAAATGTCAATACTGCAACCTGAAATAATCTTTGGATAGACTGAGAGAGCATTGAGGGCTTTCAGTCAGTTCTGAAACTAGGTGGTAAGGGAAAACTGAGGAAACTTTTAAAAGGTGTGTTAGTTTGATAGTCCTTAGTGGTGAAGTGTGTTAATCTTCTGGGTTTATAGACCCTCTGGACTGTTTGAACAACACTGACAGATCCTGGAAGGAATCAAGGCTTTTAAAGAATTGTAAAATATATGCTTTAAAAAAAAAGAACTTTTTTTCGCTCAGAGATTGGACTTCTAAAAGTCAAGGGTGTGCATCTATATAAATTACATACCTATTGCTTTTCCATTGGTAGCCTCTTCAGTTGAATGTAGTCTTATAGAAAAGCTGAGGTGTTTTTTATCTGCTTAGCTTTGTTACTTAATACAGTTTTGTCAAGTAAAAATAAGAAAAAATATATGAAAAGTGAGGTGTATGAATGAAAATTAACTTTGTTATTTTAGGAAGTTAGTGGTTTGTTTCAAAAGCTCTTTGGAACATTAGGGATTCCACAATTTAAAAAAAGCTGTTTATGCAAATATTTGCTGTAATAAATCAAGCTGGAAAGAATTTAATGAAATACAAGTAATATTTTTTCATTTCTAAGAATCAAAATGTTAACACTTCCATTCTTTTTAAAGGTTATTACTGTCTGTCTCAGTGTATGCTGATTTTCAGCCTTTTCTAAAGTGTGAAGGAGTCCTGGAAAATTAAACTGCAGCAGACCAGTTAAGAGTTAAGAGAGTTAAGACCACTGTTACTTTGTCCCCATCTGTGGATTTACGCTTTTGCATCCCACCCCAACCACTGTAAAAACAGTGATCTTCAATTCTGTTTTTTCAGCTCACAACAACTTCAGTATTAATATGCTTCAAGAAATAATAACTTAAAAAGTGCCATACCTCATTGGGAACAGATGGGGATGTTTGTACTAATCATCTTGTGTCTGTCACCATTTATACAGGAGTACCGTAACCAGGAATCAGGACCCCATCTGGGGTTTTCTAATTCAAACCCTGTTCTTTAAAGATCGATTCCAGACAATACTAACTGTGTGTACTTTTTCTCTGACTTAATTAGGAATCTTGGTGAATGTTTCTGCTGCTGAAATTAGATGCTTTGCTTTCATTCATTTTAATGGACAAAAAAACCCCACATGAAGTTAGCAGTCAAAAATGTTATTGTTTTAATTGCTTCCATTGTAGTCACCTAAACAACATTCTCATAGAACATAGAATGGCCTGAGTTGGAAGAGACCTTCAAGTTAATTGCCCTGCTGTTGACAGGAAACCTTCCACTAGACCAGGTTACTCAGGGCCCCATCCAACGTGTCCTTGAACACTCCAGGGATGAGGTATCCACAAACTCTGTGGGCAACCTTTTCCACTACCCTCAGAGTAAAGAATTTTTTTCCCAATATCTAATCTAAACCTACTCTCAGTTTGAAGCCAATCACTCTTGTCGTGTCACTACATGCTCTTGTGAAAAGTCCATCCATCTTTCCTGCAGGCTCCCTTCATGTACTGAAAGGTCACAGTTAGGTCAGCCTGAAGTCCTCTTCTTCAGGCTGAACCATCCCGATTCTCTCAGCCTTTCTTCATAGGAGAGGTGTTCCATACCTGTTATCAACTTTGTGATCCTCCTCTGGACTTGCCTGCCTGATGTCTTTCCTTTGCTGGGGACAGGAGTCTAGCTCTTTTAAAGAGTATTTGGTTCAGCTAAAATGTGATAACTTAGGAAGTGGCTCTTGAGAAGCTGGTTGTCCACAACTTCTACTGAAGTAACCTTTGGTTCTATCTGAGACATCCCAGTATATCCACACTGTAGCTCACTTCAGTGTCAAAAACTTTCGTCCTGAAAGTCTTAGAAAGTGAACAAATAAAAAGCTACTAAAAGGAAAAAAAAACAGCCAACCAAAAACTTAAGCTACCCACAGTAAGTGGAGACATACTGCTCATGAGGAAGTCCTGAAAAAAATTTACGTCAAAAAAATTTTTCCTATATGTGATCTTTGGGCCACCTTGAGTTTGACTGTTCACTTCTGTTACTCAGATGTATGTTCCAAAAATTGCAATCAGATTTCTAGGAAGTCTTTGTCACCACATATCTTAGGTTTTTGTTCTTAACAGAAAAGAATTGAATTGTCAGTTATGAGAATTGAGCAGAAGACACTTCATGGAAACTTGTAATTACATTTAAGGATTTTTTAAAATTATTTTTCTGCATCTGCCTATGTAAAATTTCTAAGACTTTTCTTGGGGAGAATGTACAGAGATGCTAGGCAGCTTGCCATTAGGTGTGATATTTTCTCTGATAATTTTGTTGATTTTGTTACTTGGCAGTTCACAATGAAGCATTATATGTGGTTCCCGAACACAGAAACAAGGTGTGTGGACGTAACTGTAGCTTTTTGTGTCATCACTTTGTGAAAACTTTTGTGAGAGACAATGTCTGGGGACAGTCCAAAGTGCTTAGACTTTTTTCAAAAGCCTAAGTGAGACAAATTCACTTAATTCGTGGTACAAAATGAAGTTTACATTTGCTTTTCTTCCTCTGAGTATGAAGTGGTCAGAATCAGGCTATAAATTCTACTTTCCTGTGTTTTCAGAATGGAAGAAAGAATAGATAAGCCAGTGATAAACTCTTCAAAAGAGTTGTGAGGAAGTTTTTCAAAGAGACAACAAACAGGAGATGCATTTCATCTTTCATTTGCCCAACTTTTTAATTCCTTCAGTTACAGAAATGCTTCCGAGAACTAAGAAAAGAGATTTTGATGCATGTACAGTTTTTGGAAAGAAATATTCTGCACTCTTTTTTAAGTGATTGGCTGATCTGTACTTTGAGGATGCAAAACATTTTGGAAGTTTTCCTCAAATCTACAAATGCCGCCTGTAGTAAGTTCTCCATTAGGTTGTCCATACTGTATTTTGTATATACATATAAAGGCACATTTAAAGTATTTAAATTTTTTATTTAAACTTTTTATTTCTTAATGGATCATTGTCCCCTGAATCCTCTGTATTACATACAAAAAAGCTTTAATACAAGATTAAAATTGCAAATTCTTTTTTAAACTAGTAAAGTGTAAATTAATTTCTGTCCTTCTAAGTATATGTTATGGTAGTCTTTAGTTATAAGACTAGTGTTGGGGTTTTTTTCAACCCACTGTATTTAGGAATTAGAGCTGCATATCAAAGTCAGCGCACATATTTTCCAAAAGCTGGAAAATGTAAAATGAATTGACAGGGGACTGTGGGAAGGGAGAAGCATATCTAGTAATTTGAATGATTGAATGTCACTTTGGGATCCTGGAATTCATTCCTTCTGTCAGTTTCTTGTGATCCCAGGCAAGTCTGTTTAAACCAAACTTCCCACAAGAGCTTATTAGTAGTGCATTGATTTCCTGGGAGACAGGCTCTAGACCTGGACTACTGCTTGGCTCAACAGATCCTTTAGTTTTAGATGCAGCACTGGATAAATTGGCATACTTTAAAAGTTGTGTCCTAAATTCCTCTTCCTAAATTCCTGACTTTATAGGCAAAATTGGTTGCTAGTTGTTAAATTTCAGTCTGCATCTTGGGTTAGTAATCTATGAAATGAGACACATACTTACTTTTATGAAAAATTAGTGAAATTGTTGCAAAAAACCAAGTTAATTTTTATGGCATGCTAACATAGTACAGCTTACAAAAGCCCAGTAAGAAATTAAGTCTCTTCAGAGTGTGGGTTAAATAGAGTCTAATAAGGGACACATATAAAATTATAAGGAGAAAAGTTGAATTGCTTCTTTGCTTTGAATGAAAAAATCCTGTGGTGTGGAAAAAAAAGTAGTGAAGGATCAGGTATATCAGCTCCTTTGTGTGTTTTCTTTAATATTGTATAAGAAACCTTAAATCTGTTTCTTAATTCTTAATGAGTGATTTTACAACTATTTCTGTATTTTCGTTCTTCCTTTTTAATCAAACTTAGTAAACAAATACACTATATGGATGTGCTCCCTGTCAGTCTTTAGGTTGTAGCCTTTTGCTTTGTATCTGACTAATTGATGGAATGCTATTAGTAGCAATGAGTTTTTCTCTTTTAGCAGCTTTATGTGGGGTGAGGTATGAGAGCTTTTCAGTGGATTCTTGCGAGTATTTCGTATTGGTAGAAGGGCAGTGTAACGTGTGTGTGCATTGTATGCTCTGGAAAGGACTGAGATCTGCTGGGGCTGCGTTCCCCTACTGCCATCTGCCGCTGATCTTCCTACTCTGGTCTCTCTTTAGTGACTTCTCTGTCTAGTTTATCCTCATACCTCTTGACTATCCTTCATAGTACAATATACTTTCCTCTCTCACCTTCTTTGACATCTTAGGCTTTACAGGATCGTAGAATAGATAAAGTTGGAAGGGTAGTAATCTAGTCCAGCCCCCTGGCTCCAACAGTGTCCCTGAGAGCACATTACTTGGGACTATGTGCTGGTGGCTTTTGAATGTCTCTGGAGAAGGAGACTTTACAACTTCTCTAGGCAGCCTGTTTCAGTGCTCACTCATCCCTATGGAAAAGGACTTCTTCCTCCTGTTCAGATGGAACTTTGTGCGTCAGTTTCTGCCCATTGCCTCTTGTCCTATTGCTCAGCACTGTGACAAGCCTGGCTCCATCCTTTTGATGTCATCCCTTCAGATACTTACATACATTGTACATTTTAGGAATCTCATGGCTGATAGGGTATGTCATCTGGGGTGTATGGTGGTGGGGTTTTGTTTGTTTGGAATTTTTTGTGTGTTTCTATTTTTTACTTTTCTTTTTCTTCATTTGCTCATTACTTTTGCTTCTTGGTTGAATGCCTTTCCTGTAATCACTAAACTTTCTAGTCCCTTTGTCTGATAGAGCTTTGTGGTCTCTCCAGTGGAGTTAGTAGAAGTGTGTCCAAACCTCAGCTGTTTCTATGGTAAGCTGAGCTTTTTGTATTAATTAAGACAGACTGCTCTTAAGCTGAGAATCTGGCTGAGGTGTGAACAAATCTAGCTTTTTGTGCTAAAGAAACAGCAACATCTGGCTGTTAGCAGACAGGTGGATTAGTGATGGATTCAGCTGTCAGCAGGATTTACCAGATGTGTTTGTTAGTCTGGTTTGGCTGTGTTAACCTTCTAAGTTCAGGGGAATAAGGGGAGAGCAATGAACAGTTCTTGTGTGTGCATGAACAGTTAGGTAATACGTAGAAACTCTCTGAACTGTTGTATCAAGATTGTATGCTTACAGTCATGGTGCAAGCAGCTATGTTTATTTATTAATAATTTAAAACTTCCTAATTTCAGTTGAAAACTTTGTCTTTTTAAAATGAATAAGCATTAGTTTCCTATCAGTGTTGCTTTTATCCTAGTGGTTTCTATTTATGGAACCCAATCCAGTGGGGAGCGTATACAATTTTTCATCATTATTTTTCATTTGATATTTTGTTAATGCTGTCCTGGGTAGGAGGAGAGGTCTTCTTGGGGAGTGGGTTACAGGGTACTGTAAGGCTGTGATCCAACCTAGTAAAATGAGGTCCGTGTCCTTACTGCACATCAGCACAGATCTGAGCCTGACAGAAGCACAGCCTGTGCACTGATGCACGCCACGAGTTTGTCTGTCATTGTGCAGCAAATGTGGCATAGAATCATAGAAATTCTCAAGCTTGGAGGAACTCATAAGGGTTGTTAAGTCCAACTACCTCCTCCACACAGGGCTACGTAAAACTAAATCATGTAATTAAGAGTGTTATCCAGACACTTCTTGAACTCCGACAGGTTTGGTGCCATGGCCGCTTTCATGGGGTGACTGATCACCTGTCAGTGAAGAACCTTTTCCTAAGGTCCAGTCGGAACTTCCTCCAATGCAGCTTCATTCCATATCCTTGTGTCCTAGTGTGAGTGATAAGCTACAACTGAAGGATAACTAAATATTAAACATGAACTTCAAAACAGAAAACAAACCAGAGTTCGGAAATTTACTATCAAGAAAGTTGACATAGCTGTACAGGTACTCCTGTTTATACAAAAACCAGGATTGAAATGTACTAATGTATGTAAATTTCTGAAAGTGGGATACAAAGAAGATACAGACTCCACTCAGTGGTGCCTAGTAATGGATCCAGAGGCACCGTGCACAAACTGGAATACAAAAGGTTCATTCTGAATGTTTTCACCATCACGGTGGTCAAGAACCAGTCCAGGTTGCTCTGGGCTTTTGCAAGGTCACTATCCTGGGAGATCCTCAAAGGCATCTGGGTGCACTCCTTGAAAAACTGGCTTTAGACAACCCTTCTTCAACAGGGAGATTTGACCAGCTGACCTCCAGAGTTCCCTTCCAACCTCAGCCATACTGTGAAAATTCAACCCTATAGGGCTAAATGATTGTAAGGGATGAATAACTGTATTAGAAAAAGTTACAGGAGTCAATATATTATTGGCAGAGAACTTACATGTTGGTTTAGTGTTGAGATAAGAGTCAAAGGTAAGTTAAGACTTGAATATTAAGAGACTATTCAGCTTTTTTTTTTTTAAAGTGATCTTACTGATAGATCCATATATGACAGTAGGTGACTAGATTGCGACACTGCTGCTGGTCCTTGTGGTCTTAAAATGCACTTAGTTCACCTGGCTGTAGTATGTCTTCATCTGATTTGTGCTTTGTGATCAGTTATGGGTTCTTTCTCTGTCTTTGGGGACATAGTTATTGTTTTCAGTCTGCTTTTCTGTCACAGTTTTGCAGAAAGCAAAATAAAATGTTTTAGCTGGAAGAAAAGCTGAACTGATAGAAGCCGTCTGGGTAGATGACTTCTATTTGTAAAACACCCACCTGAATGTGGTTTTGGTACTAAGATTGCCATATGTGGTTATAATATAAATGTCTGTTTATAATTTATATTGACTAGGAGTGGATGCACTGTTGTGTAGAATAACACCTGACTTTGCAGTTGAATACCCATGCTTTCTTTTTAGGTCTTACAGTTCGATCCATCCCACTAGCATTCTCTGTTTGATCTTTAGTAATTCTGTATCAAATAATTTGCAGTAGGATGTAAAGCGTATAATTTTGTATTTTTTAACATTATATGCAAAGTTGGGAATGGAAATGCATCTCATTTAGGTGTATAAATTCTGACTTGTTTAAAAAGCAACTTTTTATTTATTGACCATTTTGAAAATTTATTTATTGACCATTTTGAAAATTTACACACCATTTTGCTTCTGTGGTAGCATACTAGTATTCTTTTTTTTTAAATTTTACTTGCTTATTTTATTTATTTTTTAGTATTTTACTTGGTTTTTTTAGTGTTCTTAGTGTTGGTTTTTCTTTTTTTTCCTTGGGGGGACATTTGTTTAATTTTAGTTCTTACCAGAAACCCCCAAAACAAAACAAAAACCCAACAAAGTTTCATGGTAAGACTCAGTAAGGCACTTGTAGCCAAATAAATGGTACCCTAAAATAGTACCAAGTGTTGTTTCCTCCAAAGGGGCAGCACAAAGGTTAAACCTGATTTGTGCCTGATGTCTGTGTTGTATTTGTCTTCCTTTTACGTTCCCCTCATTTTCCTCATGGCTTCCATGCCATTTTTGCATGGGTTTTTTTTCTCCACTTGTGTGAGTTAGTGGGTTACAGCTGTTAGTCATTTGAAATTATATAATGCAAGGTATCTCAGGTTTCTATTACTGCTTTTTGTTACTCTGTTTCAAAAATAGTTAATGTAAAGGAAAATAATAATTCCTGCCTCTTTTCTCCCATTCTTTTCTAGCAGTTGGAGGAAGGAAACAAATAATTGCTGGCTTACTAAATCTTAAAGTAACTTCCCTGGTAAAAGACGGTTGTGTCAATATTATGACCATAAACCAGTAATATTTTGGAATTTTGATACCTAGGCTGGCTGTCAGTTCTTCTCTTCTGTTAGAGCGCCAGCCTAAGAACTTGCAGTGTTTCTGGTGATTCTGGAAGAAGAATGTTTGGTGGGGTTCATGATCTGCTTTTTGAACATACCATATGAAAGCAAGGGCCTAATCTCTGATATTGATCAAGTTGTACTGTATTCTATTTGGATATTTTGTTTCAGATATTGACAAGAAAGTCATTCTTAAATTTTAATTTAAAAACCAGAAGACTGCCTCTAATGATCAGTTTTTCTTTACTGAGCTACTTATCTTTGATTTTTTGTCTTATGGTGGTTAGTTTTCTTTGAACTGGTGTAGGATCTCCTGGTATTTGTGTGATTTATGGTGATTTCTGCCTCTTTTCTACTTACCTTCCTGAGCAGTCTCTTTTTGTTGCCTCTGTGCACGTGCTGTCCTCATGTAATAGACTTCATGAGTGCTTTTCCCGGTTTATATTATCTGGCTGCTTGGGTACTGGTGGCTGCACATGGTATTCCAAGCAAGTTCTTGCCAGTACCTTAAAATGGGTGTTAGCTGTAGAAGTTTTGGGTTTGTGGGGGTTGGCTGGTTAGTTTGTTCCACAGAATCACAGAATGGGTCAGGTTGGAAGGGATCACAGTGGGTCACCTGGTCCAACCTCTCTGCTCATAAGCAGGATTGCCCTGGATCACATTGTACAGGATTGTGTCCAGATAGTGCTTGAGTATCTTCAGTGAGGAGGGAAGGTTCTTGAAGTACCTTCTAGTGTCCTAGAGTTAATGCTGAGCAGAAAAATTACCATGAGACTATACTTGGACCTAGGCACTGGACCGTTCTTTAGACTCCTGTTATTTTCCCCTGACAGCTGATTTTTTTTTTTCAGTTAGAGTATATTCTTGTTCAGATGTTCATATGCAGCCTTTGTAGCTGCAAACATTTCTGTTTCTCTAAACTTTCCTTTCAACGTTTTACTGAATGGCAATCTCATCCGTCTCTGCATCCATCTGTCTATGATTTCTAATTTAATGCTTCCATAATAAATGATATTTTGTGCAAGGAAAGTGCTAATTGTTTTATCACAGATGAACCAAACATAAATTGTCCCAGGGTAATATGATAAGCCTAGAAGTTACGTTTATCTCTGTTTTTGCAATTCTGCCTTCAACATGCAGATTTTTTCTTAAACTCCTGAAGTATTACTGATATCAAACTAGTGCAGCTCTAGTGGTAGTATTACTACTTTTTTGCTCTGTATATTAATGGGAGTGCTGCTTTTATTTTCTTGCAGTATACCTTAATTTTTAAAGTTAACTTAAATTTTTAAAATTTAAGGGTACTGCACCTTAATTTTTAAATACCTTTAAAAAGCTTTGCATTCCACAGTGGTTTATGAATTCTTGGATGGTGCCCATGTAGTTGCTTTGATTTGAAAATGGGAAATTTGAGAGTGTAGACAGTAACTTCTAATTAAAGATACCTGTTACCAGTTGTCACAGGAAAGTTTTACCTGTAATTTCTTTGAAAATGGGTATTTAACTGACTTTATAGAATACTTCAGTAACTTCTTTCTTTACAGTCATTACTATACAGCAGTACTTTTTCCTTTTTGATTCTAGCTACTGAAATGCAATTTCATTTTTTCTGTTTTCTTTGGTTAAGTTTATTTATAGTGGATATCTCAGTTTGGCTTCAATTCTACATTTATTTTTGTATTTCCTCATCTTTGTGGTAGAACCGTCCTGTTTTGAGGGCTCTGACTACTACTTAAAACTTCACTAAGGGGTTGTTGGAGTTCACTTAGTAGTATAAAAACTTTTCTTGCACCCCAGTCAAGGCTACAAAAGCGTAAAGCTTAATTTAGTTCCTTTGGCACGGACACTGCCTGTGACCCCCCTGTTGAAGTTGTACATCACCAAATCACTTCTGTTTGAACACTCTGAGGACCAGTCATAGTTTGTCTGGTCTTAAGATTTTGTATAGTGTGGTTGCATAATGTGACCACCTAAGGAATGTTTTCCCTAGTACTTGACTAACTGACAAATATATTGCAGCTGTCTGTTTTATTAAAATCATATTTAGTCAGCCTACACTCTTCTTTCTCTGTCAGATTCTTTTACTATCGCCTTCCCTTTTTTATCTCTTTGTAATTTCTTCTCCTGCAGCCATGCACAGAAATAAGCCATTTTAATTCCTACAGTCTCTTTTACTTAGTCCTGAGTAGAAGTGTGAAAGCAGAGATCCCACAATAAGTCAGTTTTATTTTTCCTTAGGTTATTATATGGTGGATTCTTTTATGTAGTTCCTAATTTTTTTAAATCAAGTGTGTTTCAGTGAAAAATGCTGTTTTGTAAATGGCATAAAAAAGAGACAATTTTATTAAAAGAAAAAATGACAACAGTAACATCTGGGAAAATCCTGAAACTTAAAGTTGGGTCACATTTTGTGGAAGCTGCAAGTGTCTGCAACACCACTGGAGAGAGCTGTGTGCTGAGCTGAGTTGGTACTGAATACTTTCTACTTTCATAAATCTTTGGGAGGCTTTCTTAAATAAAATTTGAAAAAAAATCTTATCAGTGGAAGTAGGCACTTGCCAGGGATCATTTGCTACCTGTTTGCAACTCTGTTTAAAGTTGCTTGAAGCCCTTTAGTGCACATGTGCTGATTTTGGTATCGTATCTTAATATTTTTTCTTTGTTCTTTTCCTAAATCCTCCAAATCCTTTCTACATTGTGATGATGTCTCTTCTTGCACAGTTACCACCTGCACATCTTTTAACTTGCCACCAAGTGCTTACTTAATATGTTAATAAAGAAACTTAGTATGCTTTGATGTATTTTCTAGTGTAAGTTTGAAAAAGTATTTCCTAATTTAAACAGTTATTATTACTCCTCTATAAGGACTGTCAAAGGACTGCCATTAATGGCATTCTGCAGTGAAACCCAGTATGTTTTAATGTTATTTGTTGGACTGAGTGTGTTACTTTTACCTTATAATTTGGGTCTTCATTCCAGAAGACATTTAATTAGTGGCTTCTGTAAATTCTTCCTGTATCAGTCCTTACTATGCTGCCTTACAGAAATGGGAAGCTAGCATTTTATTGATATTATGGATAATACTAGTATCTTGATTTAATGATAGTTAAGTAAACAGTATAACATGATATATTTCTAAAGGAGAATGGAAAGTATTAGTCTAGGCATTATACCTGAATCGGTATGAAAAACTGCCTGGATTTACATAAGCACCCTTGGTCCAACACACTAAAGTTTTCTATTTTATTCAACAGCAGAAAATGAACTGCCAAATTTCATCTTGGAGTAGCTTTTTATAGCCAAGTTATAACTCCTTAGCAGTAGATGCATTATGGAAATAGATTTAGTTTAGTCACAGTTGGATAATGCAAGTCTGTAACACCTAAGTCACTTCTCACCTTGATCAGTTGTTGTCAATCAGCTATATGCCAGCATGAATTTATTAGGATGTAAAGAATTTCTGTAAATGATTTAAATTGTTACATTATTTATGTTTTGTTAATAATACGGATGAAGAAAAAATATGCCTGCCTCTTCCGCTTCTGTGAGTTCCTGAGTAATCTCTTAATGATATCTTGTTGCACCTTTTGTAGAAATTACATCTTGACAATTTTTTCTTATGTCCTGTGTTGAAACAAAGTTAGTGATCTTCAAGCATTTGTCCTGGTTTATATTAATTTATACAAGGATGCTACTGAGGGTGCAAAAATATATAAATAATACTAAGAAATTACAAACTGTGTGTTGAAAAAGGAGTAGAGCTTTGGAGTGAAATCTGTAGTGTGATTTATGAGATGGAAAAGATTTTGCTTCCTTGCAATATCCCATGAGACAATTTAGGAAAATGGTTTTGCATCTTCTAAACTGTTCTTGTATTGCTGATGGACAATGAGAGGCCATTGGTCATCCTGCTTGGTTGTGGAGAAAGTGTTGGTGAATGTTTGCCAGTCCTTTTTTTGGCAACACTTTCTTGTTGGAATGATATGGACTGTGGAAATGTATATTTAGTTCTCTACACATTCAAATTTTTTGCCATGCCAACCACTTACTAGATTCACTTGAGCTTCTAATACCTCTGTGAACATGAAGAAAGTGTTATTCTCATTGGCACATTGAAAAATGTCTTGCAAACATAGATTTAAAAGTATATATATTAGCCTACATATATTTGATGTGAACTTTCTTAGATTTTATATACACAATTTTAAAATCATCTCAGGAATAGCTATATAGATAATGATGTATATTCAGTGAAAGTTCTGAAAAATAGTAATGATAGAATTTGCTAAGCTGATCACTGTTTCTGGTGATCTAAGTCCTCATGTTTGGATTCTGGATTTTAAAGAGGAAGCAATAGTAAGGCAGGAGACAGATTTGGGGAATATAGGGTTGATTTGCTGAAGTTTGATTCATCACTTGAGTAAGACTTCTACAAAACTATCTGGAGGATGAGGATTTAAACACATGTATAGATCTTTGGAAAGTCACTGTTGACACATGATGACTTCATGTGTGTTAGGGTACACAGTTTGCTTAATGATTACCACAGTTAATTACATCACCATAGGCAATGTAAACTGTCAATCAAACATTATACAATTAAATGGAGCGTGGTTTAAATCCTCCAGTTAGATCATTGACTTAACATCCTCTAATGATATTTATTGACCTATGAAGCATATTTGCATAGATACATAATATGCAAGATATCAATCCATGTTTTATTTGCGTAGTCACAATCCATATTTTAAAGTACTGAGCAAGTAGTATATATGAAGTTAAGCTATTCATAAAGTTATCTACTTTATAGAAAACGTCTGAATATTTTAATAATGTATTGGCAGTAGTCTTAGCTGGAACTCAGTAGCTGTTGGATGCTACTGATTATGTACAGAACTCATGTGTAGTTTATTTATTTGAGCTTGACCAAGTTTTGGCAGTAGTACTTGTTACTGATTAACTCTGTTTAGACTAATTGATTGTTCCCATTTGTAATCTGGCTGATAATCATAATTTTACATTAAATATAATGATTTTTGTCACAAGAAGTGAATGACTTTTTAATCCATCCTGTTTTAATGCTCAGTAAATGTAACTTCCACTTTTACGTTCTTTTCCATTCTTGAGTTTTCCTGTTGTCCTTGTACAAAGGGGTGTGTTTTATCATCTTTCTTTCTTTCCTCTGTACTAGTTTCTTCCACCCCACATCCCTTATAACTTGGTTTTTAATTTGTCATGCTATGTTATGTTATTTATACTATGCTATTTTATGCTATTTTCCAATATATTTCTGCAGACTTGCTCTTGGTTCCTGACTGTACATCTTTGAGAAATTGTAATTGCAGTGGTGCTTCTGTGTTGAAAGAAGCAGTTTCTAGATATCTTGAATCTACTGTATAATTTCCTTATGTACAAAGACTAGGGTTTGTATTTTAAATACTCTCTTCATAGGTTTTGAAGACTTAAATTACAGTACTGTTTACCATAACTGGAAAAAAGAACCTGATCGAATAATGATTTTTATTCCTATTTGTTAGGACTGGATTTTTTTTGTTATATATTTGTTGAAGTTTCTTGTGACACCTGTCTCCCTTGTTTATCCTCATATAACAGCAGAAACAGTGCTCATCTTAAGGTTTAATTTATGTGCTTGGATTCTGCATGGTGCAAAGCATTTAATGGCCTGAAGTGTTTTCTTGCCTTAAAAACGGCACCCAAGTGAACATTTTCCTTTTTCATAGAATCATTAAGGTTGGAAAAGACCGCTAAGATGGAGTCCAACGGTTAACCCAGAACCGCTGTGTTCTCTGCTAAACCGTGTCCCCAAGTGCTACATCCACCACGTACCTTGGAACACTGCAAGGGATGGTGATTCTACAGCTTCCCTGGGTAGCCTGTTTCAATGCCTGACCACTCTTCTGGTGAAGACATTTTTCCTAACGTCCAATCTAAATCTCCCCTAGTGGCACTTGAGGCCATTTCCTCTTGTGTTGTCATACATTACCTGGGAGAAAAGACCAATCCCCACCTTATCACACCTTTTTTCAGGTAGTAGTTGAGAGCAGTAAGGTTCTCCTGAGTCTCCTCTTCCCCAAGCTAAACAACCCCAGCTCCCTCAGCTTCTTCTTGTAAGACTTGTGCTCTTTCCTTTCTGATGGTGTGTATGGAATAATACTGGATTTTTGAAAACATGGTGGAGACCTTCTAAAATTTCATTTGTTAAAAAAGAAAAGGAACTGTCAGCTGAGTCTGTTGAATCTCAAAGGTACTTTCAGAGAATTTTCTTTTTTCAAAATACTTGTCATCTTAGACTGTTTTCTTTTGCAATACATTGGATCTATAAAAATGAATTTTAAAAACTTTTTGAAATTCTGTCACTGAACATCACATCACTGGCTTACGGATTTTCATTTCAATGTCGTAGATACAATTGGCTTTGAGGTTGTTGTTCTTAGCTGTTACTGTCTTCTTTTTCCATGACAGAAGTTCACTGAAACAGCTGATGTATCTGTAATGTGACATCACAGACTTGCATTTGGTTAGAATCACAAAAACACCCTCCCCTCTCCCCCAGAATAAAACCCTAGATTCTACTAAATGTTCAACACAGATTAGTTTGATAAAGTTATACTGGCAGTCCAGAAGAACAGGGACTTCTAGCAGTGGAATGTAATGAAGTTTTATTTAGATAATTGTTGAAGTTATAACTGTTGTACAAGGGGATTACTTAGCATTGAGTTTTCTTTTTCTTTTTTGAATGATAGGTTTTGTTTTCTGCTGTTTCTTTTGCATGGTTTTTGTTTCTCTCAGTGTTAAAAGGTATATGATTCTTTATCCTTTATGTTCTATTTCTTAGAACATTTTTAGAATTATTTTTGACCCTGTAAGACTAGATGTATTAGTTCTCTAGAAAATGAAGTTCTATTTATTTTTTTCTGTACTTCTGAGAGGAATAAGCTGTGTACATCCCTGTCTGTAACCTTGGCTGGCTGTTAGGTGCTAACACTGCTGCTTTCTCACTCTTCTTGCTTAATGCAACAGGGAAGGAAATAAGACAAAAAAGCTCATGGATAAAGATAAATGCAGGGAGATTGCTTTCATTCTTCACTAACCTTGGTGTCTGCAGGGTTGTTTCATTTTTTTCTCCCTTTTCTTCTTAGTAACTGCTGTGCAGCATTTTTTGTCAGTTCTTAAATACATTATCTGCCAGCATCACTGACGGCTACACTTTGGCAAGGGATGAGTCCGTTTTGGAGCTGTCTGGATCTAGGTTTTGTTTGCTGTGGGAGCAGCCCCTGGTCTCTTCCCAAAGGGGCCATCCCTTCAACCTCCACCACTACCAAAACCTTGCCGCATAAACACAATACAGATGTTCAGTTTCATCCAGACCTTGGATGCCACTGAAGCTTAAAAGCTTGATTGTGTGGCTGTTGGACATATTGTCTGCACAGTTCAACTTGACTGTAATGTATGAGTTTCAGTCTTTGAATTATTTCAAAATGTGCTCCAAATGGGACTACATCACCGTGTTCTAATCAAGTTTCCAATGCATTTGATATGATCTGACAGCTATCCACCACTGGAAAATGGAGTTTTGTTCCCCAGTTCCCTTAGTTCCTGTTCTTTCCCTTGAGTTAGCTTTGATGCTTGTCACATGCTTTTCAAAAACAATTAGGCTTGTTTTTTGAGTTGGTAAATTTTATTGGTCCAACAAAGCATCTGATGCTTTTATACATTCTCAGGTTCAGGCGAGCAAGGCTCCCTTCTGCTGTGATGAGCTGTTAAATTGAATTTAGCTATTATATATAACATCATCCCATCTGAAAGGTAGAAGGAAAGATCTATGTCAAATGATAAGAAGAGTGAACTTCATTACAATTTCTATGTGCTTTTGAGGAGTCCTAGACTTACTATCATGACAGTACTCTAAAGAAATATAATGGGGATAAAAGTAACATCATATTTTAGCATTAGAAAAATTTACTTCAATGAGTTTTGTTTCCTCCCATCTTTGTCACTGTCAATGTTTGCTACAACTTGCAAGGGTGTGGCGCTGTTCCACTACCAGGTCTATGTAGATGCAGAGAAGATGACAGAAACTGAGTTGATTTTTGTCTATCTGTTGAAGTACATTGCATGTCATGCCTGTTGAATGAAATCTAATTGTTTGTTCTACT
Source organism: Brachypodius melanocephalos (assembly GCA_013398615.1). NCBI lineage: Eukaryota > Metazoa > Chordata > Aves > Passeriformes > Pycnonotidae > Brachypodius > Brachypodius melanocephalos. The sequence continues at coordinate 17,564,484 of VZSR01003803.1, forward strand.
CATCTTTTCCCTATTTACAAAAATAAAATGTGTTTTGCTGTATGTGTTCTTTGCAAAAAAAAAAAATTAAAAACCAATGTTAACTTTTTGTTAGGTAAAAGATTAGGTGAAGATGAAGCAAAATCTGTAATTTGATTGTTTTCATGAAATATGAACTGAAGAATACAAAACATATTGATGTGTTTTGGAGGAGTTGGGTAGATGAATATATTTCCAGTTTTACTTCTCCTTCAGTGTAGAATGACCTTGGCTTGGGGGCCAGTAAGTTTTAATTATGACTGTTATGGAACATGCTGGTAGCCCATCTCTTCTTGTGGATTCTGGCTGATTTTTATTTCTGGTGTTATAGTTCCAAGAAATTCAAAGTATACATAGATCCTTGTATAGGAGGTCTGTAGGAAGAAAATACTTGACTTGGAATTCACAGTTCAGAACAGTCATGACTACTAGAAGTAGATCATACTTTTAGCTAAATAAATAAAAATATCAAGACAATGACGAAGAAATGTGTTTCTTTTGTTACATTCTTCATTTGTAACTGCCTTGGTACAGTCTTTTTCTAAGATCCTGATTGTCCCCACACGTACCATCTAGATTTTTTCACCATCTTTTGTATTGATTGCTTTTATGTAAGTAAAGGTTTCAGTTCAGCTTCCTTCTCTATAGGAATGAAACTCTGCATAACTTAGAGTGGATTACATGGTAGTCTGCATTTGCATCAGTTTAAAAGGACTGGGAAACAAGTAACTGTGTTGTGTTCCTAGTTAGAATTTAGGAAGAAGTTACCATTGCTTATCTGCAGTCTTTCACTTGAAAACCTTGCTTTAATGGCAGAGGAAAGAATTGTATTCGGTCTGCTCTGTTTCTGATTTCATTCTCTATCTGCTGCTTGTCTGGCAGTATTGGCGAATTACAACTGGTGATGTGTAACAATTAACAGCACTGGTGTTCAGGCTATTTTGAAAATTGTGTTTTCCAAAAGAGTAAAGAGAACACAAAATCCACTTCAGATGTCTGAACACTGAAGCTGCTTAGGATCTATTATTACCAAGAAGTGGAAACAGATCCTACAGTACAGTAAGATTCTTGGTTGTGTCTCCTTAGTGTGAAGATCAAATGCATTCTGGAATGAGGAGTTTTAGCTTTTTTTCTGATTTGTACTTCTTGAAAGCTTTACTGAGTCATAGGACAATCTACCTGGATATCAAAACTCTTGCTGTCTTCCACAGTATAGGTTACCGAAACCAGTCAAAATACTTTCTTTTTCGTGTGTTCATGGGTTTGTTGATATATTTCTAGTTGGATTTTGTTTGTCAAAGTGGGACAGATATGGTTAAGCACGAACTAGTTAAACAACATTTTCTTCTTAATTTCTTTCCACAGTTTTAAAACCGTGAAATCATGGCTCATTCAAAGACGAGAGCCAATGATGGAAAAATCACATATCCTCCAGGAGTCAAAGAAATCTCTGATAAAATATCTAAAGAAGAGATGGTGAGAAGGCTAAAGGTTAGTATGCAAGTAATTGCTTGCAGATTAAAGTTTCTTGTAAAAGATGTTCAGTGATCCTATTACTATATATCTGTGAGAGGTTTTTTTTCCTTTGGGCTTTACCTTTTCGATGTGTAGAAGGAGAAACTTGTTTGCTCTTGTGCCTTCTCTTCCACCACTTTCTTAAAATGGCTTGTTGGAAAAAGGTTTAAATGCATTTAAAAATCACAAATAGAAATGAACTGCATTAATTTCAAATACTACTTAGATTTTATTTCAGCTACAATGTTAAGTCAGTACTTTCATTGTTTTGTAGTATTTTCCTCTCTAAAAGAGAGTGATAACTTTGGAAATAATTTGAATACCTCTCAATACATTCCTTTTACACCTTCATGCTCCTTGGTTTGTTTGTAAAAACCTTTATTCTCATTATTTTAGCCTGAATCATGATGAAGGTACTCTTTGTTATACTTTAGTATATATACTTTGACTGCTTACAGTCTTTGATGTATTTCTGTCTTGAGTTTCTTGACCACTTTATTTGGCCTAAGTGTATAGGAAGGTTGGAAAGATTTGGAGGCTAATTTTGTTACTACAGTTCTGTATCTACACATGTACTCTCACAAAAAGGCAGGCCTGTATTGTACAGAAGGAATGTCTGCAGCTTGGGCTTGCCCTGTAAAACAGGAGGGAACAGATGTGGGAGAGGAGCCTTAAGTATTCTAACAGATGGAAGAGCTTAATTTGGAGTTTTTCTGAAGAAGTAGTTTTAAGTCAGTTGGAACTATGGATAAATGAACAAAACCCAGTAAAATCCCAAAACAAAAGGATTGCTTCTCCTGTTCCCCCCAGCAACTGTCTAGGCTTTGAGATTTTGGTTGATGGACTTAAATGAGTATATTGCATTCTATGATGCTGAATAAAAGACAACATTTATAACTTTACATTATGAGTGATTCCTAAGAGAAGGAATTCTTTGTTAGCACTTGCATATTTTTTTCCAGCTTGTGGAAATGCAGCACCATAGTTCTTACTAATCCTTTTTCTCCTATAGCTTAATCTCATTTTTGGTCTTTGTTCTAGTCCCTTCTTGATCGGTCTTGCAGAATGGGAGGAATTTGTAAGATGTCTTCTGTTTCTTGTTAGCTGTTTATTCTGGCTCTGAATTCATTGGTGCTCAGGCAGGGAAAAAACTGCACAGTGTTTCTTTTATATGAGGTTGGATGATCCACACTACATCAGAAGTGTACAGAACTTCAGGATAAACACAGTTGCAGGTGCTAAAGAACAGTAGTTGATAAATAAGTGAACTATTAGCCTCTTGATTTCTCTGACTGCCAAATTCACATAATTATTAGAGGAAAAGCACTTTCCTGTGCACAAGCAGACATTCTGCTGTTTGTTGATGACAATATATTAATATAAATACAAATTATTGGGAAATCTGAGAATAAAATGGAAAACATGCAGAGTGAATTTCTGCATTAGCATAACTTACCTCAGAAATTTTATGCATTTTGAATTGATGCCCTCTTGAAGTTTATAATAGATTTGGAAAGGAGATAGAAACTAAATGGTGACAGTTGTGAACTAGCACTGAAGACTGAAGGTGATAAACACTTGGAAAATGATGAATAGTGTGAGAAAAGCATTTTTCCACAGTTTCTTTTAATACACAAGAGCCAAGTCATCATCTAATGAAATACTAGTTTTAGACCAGCAGTCTAATAATACACTTTCCTGCAAGTTTTATACAAGTAAATTCCAAAGCTTGTTTCTGTAGAATGACGTAGTAAAAATTGAATGGGTTAAGAAATATGTGCTACATCTGGAAGATGAAGCTCCAGGACTATAAGTCATGGTGGTCTGGGTGTGATTTCAGGCTCTGGAATACTCAAACCTATTGCTTTGCAGGAACCTGGAAGACTCTGCTAGGACAACTAGCTTGTTGCCCTTTGTTTTTCCCTTAACACTGTGATGGATTGCTCTACAGACAAGATGACTGATCTTTGTTGTCCTGACTTGTACAGATGTTTACGTTATCAGGGAAAAAATACTAAAGGTTTGTTTCTAGAGTAGGAAAAACCCCATACTTGTTGCAAGAAGTATGAGAAGTCTACTTTTCATAGAAATGAAAACAATTCTGACTTGTAAATTAATTAGTGTGTAAGGGCACTCAGTGCACTTCAGGTGGTTCATCTTGTGCCTGGCTGGGGAGGACTTTATTTTTCTTGCAGTGGAAGATGTGTCTGCATAAGCTGCTGGTCTTCTGTGCCTTTTCGTAAAGGATTTTCATATGTTTGAAAACTTCACAACTTCTGCGATCCTAATTATGCAGAAGTTTGGGGGGGTGTTTTTTGGACTTGTTGCTCCCTTACCAATTATATTAAGTCTTTTGGAGGGGGAATAAAAACCCAACCAAACAACAAACTATAGCAAAGTAAAGTATTTTGCAGTGTTACAGGATTCTAGGACTTGACATTATTATTCTTTGAATAATATCTCTTCTTGCACTGAATAAATAGATGGGAGTTTTGGCTTTACTTCTCAGGATTGTGTGATTAAGTCTTTAGTATAATTTTGTTAATTTTACAAGAGTTGAACTCCTTAAAATAACTCTGCCTCTAAGTCAGATAAGGAATTGGAGAAGGGCATAATTACTTTGTTTTGTCAATAAATTTCTCTCCTTCAGAAACTTTTTAAAATGTAAGAATTCTCACCAACTAGCAGTTACTAAATATAGCTTTTCCTGCTTTTGGTTTATTTAGCATGTTAAATATTTGATATCCCAGAGTCTTTTTTTCCTTCCATAACTTCAGTAACTGGATTCTAGTAATCTTAGTGGCCATTGTGGCCTTTCTGGACCACATCCATGCTGCTGAGCTGCCTGGATTTATATGCATTTGTTAAAAGTGTGTGCTCTGCTTCTGGACAGCACAGGGAATAGATTTTTCCTCAGTGCAGTAATAGGCAAAAACCTGAAACAGAAAGAGGAGAGGAAAAAAATCATTACTGAATAGTTGAGGGAGAAACAAATATTTTTACCATTTTCTGAATTTTTAAGTGGATGGCTGTAACAGTGAATGCTGTTGCACTTCTTTGATTGTCCAACTCAGTTATATGGTTTCTCAACTAGTCTACAACTAGGCTTTCAGTAGTTCTACTGAGACTGTGTGTTGGGACAGTTAATAGAGGACTTGGCTGGGTCTTTCCTGTGGCCTGAAAAATGAAAACACTGGTTGCTCAAGTAAGTACTACTGTATAGCTAATACTGCTTCTGACAGAAGTTGTACAAAACCAGAAAAGTAACTTAGTAAGGATTCTGCTACACAGAGTATTTCATTTTATGTACTGATGTGTGTCTGTCTATTTAGATGGTTGTGAAAACTTTCATGGATATGGACCAGGACTCTGAAGAAGAAAAGGAGCTCTACCTAAATCTTGCTTTACATCTTGCTTCAGATTTTTTCCTCAAACATCCCGATAAGGATGTACGTTTGTTGGTAGCGTGTTGTCTTGCTGATATTTTCAGAATTTATGCCCCTGAAGCTCCATACACTTCACCGGATAAACTGAAGGTAAATTAAATTAATCTCTTTTTCCACAACAGGTTTTTACACTCAGTGATTAATACAATTGGTTATGACTGCTTTTTCTCTCCTTTTATTTCTGGTTCAGCCTAAACAGTTCAAAGTTTTCACTTGATTTTGGGATATGATTGGTCAAGTCAATTATCCATGACATAAAGGGCTTTCCAGTACATCTTCCAATAACTTGCAGAGTTTTGGATTTGTATTGAAAATAGTTATTTTATTGAACTGTTTCTGGGATTTGCAGGTTATTTTACTTTAGAAATATTGATTATATGTATAGCTTTTATCACAGTCTCTTGCAAGATAGATAGTACCTTCACTTGGGAAGATACCCCTGCATCTCCAATTAAGCTACCAAGAGATGGGTACTTGTATATTTATAGATACAGGTTCTGTTGAAACAAAGATAAAGTACTTTTGTGCAGAGTTTAATGATTTTTGATGTAACTTGGAAAATTCTGCCATTACAAACATCATTGATCCCACTAGATGGAGATGGTTGATAGAGAAATGTCAGGTTTGAAAAGAAGTACAGATCTGACTCATTTGTTTCAGAAAAAAAATTATGTAGATTTGTGAGGTTTTTTACTTTTTAAAGTAGAAATTTAACTTAGTTCCCAACTCTCAAAATCAAACTGTTTCCCTTGTGCAGTCAGAATCTAGAGTGATGAACTGAGTTTTGGGGGAAATCTACAAAAAAACCAGGTGAAAGTCACACTGAAAAATGCTGATTTAGGAGTATGTGTGGTCTTTTTCTTTAGTTTGGTTTGGTCTTCGTTTATTCCACAATAGGGTAAAAAGATGGTTGTGGTGGATGGTCTATCTATTATCACTTAAGAGGAAATCACTCAATTTCTCATCTAGTGGGTGCACCAGCAGTGTTTCCTCATTAGGGAAACAGTGCAGTTTCAGCTGCTATAGTACATCTTTTGTTAACAGACATACTGGAGAGATACCTAGGGATTTTTCTTAGTTCTGTTTTCTTAATTCTGTGTGTAGTGCGTCATCAGAGGTACAGCATCTACTTACCTTACTTATTGATTGCACCATCTTCAACTGGAGATAAATATTAACTTTTTCTACTGTGCTGTATTTAAGTCTGGTTTTCAGGTGTCCTGATTTCTGTTTCAGTTTTGAGTATGTTTTCATTTGCTTGTTAGGCTTAGTGCTTTAATTTCTCTCTTTCTGAGTTGGGCTAATGAAGTTAGTGTATTTGATCTACCAAATGCTGCTAAGCTTCAGATTTCACAGTGTACAATATTGGAAGGTTTACAGTACTAATCTCATACCTGAAGTATCAGAATACTACAACCAGTGCTTGGACAGAGCTCAGAATGGATGAGGGACTCCCACTGCCAGCATGGAGTTCTGTAATCTGCGTGGATTTCAGAATTCAGTTTCTTGATGCAGTTTTCTAAACACGTTTTGAGAAATAAAGAGAAGCCAAACAGTAGGGACCTCTGCCTAGGGCTGCTGGGGTAGGTTTTTTTGCAAACCCGTTTCCTCTGAACTCAGCTTTTGTGGTTGCAGGACAAGCTCTGATAGAAATGTCGAAGAGTTCCCTCCACTTTATGACAGAGGTAAGAGGAAGAATGCTTCCTCTTGGGTTATATCTTGGCACTATTTTTACCCAGTATTTAATATCAAATCCATACTGCAGCTGAGTCTACTCTTCTATGTTTAACACCAAAATTAAAAATGGCGAAGGGGAGTGCTGAAAAGGATTAATTTATTGAGAGGAAAAGACTTAAATTTTGCCCTTGCTTCAGACTCGATGGATCTCTTTGTAACTCACATATTGTGCAGGTGAGATGCTGAGGAAAGGGATAAGAATCTCAGGGTTCCCTCTTTTATGTGTATCATCAGTGTAAATCTTAGATTTCTTGCTGATCATTGAAAGAGCGTTTATAACAGGGATGGAAAATGCCGTGAGTAGAATAAAGACAGAGCTGGAGTAGGTTTGCTCTGCTGTGATCTCAAAAACTTCTAACTTTAAGCTCTCCTCAGTCTGTGTAAAGCCTAGAGCGCAAATATTTTTGGTGGGAAAATAATCTAATCACCTATATGTGTCAGTTGAAAATGACTTGAACAGAAGGACTGTCTGCCTGTCTCTGCTGAAATGTAGATGTCAAAAAGGGTATATGATAGCAGAACTTCAGTTATCTGAAGGTGTCATCTGGTGAGAGCCATGGCTCTGATGATTACTGAAGCCATTATGTAGTTAATTGACATCAAGACAGCAAACCACAAAAAAAAAAAAAAAATCCCTCAAGTTGAAGTGTGAGCACTTTTGTTTTTTAAGTCTGGATTCTAACGTAGACTTGCTTTATGCAGCCTCATGTGAAAACCTATTGTCCAGTTGTGAAATTATTGCAATATTTTCGTTGCAGCCAAAGTGTATTTCAGCCTGTGTTTTGAATTTATAAATGCATGTTCAAGTAGTATGTTATGTGTGCATTAAAAAACGTTTGGTCATAGTACATGAGATACTAAAAATTAGTGAGTACTTCCTAGTTCAGTCTGTCTTGCTTTCTTGAAATAGAAATAGGAAAAAACAGTTTATAGTAAATGCTTACTTTTTCAAACCATGCTGTTATTTGAAGCATTCAGGTGTGGACTTACTGTACATGTATGCTATTCATTAATGTCTGTAGTTATATACAGCACAGCGATGAGAACTTTCTTTTGGAAAATTAGTAGGGTCTTTGAATCACATTCAGTAGGTAAGTATTGCATATGGAGCTGCAGGATAAAAAGAAAGATATTTACTTAAATGAAGTGGTTGAGATTTCCCTACAAGTAGGGTTTAACAAACAATTAACATAGAGCATGGGTTCTAAGATTAAGTAGTTTTTATGTGGTCAGTCTGTCATGTGCCCCCTTTGTTCTTCTGCCCCCTTGTTGATTCTTATTTTTCCCTGTGACTCAGTTTGTATGTCTTCTAAACTTTACAGAACCTTCCAGTGTACCTGTTTTCCATAAAACAGCATTCATTTTGGATGGAGACTGATGGTCTGCTGGTGTTCGGGCACTAATTTTTAAAGGAGGGATTCTTCAGATGGGTTTTTGCATGGGGATTGAATGCTCCTGAGTGGTTAGAGACTATTAGATGTGTCCTTCATGTCTTTTGGTTTAATTTCAGCTAAAGAGTCTAGATTGTGTACTCTGTAAGGGATCTGAAGTGTGAACCAGACAGTGATCCTTCTAATCGTCCTTAACTCTTCAAAATCAGTTTCAAACCAAATTAAAACGTGAATGTAGCTGTATCTCTGAAAAGTGTTTGCTGTGCTTTTTTGCCAAGAGTTGGTGATATCACATGTAATCTAGTTCTTGATTTTACCTAGATCCACAGTAAGTGCTCACCTTAATGATTAAGGCTGGATTTTGTGGTTATCATGTTAGAAAAAATGAAACCCTATTCTTATCTTTTGTCTGTGTATTCTTCTTGGGGAACTTAGTGGAAATTGTAATTTTGAAAGTGTTACAGAAAACCCTTATAGACTATCTCTAGGATAGATATTCAGAATTAACAGTATAGCTGTCTTGTATTTATTATGGCAACTTTATACCTTTTGGAATTTATTTGATTTACACCTAGGTTGTTAGATGAAACGTAGATACAGTTGAGGCTGTGAAGAGTGTTTCTGGTGATACTTATTTCTAAATATTTTGATTTCATATAGTCATATTAGATTAATATAGTTGTAGTTGTGATTTTCCAGCTGTTAATTATCTGAATGTAAACAAAAAAAATTTAAAAATACACCTTCCTGTGTGTTTCCATTCTGTTCATAGTTGACTGTTTGTTCCTTGTAAACTGCTTCACTCTGTGTGAAACTTTTTCTGAAGGAGTCTTCTGGTGGTGAAAGTTGATAGAGGAAGCAGGAAGAACTTGGTTTATTAGTTTTGGCAAGGGATGTTATCTGTGTCAGTATCTTGATGACTGAGAAATGCACAAGCAATACAGAGTGAACATGTAGAATACTCTTAGAAAAGATGTAGTTGCCTACTGCTATTTTCCCCTTCTTTTGAAACTCGTACTATGAAGTAAAAATATTAAATTCATTGTCCTGCTGAATAATAATCTCTTGACTTCTGCAGCCAGAGAGTTGCAGCTGTGTTTGTCAAGTTGAGTGCTTTTCTTTGGAAATGAAAAACATTTGTTTCCTTAAGAAAAGGTTACTTTCTCAGTAACCTTTAGAGAGTAACCTTACTGAGTAACCTCAGTAATGAAGTATTTTAAAATTACTCCTTGACATTTTCCATGATGTTTTTGTAGATGATCTTCTTTTGGGTGGTGAACTAATGTTTGTCGTTGCTGCATATCTTGTGACTAAATAATACTAGTAACTTTAAAAGGTAATTATTTTATTTTGAAGGTTTAATTGCAGCTGATTGAATAACACTTCTTTTTTTTTCAGGATATATTTATGTTCATAACAAGGCAACTTAAAGGTTTAGAAGATACAAAAAGCCCCCAGTTTAATCGATACTTTTATTTGCTTGAGGTAAGCTTCATAACTTATTTCATAATAACTGTTCAACATAATCTTTCAATTTAATCTTGTATTAATTACTCCTTTTATTTTTTCCTGTTCCAACACAGAACATTGCTTGGGTCAAGTCATACAATATATGCTTTGAATTAGAAGACAGCAATGAGATTTTTACACAGCTCTATAGAACGCTGTTTTCAGTAATAAAGTAAGTATTTTCACCCCAAATTACAGTACATTATTGCATGATTCAGGTCAGTGACTTCTAACATAGATGTTCAGTGAGACTTTTAGCATTAATGACCATAGATTCCTAATTTAGTTTAACTAAAGGTAGCAGAACTGTCAGTTTTTCTGTTGTAATGAAACAAGACACACTGCACATCTTTTTTTTTTCCCAAGTAACTTAGCTTTGGTTGTCATTTACTGCATTTATTTTTTTCTGCTCTTGAAATTGAATTGTGTAATATGCAATTCTAAGGAATTTGGAGCATTATTGCTATAAAAACATAAGTCAGAAAGTAGTGGACTCTGGAGGGTACTTCTAGAGGTAGTCTAGTCTTCTCCCTTTGCTCAAACCAGGTCAGCCTGAGCAGATTGCCCAGAACTGTAGCCAGTTAGGTTTTGGGCATCTCCAAGGATGGAGAGGCTGTGCCCTCTTTGGGCAACCTTGTAGTGCTCAATCATGCTTTCATTTAAAAAGTTTCTTATGTCTGAATGGTATATCTTGTATTTCACCCTGTGCCTATTGCCTCTTGTTCTGTGACTGGACACCACTGAGCATGTGGTGTCAACACAGCCTTGCCCTGTCTTTTCTACTCCCAACATCAGGTATTTAAACTTAATGATAAGTTCTTTCCTAAGCCTTCTCAAGGCTAAAAAAAGATGTCAGCTCTCTCAGCCCCTCCTTCCATGAGAGCAGCTCCAGGCCCTTAATCATCTTTATGAACCTTTGATGGACCGAGTCCAGGATGTGTGTGTCCCTTTTGTGCTGGGAAGCCCAGAACTGGGGACAGCACTCCAGAGGAAATCTGCCCAGTGCTGGGTAGAGCAGAGGGATGTTTTAATACACTGTCTTTTCATGGCAGGCACATAGAGTCTTACTGCAGTAGTGAATGAGGAGAGCGTGAAATTTAAGAATGATGCAATCAAGGAATCAAAGTATTTTGATTTCTGAGAAAACTTGTGATTTGCTGATTTTATTCCTTGTTGTTTAGCATCACCACAGGGAGTACTCTGAACAGAAGTTGTACTTTATGTAGATATTACACTAAGAATTCTTGTTTTTAATTTCAGCAACGGTCATAACCAAAAAGTACACATGCACATGGTTGATCTAATGAGCTCTATCATTTGTGAGGGAGATACTGTGTCACAGGAACTTCTGGATACAGTGTTAGTTAATCTAGTGCCTGCACATAAGGTAAGTCTTAGTGGCTTATGTTTTTTTGTTTGTTTTGGTTTTTTGGGTTTTTTTGTTTGTTTTTGGTAATCATGAATTCTTGGATGTATGTGTTCAGATATATAGATCTAATTGAGAGAATGGGTGTAGCACATGTCTCTGTATTATCTGTGTTTCTTTTAGCAAACATGTAATTTTAATAGAAAATTCAATCAAGTTTTATTGCTCTGATATACTTGCTATAAGCAAAACATCAGTAATCTAAAAGATTAAATGTCACATGGATTTAAACACAGTTTGTTAATGTCCCATCGATGCCGGTAGAATGAAATAGAGAAGTTACATATATTCTTTGGAAAGCTTTTAATTCATGTGATGCTGTATCAACAGTTCAGACTAAGATGCTGCCCTGAGTAGGAGGGAAGAAGTATGACTGCTAATTTGTAATTGGCTCTGTTGTATTTCAGAAATGTTGGCTTGGTGTTATTGGTATGTTTCTGATGCAGTCATAGAATTAAAACTGTGTGCAGAAATGGTGGTTCCAGAAGAGCCTGAGGAATGGCTGTCTTACCTTAATGAATAATGTCATGTTTTAAAAAAAAGTTCTCCTATAGATGAACTAAAGGGAAAACTTCAGAAGTGTGCATGTGTTGTATACTTAAATGCTTAAAAAACATGGAAGTCTGACTCCTTAGTTCAGGGACCTGTGTCCTACTGAAATCTCATGGACTACTCACTTGTAAGTTGTGCATGACAAAAAAAGACTGTGGGAAATTATCTAGGAAATGTATCTTTAGCTTTATTTTGGACACTTCTAATAGCTTTTCTTTTCCTTAAATTACGTTCAGGAAAGTGCGAACTACTGTAGTTTCTGAAAATTGTAAGGTTAAGTGGTTATTAACAGACAGATGCTTTGGAATGCCTACTAGTGTGCCTTTACTACTAGCCATTCATTGCAGTAAATAAATAGAACATAAATTATTTTCTATTGACAGTGAAAGGCTAAATGCTTAGTATAGGTCAGTAATTTATTTTTCACTGCTGGAAATGTTTTACCTGTGTCCTTCAAGGCGTCTCATAATTCTGTGCCAGTACTAGACTGAAATTTGTGTGGCTGAAGTCCAGATTTATGAAGTAAAGCTTTGGAATACAAAAAACGAAAGCAAGAATATGCAAAATACTTCAATTTGTGTTTTCTCAGTTATTAAGAGTCTATTGTTTCATTGCGTCATCTGTGTTCAACTTTATTTGACTGTACTATATTAATGTTTCATGTTTAATAAACTGACTGAGTTCAAGAATTTGCATCCTGTTAGGATGTCTGTAGCATTAAAACAAAACTGTTTCATAGAGGATTTAAAATTACTGACTGATTATTTTAATAAGGGTAATGTATTGGGGAATTTGTATTTTCTGCTGCTTTTCTTTTAATTGAAGTCTCTTTGTGGACAGAATGTCTCTCATAGCCTGCTTTCTATCTGAAATAGTAACATATGTCAGAGTGTATTCTGAGTATGTTTACCTTTTTTTTCTTTTTCCACACTAAGGGAAAGTAGCTTCTAATATATTTCTGTTTAATCTCAAAATCTTTGCATAGTGAATTTGTGTTTAAAATTATTTAAAATTTGGTTCTACTGATGTCAAGTTGGAAAAGTGTAAGAAATTCAGAGTTGAGAAATTTTCCCCTCTTTCATTGAGCACAAAATTAGGAGATAAAGGTTAAGGTCCACCCTATAAAAGAACTATGTCTTGGCTGATCTCATGGTTCAACTGTGTGGGCTGTCGAAAGGGGAAATTGAATAATTAGATTGGTCACCAAAAATGGCATAAGGGCAGACATTGGTGTAATGGTCTGTAGGGAATCCCCAGATTTCCTAGGGACTTAAAAATATTTTGATGGAGTTGGAAGAATCATAGATCTGCCACTAGCTCAGGTTTGAAGATGATCAGATTGAGAGATTGTTGAAGATAAGACAATTCTATCTGTAGTAAGTGACACAAGCAAGTGGTGTATTTTTAATATGCCCAAAAGGAAGGTTGTATATGAGAGGAAATGTGTAGTGGCCTTGTGAACTGAATGGCTGTATCATAGAAAAGAGTTTTATTGGTAAAAGAAGACTGAGATCCTCAAATCTGTCTGTATAATTTATCTAACCTGTGGTCTGTGAGTATGTGTTGGGAACAGAAGTTCATCCAGTGACTAAAATTCAACATTAGACAACTTGATGCAGAAATTGCCTGAATATTTTTGAGATGTAGTAATTAGATGAGCAGTTTACAAAAGGTTTATTGAATACTATTGCCCCTTAAACCAGGACAATATTTTTTCAAAGATGATAAATAGATGTGGTCCAGAGTCCTGAGTAGTAAGTATAAAAAGCAAGGCTGCTTGCAGGATGGCTGCAAAAAGTCGAGCATAAGGAGCATATACTGGGCACATGATATATCATCAAATGTCTGTATACCATAATTAGTAGTCACTGAAGTAGTGGCAACTCTAAATTACTCTATCTCCCTTGAGTTTGTCATCCATCTCACTTAATCAGGATAAAAGCCATACTAATGTAAGCATGAATGAAAGCAGCTGACACTAATATCAGAAAAGAGGCATGCTGGAGTGTGCACAGGCTTGCTTGACTAGTACAGCTGTCAGATAAGCCAATAAAATGGCAAGCTTAACTTGTCTGACCATGTGCTTAACTCTTAATTTTGATGCTGAATTATTTTTTTCCTTTTGTAGTTTTTCTTCTTTTCTATCAACTCGAGTGAAGTTCTTTTGATAGGATTATATTAAGAAGGAATGAATTTAAGTGACCTAAACCCAGATAAGACCTAGAAGCAAGGGAAGAGGTAGTTAGTTAGTATGAAAAGGCAAGAAAAATTAATAGTTTTTCTTTCCCCTTTAATGATCTTTTTGTATTATAAAGCTTTTATGGCAGACTTGCAAATGATTTTGTGTTTTGTGCAGTGTGCTAGAAGGCAAACTGTACTTCATTTCCTTGGGTGTTTGCCAGTGTTCCATTTTCAGCCTCAGGACTGCTACAGGGAATTCCACATTGCACATCCCATGTGCTTTACATGCCTATGTTTTAGAAAAAGTGATATTGATAATTAAATTCTTAACTGTCTCTACTAGGAATTTGCTTAGTATTTAATGTTACCTATCTTGGCAACAGTTCAACTGAGCTTTTTCTTTCTCAGCTGTCCTTAAGAATCTTTTCAGGATTCCTTAAGAATATTTTCAGGAATATTTGCAGTAGATGCAGTGCAAATTTGATTTTCCTCCCAAAGCTACCCAAAAAATGCTAGATTGATGCTAGCTTAGTCATCTTCTGTAAGTAAAAATTAAGGGACGTGCATTTGTTTTCTGTTGCTTTTTTCTTTTAAGAGATGGGCAAAAATTATTTCACTTTAATTTTTTTTTTGATCTGTGTTAAATTGGTTATTGAAAGGTAACTGGAGAAAAAGGAATTGAGAAAAAGTCAAGTGGGTATGAACTTCATCACTTCAGACCCCATTGTACAAGAACAAATGATTTTGGCTCTGTGGCATACTCTGGAGAATATTGTCTGTATAAGCACAAGAATGTGTGTGCCATACTGTCAGGGAGGTTGCCACTGCTTTTTCTGTCAAAAAGTAGAAGTTTGTCGTTCTAGAGAAAAGCAGGTATGAAAAACTAGTTTGGAAAACTGTTAATACCTTCCCAAAGTATAGAAAGCTTCAAATGCCAGCAACAAATGCCTAAAAAATGATGGTAGAAATTGTGACAAAGGAGAGAATTTGTGGTTGACCAAGATAGCCTCTATTCAGATATTATTGCTGGAGGTCTCCCAAGGTTTTAAAAAAATATAAATGTTCTCCACTGTTTATTAACATTCTTTTCTGAAACAAAACTGGAAGATTTTGGTTCAGATGTTAAATGTAACTTCAGTTTTCTTGCAGAAGATTTGTGTTCTGCCTTCTCAGGGGTGGTTGTTTGATTTCTGCTTATCAATCAATACTTGTTTGTTTTTGCCTTCAAAATGTAGTAATTGGTAATGATTTTTTTAAACAATGTTGCCAACTGATGGCTTTGTTTCTACCCCATTTAAGGCTCTAAAACCCTTATGCCTACTGGATGCTTACATGCTCCTAAAGGCATCCTGATTAAGATAATTGTCCCCATCATGAGTTTTCTTAAATCATTAAAAGATCTTGAAATACATGTCAATTTTCTTTCCAAACATATGGAAAGATTGTAAAGATGATAATGGTAGAAGAGCTTATCTAAAAACAGAGAAGAAATTTGTTAAATTCCTTTAAAAATTTTTCCTTTGGGAGAAGGAAGTTTAGGATATTTTTGTGACTGTTGAATTAGAAGGTTTTGTTCTGTAAAAGATCTTTGAACCTACTTGCTAAAGGCTGGGCTGCTCTTGTTTTCACTTCACCTAAGGCAGTGCCACTTTTGCTTGCTTCTGCTTTTATCCTGAAGCTGGAAAATGAGGAGAAAATTCTCATGTGCTTTTAAGACTTCTTTGATATTGTTATTTTCAGAAAGTGGGGCCTCTGGACATTTGAGGGTCACGATTATTGGCACTATTAAATCAAGTACATGAGGCATGAAAAAATAGCTAACTTTCCTTAGCTGCTTGTGCTCTAGACTATTTTTCCTCTTCAGAGCTTTCTTTTAGATAGATACTTGCATTACACTTCCTCCTTACTCAGGGCTGCAAATAGCCACTTCTAGCATTTATCTTGGGAAATACGGAGCTTTGAAGTGAACTGCTGTGCAAAAGATACAAGCTGAAACTGCATTTAATGTAAATCAGAACAGATCTGCCTGTTGGAATTCTTCTGTGCTAGGTCTGCTGTTTAGACTTGTCTTACACTAAATCAGATCTTGCTCATGATCCAGAGTTCCCTCTTACCCGGGTGGAAGTGGTTTTTTTTGTGTTGCTGGAGGTGAACTGTGATGTCAAGAAGGTTCAGAACAAGAATTGCAAGTGGCATACATTCCTTGTTATAGTTATTTGTGCCTTTTATTTCCTGAACCATTATGGTTCTGAAAACAAATTATTCCATTGGAAATACCTCCTTTTATTTTATTGTGACCATACAGAATAATCCAGCATGCAGTGCTTTCTCTTTTCTGGGACATGGAACAACTGTACAGTTTTGTAATAGGATGAAAGTATTTTATATATTAAAATATCTTTCTAGAATTGGAATTTTTAGTCATGTTCTGTATTGGCTTTGAGTAAGACAGACCCTTGAGGCAATGAGTCCTGATAGTGTTTCACGTTCAGTCACCTGACTTAATTCTATCAGTAGGCAAGTCAAAGACTTTTTTTTTTTTTTATATTTTCAGAATATGTTAATCTGTTTCCATTGCTGTTTAGAAGCCTATAGTTCTGTAGGGTTTTTAAATTTCAGACAATACTCTCCAGATGTCTGTAAATCCTCTCTTTCATTCAGACAACTCTAAAGAAGCAAGCGTATCCAGGTAAAGAAATACCCTGGGTGTGGCATGACATCTTGTGTTTGCTTTTTATTGTGCTAGAAGTTATCTTCCTTTTATGGGGAAAAATATTGGGGAAAAAAAAGCAACCACAAACTGCCCCCTTTTTACTGTTGAATTATAAACGGAATATACTGGGGGTTTTTAAATTGCAAAGACTAATAAAAGTTGTGGAAACTATGTTTTTGTAGTTTTTTAACTATTAAAATACTACACATTCTTGTGTATTGAAGACTTTTTTCTTCATTTTTCTGTGTGTTAGTCAGGTCTGCAGTGGGTGTCACAAGGGCTGAGTTGCATTTTCTTCTGAAAAATTTTTTTAAAAGATTGTGATAGAGAAATTGGAGAAAGGATGTAACAACTAGAGCGTGGAGAATGTATGCAGGGAAAGGGAGAAAATGACAGAGCAATAACCCAATTAGACAAATGGAAGGGCAGGAATATTGAAGAGGAGGGTATGTTTCTTAAATTTTTTGTATTAGTTTAATTTTTGTTTCCCATAAAGTGAAATTCTAGGGTTTTTTCTTTACTGTCTCAGGCCACAGACTGAGCATCTTTGCATGGTGCCATGGAGAGGCTGGGGTGCTGATTCACAGGTGGCTGCTTGATGCTTGGGCAGAATTGCGTTTTCTGTACTCCTGTTCCGAGTCTCACTTCTGTGGTGACTGTAAATGCTTCTGTGTTGCTGTGTATCACTTTCCTGGTTTTCTGTGAAACTGATAAGGAGGAGCAGTAAAATGCAGGCACTGAGTTCACTGAACATCAGTTTTAGATGTGCAACTGGAAAGTAAGACCTCATCTGACAGGAGTTTTTAAAAATTTTTCTCAGTAATACCAGTGGACACTACAAAGCTTTGTTTGGAATAGCTTTGTTTTTACTATACTGTCTTTATTACTGAAAATATAAAAAGAAGAGACTATTTCTTTAATGTATTTACCAGTACATGATGGCTTTAAATTCTTGGATTTGTTTTTAGATAAATGTATGTGCTTTTATAACTCTTCTGGTTTTTTGTTTATTTTCCCCCCAGAATTTAAACAAGCAAGCCTATGATTTGGCAAAAGCTTTACTGAAGAGGACTGCGCAAGCAATTGAACCATACATTACTAATGTAAGTGAGGGCTGCAAACAAACATGGAAATCAATACTTTCTGTAACTGAACTGTGTTATAAAAAGAATTAATTGCATGAAAAAATGAAAAAGGCTGAAAAATAACTTCTTACAGGTTGTCAGTTTTCTTTGAGAGAATGATTGTTTTAATTAAGCAGTGCATAACCTGTCCTTTTGAGTCTAATTCTTTACCATATAGAAACTATTAAGTACTTAATACTTGAGATTTGGGAAATGCGATGGATAATTTACTTTCTGCTGTCTTGAAAGACCTTGTGATCCAATCCTTAGAGCGACTGGAAGACCATATGCATTTATATATATATGTTGTTCTGATAAAAATACCCAAACACATTGTTTCTGTAGCAAAATTTGTCTTTTGGTGAGGGGATAAGACTATTTAGAGTGAAGAGAATTGAAGACAGCAGAATTTAAATGCTGTTATCACAGCGGTAGAAGAGGAAGCAATCTAAGAATGGATAGTAAAGAAGAAAACTGAGTGGACTGAGGATTGTAGCAGAGTTGAACATAGACATCATAGACACTGTAATAGAAGAGGGATCAGAGAGGAGAATGCTCTAACTTGAGTTGCACAATAGCGAACTGCTTCTTTTTAAAGCAGGTGAGGATTTAGCAGGTTTTATGGCATCTGTCCAAAACCTTGGGAGCTTGAAAACAATAGAAAACCTTCAATGCTTTCTGCTACTTTCAGACTTGTAACACTTAGAAAGTGGGTACTTCCTAAGATTTTTAAAAACTCTTACTTCAAACCTGCTATTTGGGAAGGTGTTTCTGCATGGGAATGTGTTTTTAATGTTGTTCATCTGTAAGGTTAGATTACAAACTTGGTGAAGTTTTCTGAGCTTAGAGGAAGTCTGCACAATGAGAATCTTCCTTCATGGGCAGAATGCACATGGAGTTTTCTTTTCTTTGTTTCCCACAAGAGAGAAGTATTTTGCACTTTTAATTTTTATTTTTCTTGGGATACATTAAAAACACACTATCAGTTAGTTTCCTAACCAAGATTATATATGTTCAGGCAACTCTGTATCCAGAAAAGCAAACCATTTCTTCAAGAACTTTATAACTTATATTTAACTTACATTAAGATGCACTTCATTATATATATTCCTCTTTAGTTGCTTCTTATCCATCAGAGAGGATGTAGTTGAAAATAGTGTGGAAATATTTTCTTTAATGACAAGTATGAAGTTTCCCTCAAATATGTCAAGTTTACCAAGAAGGAATATTTGCTTTACAGTTGCATTTTGCTGTTTGTAAATATAAATTCTGGAACAATCAGTTACCAGTTCTTATGCTTTTACTTTCAACTCCTTAACTTGCCAATTGTGTAGTGTAGTAATTAGCCAGTTGTTTCAGCCTTGCTTTAAATGTTAGAATACTTCTGAAATGACCATTTTCAGTAGTGGAATAACTGAATATAGTCCCATTATAAAAAGATATGATACATTGAAACTCCTTTAAAGTTGTGTTTCTTAAATTATTTTTAGACTTGCTGGAGTAAACATCATGTTTAATGTGTTTTCCTTTATGTAAAATAGTTGATACAAGACAATGATATTTTAAGACTTCTGCTATGGAATACTGATCTGTGTGCCACCTTCCATCCTTTTTCTTTTAGTAGTAAAATTAATGTTTTAAGATTAAAAATGATTTAATATTTTAGGATTTAGCATAGGATTTAAAAGCATGCATGTGTACTCTCGTTGTTGATGTGTAATCTGTTTTGTTTTCCAGTTCTTTAATCAAGTCCTCATGCTTGGTAAAACATCAATTAGTGACCTGTCAGAGCATGTCTTTGATTTGATTCTGGAGTTATATAATATTGACAGTCACCTCTTGCTTTCCGTTCTGCCACAGCTTGAATTCAAACTTAAGGTAAACACTTTCTAACCTTTCTATGTATTTGAAAGATATATGCTTTGACCATTATTGTTTTGCGTTTTTTTTTAACTGACAAGTTCTTCAAATTACCTTCTCTGCATTGCTTAAAGGACAACCCATAATACCCCTCAAAAATAATTTAATTTCAAATCTATTAACCTACAGCATGTGTGCATATTTTTGGGATTTGGTTTGTAGATGGTTTTGACTTGTACATTTCAAGCAATAACACCATTTGGTGGATGATTTGGGAATTTGACCCATTTTATTTCTGGGATTACTTGTTATTCATTGTGAAAGACCTAATATTTTGAATATATATACAGTAGTAATTTTGTCCAAATTATAGTTCTGTGACAGATGAAAGCAGACAACTGGAATGCATCAGTATGTCTTGTAGTAATTGCTGCAGTGATGTTTTCAGGCTTGTTTCATATGTCTGGAGGACAGTGGGTGCTAGCTCTCTATTTTAATGGGTTTTTTTCTTTCTGACTTCCTTTTCAAAGTGTCTCCATCACTTGGACAAATGCAATGTAACAGTTGGTTCTCCCTTCATTCTGTACTACTTTTTTTCTGTCTGTAATTTCACAGGGTTTCTGTGAGGAATGTGATTAGATTAATACTACTCCGTTTGTATGTGATCTGTTACTAAACTTGAGGGCTGATGTGCAATGGGCCACTTGTAAGTTTAAATGTATTTTTATTACAGAGGACAGATTTTAAGTTTGTAGCACCTTTGACCTCATTGTAATAATTATAATCATAGTGGCTTGTTCATGCTTATTACTTTTCCCTAATGTTGCTAGTCAGGCACACTACACTTGTTGGATGAAGGTTTTTAAAATGCTTTTATAATTCCATTCACATTTCCAAGAGAAGTAGGGTTCAATTTACTACTTGCTGTCTGTGTCTTCAAAGCAGACCTTTCCTCAGCCTTTAATTCCTGTTCTTACAGATGATAAACAATTATCATTCTCACTCCAATAAAAATAGTACTTCAGCAGATGAAGGTATCATACAGGATATTTGATCTTAGCTGCTGCCATAATAGTATTTAATTGCGGTACAATTCCCATCCTGAAGTCCTCTAAAATCTGCAGGTTCTTAAATTGTCATCCTATTCCTTCATTGACTCATATTTCATGATTTTCAATACTGATGTAATTTTTGAATTTTTTTTTTGTTTGGTTGGTTTGTTTTGGTTTTTTGTTCTCTCTTTCACCGCACTGGAAAAAATTGTGGTCTTTCTTCAGCTGGCTGATTTGAACCCTAAGCCTTTCCATGTTTTCTTTGTACTTCTTAATTTACAACACTTTTTTTGTGTGTTTACATTTCTGTTCTTTGTTTAGTATGTTCTTTTTAGATGATGTACGTGTATTTTGTTGCTTTCTCTCTTTCATCCTTAGTGTAGTCTTCTCACTGTGGTCTGAACCCTAAAGGGTAAGTGGTTCGTGCTTGATGTCTGCTAGATTCAGTTTAACAATGTTTCCAGGAGATACGTCGGTTTTGATAGTTACATTCTTACCACTCGTAATCCTTGATGTAGTCTTGAACTCAGTATACTTTGTAGCTATTCCAAAAGCACTGTAATCGTCTTGTTACTCCAGGTGTGTGTTTTGATACTTTAGGTTATAAGAGGAAAAAAAAAAGCTTTTTTTTCCCGTTGTCTGTCAAATGAACCAACTTTTAAAGAAGAAAAAGAGCACCTCTTTTTGTAGTAGGATACATCCAATTTAAGATTTGATATGCTGGAACTGGTTTCCCAGGGAATTTGTGGGTTCTTCATCTCTGGAAGTGTTTAAGGCCACATTGGGTGGGGCTTTGAACAACCTGGTCTAGCGGAAGGTGTTCCTGCCCACGGCAGGGGGGTTGAAGGATGTCTTTAAAAGCCCCTTCCAACCCAAATCATTTTATGGCTCTAAATGAGTTGAGGGGTCTTTAAGGTCTTTCTGTGGTGACAAGAGTATTTTGAAGATAAGTATTCCAAAATATTGATGAAATATAGTCAACCTGTGTTTTTTTTCTGAGATCAACACAAGTTCATTCTACATGCAGACCTGCCAGCGTTGATTAAATACTTTCCACTCCAGCAATATCTTTAGCTTTATTCTAAACAGCAGCAGCTAGTGTTGACATTTTAAAATTCAGTTCCAGGTAAATACCTAATTAGTGTGTTGAGAAGAGAGTGTGATTTCAATGAAACTCAGAGCAATTATGGTCGAAGACAGCCAATTTTTTATTGCTTTGAGTGATAAGAAACTGGACAGCAGTTACCCTGTTAAGCTTGGTGAAGCCTTGGGTCAGGTGGCTGCTAAAGGAAAAAAACGTGCATGATAGTCCATACTGAAAACTTGGAAAGGGGACTTGTCTTTTTCAATAAAGGTGAATTAAAATTAATGATTCAATAGCCAAGAGCTTCAGCAAGCCCTGCATATCATTCAGAGCTTGAATCTGTGATTTCGTCTTATCTGCATTTGGCACTGTGTCTCTATATACCCAGTTAAGGACCCTTGTCCTTCTGAGCTCACTTACCGTGAGCTACTAGGTATTTAAATAAAAGTTTGTAAAGTATAATACCTAGTTTCACAGGAACATCCAGTTTTTGTTCTGTGAAATTGTCTGATATGGCTTTTGTATACAGAGTTGTGATAACAGAAGGTAAACTAGATGCAAATACTCCAGAAGTGCTTAAGAGGTAGTGGGACAGTTAATGTTTTCCAAAATCTCATATTGCTGCTTTGCTGCTTATGAGATTTGTATTATTCCTTAACAGATGATCATAGAATACCAGGTTGAAAGGGGCCTCAGGGATCATCTGGATAAAATTTTCTTGGTAAAAGCACAGTCTAGACAAAATGGCCCAGTACTCTGTCTAGCTGGATCTCAAAATGTCCTATATTGGGGAATCTATCATTTCTCTGAGTAGATTATTCCAATGGTTGATTGATCTCATGGTGAAAAATTTTCTCTTGTGTCCAGTGTTGAAGGAAGGCTGCAATTGTCTGAACAACTGAGTTATGGAGATGTGCCAGAATGATCTCATCTTGCATGCATTGAACACACGGAAGGGGCCATATTATCTGTGCTTTACAAAGACAAATTGAATAGTTTTCTTTGTATTTTTGAAAACATGCATTTCTTATTTGGCTTCAAAAACAGTAAGTGGAAACAAATTTTGGTCAGATGGAATACACTCATGATAGACTAACCTGAGAAAAAATGTGAAGTGTTCTGCCTCGCTTGAAAGCTGAGGTGCAAGCTTGGTTTCAGGTGTCAAATTGGCAAGTTCTGCATGAATTTGAGTGGATTCCTCCTGGTATCAGCAATGTTACCTGTACTTGCATATTCTGTACATGAAACAGGCTTTTTGCATAATAACTTATTTTTTTGCTTCTAAACATTTAGCCTTGAGAAAAGGAGGCTTGAGGGAGATCCTATCACTCATTCTACAACAACCTGAAAGGAAGCTGTAGCAAAGTGGGGGGGGTTGATCTCTTCTCCTGGGTAATGTGACAGGACCAGAGAAAATGGCCTTGAGTTGCACCATGGGAAGCTTAGATTTGGTATTAGGAAAAATTTCTTCACTTTAAGACTTGTCAAGAATTGGAACAGGCTTTTTAGGGAAGTGGTAGAATCACTATCTCCGGAAGTTTTGAGAAGGGAAGTGGATGTAATAGTTTCTTTGTGAACATGGTGGTGCTTGATTAATTGTTGGGCTCACGGATCTTAAAGATACTATTTTTCCAACCTTTATGACTCTATGATTCTATGGTTTTGTGGCATGCTTTTGAAAATGAAGTGATAATGGTTTTCCCCTAACCACCAGGTGAGCTTCACTGAGCCATCTCCACTGCCTTCAGGCTGATTGGCCTGCCTTTTTCCCAGTATCTGGGTCTGATGGGAGTTTGAGGATGTAAACAAACATCTTTGAGTTTGTGACTCCTTACCTGACAGGATCCAAATCTCTTGCTCTCCATCTCCATGAAATTTTTTTGCGCTTTTTCTGGCAGGAAGTCTTGTGGTGTATCTTCATGAGTTTAGGGTTGTAGACTGTCTCTTCGAATGGGGGTAGAATCAAAGGGCTTTCTTATCAGAGATTAAATAATTTTTTGACCATGTGTAGAGGGGTTAAAAATTCTTAATATGAAACCTGTGAGAAAGTTTAGATGCCTCAGGAATACTGTTGAACCTACTCACTATTTGGGATGTAAACGATGTGGCCACCTAGTGTTGAAGCACCTTGCCATTTTGGTACAACAGTGAAGGCACTGGTGAAGGCCTTCTCCCTGTGCCACTCCTCCTCCCTTCAAGTAGGCTGAGTAGAAAGAAGGTTGACAGGGGACACATGCTCAGCAATAAAAGATCAGGAAAAGGAGGAGGAAAGGATTAATTTGTGTTCATGCTGTTTGTCTTCTCAAATGAGCCCTGTGTGAGTGGAGACCCTGCTTTCCAGGAACGGCCAGCACATCTCCCTGCTGACGGCAGATAGTGAATGAATTGCTCTTTTTGTTTTGCTTGCACACGTAGCTTTTTCTTTACCTACTGGACTCTTGTTCTCTTGATCTATGGGCCTTTTAACCTTCTTTCTCTTCCCTTCCTCTGTCTGTTGGAGAGAAGAATGAGAGAGGGACTGAGTGAGTGTTTGGCTTTTGGCTGGGGTCAACCTGCCCCACCTCTATAAATTTATGTGAAGAAAAAGCTCCTGTGTTCTCAGGTGGCAGAACTCTATTGTTAAGCTCTGTGAGAGCTGTGTGAAATCATGGCTGCATCTTACTAGTAATTTAGGTTTTTTCCCTGATTATGGAAAAGAGTCTGGAGAATGAACGGGAGAATGAGCACTATATTAATTTTAACTTAACCTCTTCTATGAGGGTCAGTCATTTGTGCCTGATCTTGGCATTTTAAGGTGGTGGGTTTAGAGATCTACTACTGGCACAGAAACTTTATGGGTTCGGGAAAGAGCTAGGAATGTATTATTGTATAGGTCAGCTTGCAGAAGAAACTGAAGGAAAGAAACTTCTTTTCAAATTTCATACTTGAATTTTGAAAAATTTCTGTTACAGAAAGCAAATAACATTTAAATGTTCAGGAGAATGGAAAGCTCATGAATAGACTGTTTTGGAAATAATTGTCATGGGGTTTAGGCTTTTGTCTTGCTGTTTTACTAAACCAATATGATATAATGAATAA
Organism: Brachypodius melanocephalos; assembly: GCA_013398615.1. NCBI lineage: Eukaryota > Metazoa > Chordata > Aves > Passeriformes > Pycnonotidae > Brachypodius > Brachypodius melanocephalos. Next base: position 17,589,170 of record VZSR01003803.1, read on the forward strand.
AATCATTAAAAGGTTGACTTCTTATTTTAGAGCTGCCTTTCTTCCTGGTTATGGTAATTAAAATTTTTAGAAGTTTCAGGTTACATGTCCACCTCTTATTCCCAAATCTCTCCAGATCCTGAGTGCTGCCTGTTCCTTTGAACTCAGTAGTGGTAACAATCTGACTGGCTTCAGCTGCTGATACTGACAGACTCAAATGTCTAGGCCAAAGAGTAGCTGCCTGTGTGCTGGGACCATGAATGGGGAACAGAAAATATCCACATTCGGTGTCAATTTGTATTGACAAGTCATGATAGAGCCCTATTAGAGTGCTGGATTTACTTAAGAGGTGAAGGGTGTGACTCCTTAAGTGCAGAGGGTCTCATAGAATGGAAAAAGACTAAGATTTTTTTTTCAGGGTTTGATGCTCCCTTTTTTCACCCTCAGAAAAAGACTGGCGTTTAAAGTAGAATAAAGGGGAGAGACTGTAGCAGCAATGTAGTCATTCAATAAGTACAGGTTTATTTTTGTTAACTCTTGGAGTGTATATAACTGTGTTTCAAGGAAGCCAACATCAGGGCACAAAATTTAAAAAGGACCAAATAATTTTGTACCGAGGTCCATAATCACAAGTATTTGTTGTTTCTACAACAGGACTAGAAACACAACTGGATTGTCTTATAATTGGATTAGTGGCTGATACAGAGAAAGCTTCTTCTGCAACTAATTAATTAAGGATATTTTGAAGGTTTTGTTGTTTTGTGGGTTTGTTTTGTTCTGTTTGGTTGTCTTTTTCTCTCTATATTTCTGGCTGTATAATTAAGTAGTTGAATGTTAAGTATGCTCCCAGCTCTTCCACTTGGCTCCTTCCTTCCACCTTTTGGAGTGTCTTGCTCTGAGTCTGTGTTGATAACCTAAAAAAATTCAGAGATGCTTAATATTTTAATGTTTTGTTTGTTTAAGCAAGAGTGGATAGGATGTGAGTCATGGAGGCCAAAAAAGAACCATTTAGAAGTTCTTAACCATGGCCCACAGAATAAGAATTTGTAGTGTAATGGGCTGAAACTCATTAAGAAAAAACTATAATTTATTGCAGATTAGGAGGAGGTGGTTGTAGAGTGCTTTCAGTAATGTCAATGTGAATGCTAATTGGAAAAAAATCAGTCAAATGCAAAAAACCATATTAATGGATTTGCTATTAATGCTTTGAATACTTAATACTAAAGTGTGTTTGAAAGAATTAGTCTTTTGTAATGTAGTAATATATCACTGTTAGAAATTACTGCATCCTTCACTTCTCTTGCTCTGTTACTTTAAGGATTTTACAAATGCTTTTACTGTTCTTAGGGTTCTGAATTAAAAAGACATGCTGGCAAACGCTTCAGCCCTTTTATGGTATTCAGTCAGGAGAAATAGTTTGTCTCTAAAACTGTGATGTCATATAAAAGAATTCTGACAGCTGTATTGTGCTCTTATTTCTTGTTCAAAAGGTGATGCTGAGCTAATAAGAATTCAGAGATGCTATTTTTACACAGTTCTTAGCTTTTTACCAGAAAAAACCCTGGGAATAATAAGGGATTAATGATATCTTGAAAATATCTAAAATTAATTTATATTAATTGGGAATTGTTGCAGCCAGTTGAATTTTCTTCCTTTTCTTCAGTAAGCAAAGGAAAAAATTGGTGAGCAGTAAGTACATGCTAATTGCACAAATGTTAGCATGCATTTCCGAAGTATGTATGAAGTTGTCATACTGTGTGTTGTATTAAAGAATGTAACGCAAAACAGTGGTAAAACAACACCTTCTCCAGTATATTTCCACTACTATTGTTAGTGCTCATTTTAAATACAAAATGAAGACTATCTCTTTTACCTCAGCAGTTTTGAATATAGGCTCAAATACAGGACCACATCCTATGGATCTCAGATCTTGGGTACTTAATCTGATGATCTCTGGAAACTTGTATTCTGGAAACTGTTATCTCTAACTAATATTTTTTATTGACCAATTAAGCACTGTTCTGTAGAACTGTAAACCTTTATGTGCAGACAAGCATCGACTAAGTTTTGTGTTGTGTCTGAATTTTTACAGGCACATATCAGATTTCCTAACAAAAAGGTTTTCCTTTTAAATTTTAAAAAAGTCTGTTCGTTTTCCAGAGCAATGACAATGAAGAACGTCTGCAGGTTGTGAAACTTCTAGCAAAAATGTTTGGGGCGAAGGATTCAGAGTTGGCATCTCAAAACAAACCACTTTGGCAGTGCTACCTGGGGAGGTATGTTCTGGTTTAGTTCCCTGTTTAGGGAGAAAAAACATTCAGTGAAGTCAAATGCAGTTGGTTTAATTTTTTTTTAAAAGTGACACAGCTAAGTGTGAATTCTCTCCTGCTGCGTTTTCCGAGATTTGGCAGATAATGCTAAAGCAATTTTACACATCTTCCACATCTGTCATTCTGCAGAGTGAACGTTTACAAATCATCTCCTTAAATGTTCTTTTTTTTTTTTTTTCAACTATCTTTATTGCCATTGTCAAGAAAAATGAATACTTTAATTTCTTCACAAGTGAAGCTATTCAATGATGGATTAATTTTAAAACAGCATCAAATGACATTTTTAGTATCAGGTGATATTAGAACTGCTTTTGAGGCTTTTATGTACAGTCTTTGTGTATGAGTTTCAATTTTTTTTAATGGCAAGAGTACCTTAAAAGAAATATGTAGTATTTATAATGCTGCAAACATACCTTGTCTTTTGTTTTCTGAAGTTTCCTGCTAGTTTGAGATAGAAAATACAGCTCAATCTTGTAGTCAGGAAAAACTCAAATTTGGCTACTAGGAAGAAAATATTTTTGATTTGAGTAAAAGAGGATAAATTCTAAAAGGCATTACAAATGCTATAGTTTATAATGTAACATTCAATCATCAAAAGCAGAGTCCTCAAAGGAATGTTACTTTTAAGAATACAAGAAACTTAATTGAAACAAGGTATTTTGCTTGAAAGTATACAACTATTTAAAACATGAAATGTCATCAAAAATACAACATCTGATTGGGCCCAAAGGAAAATGCTTCATTGTGTTACAATGTGGTTCTGTGCAGTTTGCTCACAGTAACTGTTTTCTACTAGTTACAAATCACATACATGCATTTACTACTTCTAAGGATTTTCACAAAGTTATAATAGCTCTGTTATTGAAGGAAGCATTCGTTAAAATCTCTTGATTTTGAAAACATACCTGGCTTTTATTAAAACAGGCATTCATTTAAATCAATTTATTTGATAAATAAGATTTCAACAGCAAAGTGTTCTAAAATTACATTTTAAATTAGTTTCATACCAGGGATTTTGAGGGTATCTTGAAAATACATTTAATTTTGGAAGAGTTTTCTGTAACTAATTGCATCAACAGTTTTGTTATAAAATGATTTGTATAAAAGTTAAAAATGAGAAAGTACTAGTTTTCGAGCATCGAATCTAGTTTGATCTTCTAAAATTAAATCCTATTAAATGACCCATCTCAGAAGAAATTTGTAGTAGATTAAATGTGCATTTGTTTGTTGTCTGTCATGCAGTATAAAGAGGGGATGAATGTCAGTCTCATAAAATTTTCAGTTTCTGGTAATGTCTCATGGTTAATTATGTGTGGCATCACAGAAAAGGAATTAAAATATATCACACTTCTAATAGTTTTTTGTATGCCTGGGAGTTTTTAATGTGTACCAGGAGAAGATAATTTTTTAATGTTTAGAACATGTGTCAACAAATGAGTATGAGAAATTTTTTTTCAAGTTAAAGACAACTGTGAAATCAGGGATGCTGTATGCATGTAACCACGGATGGGAAGTGTTGAAAAACATTTTCAGAAGTGTTTGATGTTGTGTAGAAATTAACAGATTGCTTTGGTAGAAGTGGAATTTTTGTTTTAATGGACTGTCTTGTTTCTAACTAGATTCAATGATATCCACGTACCTATTCGCCTTGAGTGTGTCAAATTTGCAAGTCACTGCCTTATGAACCACCCCGATCTAGCAAAGGACTTAACAGGTATCAGTTTTATTATAACGTTAAAATACCAATTTAAGTCTCCTGGAAAAAAAAATAAAAAGCCAGTTGTAATCCTAAGTAATACTGGTAGATGTTGTGGAGGACCTCATTGATGGTGGAGTTCTAAGTCAAAGTCCCTGCCTTCAGTGTTGCTTCTCAGGCTGAGGGGATTGTACACAAAGAATGCCTCAGCTAGAGAGATCTCTCTCCCTCTCATACAGTAGTTGCATTCCCAACTGTTGCTGAAATTAAGCACCACGGGATGAGGTAAAGACAGCCCAACCTAGTGGTCCTGGCATTTATTAATTAGGGTGCATAGGGGAGACTTAAGTTCCATAAAGCTGAAATATTTAAGTCTTATACAGCCACTGTCTAAAACATGATAACAGTCCTCACAACTGACCTCAGCTTCACAGTCCCACCTCTTTCAGATCAAACACAGCCTGTAATTCAGAAGCTCTGTAGGAAGAAGGCAACTGGCATCAATGGAAGGATTTAGTATTTGCTGCTGCCCATGTCTTAATGAAAAAAATGTAATTAATGAGAATTGGTTGATTTGCTTTGTAGACACTATCTTCCCCTGATCATTAAACTCCCACTTGTAGTTTTTTTGAGGCAATATCTTTGCCTTGTTGGTCTAAGGAGGGAGTTAAAAGGACTGTAAAGTGCATGGGATTGCTCTCCTGCATGCTGAGTATTTTTCAAATTGGACACAAAGAGACAGGCTGCAGTCACCCTGTAGTTACAGTGTTATCCAGAGATTAGCTCCATGGATGGAGCATGGAACACCAGGGTCATAGGTTTTATCCCCATATGGGCCATTTGCTTAAGAGTTGGATTTAATGATCCTTGTGGGTCCCTTCCCAACTCAGAATATTTTGATTCTGAATTGTTAAGCCATCTTAAAAAAACCAAAAGGTTCTGAGTCTCTCATTAATGGAATGGTAAAAATATTTTCGTTTTTGATTATCAGAATTATATTTTCAATTTATTTTTTTTTTACTTTGCAAAAAGACTTTGTGCCCCCTCTAATGGTATCCTCTCGGAAATGTAATTTAGCTTGCCCCTCCTCTCTCTCCCCACAGTGCTTAAAGTCAAATTGTTGAAAAACTTCTGTGGCTCACTGGTATTGGAGATGAGAATTGTTTTGTGTAATGGCAGTACTTTTCACTTGTTTTAGTTTATGTTCCTATGAAACAACAGGGTTTTTTTGATTTAAGATTTCATAGCCTCCATAACTGCAAAGCATTATGTTGAAATGTGCTCTTTTGACGTTTGGGTTGATTACCAGTAATGTTAATAGCCAGTGTTTCAGATGAGACTTGAAAATTTTCACTGGTCATTGAACAGTGATGAGAGAACAGTAACCTCAGGTTATTTCAGTCAGAGTAAAGTTTGCAAAGTTTCTTAAAGTTCGCAGCGTTATACTGATGTATGCAGTGAACTGTGATCTTAAATTTCATGTGTGTGTTCCTACCTTTTTGTGCTTCTAAAATAACCTAAAATACAGTTAAAAAGATAAATGAACTTTGCCATTTTATTTGCCAGCTTTTTAAAATGACAATAGGTAGCTAACAAATTTGACACCTAAAAGCAGGAGTTTTAAAGTGTTGATAGTATAAGATTATTGGTGTTAGTCAATAAGCAGCAGTGTACCAGGATAATCTAGAAAAATTATTTAAGATGGATAAACTAGCATATGTCTAAATAAGCATAGTTTGAAGTATCTCTTGATTTGTCCCTGGTTACGATGCTTACGTGGCTCATACTGTTGAGTGTTCCTGGAGCAGGTGAACTAGATTCCTTGTGGATAATACAGAAGCTGGGAGCAGGAGTGCAACTAATGTGCTCCAAGAGCCAAAGGGGATGGAATCTGCAGGAAGAGAGTAGGCTGTAGCCTGACATAAGACTTTAAAATGTATGTGGTGTCAAGCACTCAAGCACTGTCTGTTCTACTCTACAGATGCAGTCCTGCTTGGCTATGATAGTTGCTAGTGTATACATAGTGTAACTACTATAAGAAATAATAAAAAATACTGCAGCCACATAATTCTTTTGATAATGCCAGTAATATACATATTTAATATTGTAAGCGAATACAAAGTTTTACTGACATTTCAGTTAGTCTTGGAGAAAACTATTGGTTTCTTATTACTAATGCTTCAAACAGAATAAAATAATTTTTCTGTCTCTGTCTAGTGGGGAAAGTAGCTGAAATTGTATACTTACACTTACTCATTTTTTCCCCCAGAATATCTGAAAGTAAGGTCACATGATCCTGAGGAGGCCATACGGCATGATGTTATAGTATCCATAGTTACTGCTGCTAAAAAAGATCTTTTGCTTGTCAATGATCACCTGCTAAATTTTGTCAGAGAAAGGACACTGGACAAGCGGGTAAGACATAATTAGCATTGCTAATAGCTGTGTTTTACACTTTTAAACTGTAATGTTCAACTTTTTAAAAATCAGCACTTCTGAAAATGCTATACGGATTTCAAAGTTATAGGTGAAAACAATATAAAGGAAAAAGTCTTGATGCAATCTATTTAGTGAGGTACCTTCTTCCCATGACTAGAATGCTACATTTTTCATTATGCTGTATTTTATTTAAGATGATATGATTTAAATAACCAAATTGACTTCAACACAAGAATGTTGTTTCAGTTGTCTGGTCTAGTAAAACTTTTGAGTCAAAGAAAACCTTGTAAAACATTCTAGCATTTAAAAGAAATTTTTCAAGTAGGTTTCAGAATGTATTATGTGTATTGTAGATCACCTGCTTTTTATTAGATCATTGAAAGACTGCAAATTAGTGTAGTAGCTTTCAAATTCGAATAGTCTTGAATTTTAGTTTAGATATATTGCATTATTTGGTAAAATTTATGAGGTTTACTACTTTATTTGAAGTATAGTAAACAGATTTGTTGATGACCCACTTCAAAAATTATTGCCCAATTTTTTTTTTTTTTTGTCATTTGGTGACATGCTTTTCTTGTTGCCATAACAGAAATGCAGATATTGAGTACAGAGTGTGAGAAAGGGTGTTGGCTTAAATCTTTAGTAATTCTAAATTCAAGAGGCATACTAATATGGTAGTTACTGGTGTTGACAGGTTTAGTGTAATTGGTATGATGCAACATACATCCTAATGAGAAACTGTTGCACTTAGAACTCAATTTAACTTTTTTGCAAATTAAATTGTTATTTTGGTATAGAATAGGAAATGCCTAACAGAAAATTCTGCAGCCTTTTCAGTTTTAAGTTTTGAACTGCTAAACTGTCTGCTATTTCTTTTTATCAAGTGGAGAGTGAGAAAGGAAGCTATGATGGGACTTGCACAGATATACAAGAAATATTCATTGCAATCAGAAGCAGGAAAAGAAGCTGCAAAACAGATATCATGGATCAAAGATAAACTTCTGCATATATATTACCAAAACAGTATTGATGACCGGTAAGTTAGTTGTAAAAGTTGGGTGATTCAGTGGCTAAGTGTTATGACTTGTTATGAAGATTTGTTATTCCTTTGTGTTTCAGTGCTGATGAGAAAGAGGAATCTTGATAATCCTGTATGTTTTGATTCAGTGCATAATATTATATACCTGCAGCCAAATGCTGTCCTGTTCTTCTACTTTATTTTTTTATTTCTTATTTTAAGGTCAAAAGTGGTTTTAAAGAGTGTGAGAGGTTGGAATGTTTCAGAAGTCTTAAGTGTACTTTGCCACTGCTTCGGTAGAGGGGATTTTTGTTTAAATTTCAGTAACTTAGTAATTTATATGTTATAGTTAAGGAAGTAAACTTGCTTGAATAACGTTGATTTAGATTTGCATGTTGTTCCTCTATATTTTAAAAGATAGCACATGACGATGGGCAAGCCATATCACTTCAGCAAGTTGGGTTTCTGTGGCATAGAAGCTCTGAATTAGGGCCTTGTCCTGGATTTGTGGTGAAAGCAGTACCTCCGTCATACCAGCTGTAGCCTTGTATATGGTCGTTGGTATTGAAAAAGAGATGGTTGCACATGGGTAACAGGTTTGGGAACAAGTCTGCCTTGACTAATCAAGGTCATTGTGTTGGCTTTGGAAGTGAGCCTTCACAGTGTGGTCAGATACAAATGACATTGCAGACCCATACAAGTCTTTTCAAAAATTCAAAACCTCAGAAAGATATCTTCAAAACAAGTAGTTATTTCATGGTACTGTGGAAATGAACTGTCTGGATCCTTACATCCAATCTTAACAACTGACGTTTTTCTTCAACATTTTGAACTAGCTGGATTTAGGTTTTTATCAACTGCTCCAACTGTGCATAAGGAATTTTGTTTTCTTTTCCATGATTGTTTTTACCTGTTTGCTCCATTCTATAAATACTGATCTCAGTATTGGGCCTCAGTCTTGGACTTTAGGAGCAGCATATGGGCTTGGTTTCCCTCTTTTCTTTCTTATCAGTCTTTTCTAGGTATCTGTTAGGCTCACACCCCTCTCCCCTCCTTTTTCTAAATAAGGAGCTTCATGTCTCACAGAAGCTTTTAATAATTCCCTTGGGAATATGTCTGCATTTATATTGCAGAAGCCAAAGTCATGGGATAAATTCAGCCTGTGGGGAAGGGGCCAGAAAAGGGTGGAAGGAAATCAGCTCCTTCTAATTAGAATCTGAATTCTCCTTCTAGGCTTCATGATATTGTGTGATATAATCAACATGATACTTTTTTTTTAATAAGCATTATTATTAGTAGTAGCAGTATTATTTTAGGCCAATTAATTTGGTTCAGTTCATGAATTTATCCCAATACTGACTCATGATGAAATTAAATGATAACATCTTATTGGGTTGATAATTAATCTTTTTCAAATTGTTTAGTTTCTTCTAGATGAATACATCTGATTTTGATAGTGTCATCTGTTAAACCTCTTACTGCCAGCATTAACATTGAGTTTTCTATAATGATAAATTCGTTTAATTTATGCTGAGTTATATCAAATAACTTGACCCTTTAGGAGTTTGAATATCCCCATTTTTTTAATGCAACAACTGATGTCTAAATAGGGCTGAGAATTTTTGAATTGATGTTTCAACAGTTCCAGGCCGTGTTCTTCCTGCACACTTTAAGTGTCCTTCTTGTGTCTTTCAGGTTACTTGTTGAACGCATTTTTGCTCAGTACATGGTCCCTCATAACTTGGAAACAAACGAACGAATGAAGTGTTTGTATTACCTTTATGCAACACTGGATTCAAATGCTGTGAAGTATGTGCTGCTTTTTACTACTTGAAAAATAGCTTTTAATACAAAAATTACTGAAAAGTAGTTCTGAATTATGAGTAGCCTATGTCAGTGGACAGAAATTGTTTATAAACTATTAGAAAACAGAATGTAGATATAGCATCTACTTTTAGAGTGAGATTTTGAAAAAACCCTAAACTTATAGGTTGTTTTCTAACAAGATGCAGTACATTTCAGCCCTAAATACCTAAAAAAAGTAGTGTCAAACATCTGGAAAGAAGCTTGAGTGCGTGTCAGTCCTTTTATGTGTGCTAAGAGATAACATAGATATGGTAGATCAGCCCTAATCTTACCTGACAGCTTCTTGATTAATAAACTACTTGCTGCAGCAGCCAGAGTGACTTAAGAATGAGAAGAACTTACTTGTTTGTCTTTCCTCCTTCATTATTATCATGTTATGTGCTTTCTCCAGCTTAAAATGGGTACATGCACGTGAATTTGAGTAGTAACAGTTATACTGCTGTGATGTTCACAGTTTGATTAATTTTAGATAGTTTTACTTTGTTTTTCATGTAGTAGCACCCAGTCGCTTGAAAATCAAATGGAGGAGGGTATTTTTCCTTGTGAAAGACACTAGAAAAGGCTTTGTATATGAATGGATGGCTTAAAAGATCCCAAAGCCTTCCACTACTACAAAAACTGATATTTGAATTCCCTGAATTTCTTGAGTTGCCTGTCCAAAGATATGACAACTGTAACAAACAAAAATCATTGTTTATTAAAAAGAAACGTTATCGTTCTAGTACTTTTCAGTGCAGGCTAAATGAAAATGCAGAATGGATTATTTAGTTACTTGTTATTTCAGGCAACAAGTAACTTCTGAATTCTACAGTTCTTGTATGCAGCAATACTCATTTTAAAGACATAATTTGTTCAGTTATTTATATATTTTTATATATTTATTTATAATGATTTTTTAACTTGTGGATTCTGTAAGCTTTGTAAATGCAGCTGCAACCTCTATTTATATAGCTTACTATTCCTGGAAAGTGTGCTAATTTTTTATTCTGCTGAGTATCTTTCATGCATCTTTCTTATAATCCTATTCATGTCCACTTTTCACTATTTATTCATCTAGTAGCTGCTTCCTATCTGCAAGAAAAACATTTGTTTTGGTGATAAAAATCTTAGACATCTGTTTTAACCTACTTCTTGGTATGTTTTTAGAAGAGTCATTTCAGGCTTGTACAATTGAGTTCTTAATAGACCAGAGATTAGTTACTTCTCTGGAAGGCAGTGTGCTTAAGCATCTGAAATGCAACTTATTTCAAAAATCTTACTTTGTTTCAGTCTAATATGACCAAATACATTTTCCATATTATCCTATTAGGAAATATTTAGCCTTTGCTCACACAGCAGTGAAAGTTCAGGTGATAAGTACATTTCTGAGTCTGAAATTGAAAAGACCACAAAGACTTATTTTGGACAGTTGTATTACTCCTTGAATAGATAATTTTGACAATTCTTCTATTTTCTTTTCTATTTTTAGAGCATTGAATGAAATGTGGAAATGTCAAAATCTGCTACGACACCAAGTAAAGGATTTAGTTGACCTAATAAAACAACCCAAAGTGAGTTCAACTTATCTTTATTCCCCAGTGAATATGCAGTTTTAGTTAATGTACTGTTTTTTAATTCCCTTTGCTTGGCTATCTCAAGCTTGTTCGTAATAGTAGATTGAAAATACTGTGAAAGTTAACTGATACTCCATTAGGCTACATTTGCCGAAGGAAATGTGCATACATTGTATTTGTAAATTTGAAGAGGAAAAGGGTATTGCAGAAATTTCTAAAATGTTTTGCCAGTCGTTTAATACTAAAGTATTTTCTCCTGGTGTTTGAGTTACATCTTGCCAGGACTATTCTGGCTTTTGAAACAGGGAGAAACCAGCATATTATTTTTGACTGCCAGATCAAGTAATTAAGAAAAAGTACCTATATAAACCCTCTTAAATTGGTATCTTGTGTGATTAGTAACTTCGAAGAAATTGGAATATTTTTGTTCCCATAGGACACTTGTCCCAACAGGTTACTTGTTTCTCTTCCCTCAGAGAAATTTCTTTAATATTTGTTTTGGAGATACCAGACTAGAATTTAATTTTCTTGTTTACAGATTTTCTCAGAAGGGAAAAATGAAAATTTATTGAGTGTTTAGGATATTCTCATGAAGTGAATTTCAGTTTGTTTAGGTTACATCTATGTTCATACTCATGTTTAGGGTAGGGAAATTATAAAACTAAATTTTTGATATCGTTTGGAATATAATTAAAACTTGGTTTTAATGCTAGAAGTTTGATCTGATGCTTTTTTAACAGCAATATTACAGAGTAGAAAATGTTGCCATGCTCAAATTTCTGTGTCTATGTGTATGATTTTTATTTTCAGTATGTGTATATAGTTGTACCAAGGTAAATTTAATGATTATCCATTTGCTGGAATTACCTGAACCAGGAAGAGTGGGTAGCTGTGTGGGTGGATTATCTCATGTATCTGCTTAGAAATGTTAGTGTTTTGCCGATAGTGAGAGACTGCAGTGAAATTAATAATTTTGACTTAGTGCATTAAAAACATGCTGTAATGTATTAAATTCTTAGTGCAGTAAATGCTAGCACAACAATACTTCATTGTATTTTGGTGACTGTATTGAAATGCTTTTCATGTACTGTTTAATGTTCTTTGGTGTAGGTTAAATACATTTATACATTTAATACCTGAGTCGGTTCCTTGATATTTTCTGTTTTTCAGTTGAAAGTGAAATTTCAACGTTTCCTTTTGTTTTCAGGGAGTTGTGAAAGTTCTTTCTCAGTTGTAAAATATCAAATATGCTATGGAATTTACCAGGAAGTTTTTGATGCCAGCATAAGCATTGCATTCAAGACAGTGCATGCTTTTAGCATGTTTGCATTTGTCCATCTGGATTTTATCCCATTTTTTGCTCTTAAATGCTAATTCTCTACACTTGGATATTCTCTTGAATATCAAGACTACATAGGACAATTTAGATGGCTTGTGATAGATCAGAGTAGGGAAGAGGAGTGTCTGAGGGGAAGCTGAACGCTGTTTTTCAAAATTTCATTTGTTTGCTTTTATTTTTCAATATTGGAATAAATAAATAAAATTTGTGTAAATTGACATAATAAATTAAGTAAAATTTCCCAATTCAAAACTGTTTTGCTGCCTGCAATGGCACCTCACACTATCACATCCAGTCCAAGTAATCATCTTGAGACAAATATCCATTAGCAGTTCAGAGCTATGTAAACATTTCTTTCTTTCAGGAAGCAAAACTGAGATTAAATAGTAACCTTTTAGAAGATGACTGTGTGCTTTTTCACGTCTAATTTCTTCATGTAATCATTATAGCTTAGTTGTTGTTTTGTTCTCCTGTAGTTGTTGTCCCTGTGCCAAAGGCATTGTGAGAGCTCTCAGAGATAAAGAGGAATAGGACAAGAAATGTTGTACAGATGTTACCACAAAGAAACTTCGATTAGGTAGTAAGAAAAAAATTGCAGTAAGGGTGATCAAATATGGGAACAGGTAGCCCAGAGATGCTGCAGAATCTTCATCCTTGTAAATATTTAAAATGCAAGTAGAAGTTTGCCTGAAGCAAAATTTGGTCCTGCTTTGAGTTGGCAGTTCAACTGCATGACCTAAAGTTGTCACTGCCAACCAACATTATTCTGTAACTATAAATCTCTGAACTTCCTGGTCTACCTCTCTGGCATTTACTGAAACTCTTCAGGCATCCTCCTTTTTTCCTCTTCAAGGGCTCCTCAGACAAAGCACTACTGAGGAGGCTGAAAATGTGTTAAGGAACTTTTTATTGCTGTTGGTTGTAATTTCTCCTGACTTAAGACAGAAAGGACATCAGACTTGCCTTTAAGACAAGTTACTTTTCTGAAGAGTGAAAGCATAAATCACAGCTCCTCTTGTCTTCTCCTTTGGTATACAGCCAAATAAAATACATAACCTTCTCTGTTCATGTGTAGAAAAGGGGGTGAATGCTGTTTTGTGTCTTTTGGAGTATGATCTTCATATGCTGCAGATGAGTGCAAGATTATGTAGAAAAGTGCCACAGCAGATTTTCTAAAAAATGTTTCTTAAACTTCTTTAATCTGTCATAACTCAGTAGAGTTGTACTACTGCGAATTAATACTTCTGCCTCAGGTTATTTGCTGTTTGGCTGAATTATCAGTCGTTTGCTCAGTCTTTTTTGGTGGGAACTTTAGCTTATACTTGAAGACTTAGCTAGCATTAGGAGACTAGAACAGTCAGGATGAAAGAAACTCCACAGTACAGTTTTCGTTTTTCTCCGGAGTCACAAGAGATTCAAATATGGGAAGTCTGTATCTGCTGACAGCATTACTTGAATCTCGTAAATATCTGATTTCTGTCTTTTATCATTTTTTGTCTGTCTGTGAGTTCAGCTGTGACAGCTAAGAGCCCTGAGAATGTAGTCTTCTGAGACTACACACTGCAGAAATAGCCCATTTGTGTTGTTCATAAGTTAGATTGAAAAGTAATAAAAGTGTTTTATGTAATTGATGCTGTAGGGGTGATCTACCTTTTACTTCCTGTGTCTACACTGCATTTGCAGTGGTAGTTTTTGATTTCTAACACTGATATGTTAGCAGAATGAATGCTGACTTGTTGTTAATGCAGTCTGGAATTGTCCTCACTCAATATTGAATTCAAATGGAAATAAAGAATGTAGAATTTTTACTTAATCCATTTTTCTTTTGTGATTTGCAGACAGATGCCAGCAGTAAAGCTATATTCTCAAAAGTGATGGTTATAACAAGTAAGTTAGTAAAATATATACAGTGCCTAAAAATTACAGTACAACTATATTGCTTTCTTGCTTTAAAAATCATTTGGAGTAAGTTTTTAAAAAGATATTTTGCAGCAGAAAAAATTTAAAGCAAATGATAATAAATGTGATGCAGCAATATGCTTTAAAGAATGAAGGCAACTCTAAGCAGAATTACTCCTACTGTAAGAAGTCATCAGTCATGGAGCCAATCACATAGCATTTTGGACTAATTCAAGGTCTAGATGGTCTAAGGTGTTAATGTCTATTTTAGCATTTGTTATAGAGTATATATTCATAGATGTTAACTAAACTACTAAGCTATGTACTAACTTACCTGACTTCTCAGATTTTAGTACTGTCAGTGTCATTGAAATGCTGAAGAGTTTGGATTTCAGTAACAAGGAAAGCACTTTGAAAACTGAAAACTTCTGTGTAAATTGAACTATTGACAAAGAAATACCCACCAACCCAAAAGCAACATGTTTTGTTCCCCAGGCCCACCGTGTCAATAGCGTTAAAACTAGTATGAAGAAAAACTTGCTTTAAAGTTCTGAAAATTTGTTTTCAAATCCACCATTTTTAAAATAATGCTATCTGTTCTGGCAAAAAAATATACTACGTAAGACTACGCACATTTTTGAAAATAATACGGAAGGAAAAAATGAACCTTGCTGCTTCATTGGCCATGATCACAATCTTTTTTTTCATCAGTTTGTATTTTTTCTCATACTTTTAGTTCTGGGTTTTATTTAAAAAAAAATCGATACAGCAAAACAAATTCATAATAGAACTTGTTTTGATATAGCCATCATGGAGCGCTACAACCACATTCTCTATCAGCTTTACTTAACACTGGCTGGAACAAAAATATGAACCATATTAAATAGTAGAATAGTCCTTTGCCAATAAGTTGCCTTGCTATAATATAAAGTGTAAATATAAAATGAGGATGTAGTTTAAGAAATACATTTTAAATGCTTTGGCGGGGGGCATGTTTTAAGCTGTTGTAAGGTTTGTGTTTACTTAATACAATTTAAATACCTTTATTTTATTTTTGCATGTTTTAAGGTTCTGTAAAGCTTTTGTTTACTTAAGGGGTAATTTAGCAAAAATACCTTTTTTATGTTTTTCACACTTGCTGTGTTGGGCGATCTGTATACAGAGTATATTTTGCTGTAGAGGTTAGGGTTTGCACTCTGAGGTCAGCTTCAGCTGTTAGTAATATTAGCAAGAACCACTAGACTTGTTGAAAAATGGGTGTGAAGGCTGAGGAAAGCAAATAGAGGAAATTTGTAGAAATTTGTGTACTTAGATAGGTCTGCACATTTTGAGGTGTTTTGTGGTTTGGGGTTTTTGTGGTTTCTCTTTTTGTTTGTTTGGTTTGGATTTTGCATGTTTTGCATGATGTTTGAAACTTGTGCAATTTACAATACATTAATGGTGATTTATTTTGGTTATTTAAAGGAAACCTTCCTGATCCAGGGAAAGCTCAAGATTTCATGAAAAAGTTCACACAAGTTCTAGAAGATGATGAAAAAATAAGAAGTCAGTTAGAAATGCTTGTTAGCCCAACATGTTCTTGCAAACAGGCTGAAGGATGTGTGGTAAGAATTGCTCTTAAAGTGTGAATATTTTTGGAACAGAATTGATTAGAAATTTAATTACAATTTATATTTCAGAGGGAAATAACAAAGAAGTTGGGCAATCCAAAGCAACCAACAAATCCTTTCCTGGAAATGATAAAGTTTCTTCTTGAGAGAATTGCTCCTGTGCACATTGATACTGAATCCATCAGGTATTTTTGTGTGTGTGTTGTCAGCCACAGATCTCATGGTTTGAAATTGGGATTTCTTACTTTGCCTTTAAGCACAAGCAGTAATAGGCTGGGTGGGTATGGCTTAAGGCTTGGTGACCTGCAATGTTTTCTTCTGTTTCACCTTGTATAAGGGTGTTTGTGTCCTTGTCCAGAATGTAGTCACAGAAACAATTGCATTGGTCATTCATCATCGTTGGGATGACCTGTCAGTAAAAGTGGATGTGATGCTCATGGACAGAGTATGGTTTGTGACTAGCTGATTTATTTCAAAACAAATTTCTGTCCAGACTATTCAGCTGAAACTTTCCACCCAGAATGTTAGCTCATAGTGACATAAACAGTAATATAACCGAGGAAGTAAAGACAGTGATGATGAGGCAGCAAGAGTTCAAGGAAGAGTGAGCCAGTGAAGTTATGGGAGGGGGGAAAAGGTAATTACTGAAATGATTCTTTAGCTAGCAGCAGTATTTTAAATAAGCTTTACTGTCAAGAAAAAATATGCAGGAGATAGGTCTTGTAATTTTGTCATCAGCTCTTAGCAGAACTGTTAAATGGTTATTTTTTTCCCTCTTGGTTAGAGACTAAGTATTGTAAACAGTTATTGTCTGTCAATTATATGTAGCGGGTTGTAACCTCAGCATAATTCTTACTGAGTTTGTTGCTTGTAATGCTCAAATTGTTTTCTTATTTTGGTCATCCCTCCAGAGTAATTTGTATATAGTTCTTAATTAATGATGGATAAATATTTTTGAATGTAATGGTTCAGCTTTGATTTGGATAGGAGATGAGGGCAACCAGATTATGTATGTAGTTGACATATTTGTTTTATAACAAGCTTATGATTTAAATAAGTTGCTTTAGTAAGATGGATTTCACAAATTTAAGATACAATCAATCATATGTGGGGAATTGCAGTAACTACAAGGCCATGTTTTGTTTTCCTCTTCAGTGCCCTTATCAAGCAAGTGAACAAGTCTATAGATGGAACGGCTGATGATGAAGATGAGGGTGTACCTACTGACCAGGCAATCAGAGCAGGTCTTGAATTGCTGAAGGCAAGTGTAGTCCTGGTGATCAGTGAGCATGGGAAACTGCAAACAACTTAGTTAAAATAAATTTTTAATTAGCACTTACTACTCTTAGTCAAAATCATGTGATGCCTACCTGGAAGAACCTGGTTTGGTTTTTTGTGCTTTGTGTTCATCTTGCATGGCACATAAGTAAGGTTATTTTTAAAATGATTTAGAAACTGTTCTGGAAGCCGAAAGTAGTTGCGTGTGAGACAGAAGCAGCAGAGTTTTGATTATTAGAGCATGAATTCAGCAATTTGTAAATATATACTGGGCTGTACACTGTGGTTCCTCTGTGTTCCACCTAAATTGAGGTCTTACCTTTTTCGGCTATGAGTAATCTTGAGACTCAGCTAACATAGCAAAGGCTCTCAAGTTAGTCCAGTTGGGAGTTGACTTCAGAGGCCTAAAAATCTAAAGGATTCCCATACTACAGTTCTCAGAGTATTTTAGATTAACTAAGGACTGAGTAGATTGACCTGAAAGGGTGTGGCTCTTTATCCAGGTGTGCACATTTAGATAAAAGTGCAGATACCTAGTAGCACAAGAATGCATCTGAGTAAGGAAGAATGAATTGTGTTGAGAAGGACAATATAATTGAATGAATGCTTCCAAGTCAATATTTACACATTTGTATGAACTAGCATGACACATGTAAGGAAGAAGTGTAAGACTGCCCTAAACAAAGAGGTCTATATATCATGAGAATAATATAGAGAGGACAAATATAGGAGTCCAGAACTGAGAATGCCATGCAATGAAGCGGGAAGGAAGGTAACTTGGTTAAAAGAGAAAACTGCATATGAAGAAGTTTCTAGGTTTTGAGGGTTGCTTCGCTGCCATGAATCAGAATATTATGTGAAACAAGGCTAATAATCAACAGCCTCTTCACTTAAGAATGAAGAGAAGACCAAATTTCAGGGAGGATCACTTGAGGGTTTCTTTATTTCATTTTTTTTTTAACATGGGAGGACTGTCATACTTGAAAACAATCAAGTCAAAGAACCTGAAGGAGAGGTACAGAATCTGCTAAGTTGGTGTGGAAAGCTTGAGGGACTAGAGACCCCATTGAGTATGTCTGTGTTGCTCTCTTAGAGATAGCAATTTCACTTCAGAGCAGAATCAATTCTTCCCCTGAGGAAACAAACATGAAGTCTGGAGGCACACAAGCTAGATTCCTTTCAGAGGAACAAAATTGAGCTGGGCTTCAGAAGCACATATTGTGTTGCCTTGACTAAAATGGATATAGTCAGTCTAAAATTACTCTGAAGTAAAACTCCTGAAACATGAATACTGCTCCCTTAGCATCAGTTGTGTTTCTCTTAAGATGTGCTCGTGCTGTAACCCAGTACTTGCTGATGTAGCTGTAGCCACTGAGAAGTAATTGGTCAGAATAACAGGAGAGGAAACTGAGACTGGGGAAATAAATTAAATCTAATGAGGTCATGTATAAAGACAGAGAACTTTAGGAGCTATTAAAAAAAAAGAACAAAAATGTGCATCATGGGTCAAGACCAGTGAGAGTATTATAAATGTTCCAGTATGGCAGTGGAAAATGTCTCTTGATGAAGTGTCCTAGTGTAAGTGGACCTTTAAAAAACGTTAACATGGCTTTCATCATATTTTGGCAGGTACTTTCGTTTACACACCCTATCTCATTTCATTCAGCTGAAACTTTTGAATCTCTCCTCGCTTGCTTGAAAATGGATGATGAAAAAGTGGCAGAAGCTGCATTACAAATTTTCAAAAATACAGGAAGTAAAATTGAAGAAGACTTTCCTCACATACGATCGTAAGTTGTATATCTTACTCTGAGTAGTGATCTTTACTGTATAGGATTTTGGAAGTTCACACTCTTCCTTTCCTGCTGTAGCATTATCCTGCATTCTTTTGGAAGAAAGTATTACTTCCAAAAAAAGATTTTGAAAGACTAAAATGTAGTGCTTTTTGAAGAATGGAAGTGAAATTAATACACCCAAAGTAGTGACAGCTGGTATGTCACTGATACCACTATAACTTACGCTGTTGCCCTTCAGAATTACTTATTCTTTCCTAGGTTTTATATATATATATTATATATATGCAGTATAAAAAACATTCCTTGCAATTTAATGGTGATATGGAAGCAAAAATGTTTCCAAAAGAACATTTAGTACCTGTTTAGATATAAGTGCCTATTTTACCACATAATACTTTATCAACAAAACTAGAGTTTTTTTCTTGCAAGTTATGTAAATAATTTTTCTTCTTCTTTTACTTTTTAAAAGAAATTAATCAAAAGCAATTAGTGCTTTTGCAGAAGTGTTGCGGTTTTTTATGTGTATCTGTACTTCCTTGCTAGTTTGATGTTTTGGAAGATTTTCAATTTGTGAAATTACTTATCTCTTGCTCTATTTGTTTTGTTACACAACTGTTTAGTGCTTTGCTTCCAGTGTTGCATCATAAAGCTAAAAAGGGACCCCCTCGTCAAGCCAAGTATGCTATTCACTGCATCCATGCAATATTTTCCAGCAAAGAAACACAGTTTGCACAGATATTTGAGGTAACATTAAATATTTAAGTGACTTTTAATGATCTGTTATATTGCACATGTAAAGTAAGGGATGTAGTTGCAAGTTGTAGCAGATTTAGGAAGTATGTTTTTCCCCTTTCCTTTTGTCCTTACATGATTTTGGCCTGAAGAATGGTAGTAGAGGGTGTTCTCATATCTCATGATTCATCATGTTTTAGGTTATAGATTTTAAGAGTTGATAGAGTAAAACCAAATGTTGGGCTATGAACTAGAGCCATGAACTATTTATGGAAAGAGGAGCCATATGCTACTCCTCACCCCTGTTGAAAATGGTCAGAAGTATTTAAATGATTGCAGAAATTATGGAAAACTAAAATGTGGTACTGACTAAATAAATTTTATAGCTATAATTGCAAATGTACTTTTTAATTAGTGGCCATCAGCTTCTTGAAGGCTGAATCATATATTATCACTGAAATTGCTATCTTGAGATCTAGTTCTCCCACAGGAAAATAGGCTTTTTAATTCATTGTTTCCTAAATGGTCATGCTTGAGCTGTCACTTGTTGAACTATCCAGAGGTGATAAATATTTTGTCTGTCATCCTGACATTTCCTCTAACTTGAGGAAGACTTGATGGGTTGGTGAATGTATCTTTAAAATGAAATAATCAATAGTTCTTTTAAAATTGTATTCCTGAAGTAGACATGGACAGCTTGGTATGAAGCTGTCATTCCCATCCCCTCAGTAAGACACACATTATATCAGTAATACCTGATTTTGTTGCCTTTTTTTTAGCCCCTGCATAAAAGTCTGGATCCAAGCAATTTTGAGCACCTGATTACACCGTTGGTTACTATTGGCCATATAGCCATGCTTGCACCTGACCAGTTTGCTGCCCCTTTGAAATCTTTGGTTGCTACTTTTATTGTTAAAGATTTGCTAATGAACGATAGGGTGAGTATTTCTAAAACCTTGTATTAAGATTATGCTCTTCCTGTAGTATCCTATTCAGCAAGTGCTTGGGAAGATATTTGGTTCTGCTTTTTGTATATGGTTGTCTTTTGGTTTCCTCATGTAGTTTGACTCCACTGAAAACCCACAGTAGAGGAAAGGAGAGTTTTACTAATTTGGGAATCTTACAAAAGTGATGAGCTACATAGCACAGCATTTCATCACTTGTGACTTGGCTTTGGCTAAAAAGGGGAAAATTGTTATGACTTCACTTTGTTTCTTATCTTGAATGAGTTGTGATTTTTAGGAAGTATATTACATTTGAAATTAAAACACACTATTTAAATAGAAGACTGAATTTTTAATTGCTGAACCATTTTTTATTGATTATAAAGTGATTATGAAGTCAAAAAATGAACTGGTGCCTTGCTAGAAAGTGCTTAGGAAAGATACACTGTTTAAAACAGTAAAGTGGGCATGAGGTTCCAATCTACTGGATATGCAAAAGCTGGATTTTCAAAGCAATGGCTATTATGCTCTAAAGGAATAGTTTTTCAGGTAACAACAACAGCCAATCCCTTTACTGATCTTAAATTTGCTTGGATAGTGAGGTATTTCACTTCTGTGGTGGTTACTTCTGCGAGATACAGCAGGCGTAAAGCTGACCCAGGAGTGCTGCTGTAATTGTTTCCAGAAGCAAACAGGAAAGAAGAGGTTACAAGTTTTACTGCAGAGTAACACAAGTGTAACAAATGTAACGTTTGGTTTAGCTTCCAGGAAAAAAGACAACAAAACTTTGGGTCCCAGATGAAGAAGTGTCTCCTGAAACCCTTGTTAAAGTAAGTAGCACGTACTATGTTTTCCTGTTTATAATACTTAATAAGGATTTGCTCTTGGGAACTTATTTTTAAATTACTATTTTATGCATAAATTTACATACACAGTTCATTAAATTTTTATATAAGCTCTTTATAGGTTGAGTTTTGTTTTCTGACACTTAACTGTGATGATAGCTGAATTACTTAAAGTAAAATTATTTTTTCCCCTCCTCTTCAACGTGGAAGTTAAATACTATAGAAATTTTGTTAAATGTCTTTTCTTTTTCATTTGAGTTTGTATGACATTCCAAGAAATTTTCAGTGTTGTTTTGGAAGAAGAAAAATGGGGTTTGGATTTGTCAGTTTCCTCAAATGGATAAATCTGTTACATTGTTTATTTTTCTATGTGTGCAATGTGTATTAGAGAAAAACTTGGATTTAAGAAAAAAATCACTTTAAAATGGTGAGATGTTTGTTTTGGTACTTTACTTAAAAATGTCATCTCAAGCTTTTTCTTATTTTGGAGTTAGTGTATTACATTTTCTGTACGCTGTAAGAGACACTGTCAGTCAATTTTTCAATTAATTAGAAATAGACTCACAATGTGGAAAATATATTCTGTGTCTGTATTTGGGTTTTAAATGCCCTTCAGAACAGGGGTAGATTTTTGCTTTCACTTCTTTGAGAATGAGATGCTTGTCTTTTGTAATATACTATATGTTATATCAGATGGTTACTTTCTAATGTCTTTTAAGTAAAGCTGCTCTGGTTTTAAAAAGTTTTTTGCCTTCTCTCAAAATTATTAGGTTTTCCTAGCAGACCTCCTTTTCTGCTAGGTTAGTAAGTACTTTGGATTGTAGTTTGGTACGAAGCTCATTACTGGAAAGGCTTGGGGTTTTTTGGGGTCAATTTGTTGCTTTTAGTTGTTTGACTACACAAAGGATATTTTTCATATTTATGCAATTACATAGTTACACAGTACACTCTAAAAATTGTTAAAAGAATGCACCTTTGTTTTAATTTAATGAAGTGCCAGTTTTAAACAGACATGATTTCACTTCAGTGATTGTACATGCAACTTGAAGTAGTAAGTATTGTTTTTCTTAATTATTTTAAATGATTTGTGAAGCTTTAATAACTCTCTAAAATGAACTTTTATATTGATAAAACTTCGCATACATTTGGCTGTTTGGAAGGGAATTAACCTGCAGAAATTCTTAAGGCAATTTGTAGTTGAAGCCAAACCTGAGAACTGTAATAAGCATTTACTTGTTGGTGAGAACAGGTTATTATGAAAGCTGATTTGCAAATTTAATTAGCATTTATTACTACTGAGTAGCCTAAACTTAATGTATGCTGCAGACCATGCCATTAGTTTATAAATGATTTCTCTGTGATAGTGTACTTTCCTTCACTCTGGTTTTACAAGCCTCTTTTTCCTTATGTAATATTATTGTATATCTAACGGGGATTTTAAAACTAGCAAGTTGGAGTATGAAAGTGGGAAGGACTGCTGAAAACTAAATTTTAGTATTTTCCAGCCTAACAGATGTAGTCTGATATAAGATAGCCTAAGTTTTGGGTGCTGAATCTTAAATGAAAGGCTGTCTGCAGAGAAATGTTTCAGTACAATATTAACTATGAATTGGATTAATGATTGTATGAGTTAGACTGAAATTCCTATACCTGGCACTTGGGTTCTAAAGCGATAATCTCTCTTGGCAGTGACCTGTAGTGAGTACTGTGCACCATGCTGTGGATTGAGACTTTTGTAGTAGCAGTGATATTTCTTGTTTCCTTCCATATCACTGGAATATAAGATTGCTCATACTATTTCTCTAACTATGCTCAAAATGGGCAATTAGTTTCATTTTTCGCTACTGCACAAACTTGCAGCCTTTGTGTCTGTGAAACCTCAGACAGTGGAAACCTGAGCCAGCTGCTGTCATAATGGTGATGTAGTAGGAAGGCAACAGTATTGCCTTTGATATGGTTCTGTCTCATTTTCGCTTTCTTATCTTTTCATATTGTGTATAATAATTTTTCATCTTGGAGGAGAATTCTAGGCTCGTGAAACATGAATTGAAACAAGAGATTCAGACTGAATATAAGGAAAAGGCTGAGAACAGTCAGATAATGCAACAGGTAGCAAGAGGTTGCAGGTTGCCAAGAGACCCTGTGCAGTCTTCATTCTTGGAGTACATTCATTCAACACCACAGTGCATAAAACTGAGACCAATGTGGTGTGATTTCATAGCTGACCTTCCTTGGAGCAGGAGATTGAACTGGAGACCTCCTAACACTTCCTCCAACTGGAATTATCCTTTAATAGCTACACTATTTGTTGCAAAGGGAGAATTTAAAACATGACAGCAGTCCAAACTCATGTCATGTTTAATTAAGTCTTCGGGTCATCAGTAGTAGTCACTGGGGGAATTCTCATGCCCGGTACTGATTTCATGGGAATACTTAATTCTGAATGGTTGCTGGAATGACATCATGTTGTCATTAACACCATCAAAGAGATGAGGAAACTAGTGGGTCAGACAAAAATTCTGAAGGAGGCTGGAGTAGGACTTCACTACATGGAAGGAAGACTAGAATAGGTTTGGAAAATAAAACTGGAGAAAAGACATTATGGAGGGAGTTAATAGAAACAAAGATTGAAACTGGTCAGGGGACAAAGTAGCCTGTGTCTGTTCCCTGGCTGAATACATCATTTAATTGAAGACCAAGGAGAGCTGTCATATTTCCATCCTCCCAACAAATGGGAGGCACTAGTGGTTGCAGGTCCTGGTTATGACATGAAGAAACTGAATTTGTGAGCTGTGAAAAGATTTGATGCTATTTGATGCCTTTTTTTTACATTACAATTATTGTATTGGGTTTGATGCTATTAAAATCTTCTGGTGGATACTTAGAGCTGTTCTAGTGGAAAGCCCTTTGAAAGAGAGGGCAAGACAATTTAATTTCTGCTCCTCAGCCTGCATTTGCATTTTGAGTTCTGGAGTGACAGATATGCTACAGCTTACTGGCATTACCCAGTAAGGTGAAGCAAATGAACTACAATCCTAGCAACTAAACTCACATATAAGTGATAGTCCTAGAACTGAGATCTGATGGAACCATTTTGTTGCAAGGAATCAGTTTTGTTGGAAGGAATAGATCAATTATGGTATGATAAATTTAATTTGGTGATATTATGAGTGTTTATATAAAGGTTATTAGAATTGCTTTTCCTGCTAATGAGAATATTTGAAGTTACCATGTACGAAAAGTGCAAGTTTTTTAAAGCTTTTGGGTTTTGGTCTTCAGAGTTCAGTGGTGGGTGGGAGTTTTTTTGTTTCCACCCCCACCCCCAGGATGTCTGTGTGATTCAGATGAATATTTTCATTTTGCTGTAAGAAGATACTCTTCTTTGTTTTCTTTTTGTCTCTGCTGTCATATGAAAGGAAAATGAAAGGATAAAGAGATTAAAATACTAAAACAAACTTTATCTCCAGACTGATGTTTTATTTTCACTAAAGAAATGTGAAATTATTCAGTGTTTCATGGTAACTGCTGGATTCTGCATACTGGCAGAAGCTTGCCTCAAAACACTTGGTGTTTCCATTGGCAGGTTATCCCAAGTAATTGACTTTGAGGCTTTTCTTTAAATAGCTGTGAAAAAGCTATTCTTTACCAGGGTAAGTTGTCATAGTACAGATTGCTACTCTTAACAGTCAAGATGTCTGTTATGTGTCTTTTCAAGTATGCATCTTAAATTTAAACTCAAGTATTACATAGATAAATAGAGAATATATAGGACACAGGAATTTAATGCAGAGGTCACGGGTTCAATCCCCATATGGTTTGTTCACTGGTCTTATTGATCCTTGTGGGTCTCTTCCAACTCAGAATATTCTGTGAATCATAGCTATATATAAAGATGAAAATGTGTTCTGGTTTTTGATCCAGCAACATTTTCTTAGTAAGTATAAACTGTTTGGACTATTTTACAGTATTTAATGGATGTAAGCTCAATTAAGAAAATGTTTTCAAAGGACAAAGTATGTGATTGCTTATAGAAGAAGCAGCTCAAACTTTAACTAAATATATAGTTTTTATTTACCGTAATACATATTTGAGACTTTCAGTGAAAAGTTGCTGTCTAGTGAGAGTATGTTTAGTTATCTTTCAGTATTTAAATGATGTTTTGCAGTTCTAATAGACTTATGTTTGTACCAGCAAAAAGCACTTGAGAAAAAATACTATGTGATTAAATTAAGATAAAGATTATTTTACAAATGAGGCTTATGATATGATTTGACTTTTTGGTATCAATTTTTTTTTTCAGATTCAGGCCATCAAGATGATGGTTCGGTGGTTGCTAGGAATGAAGAACAACCACAGCAAATCAGGAACTTCTACTCTGAGATTGCTAACAACAATATTACACAGTGATGGAGATTTAACAGAGCAGGGGAAAATAAGGTATGTAACAGATGGTAATGTTTTCATGTCTGTGATGATGGAGTGAGGGGGAGAATTTTAACTGAAATAGTGTGTAAACTTCTCTGTTTGACTGCTTAATAATTTATACATCTTATTTCATAAGATGTGATGGTAAGCTTGGCTGGTTCCTATGTAAGTTTGCTGAGTCTCAGGTTTTCTAACACTGTACACACAGCTGAATTTTAGGTTTTATATTCTTGCTTTTATTTATCTCTTCAATAGGCCATTGCTCATACTGCAGGAGTAAACTGTGCAACTTCTTCCTAACCACTAAAAATTGGTTTTAATTTTTTATGCAGCTTGCTGTTCTTGGTGTACCAATTTCTGTGTATGCCAAACGTCAATAGATGGGCTTTCTAATAAAGAATTATAGTGTGTTGTATAAACCAGGTGGAAATACTTAGCACACAAGACAATTCTGCTTGGAGGCAGACTAATCCCTTGAGGTCTCTAAAAGTGAAAAGCAAGAAGGAAATGTGTAAACAGAATTAAGTCTCAATAAATAATTTACCTTTTAGGTGACTGTTAGACAACTTGTTTTTCTGGGTATCTTCTTAATCCTCTGTGGTAGGTAAAGCGACAAGTTGTCAGCTACTATTGCTTGCCAAACATTGAAAATTCATGTCTACAAAAGCCATTAAGGGCATGGGTAGATGGTGCCAGTATGTTTAAAAAGGTTTCCGATTTTCAGGTAGAGTTAATGTTATACAGTAGTTATGCAGATAGAACCTATATTCTGCGTGCAAAATTGCAAACCTGAGAGCTGTCTAGTATATTATCTTTGTAGCAACTGTGTAGTCTCTCTTAAAGTTCTCTGTAAATAATTGTTTCATAACTTCAAGTTCTGTAATGTGACTGTTCATGGCCCATGCCAGGGAGGTGAGTGGCAGTAATTTAGCTTTTCAGCACAACTACTTGAAGCGCATGGTTGGCTTATGCAGTAGTTAGTGAATAGATTGGTTCTGTAAAACCTGTGTGTTTTCCTGCTTGGAAAGATGATTCCTTACTGTGCATGTTTTAGAAGTTCAATTTTCCCACTCCTTTTCCACTCAAAAGTAATAGTAGAAACTTTATATAATGATGTGATCAGTTCCTAGTTTTTAAATCAAGTTAATGGAGGGCTAGGGAGAAAGCTGCAGTGACACCTGATGTTGCTGTGGAGGTAACCCTTCAACCCCAGAGCTTGGAGCTCTGCCTGGGGATGGATCTTGAACCAATGGAGAGCTTATGGCTTAGGACTGAAGAGCAGACTGCTCTGGGTAACATTGTGGTGCCTGTGTGCTGTGGGACCCCTGACCAGGAAGAGGAAGTGGATGAGGCCTTTGAACAGCTGAAAACAAGTTCATGTATGCAGACTTTGGCCCTCGTGGGGAAATTCAACCTCTCCGGTATCTGCTGGAAGACCAACAGAACAGTGCATAACAATCCAAGCAGCATCAATGAAAACTTTTTGACACAAGTGGTAAAGGACCTAATGAGGAGAAGCTCTCTGCTGGCCCTCATACATCCCAACAAGGAGAGGCCTACTGGGGATGTGAAGGTTGAAGGCAGCCTTGGCTATAATGACCCTAAGATGGTGGAGTTCAAAATCCTGAGGGCAAGAAGGGAGTCAGAAGGCAAGATTGGACTAGACTTCAGGAGAACGGTCTTGAGTCTCTGCGAGAATGTGCTTGTAGGGTCCCATTGGATAAGGCCTGGATGGAAGAGGGGCCCATGAAAGCTAGTCAGCTAGTATTCAAAAATCACCCCTCGGTGCTCAAGGGTGGTCACAGCAGAAGGGCAGATGAATACTTCTGCAAAGAGTACCTGGATGAGCAAGATGCTCCTGGCAAAATTCAAACACAAAAAGATGGATTGAGAGCAGCCCTGCAGAGCACTGCTTGAGGACACTGGTGGATGAAAGGGTGGACACGAGCCGACGGTGTGTGCATACATCCTAGAAAGCCAGCTGTGTCCTGGGCTTCAAAAGAAGCATGGCTAGCAGGTGGAGGGATTTGATTCTGCCTCTTTAGCTCGCTCTGGTGAGACACAAAGTACTGCATCCAGCTCTGGGGTTCTCAGCACAGGAAACACACAGATCTGGTGGAGCCTGTTCAGAGAAGGGTCACAAAAAGGATTAGAGGACTGGAGCACTTTTATGAGGAAAGGCTGAGTGAGTTGAAACTGTTCAGTCTGGAGAAGAGAGGAGTCTAGGGAGACATTATTGTGACCTGTCAATACTTAAAGGGAGCCCATAGATAGAAGGAAGAAAGTTTTTTCTGGTGAGGGTGATGAAACAGTGAAACAGGATCCACAGGGAGGTGATAGCTGCCCCATCCGTGGAAACATTCAGGATGAGGTTGGACAGGCCTCCAAGTACCTGCTCATTGCAGGGAGTTGGACTAGATGAGCTTTAACAGTCCCTTCTGGCCCCAACTAGACTATGGTTGTATGAGGTATACAGAAGGAGGAAGAGGTGGGTAATCTGGCAGGAATACAGAGAACACCATCTGAAATACAGTTAGGAAAGCCAAATCCCAACTGGGATAAAATCTAGTGAGAGGTGACAAAGCAACTAGAAGAGCTTCTCTAAGTAGAAAAGTGACAAAAGGAAGACTAGGGAAAATGTGCACCCACTGCTCAATGAGGCCAGAGCCCCGTTGACAGGACATGTAATAATTATTTTGTGATTCTCACTATTGCTTTTCGGGAAAGCTCCAAACTGATAGAAGGGCCAGTCCATTGTCTCTGTGTGAGCTATACTGCCTACATTAACAGTTACTCTAAAAACCTGAAGCAGAGGAGATGATGTTTCAGGCCTGTTAGTTCTGCATGGAACTTGCTGACACTTCCTGACCTTTGTTTTTCACCCATTGAGTGCAATAAGGATATCTTCTTTCTGGCAATGCTTACTGTGTCCCTTCTGTGCAAACCTGATACTGCTCCTTCTGACTTGGAGTAGGCTTTGAAAAGAGTAAAATTGTCCATTCAGTACAGAGCATAACTTTTAGACTGTACTTGATATGAGGTCATTCTATGTGAGTCAATTTTAATGTTCATGGCTTGCACTTGTCTTTTAAATAGTGTTTAATAACTTGCTAAAGATAATTGAATTAAGTGAAAGTGGCGGGGTTCAGAAGCCTCTGATGCTGTTGAGGCCATCAGTCATGTTTTAATCTTCTTGGTGTTATTGCCCTCATCAGCCCTAAAAATGACTCTGCCTCCATGCCTCTTGAAGTCTACACAACTCTACCTTTCAGTGACAGTGTAAGGGAATTTATTTTTTTTTTACTTCAAAGCTTGAGTCAGCCTGGAATGTCAGGTGAAGGCAAGATCCCACTTGGACAACAAATCCCTTCTCTTGTTCATCCTTCACACTTTGAAGTAGTAGGATTGATGACTTTCTTGAATTGCTTTTAAATCAACAACTGATTTTTTCAAGATGTTAGCATGTGTAGGTTAAATTCACCAGGCCTGTATTGTTTTAATATCAAATTTTAACAATTAATAATATCTCAACTGTCCTTCCCAAGTCTTTCTTTTTAAGTCATAAACAGTCTAACAAAATTCAAGATTGTGCAAATTTTCTATTAAGGTAGAACAGCTAGCTTGAATCTTGCAGGTATTTGTAGTAGGATTTTGATTTTAGTCTATACTCAGCATCAGATAAGACTTTCAGTATCAGAGGACACTAGCAGTGCTGAAAGTATTGATATTAGATAAGAAGTTGAATTGAGATTTTCTTGAAATACTATCTGCATTTTTTCTTAAACTAATGCTCACCGAGAGAAAAATCAATAAAAGTCTTTTGGAGTTCAGCATGTCATAGTTCTGTGCTGTAGAAAATTTCCCACACATCTGATATACAACGTTTGCAGTGGTTGCATTCAAAAGACATTTTGCTATTGTCTTAAAATAAAATTCACTTAGTTGTGTATTATAGTGTCCAATTAATCTTAATTTATGTTGGCCTGAAGTGTGGATTTTGAGCTAGAAAAGTTTGGCAACTTTGGGGACTAGAAATGGGCTGGCTCCTTCTTTGGCAGGGCTTTACTGCTGAAGGAGGACCAGCAAGCTGAACAGAAGTATCTTGCTGCTTGACGTGGTCTCTGAGGGGCAGCATGGACTGTCCTGGCTCAATGCACAGCTAGAACTGTTTCACACCCATGTGGAACTTCTAGAAAGTTTGATAGAAAATTTTTATTGCCAGGTTGGGACCAGGTAGTGGTAAGTGGGCATAGGCTGTAAAATGTGGTGCCATGAAAATTACTTTGGGTTTGAAATGGCTTCTGCTGGCATGGGGTTGGCTAAGCTCACAGAAACTTCTTTCCTTTTAAGTACTTGCTTTTCAGTGATGCAAACTTACTGGATTTAATTAAGTCAAATAATTACATAATTCTTTCACTAATTAACCTTCACAATCCATGTGCTTGTTTTTCAGTAAACCTGATATGTCTCGCTTGAGGCTGGCTGCAGGGAATGCTATTGTGAAGTTGGCACAAGAACCTTGCTACCATGAAATCATCACCTTAGAACAATACCAGCTGTGTGCACTAGCCATAAATGTAAGGAAATTTGTTGGGAGTTGTGGGTTATCAGCAGATATATGAATATATAGTTGTTTGTTCTGTATGTTATGTATGTTTCTGTGAATCTGGTTTTATACAAAACATTCAGCCTTCGCATGAAGTTATTTCTCCATTGCATAATCCTGAAAACTCATTTTGGATGAGAATTACATCTGTACTACTGGGCTGTCCATTGAGGGAATACTAACTAACATTTGAGTAGTTAAATGTTAGAATACTGATAAACTAAGAAATGCAGTGTGTATTAAGTAATACCACAGCTGCATTATAACATTACTAGAAGTTAAAATGAGATGATGTAAATTATGTTGAACTGTGGTCTAAACAGTGACCTTGGTTTCTCAATACTTTGGTAGAATATATTTGGAATGCAGAGGTCTGCAAAAATAATTAGCATCCTTCAAATATTAGAAGAAATAGGGAGATATTCCTTAGCAGATGCTGGAATTTTCATCCTTGACTTCTGCCTGAGAGCCCATAGTAAGGAAATAACTCTCAAATTGTAAGTAGAGATGTAGGGACCCTCTCTATTTCTGGCTTGTAGACTTAGCAAGTTGTACAGAAATTAATTCATACCCCAAGAGTAAGGTGGTCATGGAGGGCCTTCTGTTGGTGTTATTTGTGTTGCTGCTGGTATTCTGGCTTTCCAGAAGTCAAGAAATTCTCTGGAAGGAATCCTGTCCAGAAGAGATATGCAGTAATAATGATAGGCCATTTTAGACCTTAATTTCTTTGTCCAGCTAAAGCTTTAAAAGCTGTGACCCATTTTAAATGTTAGAGGACTTTAAATTGGCATTTAATGTTAGAAAATAGAGTATGGCTCCTGTGTGGATATTGTTTACTTTCATACAGAGTATCTTTTTTAGTTTCTAAAATTGCTTGGAGTTAGGCTAGAAAAATCATTGCTGTACCAGAGTAAGGCCTAAATTCCTATTAGGCTTATATGTTGTCCTTAACTATGTTTATGTGGATTTTAAGCTTCTGTGTTCCTATGAAAAGGAGCCCTTGCTCAGTTCCCAAATGGTATGAAAAATAAGAGAAATGGAACCAAGCTTTAAACTACTTAAGCAGATGAAATCTAGCAAAACTGCAGCAGGAATTCAGTGGTAATAACTGAAAGCCTTTACACCAAAAGCAAAGTCTGAAACTTTTCAGGTTTCCTATTTCAAAACTGAATAGAAATGCTAGTCTTGTCTCCAAATGAGTTAGAAAGATTTTTACACTTCAGAACAAAATTAGTCAAGAGAAAAATAGGCACTCAATGTAGTGACAAATAAGTTCTGTCTCTCCTTTGGAAAGGATACTCAAGCTGGGTAATATCATGCCAAACTAGCATTGCCAATCTAGTGTTTGCATGCTCTGTTTTCTTGTGAACCCAGTGATCAAAATCTGTTCATTTCTTCAGTCATTTCCTTCCTGTGGCAAATCTTTCTTTATTGCAAATGCTAGCCTTGTAGTTCCTATCAGAATTTTGCTTCATTGTTTTGATTCTCTTTTCAGTGCGCTAGGATGCAGGCTCTTTGCCCTCCCCTGTCTCTCACTTTTATTACTTGTTTTTCCAGCTGTAACACTCTTAACTGTTAGTGGATATTTTAACAGATGTGCTATCACCTTTTTTGTGTCTAATGCTTACTTCCCTTAATTTTCAAAAGGGAATTTTGAGAGATAAGATTCAAATTAGAACGGGATAGGGTTCTCGACATTTTGAAACCACTTAGTATCACATTTTACTGTAGCATTATAGCGTATTTTGGACAGGGAGGAAGCCATAAAGAACATCTCATTAAACTCTTGGCTGTGGTCAGGGATACATTCCACTAGAACAGGTTGCTCAAAGCCCCATCCAACCTGGCCCTGAACATCTGCAGGGATGGGGTTTCCACAAGTTCTCTGGGCAACTTGTTCCAGTGTCCTGCCACCCTCACTGTAAACAATTTCTTTCACATGTCCAATCTAAACCTGTCCTCTTTCAGTTTAAAACCATTGATCCAGAGCTGGACACAGCACTCCAGATGAGAGTCCCATGAGAGCAGGGTAGATGTGGAGAATCCCCTCTCTGACCCTGCTGGCCAGTCTCCTGATGCAGCCCAGGACATGGTTGGCTTTCTGGGCTGCAAGTTCATGTCCAGTTTTTCATCCACAAGTGACCCCAGTCCTTCTCTGCAGGGCTGATCTCAATCCCTCCATCCCTCCACCTGTCTGGATACTGAGGATTGCCTGGAGCCAGGTGCAGCATCTTGCACTTGGGGCTCTTGAACCTCCTGAGGTTCCCCTGGGCCCAGTCCTCAAGCCTGTCAAGGTTCCTCTGGATGGCAGCCCTTCTCTCCAGTGTATCAAGTGTACCACTTGGGTTGGTGTTATCCCCAGGCTTGCTGAGGGATGTTCTCAACCCTCCAATCTGTGTAATTCACAAAGATGAACAATGCCGATCTCAGTATTCCCCCCCGAGTGTACCAGTTGTTACCGATCTCCATTTGGACATTGATTTTTTTTTACTGCAATCCTTTGGACATGGCCATCCAGCCTGTTTCTTA
Source organism: Brachypodius melanocephalos (assembly GCA_013398615.1). Taxonomy (NCBI): domain Eukaryota; kingdom Metazoa; phylum Chordata; class Aves; order Passeriformes; family Pycnonotidae; genus Brachypodius; species Brachypodius melanocephalos. The sequence continues at coordinate 17,622,054 of VZSR01003803.1, forward strand.
GCAGTTGAGCAGTCCGTCTCTGAAACCCATATCAGTCCAATTTAGAGACAACAATGTTGTGTATACCTGGGTCAAACCCCTTATAGAAATCCAGGTAGGTGATATCAATTGCTCATCCCTTATCCATTTGCACATTCACTTGATTGTGAAAGGTTAGACCAGTCAGGCATGATTTGTCCTTTGTAAGGCTGTGTTGTGTGTCTATAATTCCCTCCCTGTGGATATCCATATGCTTTATCATCGCTTCCAGGAGAATATGTTCATTTGCAGTATCATTTCTGTCACTTTTCCCTCTTCATTTATTGATATTTCTTTGCCTTTTGTGACTTTCTGAGTTGTTTTCTAGAATTTAGATTCTAAGGTCTGTCAGGTCAGGAATTCTGCCTTTCATTTTCACTGCAGCTCCTAATGGATTTTGAATACTTACAAATAACCCTTCTAGGTGTTTTTGAGGCCTTCCCCAATTTCCTTTCTCACTGTCAGTGGGCATGCTGAGATGCAGAGTAGCTGTAATGGCTTTAATGAGTTTTTCACTTAAAAGTAGTACTGTATTTTTTTTCTTTCTTTTTTTTTTTTTTTTTTGAGATTTGGCATCTGCACATATGCATAGATATATGTTAATACTTAGAATTGTTAGTATTAGAATCCATAGTGGATACTGATTACTCTAAGAATTTATTTATTTTAACACTTTCAAGTCTAGCTACAAATCAGATGATATCAAGGCCAACTCTAGTTTTGTGTTACTTAATTCACAGCAAAGATTTTTTTAAGTGGGCAGGTCAGAAAACAGATTAAACAACAGGAACAATCTTACTTTTTAAAGCCTGTGATGGTTGCACAAGTTCTGCTGTGATTCTGTACTGGCACTTTTTTTTCCCCTCTGATGCTGCCATTTTGTAATGTGTAATGATTGGAGTGCAGAACACATAATTAAATTTTGTCACTAATTGCTGTATGAAAGTGGCACTGGTAAACAGGGAGTTTATGATGATGAAATGCATGTAATTTTAGTAATTTTAAAGTAAGTTACATATGGATTTGGCCAATCTTACAAGCTTACCAGCAGCTGATTTCTTGGATCTCCAGAGCAAATTTTGATGTCAGCAGAGCTTCATATTTAAAGAGAGTGAACAGTAATTGAGGGTAGTACTTCAGTGTTTAGCAAGCTTCAAGATCAGATTTAAGATCTGATAAGCTTTGCTGTTGAAAATGCGATTCAATTGTATTTAGAATTAATCTTGTAGATTGCATAAGTTTCATTTGTTTAAAAAAATCCCAGGACTTTTTCAGTTTTCTTTGTTAACTCAAGGTGTTGTAATTGATGAATCAGAGCTGTGTCTGAGTGGTACATGATGTTTTGCAGATATGTATTTTTTAATGCTTTTAAATGGTGAACTTCTGATGAATTGGCATTAAATTCAGGATGCAGATATATAAAATTGGATTAATTTATGGAGCTTGTGTATGCTATTAGAAATAGCATAGCTTAGTTAAGTTTTGTCCCCCTTTCTTAGTGAACTAGTGTAACTGAGTCAAATTTGTGGTTATTCCCAATATTAAAAGATAAAGAAATTATAGTCACTGCAGTTGGCCACACAATACCATCAGTAACAACCAACTGTACCTCCCTTGTCCTCTGAGACAAAGATGTTTCCCTGCTGAAACACCAACCAGGCATCAGTCTCTTCTGAGCTTCCTAAAGGCTTTAGACTTAGATGATACTGAGGAGGGAAAGAGGGCTCTATCTTAGTGTCCTGTGGGGGTGGATTTGCTGTAAGAAGACAAGAGATGTTGAGCAGATCTCATGGTTTGGGTTTGTGGGCTTGGGTTACTTCAACTCTGGCTACAGCAGGTGTTTCAGGATTTCAGTCCGCAGAGGGGACAGAAGCACAGAAAGGAGAAAATGGGGCTTGCTTGAAAAAAGTTTCTTCTCAATTTAATTTTTGGCTGGGGCAGAGGGACAATTATTTTATCTAATACATGATCTCTTTTGATGCTATTTGCAAATCCTCTTCAATCCTTTCTGACTTCAAAACTGTCATTTGATTAAAATAGTTGCTTATTCCTGTTAACATTTTTTCTTCATATTTACAGATAAATCTTTCCTCTTGACCTTTTTTTTTGGCAGGTTAAATGTGCTGAGCTATTTTGGTGACCTTGTTTACCTTAAGCTTTTCTGTATGTTTTCTTCAATGTCTTTTCTACATGTTTCTGTTAAGTTTCCTTATCCTGTGTTAGTAAATGGTTTGTCATGTATTAAATAGTATATGTAGGTTATTTTCATACAAAAAAAAAATAAAGTTCATTCCTTTTCTGGGAACACATTGCTTAATAACCTGTAGAACTACAGCTGCTGCCTTCGTACTGTTTTACTTTGTGTTGTTTGGCAGCGGTGAGACACAGATAATTCTCTTCCATGGTCAGTTGTAGTGCATGGGTTTCCACACTGAAGTGGAAATGCTCGGTACTCTTTTCAGTGTTTCACCTTATCTGGTAATTCTGTTGAATTTTATTCACTTTTTAATATTGATGAAAATGTGTGAAATTGTAACAGTAAAATCAACATGGTGGTGGTTACCAGTGTTTAAAATGTTTTTGTGCAGATCTTTGACTTTGGCTTTACAAAGCAAGTGACCCAACTGTAGACCATTCCAGTAACTCCATGCCTTAGTACTGGTGCTAAGTACTCCATGCTAAATTAGGCCTTGGGTCCTGAGTGTGATATATTCCTGCATAATTTTTGAACCTTAACTCTTCTTCTGAGCTTAAAGGAAGCTTCAGCTGATTAATTCAATTAAATTGCTCTGAACAGGCATTAAAAAATTCTTGCAATTCCTGTGTGTTTCAGTGGCTTCAAGGTCTAATTGATTTTGGCATATTTACCTGAGTTTCCATGCTTTATTTTACAGTTTATATTGCTTTAAGAAAAGCTTACTTAGTTATAATTTTTGGTTTTGCCTTTTTCTTTTTTTAATAGGATGAATGTTACCAAGTGAGACAAATATTTGCTCAGAAACTTCACAAAGGCCTTTCTAGACTACGGCTGCCACTAGAATATATGGCTATTTGTGCACTGTGTGCAAAAGATCCCGTGAAAGAGAGAAGAGCTCATGCCAGGCAGTGCCTTGTGAAGAACATAAATGTCAGAAGGGAGTATCTGAAGCAACATGCAGCAGTTAGTGGTAAGAGAATAGAAGTCACTTTCTGCTACAAGTGCTGTAGTTCAAATGTAAATGTGAGTAGACTGAAAACATTGATAGCTGTCTGTTCTCATACACAAGAACCACTGTAAATTTGATTTGGAGGTATTTACTGAAAACTGAAAATTTTCAGGTTTTCTGATTTTCTTTTGTCCAGATTTTCTTTTGATTTTTTTTAACAGGTACTGCTGAGGTCTTTGAGTATTGTTAAAAACTGTGCAGATGCTTATGCCTAAATATATTGGAAGTGAAGTAATTTTCCAAGGCAATTATGTGTACTGTTTGAACTTAATAATGTTAATAATGTTCTAAGTGAAGTGACAGTGATTAATTTTACCTCAGCAATTACTAATAAGTAACTTTAATGCATAAGTGCTGTATTAAATTGACTGTCCTTGCACTACTGTATTGAGTAGCATCTTGTGTTATTCCTGCAAAGGGCTATATTTGTTGGCACTTCAGGATGAGTTTGTGCAATTCTTTCCTCTCAGTGCCAGCAGTCTGATCGTGGGAATGCTTTGGAAGTTATTATGGACTCATGTCAGCTATTTTTCTTTTATTAAATCAGTCCTTTTGACTTAAAGTTACACACATACAGTCATGTATTTAAAGCTACACACATACAGGGTCATAGGAAAAAGTAGACCTTTATGAAGAGCTATAGCATTTTTGAATAAGATGTTTTGAAACTTTTATTTCTTTGAAAGATTACTGATGGTTTGACCTTTATGAAATGAAGGGGATTTTTTCACCCTTTTAGCCTAAACCAGACCTGTTTCATGAATCTGATCTCAGCGATGCTGTCAGACAACTGACGTCGTTCTGTGTTCATGAATCACTTTATATTAGCTATGTCAGTCTTTCTCAGTCCCCTTAGGCTCTGATCACAGAATAGGTCTGCAGACAAATCCTTTTGCGTATCATTAATTAGAGCGAAAGAAAAAAGTGGTACTTTTCTCCCACTCAATAACATGTAAAAAAGAAAAAAGAAATTGAACAAGCACCTCTAAGTCATTTTAAGACTATTCCTCTTGAAAGTTGAAAACTCTTTTTAGTTATGTAGACAGAAAGTATAATAATTCTCATATGTTTAAAATAGATGCTGCAAAGTTGCTATCAAAAATCTCTGGAAGAAATTAAGAGGAACCTAGGTGTGTGTGATTTTATTTATCCAGTAGGACCTCAAAGTGGACCTGATAAATTCTTTTCTTGCTGAAATAATTGAGTGATGCCTTTGATTTGACATATGCTATAATGCATGGGGAGTCTGGATTAAATTGCAGGATTTTTTTAGGATTACAGTCTTAATTTTGTGCCATTCAGATTTACCAGTCTGAGTTTTCAGCAAATAAAATGTCTTGAACTGTTTGTATGCTAAAACATCCATATTGCAGCAGTTCAGCCAAACTCAGTTCTGGAAATAACACTATATTTAAATGTGTGTCTCCCTCTGCCACTCTCCCTGCTGACCATGCAGTAACTCAGGGTGGCAGTGATGGTAGTACCTCTTTTGGAAATCTGCATCTCTGATTATTTCAGCTATTTGTCTGAATCTATAAATGTGTGATTTTGTGATACATTTTGTCTCAAAAAGTTAATATAGGTCAGGAGGAAATCTGTTGGATATTTTGAGGGCATTTCAGCTTTTGCTGAAAATATGGTAAATTTCTGTGTACCCTGCCTAAGGAAAACTTTCTAAGGACTGGTACCAGACAGTAAAACACCTCTTTCTTCCACACTGCCCTTTTATAGGCTGGCAGGAATTATTCTCAGCCCTCTTAAATTCTCTAAATGCTATTCAGAGTGGAAGCCACTCAAGAAGAGATTTATTTTGATTGTGTATCTGTTACTAGTTTCATCTGGGTAGAGACGTGCCCTGCATAGGAATTTTTGTGTTCTCGTGATGGGCTTTTACTTGAAAGTCAGTAAATAGAAAAATTACAAAAGTAAAGATAAATTTTTTTTAACAAGTTTTCTTTCTAAAACTCATAAAGAACTCTGGTGAAGGGTTTTGGCACATTGTATTTTTATGTGCTCGTAGGAAAGCCACCCTACCTTTCAGGCAATGTCTTCTTTCATTAGAGATGAAAGTTCTAAATTTTTTTCTATTTTTTCCTACTGTTTTTTGTCATGACAGGAGTTAAATATAATATGTATCAATATTTGTTCTTTTCCTGTTTTGTCTGGAACTAGTTAATTTTATTTTCCAGACTCAGCTGGAATTATTGTTACAGTTATATGAGAAATTGTCAAAGGCAAGAAGTTACTAAAAAACTGAGTTTATGAGCTCTTTATGAGCATTCTATTGAAGTTGTTAATTAGTACAAATAATAGTGGGTTGATTTGTCTGGGGCATCTCTAAGGCAAGCCAATTTTGCTAGTGTTCTGAAGTTGTAATTATGTTTTTTCATTCCCTGCCACATCTTTATTTTTTTGTTTACTAATGTGAACAGCTGCTGGCTAAAATGCAGGACGGTGCTTGAAAATAAGTAAAGGATGTTTTTAAAGTTAATAGTGCAGTGTCAATTGAAACACTAAAAACTGCTTTGCAAAGTACACTGGATTTCAATTACATAAATATGGCTTGAAATAGAAAGACATTGGGTGATTTTGTATGTTATATATATTTTACGTAGACTGTGCATTACCCTTATTTATACAGGCCTCTAAGAAAGGGATAGGTTAAGACTTGATGTACGCATGACAATTATTTTGTTAGTTTTGTAAAATCTACAATAATGGTGTATTTTGTTTGGTGTGCACAATATTTGTCAAGCACATCTCATATGAATACATATATTGAAGGTAAAACTGTTAGTGTTCTAATGTATTTTTAATAGTTTTCAAATATTATTAGTGTATAGAATGATTTACAGATGTTTGGACTTATTCTTAACTGAATATGGGATAGGTAAAAGTTTACTGAAAGAAGATTTTCCAGACTTGGTCCAGCACATACTATCACAAAATGTGACTTTTCAAAAGTGGAGCTGGGAATTTCCTTCTTCCTTTCACATGTACATTCAAGTCATGTCAGTACTATGATACTGCATTTGCCACAAGCACTAATGATGAGATGCTTCTGCCAGAGCAATATACATGGAGTATCAGGATGCCTTCCTTTGACCATTGTCTTGCTTGTTGCAGAGGGTATAGGTGTGCTGTGTATCCTCTGGCTCCCCTCAGGCATCAGGCTAAAGAAAGCAGTGTGGGTGTTTGCTGAAAAATGTGTTTTAACTTTTGGTGTACAACTTGTCCACCTGTTATCCTTGCCCCTTGGGAGATGATCTTTGAGGTGCTAGAGTTCATGCTGCATGGTGTCGGTTGAGTCAGGGAATTTGTCACCTTATGGGAAGTGTATTGTGATCATAACTCTAAGAGGGCCATTGGCAACAACCCTCACTTTTTGAATCCCCAAGGAAAATAGGCCTTCACATTGTCATGATGGAGGAAAGACAGTCCTGCTTAGTCTCAGAGAATGCTAGAAAATTTTTGAATGCTTTGAGTGTCACAGTAGAGTAGTGCTGCTCTGTTTAAGTGGGACTGAGCCTTTCAAACTCAGTGCACTACAACTTTGTTACAGCTTTCATGTGGCCTCCCACTCCTCCTGAAACAAATATTGTGGCAATTGGACTGCAAAACGCCTGCAGAAAACCTTTGTTCACTTGACATTGCAGTGTCAAAATAAATAGTAGCAGCTTATCCTGCAATGGTGCTGGTCTTTCATCTTGCAGTCAACGTGGATTTTGTGTTCCATCCTCACTTCTAATTTTCAAAGTCCTTCAGAACACAGGCTTTGAACTGAGGAAAGGATTGGGAGTAGGGGATGACTGTAGCTGTATCTCAAGGTAGCTAAAAACAAGCGGCCCTAAATGAGAGATACTTAAAATCCTAATTCTTGCATGCATGAAACGTGCACATCAGCCATGAAATGGAACATCATAGAGAAATCATAGGCCCACATCTGTTTATACCTTAATGCATGCTGACTTCAAAATTTGCCCTCTTTGGTAGAAAAGCATACTTCTTGGTATGTAGTTTTTTGATGCATCTTTCTTCTGCTTTTCAGAGAAACTGTTGTCACTTCTACCAGAGTATGTTGTTCCTTATACTATCCATCTTCTAGCTCATGACCCAGATTATGTCAAAGTCCAGGACATTGAACAACTCAAGGACATTAAAGAGTAAGACCACTTTTAATAGTGTTATTTCTAACTTTATTCTAAGTGAAATTTTAATTCATTGTGGTACCCTGTTACACAGTCCAATGTGCATAACGATGCCAGTTACTTCTGTAAAATATTGCGAGAAATAGTAAAGGTGCTTTTTTAGTGCTCTGTGATATTTTATAAAGGAACCCTTTGCCTTCTGCTCATCCTCATTGCATTTTTCCAAAAGAACTGTTTTCAAATTCATGATCCTAGTAACAGCTGGACTAAATCATGTTCTCAAATGTGCTTTTTAAAGGAATCTCTTCTGTACTTTGACTTATCCGGGATATGGCATTTCTCCTTTAGGTGCCTGTGGTTCATACTGGAAATATTAATGGCTAAAAATGAAAACAACAGTCATGCATTTATCAGAAAAATGGTAGAAAATATCAAACAGACTAAGGATGCTCAAGGACCAGATGATCAAAAAATGAATGAAGTAGGTGATACTTTTTGACTGGAAGTTGCATTTAATTCTGGTCTGCTAGTGGAAAGGAGTTGCTTTTTGTTTATACACCAAATTCAAAATGTCTTTCAATAGAATTGTATGTATGAAAAGGTATTTTATGTACTGTAATGGTTATATTTATTGTGGTTTAGATGGCAGTTATTTTCCTGTGCTTCAGTAATTCTTGCACATTTGCAAGGGAGTTGTAATAGTTTTCAGTTCCTCTGTTTCAATCTCAGTAAGATTACTAAACACTAACTTTAAATAGATATAAACTATAATATTTACTGTTTCAAAAATCCACTAAAGTGATTTTTAGTATTTCATTTCTAAAGTGCAAGAGTAAGCTTAATAGAGGAAGAAAAATACATTAGAAATCTCTGGTGTGGATTGTGTAGTGATGTATCAAACCTTTCTTTGTGGTTTTAGTATCCCATCATATCCAGATTTGTTCCTTATCTGCTTTTCCCACAGAGATGTGTTTTGGGTAGTGGGTGGGTGGGATGTGTGTGCTCATTTGATTAATTCTGTCTTAGAAATCTTAGAAACTATGGCAAGCACTAGTCTTAAGTGCAGAAAGACCATGAAAACCATCTGTCTTCAACTGTTAGACTTAAAATGCTTTTGCTTTTACTGTCTGTATTTCAGTATCCTGAGAGATTCTGTTTAAGATGCAGGCTAGTGATAAATGCTTAAGATGATTGCTTTTAAATTGTGATTTCTTGTGGACCTGTGCACAAAAGATACACTGTCGTTTGTCAAGATTTTCAGTGAACTTCTAAAGTGTTATTTTGGTTTTTAAATTTTATTATTTACAGAAACTATATACAGTCTGTGATGTAGCAATGAATATCATTATGTCAAAGAGTACAACATACAGTTTGGAATCCCCTAAAGACCCTGTACTTCCAGCCAGATATTTTACTCAACCAGACAAGGTATAATTTGGCATTTAATTTTTCTTGAGATAAGTGTTTTAAAATACTTGCTTATTGTAATTCAGAGTTGTTTTTTTTTTTTTTTAATATTTCTTATAACTTCAGACTTCCTACTCTCATATTGTAGTTGAAAATGTATGTATGTTTTCATAAATATATTATATAATGTGCACACACCAGTTTCTCTTCCTCCCTATTCCCATATTACTATTCTAGTTTAAAAATTAAAAAGCATAAATGATATAAATGAAATCTTTCAGTGCAATCTCCAGAATGTATCTATATCTATCGCTTGTTCACTGATTATTGTTGTAATTGCCCCCACCTCCTTTTTTTACAGAATTTCAGTAACACCAAAAATTATCTTCCTCCGGAAATGAAGTCTTTTTTCACTCCTGGAAAGGTAGGTATGGTGTGGGGGGCTGGGGTTTGGTGCTGTGTTTGAGTTCTAGTTTGTCTTTGGTTTTGGAGTGACAGTTTTGCTTCATTTCTTTGTGGTTTGTTTTGTTTTTAAAGAAAACTAGGATGTAATTAATGAAACACTATGTTTAAGAGAACAGATGGTTTCTAGGTGTAGAGAAAGAGATGGCTAACAGGAAAACTGCTGCTGTCTATGCTGGATGGTGGTAACAATAGGCAAAGCCTGTTCTCGTTAAAAGGAGAGAGTCCAAAAACACCCTGATACAACCCATAATATTTGCCAAATTTACAGAATGGTTAACCTTTTTAACAGAATGGTTAACCTGCAGAAGATTACAATGTTGCATACAAAGTGGCAGCTATGGAAAACTCTAACAGAAATTATTTTAAAAATCAATAATTAATCTTTGTATAAAATCTTTTTTCTTAAATAATAATGAATCTTTGGCAAAGCTGAATGCCATTTTACAGTACCTTACAAGATAACTAACTCTTCTACAGTTTTGTTCATTTGTTCTTTTAGAATATGCATTCTATTAAATGACAATGTTCTTTCTTCACTAAAACTAAACCCAGGTACTATTTAGGATAAAATTAAAATCTGGTAAAAGAAATTGCAAACTGTGATTTTCATCTGGATTAATGCATCCTGTTCTAGATGACAAAGAACATTAATTTGTTACATTGTGAAAGAAAGAAATTGCAACATCTTTATTACCCTTAACTTTGCTAATGAAGCGTTAGCTGTCAGCTAGTAACTTAATAATAAAGGAGGAATGTAAGCTAGGAAAAAAAGCAGATTTCTCTTTGAGAAATTGAAAGTCAACATTTATGGATTAAAATAGATTATCATTAAAATTCTTTTGAATCCTAAGTTAACTTTTATATTATTTTAAATTTCCAGTGCCAGGTACTCTTGCACTTCTTGTGTTGTTTTGAAACTTTGTAACAAATAGGAGAGGTGTATTTGACCACCAAAATTTTCAGTTTCTTCACTATCAGGAGAGGAACATGAAATGAAAGTTTGTCTGGGGAGTCTTTCTTTTGTGAGTGGAAGACTGGCTTGGGTGGGTGTTAGTGGAGTGGATATAAGCAGGGAACACTGAGGGCAGGAAGTCTTTGAGTGTAGGTTCTCTGAAAGGGAGGAACTGTTTGTGAAGAACCTCTTAGTGCCTCCTTAGCAGGAAGTCCAGTTCAGTGTGAATTTGAAAATCTCCTTGCTTTCGAGCTCTTTCAGCATACACTGATTAACATGCAGTTCTAAACTAATAGATGTAAATTGTTAAGCTGGATTTAGTTCTCCAAGGTTTATTTTTGGAAAGCATATGCTATTTTTTTTGTGCTCAGTGCAGAATGAATCTTTGTAAGTATAAAACTCCCTCTGGCTGTAAAAGTATAAGCAGAACCATATTCCATGGTCCATAGCTCCAAAAAAGAAAACACCTCAGGCTGATAGGATATGCATGTTGAACTTTTTGTAGCTGTCACAAACTGCAGATATAGCTAGAATCTAATATTGAAGGAGAAGATGGATAATGAGAAATGCAGGGAATGGTCTTTAATTCAACATTTTTGTACATGAGTGTTCGGCATTCTCTTTAGGAGTAATTGAACACTTTCAACTCTCTCAAAAGTTAGTATGAGCTAGAGGCATTCAGCAGGTCTGAAAGATAATCCAGTTAAATTAATAACCTGAGGCTCACCAGTGTCTGGAAATTGTGGCACTTATTAAAAGCCTAACACTTTTAAATCTGTGCAGGAAGTATCGGAATCTTCTTCACAGTATTTGGCTTTTGGGATTCTCATTTATTCCCAGTTGAAACTAATGTGGTTGCCAGTTTCATGTCTCCTTTGCTGAAAGGGGCATCCTGCTGCTATTTCTGCTTCGCTGGGCCAGGTGCTTATCTGATGTAGATGAGGAGCTAGTTCAGATAGATAAATCAGCAGAAAGCAAATGGCACACAAGGTGACACAGTGCCTGACTGCACAGTCCAGTGAGCACACAGCACTACCAATGAGAAGAGGACAGAACCTAAGGCTAGAGAGAAGAATACCAGCTTTGGTGGCAGCTAGTTGCTTGATTGCAGCTCCCTCAGCTTCCTTCTGGTGTCTGTTGTAGCCTTCATACAAAAAATGTTTATTGCTTTGTGTTAAAATTAACATAATGAGAGTGAAATCTGTGAATATTTTAAGCATAGTACATGTTAACAATATCTGAACGTGTAGCTTAAAATAAAGGAAATATATTTTTGGTTTCAGCCCAAAGCAGCCAATGTTCTTGGAGCAGTTAATAAGCCTCTTTCGTCAGCAGGCAAGCAGTCTCAATCCAAATCTTCACGAATGGAAACTGTAAGCAATGCCAGCAGCAGTTCAAATCCAAGCTCTCCAGGAAGGATCAAAGGGAGGTTGGTAGACAACAAAGGATCTTTGATATTTCAAATATTTGTAATGGAAACTTTGAATACTTCTATAATGTTTTCTAAGTAAAAGACAGAATTCTTTTATCTTACATTGAAGTAAAATTACAGTACCACATTGGTATAACTGAAACCATGAATTTGGCTTAGTAACTCCAGAAATAAATTTTCTTTAAAAAAAGAAAAAAAAAAAAACCAAAACAAACAAACAAAAACTCTCAAATTACATCCAGAATTGGCAGAAGGAGGAAAGGAAAGCCTCATATGTTTTAATTTTTTGAGGGCAGGGTTGGGGTTTTTTGGGGTGAGTTTTATGTAGATAGATATATCACCCCCCCCACACATATAAATATGTGTGTGTGTGTGTGTGTGTATGCACACAGCTGCAATCCCTGGGAGCCTGGCTGTAATGCTATAAACACATCCCACCCAGGGAGAACTGGTAGGTGGTTGTGGTGGTCCTACACGACTTCCTCCTTGAGTCCTGCACTTTGCTGGACTTTGCAGACAGCTCTTTTTTGCTTTTAGATTAGTTTTGTGATGAAGAGGTGAGTGTCCTGTAATGCTATGTAAGTCATCTTCTAAATTATCTATCTTTAAAACTATAGCTTATTTTGTGTCAGTTTTGTAGGTTATTCATCAATATCTTATGTTCATTTTTTTAACTGAAAGTCACACTGTCATTTTGTTTTTTTTCACTCACAGTGAGAGATTGTATAGCCTCCACTATTTGTATTCTTTCTACTGTTTCACATTCTTTCAAGACTGTTAGGAAATGTTATATTTGAATTTAAAACTTCTCATTTGTTAAAAACTTCTCACTTCTGTGACTATTCAATATATAATATTAATTTTAAATGTAGTGCAGTGTTTTACAAGAAATATTTCTTCACTAGAAAGTTTACAGAAAGGCTTATTTCTTACTAGTCATGCACGTTCACATGCTGCACTGTATTGCTGGCTAATGACAGGTAGACTCCAAATTCTTCTCTATATCCAGCAAAATGAATCTGAGATCGAATTTAAAAACATGGTGCACTCACGGCCTAACATGTTCTGTCAACTTCATGATCTCTCCAGTTCACTTAAGTTAAAGGGATTAGTGTTTTGGGTAGAAATGCCAAAGGCAAAGAGAAAAGACAGGAATATTTCCAGTTCAGTCTGTCTGAATATGTACAGGCAGATTTGCATCTTTAAAGAGGATGTATAAAACCTAAACTTCCCATTACATCCCAGTTAATACAGATTGTACAGCTATAGAAGTGAGGACATCTTTCACTCAGTATGCAGTGCCCAGGCCAGGGAGTTGAGTTTGTGTGTTTGAATACCTCTTTTCATTTGGACACATAGCGTATTTCTTTTCGTTAAAAAATGTGCACTGGTATTTAAAAATGTTGCTTCTGCAGATTAAATGAAATTACTTCTACACTGGCTTTTGTGCAATATCTTTTATCTGTGGGTCTCAGTGTTTCACACGTGCACAAGGCATTGTTGTTTACATTTATAGAAACTGAAAAACGAAATTGCTGCTGCAAAAAGCAGAGAGAAATTTGAATTGCTATTTTATTGACTAAACCTCACCATAGGAAGATGTGCATGCTGGTCTGTCTGGAAATCTTTGGTAGCTGTAGGAAAGTGTAGGCAATTGAATGCAAACACAGATCTCTTGCAGCTCGTACTCTTCTGTTTTAAAAGGCTGCTTATCTTTCCCAGTGAAAAAAGAAAATTGAATGTGATTTATGACCCAAACATTTGTCTTGAGACTTAGATGATGTGGCTTGTGATACTATATCTATAGTATCTATAGTACCCACTGTGAAAGGTTCCTTCTGCCAAATTGTTCTTGGTCTATTAATAGATTTTTTTGAAGATTGTTGTTCTTAGTATTTTTTTAATGATTGACCAACCTATTATAATAATGAGGAAATATATTTTTTTATCCTAGACTTGACAGTACTGAAATGGACCACAGTGAAAATGAAGAATTCACACTGGCTTCACCCTTACCAGGAAAGAAAACTGACAAAAGGGACGACTCTGATCTTGTAAGGGTGAGCTGTTAAAAATTAATGTGATGATATTTGAGATAATTTGAAAAATATGGTGAAACATGAAACTGAGCTGATGTTTTAAACAACTGGAAAATGTGTGGAGTTGAATATGAAAATACAATTTTTAAAAAGGTTCTGTTTCTCATAGAATCATATCGGTTGCAAAAGACCTCTAAAGGTCATCAAGTCCAGCCATTAACTCAGAAGAGTGAAGTCCACCAGGAAATCAGGTCCCTGAGGTTACTAAGGCTTTGGAAAGTGGTAGTTTCCTTACTAATTCTTACCAATGTGTCTATATATATACATATATACATATATATTTATATATAGCTTTGTAATAAGAAAGGTTCCTAATGAGGATGTAAAACATTATTTGGATTCTCACTCAGATGTAGCGCTTTAATATGTAAAAGAAGTTGTAAGCAGGCTAAATATTATCTTAAGCAGTATTTATACCTGTATCAAAATAGAGAAAAATAAACCATCGAAGAAAATTATACTTATATTGTAATTCTAAAAGCAAGTCAAATAAATAAGAAGAATTTCCCACACCACTAGTAAGTTTCACTTCTTTGTGCCTTAATAGCAGTTGACATTTTGTAGTATTTGGGATATGTGTGAGAAAGTAATAGATCAGATTTGCTTGAATTGGATTTTCTAGGCTGCATTAAAGATGGCCTGTGTCTGATGTCACCACTGCTTTATTTCTTTTTCCTGTCTCTTACATTTCTCTTTTCTCTCACTATGTCATTCTGGTGTATTTTTCTAGATTGCTTGGGACATAACCTATTCACTAGTAAAAATTCTTGAACTTTTGCTTGTCTTGAAGTAAGAATAACTATCTTATATTGTGGGAAAAGCAAAACAGTTTATAACTAAATAAGAAAAATCTGGAATCTCTTGTCAAAAAAACCCAAAAAACAAAAGAGCACTTCTGTAAACGCTTAAGTCTGAGAGTCCAGACAGCTCCTGGCATGCAATTCTTGTTTAGAAACATTAGCTTGAACTGGTAACTACTAAGAAAGCTCAGTGATAAAGCAAATACTGGTCAGTGTCTTGAGTACTTTTGAGAGCATCATTCCACTTGGAATCTGTAAGTGAGTTGCTCAAGATCATGGATTCAGAATTCATTTTTGGTTTTTTGGAGATAGGGTGCAGATTACAGCAAGCATTAACTGAGAAGCAGGATTTTGTTGATATATTAGAGGGAATGGCTGCCATCCAGAGGAACCTTGACAGGCTTGAGGACTGGGCCAGGGGAACCTCAGGAGGTTCAAGAGCCCCAAGTGCAAGGTCCTGCACCTGGTTCCAGGCAATCCTCAGTATCCAGACAGGTGGAGGGATGGAGGGATTGAGATCACCCCTGCAGAGAAGGACTGAGGTCACTTGTGGATGTAAAACTGGACATGAACTTGCAGCCCAGAAAGCCAACCATGTCCTGGGCTGCATCAGGAGACTGGCCAGCAGGGTCAGAGAGGGGATTCTCGACATCTACCCTGCTCTCATGGGACTCTCATCTGGAGTGCTGTGTCCAGCTGTAGATCCCCATTAGAAGATAGACATGGAACTGTTAGAGCAGATCCAGAAGAGAGGCCACGAGAGTGATCAGAGGGCTGGAACACCTCTGCCAAGAGGAAAAGCTGGGAGAGTTGGGATTGTTTAGCTTGGAGCAGAGAAGGCTCTGGGAAGACCTTATCGCGGCCTTCCAATATGACAGGGGCATGTAAGAAAGATGGAGAAAGACTTTTGATTTGTCCTGTAGTAGTGGGACAAGGGGCAGCAGTCTTAAACTGAAAGAGGATAGGTTTAGATTGGACATAAGAAAGGGATTTTTTACAGTGAGGGTGGTGGGACACTGGAATAAGTTGCCCAGATAAGTTGTGGACACCCCATCATTGGAGATGTTCAGGGCCAGGTTGGATGGGGCTTTGAACAACCTGTTCTGGTGAAAGGTGTCCCTGCCCGTGTCAGGGTGGTTGGATTAAGATGATCTTCAGAGATCCCTTCTGACCCATACTGGTTTTTTTAAGGCCTGGGTGGGTTGTTTTGCTGCTCAGAGCAAATATTGGTACAGCTCTGACAACAGTGACTTGGTAGATACCACTAATTCCTGTACTTCCTTCTACAGTTGTAAAGTCAGGTTGCCCACTGTGTTCTGTATTAGTGCCCTGCCAGTGCCAGCATAGGAGCCAGGCATAAGCACCCTGCAGCTCACAACAAAAGCTGAAGCCACAAGTTGGCAATTCTCATCTTCTCTGTCTTTATATTTTCCTATTCATAGAAATGCAGTTATGTGCGTTCTGTCCTACTGTGTTGGACACAACAGAGAATACAAATGAGGAAGGCCTTACACACTTCAGGGTTTTAACTACTCACTTTTCAAATAAGCTTTCCCCCTTGTCTGGTATTTTATATGTAGGTGTATGTTTATATTTTTGCAAATGTTTTTGACATGGCTATGGTAAACGATCTGAGACAACTTGTGTAATTTGAACACTGTCTTGTTGGAGGAAAATTCTACATGTGACTGTTAATTATGGCAGTTTAATATTTTAATGGTGCAATCTTGCCTTTTCAGTCAGAGATGGAGAAGCCTAGAGGAAGGAAGAAAGGCGCTATCACAGATTCAGAAGAGAAGCTAAGCATAGATGACCTGAATAAACTGGGTCAAGAGCAGAAGCTTAGAGGTAGTCAACGGGGAAGGAAGAGACCCGCAGTCGTATCAGAAGCTGATGAAACACAGTGGCAAGAGGAGAAAAGGCTAAAAGAAGATGTGATAGAAAGTGAAGATGAACAGAACAGTCCACCAAAGAAAGGGAGGAGAGGGCGCCCCACCAGAACAAATAATGGGGCAACACCAAAGGAAGAACCAGTGGCAAAGTCATCAAAAAGGAGCAAAAAAAAACAACCGCCAGCAGCTGCAGTGGAAGAGGAGGAGGAGGAGGAAGAAAGGCAAACTGAAAACATCGAACAAAAACCAAAAGGCAGGCAAAATAGGACGTCAAAAAGAACACAGCAGAGGTAAGACCATCTTCTTGTAAGCTGTGTATTTTATATCTTTGGACATTAGTTATAATTTGATGCTTTGCAATTTGGGTCTTCCTCAAAACAGAGCAGAACCATCTGAAACTAGTACAGTTGAATCAGCACAGTCTACGCCACAGAAAAGACGAGGAAGGTCATCACAAACACCACCAGCACAGCAAAAAAAAGTGTAAGTGTTCTAAATCTGCGTTTAGTGAAAATTAAATAATACCTCTGTGCCCTCAAGCAAACCTTTACTGAAAATATTTCAGAATACTGTAGTTGACAGTTAAGAAAATAAATTGCTATTGTTACTTCTAAAATGTTTTCCTTAGCTGCTTCTCCTAGGGCATCTCACAACAGAGCAGGAGGCTGTAAGTAATTTTAATGTGTTCAGGTAGCATGTACGTAGCTTTGCTTTTCTAGGAGAAAAGTCAATAAAGTATACAAAGGCCTTGAAGATAGGGCTTTATTAGGACTTAAAGAAGAGGAAAGTGGCCCTCTTTGTTTTGGATAGTGGGGACAAATCAAATTGTTACTGTGGTGAAACATAATGTGGAAAATTAAGTTTATTCTGATTCTCCTTCAATTAATGTTCACTTTCTAATTTGTGGCTTTCTTACTATCCACTCAAATCATTTTCATGTGAATAAAATGTGTTGTGATCAGTGAAGGGTTGTAGCTTCTGAAAATTCTGAGGTGCTTTTAAGTTCCCAAATGAAGATAAACTCTGTCATTGCTTCAATGGCATGGCTGGCTTCATTTTCTTGTGCGTGCTGTAGGAAAATACAAGTGTCTGTACCTTTTCTGTACATGTATAGATAATATATGTAAGCAGAGGTGCACAAGGGGTTATTTCCCCACTTGTATCCAACTGCAGTTCAGGGAGAATATTTACTTTTCCAGAACCTGATACAAATTCCTTGGGGCTCTACTTGGGAACATGTACTGTCTGACACTGTTGTATATCTCTGTTGTCTTTCTGGCTTCTGGGCTTAGTTAGCATCACATTGCTCTTCCTCTGGCAGTGTAGTGTACTGACTTGCCTTATACAGGGATCTTCCCTGCAGGAGAACCTTGCCTGAACAAGCTTGTACCCCCATTTCAAATTCTGGACTCACTCTGGATCGTGTGATCTGGAATTTTACACACAACATCCTGACCTTTCCATTTCCCTGCCTCAGGTCAGACCTCTGCTTCTCCTTTATTCTGTAACCAGAAACACAGGACCCAACACTGGTTGGTTACTCCAGAAGTCACTGCTGCACGTGCAGTGGAACAAGAGCTGTAAACTGCTACTGCCATGCAGGGAAGACAAACCAACAAGTTAATGTTGGGTGATGTGCTATGTGGTGTTTGTCAAAGATGCCCTTTACTAAATATATAAGTAACTTCTCAGAGTGAAGTTGGTATGTTTCTTGACTCCTTTTGGGGTGACAGTAAACTATATCACTACCCACAATCAGTAACAAGCATAGCTCTTGTTCACATGTATATGTTGTTCCTGTCGGGGGAGCTCAAGTAAGGTGTTTCAGGGTTCAAAGTTGTTGGGTCTAGTCTAGACTTCATTTAAAAAAAAAAAAAAAAAAAAAAAAGGTGGGTTGTGTTTGTTTGTTTTATCAAACCACCCACATTTTGACTTTTTTTATTTTTTTCCCCCCAAATCTGGAGGAAAAAGGTGAGACAGTCGCCATTTCTCATTTCTCACTCTAGTCAAGCCTTTCTCCCTCATCTACATAAGTTTTAACTGAAGGAAGTTGATAGACTGAGCTGGGATTGTGTACTGCAGGATAAATATACCAAATGCTTAAAGCTTTCTGGGCTCCTTGGGCATGGATTTGGCGTAAGAATATGGGATTTTGCCTAGGAGGTGATAATGTATCCTGTGGATGGTAGTGTGTAACCTGTTTCTGACAGCAAATTGGGTTACCAGTTAGCACATGTGAACAGATTTATTTTTGTGATATGTGAAAGGAAGACCCTAGCTTGTGAATAATTCTTCTGCTTCCTTTTCAATTCTGTTGCTTCTATCAGTCTGGGAAGACTTGAGTTGGGCTAATTTGCGTTAAGGGATGGCATGTTGGTTGGTTTGGAAATACTACAATTGCTATGCAGTTGAGAGATTTTATTTTGTCTGAATTTTAGTGGTTCTCAGGATTGAAAATTCCTACGACTTTCATGATGTGGTGGCATCATAGTACGATTGTTTTGTATCTGTGCCCCCAGTGGAGATTGAAGTCTGTCTGTTGTGTGCCCGGAGCTGAGTTTGCGGTTTCATTTCAACCAAAACATCACCAACTTTGGGTGCACCAAGACTGCACCTGCAGTAAATGGGATGATTCAGTGATTTGATTCTGAATTGTGCTACTGTAATGTGCGTGCAGCTGTGGAAACATCTGTAGTTGGCTTTTTTTTTTTTTTTTTTTTTTTTTTAAAGGCAATGGGTGTTGGCTAATTCTCATTTTAAGCAAATGGGTGCATTTTTTTGTGGCACAAATCCCATAACCAACACAGACAGTTTAAGATATTGTTGACTGATTGTTCTTGATTATCCTGATTAAGGATAATTATCCTTACTGGTTATCCCTAAGATAGCTTGGGAAGATTTGCATTGAGGTTCATTATAGTGTTAATTTCATGAGTAGCAATATGGGTTCTTGTAGGTCTGAAAAAACGTAGATGCAGTTATTCAAATTTGTTGAGTAAAATGTCCTGGAAAAGTAGAGTGCATCTGTTCATGGAATTGAATAGAGAGAAAATCAACAAACACTATTCAGTCTCTGGCTGTTTGGCTTTTCTTGTTCACTGGTTAGTGTTGTGTCAACCTATTTTGGCCTGTATTGTGGCACTGAAGAGAAAAATCTGCTGTGTCTATAGAGGCAAAATTGTTCAACTTTGTGCTCCTGGCCCTCTATCATGGAACAATTTTGTTTTCAAATGGTGTTGTCCAGCCTCCTAGTTTCACTTCAGCTCTGTGCATGGATGAACTAGACAGGTGTAAAAGACAGCAGCATTATATGACATGAAATGGTAAGGCTGTTGTTCCTGTGAGCTGCAATGCTTGCTCATACAGTTTATACATGTTGCAGATGCACATGTGCTGTGAAAGTGATCTTTATTTTTCTTCTCATTGTAGCCGTGCGGGACGTTCCAAACAAGCAGCCAGTAAAGAGAACGAATCCAGTGAAGAGATGGATGTGTTTCAGAGTGGCTCACCTGTCAGTGATGACATTCCCCAGGAAGAAGTGATAGAAGAAGAGGAAGTTTCCACAATCAATGTAAGAGGAATGCCTGAGCTTTTCTTTGAGTCTGTGGTGTGCTCTGTGTATTGATGATCAGAGAATGACCTCTGTTCCTAGAATGACTTCTCCTTGTTTTTAGAACTTAAACTTCCTCCTTTAAAATGAATGGGGTGGTTGTCAGCTGCCACTGTTGTGTAGTGGAGCTGCACTGTAGTTTCCTAGAGAAGCTGCATTTCTTAGAAAATACCACTTTTTGTCAAGTATCTTGAGGTTTCTGTACTATGTAGCCTTCCTTGTCTGTATGCCAGAATTGTGTAGCATCTAATGGGAATTATTTTCTAGGTAACTCCTGCCCTTTATTCTCGTCTAGATTTTAATAGTGAATAATTTGGTCTTTACACAAAACAGACACACAAAATGAACAGTACTGGAAAATAAGCATGGGGTCTTGGAACAGAATCCTAAACTGATCCCTTCCTCTTACCAGTATATGTTAAAATGAGTTCACTTTTATATTTATTTCATACAAATACATTGGCAATGTTAGTAGTCATACTAAAACTGAGAATTCAGAAAGTCTTCACACTTCTGGATACATCTGATGGTTGAAGCATCTGAGTGTATGAAAGCTCTGAGAAAGGAAACTGCATTGTTGTGAATTCCATTAAGATGCAGGCTCAGTAACATCAAATGTAGTTAGGTCCTGGTCATTGACTGAGACTAGTGACAAAATCAGGAATGAATGCCACTGTATATGAACACTCAAACACTACTGAGTGAGCCTGAGGATTTTTTTTCCATTATAAAATGTATTTGTTCTTGAATTTTTCAAAATTTTTCTGTAAAAACATTTAAAGTATCTTTTCTCCAAATAGGTCCGTCGCAGAACTTCCAAAAGGGAAAGACGATGAGTGAGCATGTAGTTAGCAGCCTTCCAGGTGAAAGCTTTGAAGAATGCTTTTAATATAAAGCTTGAGACTGAATGAAGCTGTTAGTGCACAAATGGGGTTGCTGAAGAAAAGACAAAACCTATTTTACTGCCCCTGCATTTGCAGTCCCTAGGTCACAAGCTTTAGCCACACACATGTTGATATCATTAACTGTGGATTTTTGTGAAGTGTAATGTGCGCTGGCTTTGTAGACATATGAACTAAAGAAGAAAACTGTAAATAGTTCTTTTTTTAATGTTTCTGACTTATAAAGTGCTTGTATAGCTTTTATCTGCGGCTTTAAACTGACAGTACCCCACTGTTTATTGGATCGATTGATTTAAAAAAAGAACAGTTTGTTGAAAATTGATCTCAAGCAATATCTGTCAGTGTTCGTATTTGTACTCTTGTTGACATTTAACTGTGAAAAACAAGTCAGTTGAACAAATAGTGCCACATTCTTTTGCCACTATTTGTCGAGGAGAAGAAGAGGAAGAAAAAAATGTCTTTGTTTCCTTCATAAATAAACCCTAGTGTTTACCCTCAGGCACCTACCTATCATCAGAGGTGCTGAACTACTTTCTTTTACAGTTGAACAATATTGGATAGAATAATACAAGAGATGCAAATTTGGAAAGAAGTTTTGTTTTACACCTCAGTATTGATGCCAGACTTTTCTGGACTTGTAGTGGCATTGAAAATTCAAAAAGGATTTAAAATACTTTAATTTTAAAAGTGTGTTATTAAATAATGTACTGAATACCCTTCCCATTTTATCTTCCCCTATCAGTTTTTATTAATCTGCTGTATCAATAAAATTCTGTAACTGAGTTTTTAATAGTCTAGTATGTTAATGTGTATAGATATTTCCTTCTGAACATGATGTTCACAAAGAGCAAATTATTACTACATTATAATATGAAATCTGATATATAAACATTAGTGAAAATACAGTTCTTATTACAATGTAAAGTTAATCACAAAGAGAAATTTTATTGATGCAGTGTGTCTTTATAAAGCTGTTCTTGAGAGCCAAGTGTTTTGTATTTTATAGTGAAGTTGCATGTTTATGAAAAATGTGCTGAAAATGGGATGTAATGTTTTTTTTTGAAACTCGTATCTAGCAGTAGTATATGGTAGGTTGCCTCATGAGAGATCCTTTTATTGAGAGTTTATTGTACCTTTCTGTTTTGTTTTTGTTTTTTGAGCCAAATTTTTTTGGTATGAAGAGAGAAGTTTTTGTTGAATAACCAGCTGTCAATTATTACAGTCACAGTATTCAAGATTTGAATGAAGCTCCATTTTTATTTTGTGCTACAACAGAGAGAGGTTGGTTTGTGTTGGTTTTTTTTGTTTGGGTTTTTTTAGTTATAATTTGAAAAAAAACAAAAGAAACAAAATACATAGAGCAGTATCCTGTATGCAGTTTAACAGTTTACAAACTGTCTTTGAACCAAAATATATAAGTTACTATACTCTGCTTAGCCAAGCACACATCCTAATTTCAGGTGCTGTTCTCCCTCTGGTTCCCTACAACACATGAAAAATCAATTTCTAACCTAAGAAAATTTTATATCATTGAATAATGGAGCGTTTTCACATAATCCATCAATAAATAAGTTATTGTCGCAAGGTTGCCTGTAAAGATTATAGGAAAGGATAATACTCAACCACAGATTTTCTAATTTCCAAAGTGTAAGATCACTAATAAAGCAAGCAACCCTTAGAATTTTTTCATTATTCATTTTCTTTGGTACCACTAGGAAAAAGTATTATAAACTATTAGATTATTCTGCCTCATCTAACTTCCCCCTCTTCCAGTATTCAGCTTCTCAACATTTATACCTGTAGATACGGGGGAATGCTGACTAGAAAGGCAGTTATGGTTGATATGAATTGACTCTGAAATAGCTGGCACAACAGAACTGGCTTACTTACCCTTCAGCAGTGCAAATGCAAGTTCTTGAGGGTTTTTTGTGGTATAAAATGATTGAAAGCTAGCTTTGTATTTTCCTCTTTGACAAAATTGCACTGAAAACATTTATGGAAGATGTACCTTTTAGTCAATTTTATACAAAAATATGAAAAATTAATGCTGAAACTGCTGCAGACTCTTGAGGCTTTATGTGCATAAACATGGTTAGGTTAAACTTCATGGAATATTGATGCACCATTACTGATCATAATGTTTATTGTAAATTTAAACTATAGTTTTGCAATTTAAATGTTGATTTCTTAGGTAATAATGTGTAAATCATTATTTCTTGAGAAATAGGCAAAGCAAATATGTCATTCTTATATTCAAACCTCTTCTAAGTTCATTCTCATCTCATATAAAGAAAATGAATATTTTATGTACTAACATTTTGAGATCTGCGTACAGTAGCTACAGTAGGTTATAATTATGTATAAAAGATAAATTGCTAACATTCAGTTAGCATGCTCTTCTGCAATGATAATGTTAAGTTTATAAAAATGTACTGTATTACATTAAAAGATCAAATTGAACTCACTGTAACAAGTTCCAGTATGACATTTTTGTAAGATTACCAAAGTATCTTGCTGTATTTTGCAGCAAATAAAGCTTTTGTTATATTTCCTTTTTTTTGCTGCAGTGCAACAGGAAACTTTCAGTGATCTGTAGTTCATGTGCAAAATCCAAACAGGGATTGTAATCTTTATACTAGTGTTTAAAAATAATTCACTGATTCCAGATGCCTGGAGTTTTTTTACATGTCACAGACTGAGGTAATGAATATATAGGGCTAGCTAACCCACTAATAGGAAGGAAACATGAAAGTGTTTGAAACTTCTAATGTGACTATACCTGTTCCACCTCAGATAACTAGAATCCTGTATTAACTATACTTGACTCTGCCAATTGACTTTATTTTCTAGCAAAATCAAACCCTTTTTCAAATATTTTGACACTTTCTGTTTTGCCATTTGGATCTCTGTGAACAAAAATATTAGTTTACAAAAAGATATTAATATTAAAGACATTTTCACCAAAAATGAATATTCTCAGTTTGTGAGTAACTTGCAAGAAACCTAAGTCTTGAATCCTACATAGATTATTCTGGCATAGCATTTGTCATCTGATACTCTAGAAAAGACACCACCAAATATGAGGGGTGTGTGCAGTTTTCTTGCTGCTTTTAATTGCGTACGTAGTTTTTGACAGATTATCCAAGTCTGCTTTTGTGAATGCCCACGGTAGGTTTTGGATCCTGCAAGTTTATTTATCATTCATACTGATCCCTGTCACTCTGTGGGGTTAATTTTGAAATGCAGTCATCCTGTGCAAATATGAGTACAAACCCAAGAATGTTGTTTGAATACTCTCACAGCTGTGCCCGCAGAGGATATGAGGATCTTAAAACAGGACACCAGTGATAAGCAAAATTCTGAGTTTGTGGATGGAATAACTTTACAGACTTGCCTGTGTTTAAATTTATGTAGTGTAGAGATGGATACATCTCTACCTCATCCAAGTAGGTGCAGCACATATTTTACAAATACTTTTTTATAGAGAGACACATTCAGGGATGCCACTGTTGGATCAAGGCCTTATGTCTACAAACACACATGACTTAAGATGAGTTCTCAATGGCCACCATGCTACTCTGATGGTCCTGTAATGACCAAAATTATAAAATTCACTTGACCAAGACCAGTCATCCATCAGGAGGAGTAGAAGAATCTGAGCGCATTCTTTTTTTCCTGTTGTGCTCACAGATTGCCATTCCAGTCTTTGCATCTTTGTTGAATGTTGCCTTTACAAAAGATGTTTACTAATTTAGGTGCAATATCCTAACACTGACTAAGTGACTTCTATTCCACAGACAAGCAAACTTCCTGACGTGTCAATGGGTTTGCCCCACATCCTTAGGATGTCCTCTTCATTGCATACAGTACAGGCTCTGCTGTTTTGCTGATCATGGAAAAGTAAGAAGCTGAATGTTGGCAACTGGTGTAGAAATACAGAAAAAACCCTCCACCCGATTTGCTTTGATGTTCTTCAGATTCTGCTGTCTAAAAGATCTGACCTCTTCACAGTGGTCCCCAAATGCCATTGTATTTGTGTGGGCAGGATAAACATGGTCTTGTACAGTGTGTACAGTAATGAAAAGGCTTCATGCTTGCATTTTTTTCAGTGCCTCAGTACAGTAATGATGTGATTTTTAGTATCACTTTCATTTCTGTAATGAAGATGTATATTGTATATTCTTTTTGAAACAGCAGCATCATATCGATGTAAGGAAGGAAGAAAGTCTCTAAGTACAGATTTCTACCCCTGCAAATAAGTATTTCGGTAATCATGTAGTATGTTGGAATTATTTTAACATACAGGTTCTTTAAAGGATGGATAATATAAGGTGTTTGATTTAGCTAGCTGTGTTTCCCATGCTTGTATCCTACCTCACATATACAGACACAAAGGAATGCAGTATTTTGCAAATCAAAGCACTGTTACTGAATGCTGTCCCTGCTTTCTTGTAAGTATTTGTTATTAAAAAACAAATTGCAGGTCACAAATTTGTTAGTGATTCTGAACAGATTCAGTGAGCTGATGGCTTTAGATACTATGTTCTGTAATACTATGTCAGTATTGTCGTATTTCATTATTTTTCTATAGGTAGAAGGCAATTGCACAAGTTAGGACATGCAGTGTAAGAGAACGTGAGAACTTAGTAGCATTATCAATAGTAGTAATTTCATTTGCTGTTACAGTACAGAAGATTGTGTTAGAATGAAACAATCTTATCCTAAAAAGCTTTTTCTTTACTATGTTGGGAAGACAAGCTGAAAATGTAAAACAGCATTCTTCTTGACCACAGCACCTTGAAATAGCCTGGTTTGGAACAGCTGGCTTTTTTGGTAGATATACTTTAAACTTGCAGGTTCCTTTGTTCCTTGTAGTATATTTCTATTCAGCAAAATTAAATTCTTGTAAACTAAAGATATTTTGAAGAAGAAAAGAGTTTTTAATCCTTATTCAATCAAATAATAATGTGTTCATTTTAAGCAAAGAGGTTTTTGGGTTTGGCTTTTGTTGGGTATTTTTTATAGCCACACTTAGAGATGCAGGAATATGTTACATGGATGTGATGTGTATCACCATTTTTCTGGAGTCTTTAACCTGCAAGACTTTAACCCGCAAAGACACTAGAAACTGCCTTTGTGTTTTCCCCAAAAGGCATTTATTCTTATCCTTCAATGACCATTTCAAAAGATGAATAAACAATGGTTTAATTATCTTCTGCTATAATCTCTGTGGTTTAGGTGATGAAGAACAGTGGGTTCAAGCATACAGTTGGGTGAAAAGTGGGGTATTAGAGATAGGTTATTGATTTGAAAGGTGCCGAAGAGATCAGTAAAGAGTAGGGAATCAGCAGATAAATGAGGTAGGAATGCAGTTTCTAAGATGAGCTATGAAAGGATGACCTTTCATCTACGCAAGATGAAAGCTGAGATGGGGAAAACTAAGTTGGTGATGGTTATATGAGGATATGATGAGGATATGTTGCTTTCTCTGATTTGGAGAAAAATGTGTAAGAACATGCATAGAATTGAGACTAATGCCAGGAGTGTTTGTGGAAAGAGGGCAATGGCTACTGCTGAGGGCAAATGTCATTAGTAAGGAATTTGGAATAATTTGGCAAAAGAGGATTCTAACTTCCATAGGTAGGAAGTAGTGCAGCATTCATTTATGTGCTAAACTAAAATTGGGGCAAAAGACGTCAAGGCATAAGCCATTGGGAAACAAGAGCTTTCAAAGCTGCCTAATAGCAGCAGCCCACGCAGGTCCACATTGCGGATAGCAGCATGTAAGCATTGGAATGATGTTTCCTACAGTGCCTCTCATTAAATCTTTCAATGTGACCTCTTTTCTTAGCAGCATTTTGTGAAACTCTGATTATTTGGTCTTC
The DNA here is from genome assembly GCA_013398615.1 of Brachypodius melanocephalos. Taxonomy (NCBI): domain Eukaryota; kingdom Metazoa; phylum Chordata; class Aves; order Passeriformes; family Pycnonotidae; genus Brachypodius; species Brachypodius melanocephalos. Next base: position 17,648,870 of record VZSR01003803.1, read on the forward strand.
CTTACTAATATTGGTATACTTTCTTAGCAGCCTGGGATGATTCTCCCCTGCCTTCACATACGGATGTCCTGTTCTACAGGACAGTGTGAGTCCTGTGCCCAGTCACTGCTGCTCTTCATTCCTTTCAGTGGGCTCCAGCCAGCCAGGTTTCTGCATCTTTGTTTGCAACATGGGCTCTTTGCTGAGAGGGTGCTTAGTCGCTGAATGGCCTCCTCAGGGAAGCAGTCACAGCAACAAGCCTGACAGAGTTCAGGACTGTCTGAATTACACTCTTGGTCATTGAGTTTATTTCTAGGTAGTCCTGTGAGGAGCAGGGAGTTGGACCTGATGATCCTTATGGTTTCTTTCCAACTCAAGATAATATGTGTTGTGCTGCTTATTTCACAGGCATTGAGCTGTAAAGCAAAAGTAGTCCTTGGACTGCAGGGTGTATCGAAAAAAGTGTGGGCAGGTTCACAAGAGAAGAAGTAGTTGAACTGCTGCTACATTTTGATACCTCATTTTCCTAACATCTAGTGAACCGAGCTTCTTCCAAGGTTATAGGTAGTAGTACTTCTCCAAAATTAGGAAGGTGTCTTCCAGAATCTGGCCTGTGTTATCCAGCAAAAAGGCAAGAATGCTCCTGAAACATAAGTAGCCAAGTATATGTTCCCAAATATACTTTGTTTTGTAAGTCAAAAAGAGGAATAATACGGAGAGATTTAGGCAGAAGTTTCCATTCACTCTTTCTTCCTCCTGGTATTAGGGAATAAACATTTTGGTAGGAATGTGAAAGAAAATGAAGACTGTTGCAGTAGGGAAGATCAAGTTTTCCCAAACCATTTTTTGTAGTCATGGAAAGAACAGGAAAAGTTAGTCAGGAAATATGTATCACTTCATCAACATTTAATGATTATGTACTTGGGTGCTATCCTGACAAATGTGTGATAGTGGGCTATGGGATATTACACTACTTCTCCATGGGATAGTATTTAATCTCTGTAAGGATCTAAAAATTAATTTTGTTTTCTTCTGAAGCGGTTCTGTTACTTTTATTGTTTATCTTTCTATAACTGTTATTTAATGTCTGGTCAGCATTCATTGGCTGTTTTCAACTTCTGCATTTAAACAAAATATGGAAGTGAGAGATGGCCATGACACAGAATTGCTGTCATTTAGTGCCATCATATTTACTTTAGATAAAATATTTGATGTAACATGAGAACACTTTAAATCCATACTTAATTCATCAATGTGTTCAAAACTTGTGGCTTTGTTACCTTAGTTTCTGTGCTGTTTGATACTGAATTTGGAACACTTGTATTTTGTGATGTTTTCTGTTTATGCAAGAAAAAGAAGTATGTTGTACTTAGTCCACCATCCTATTTAAATTTAAGACTGATGAAGACTTCTAACTAGTTGTTTAAGTAGCTGGATGGTGCCATTTTGTTATAAAGGTAAAAAATAGCCCAACTGTTCCTCAGTTTTGACCTCAGAATGACTGAGACAACTGGAGGGCTTTTCAGAGTGGATCCCCTGTTTGAATCTCTGGATTCCATGTTAATGGAATGTTGATGTGGTGTGATGTTCCTGATAGCCATTACCTCTGCTAGACATAAGGAGGTACTAAAGCTCACATCCTTTTCTCTAGTCTTTCAGTCACATTTTTCCGTTCCTCAGTTAATTTCAAAAGGAGTGGGAGTTTCATCTCTGCCAGGAAATTTCTTTAAATCTTTTTCTTATGAGCCTTTTGCTTTTATGTGTAATTTTTCTGTCATGGTCTTGATATAAAAAGGCATGTTCATGTTTTGTTGTTTGAGGGTTTTTTAGCCACATAAATTCAGACCTTTGGACATCTTAAGCTATTCAGTTCCCCTGCAGGCATTCTGTCCAGGTGTTCTGCTATTTCTAGCCAGTGACTGTACAACAGGAAAATAGTCTGTGTCCAGGCCTTCTGGGAAATACTACTAGGAGGTGAGTGGTCAGAGTGGCTTTTGCCAGCACTTGGGTGACTTCTGGAACATTGAGGATCTGCTGTATTCTGATGATCCCTTGTACACCTGCATGCAGCCTCATCCATGCTCTTGCAAATCTGAATTTCACCACACAAATTCCATTATGAGAGCTCATGGGGGGCATCTGGCCCACTGATGTGACACAGCATGGTGGGGTTTTTAAGAACCTTCTCCTCTGCTTGGCAGTAGCCAACTACTGCTAAACTACCAACTGCACTAGAAGTGGTGTAACATTTTCATGGGAGTGTAGGCCAACTCACTTGAAGAAAGCATTAGTTAGTGTATGCACAGTGGGTGAGTTTTGAGAGACACGAGCATTCTACTTGGCTTTTTTGTTGTTTGGTATCTGCTGCCAATACATTGCTGCAGCTGAGAGGTGCTGAAATGCTGAGTATGGGAGGAGTGAGAATCCAGAACATGGCAGCTTTGTGTAATGCAAGGGGAACTCTCCTGTCTCATGCACCAGAGAGAAATACAACCACGTAGGAATGGTTGTTATTAAAGTAACAGATGCGTGTATTTGCTTCCTTTCTGCCATTTCTGCTATTAGTCTTCTGAAACATCTGATATTTTAATGTTCTACAGAGCAGAAACTGAAATGCAAGAGTTTTGTTATGTGTACATTTGTAAGAGAGGTCAGATTGGGAGTATGTGCTGAAAAACCCAGATGTTCCATGGTCTTGGCTTCTGTGCACAGCTGTGGCCATGTTTATTTGTAAGAACTCCAGTGCCTGTTGAGTTGGACCTCTTTATTTTTCTTCTTACACATTTACATTTTTAATGGACTGAAAAAGGTTTGAAAACAAGGTTTCAAGATTTAAACATACTATATTGTTTTTCTTATTTTAACCATGGTTCTTACTTTTCTTCATACAGTGTAGACTGTTATGGAAATAGTGACCAGGAAGAGGAGAGCTACCAAACTAGGGAGAAATCCTCATGGGAGAGTGGAGTTTACCGTTGCTCTACACAACAGGCAGCATCTGAGTTCAATGGAACATTGGCAGTAGCCATGGAAAACTCCTCAGAAGGAAAGAGTCATGTGCTAAAATAATAAAATAATTGGCACATACCCTGTTATCTGTTTGGGATTTTTGTATCTTTTATACCTTTCTGTTTCTTTTGATGTTTCTGCCATGTTCCTGTCCACTTTCTTTACTGCTCCTTTGTGTTAGTTGTGTCTAATGACACAAATACAAATAAGGAAAACCAAGTTTATCTTAAGAAAAAGCCTGACTAAAACTCCAAAATTCTGCCTGCTTTGTCATCAGCAGGTGCTTTCCACACTTTTCTGTATGTTCCTGGGCCCACAGGGCTTTGATGAACAGTGGTGATTAAAAACAGCCCCCAAGAACAAAGGTTCATCCCCCCTCATCACTGGAACATGTTCCTGTTTGCACAGATCTGCTGTGGCTGAGAGACAGAGCTCTTCAAGAGGAAAACTCATAAATGAAAAACAATGGAATGGAGTAAGAGAGTAAATATACTTTTCAAACCCTATGAGAATATCACAGAAAAAAAAAAAAGGAGATTCACATGGCCTTTTTAAGTAATGCAGTGAATTTGATTTTGGTGATGTTTGAGTGACTTATTGAGAAAGTGTCTCTATAAATATAAAATCAAAAGTATTTCAGTCCTCTGGAAAGAGGAGTAAGTTCATTGAACATTACATGGAGGGTCATGTGGTGACCAAGTCACACAACACTTTCTCTGCTGAAGAGTATAAATTCATGTTACTGAAAGAAAAAAGTAATGGATTTAGATTCTGGCAATGGGATATCAATTCTCTCAACTTACTGAGCTTGTGTCCAAGGGAGCCCTTTGCCCAGTCACGAGGCAGGGTCAGATGATTTCCTGCTGAGGCAGAGCAAGAAAGTCAAGAGAGGAGCATGCAGTTAGAGAGACATAACAGGCATTGGTCAAAATTACTTTGCCAAAGATTTAAATATGCAATAGTGGATGGAGCTGTGAGATGAAGATGTGATTCCTGGGATGGGAAGAAGTTGTAAGCTAACTGGTCCAGGTGGTAATCCGTAAAGTGTCTCAATCCAGGCCATATTTGAATTAGATGAGATAGGGAATGAGTATTTTGGCTGCTCATACTAAAACATGGTGGGTTTGTTTTTGGTTTTTTTTTTCTCTTACACTTGTAGATAGCCCAGTTCTTGGCTTAGGAGGTGTCAACCAGAAGGGTAGAAGCAGGGGTTGGATGAGTGGAGTCAGAGAGCAAGGGTTCAAGGGCTACTCTGCCTCAAGGCCAGTAACGACTGTCTGGGATCTGTCCTGGGATGTGCTGTGTTTAATGCCTTTATCAGCGACTGGGAGGAGGTGGCAGAGTGCTCACGTATGAAATTCCCAGATGGCAGAACATGGAAGGGGGCAGTCAGCATGCTGGCATACAGAGACACCTAGAATCCCTGGGGAAATGGGACCACCTCATGAAGTTGAATAAACACCCATGGGAAATCCAGCCCCTCCACAGGAAGAACCCTTGACCATGATGCAAGGCTGGTCAAGTTTGGGCAGCAGATCTGTTGAAAATCAGCTGGGGGAGTTGGTTTTAATACATCACAGCAGGATCTATTAATGGGAGCGAAGTGAGTGGGCGATTAGTAGGTGGTGATTATCCCCTCTACCCAGTAGCTATTAGACCACATCTGGATACTGTGCTCAGGTTTGGCACCCTGAAACCTGATAAATTCCTGTGAGTTCAGTGGAGAGCTGCCACGATGGTCAGGCCCCGAGCACAGGCTCTGTGCAGGAGGCTGTCGGAGCCAGGTGGGCTTTGGGCACAGGTTTGGAAGGAGAGCAAAGAAGAGCAGCCTGCTGACACTGGCAGGGTGGGTACTGAGGTGATGGGCCCAGGCTTTTCACAGCAACACGTTGTGGGAAGAAGGGAGACAGTCACACACTGAACCTGTGTGTAACAAACCAGAATGGGATCAGTAAGGCATGGGATCAGGTTGCCCAAGGAGAATATAGTCTGTTGTGTAGATTTTCAAGAACCAGTTTTGTTTGTAAAGCCCTGAGCAACTTGGCCTCACCTCATGCCTGACCCTACTTTGAACTAGATTTTGGCCTAGAGACCTTCTGAGGTCCTTTTCAGCCTGAATTATTGTATGACCCCATTCCTGTAACAGCATAGCTTTTGAAGTGGGAATCGTGAAATAGGACAAGTTTCCCTGGCTTGACAAATTTAGGTCACTCTATTATAGCATTCAGTTTTTATTCCACCTGCCATTTAGCATCACTGCTGCTGAGTGTTAGCATAGTTTAGAAGATAAATGCAAAAGAACTAGATTGGTTATTCTTAATTTTTAAGATGTGGGTTCAAAACAGTTTCTCATACATTTGTGACATATATATGCATATATTTATAAATATTTATATAGTTATGCCTGCACATAATGCAGGCAGCTTGAAATCAGATTTTCACTTCTAACTGATTTCTAGTTACCACTACCAGGAACATATGCATTGTTATGCTAATACAGTATGTATGTGTGTATTATTTTTATTATTATTACAAGTCACGTAGTATAGTCAATGCCCAGTACAGCCATGGGTGTAATTCATGGTTCTCCTAATCCACTGAGTGTTAAATTCAGATCTTAAGATACTGTGGTGGACTTCTGATCTGGATAAGTAAGGAACTACTTCAGCATAGTCAGGCTTGTTTGTAGAATTTTAAATTCTTTTGGTATGGTAAGGTGATGTTCCTCAGTGAACGATTGCCAGCGCTGAAGGTAGACTTGGGTTGCTGGAGACAGATTTGAGGAATTGCACATCTGTTGGGGCAGCCAACAGGTGCAGCACTTTCTGAGCTGTGCTTAGAAATCTTGGGGGTGTTCTGAAAGTTTCTCCTAGGATTGACAGAGGACTCTCAGAGACACCTGAGGAGCATCAGTCTGCTGCTGCGGCATGTGAGGTTGCTGCAGCCTCGAACGGGTCTGGCCTGTTCCTGAAGAAGGGGGCTCTGAGCTACTGTTCAGCTGATTCCTGCCTGAAGTGGACACGGGCCTTTTCAGTAGGTATTGGGCAGCTCTCCAGAAGCACTGCCTGGTTGAGAACATGGCTTCCCATAGCAGCAGGCAGTGCAAGACAGAGGCAGGGACCTTGCTGTGAGCAGCAGACACGTGCCCTGCCGTGGTCAGGATGTGCTACAGAGCATAGACGCCAGTGTTGTGTCAGTGGCCCCTGTGACATCAGCAGCCTCAGCCTGAGTGCAGCTCCACAGGACTGGGGCTGAGGAGTGCTGGAGACCTCTCATCAGGGCTGAAGACACGGGCTTTTGTGCCTGGGAGGATCCATGTCACCAATTAGCAGAGCTATGGGAGGATGAAAGTGGCTGTGCATCATCAGTGATGACAAGAAAGACCCACCAGATCTTCTCCAGGATCCTGCAGGTGCAAAAGCCTGCAAGCCCCAAAAGCTCAGCTTGAGGTACAGGCAGAGTCTGTTGGGTGGGAAAGCAGGATTCCCACTATGGCAAAGGCTGGTGCCTTCCTGGGCCTGGAAACATGGCTCCTGCTACCCCTGCAGATCTGTTCCCAGGGAAGGGATTCACTCCAGCAGCAAACCAGAAAGTGGAGACTCTCTCCAGTGCATCTCTGTACCTCAGCTGGTAGCCCTGGGAGAAAGCAGATGATGGCAGCAGTGAGAGACTATCTGCTAACCCAATCTGTTGTCTAGGGAGGCCTGCCGTGGTCTTGCATTGTGATTTTCCCTGTGGGCACCAACAATGTACCTTGGAGACTAGGAGTGACAAAGGAAACAGTGATGCACCATCATGTTGTCAGGTTGATTAGGCTGTTAAACAAACAGAATCGGGGGAGGGAAAAGGGGCTGAAAGGGGCCAAATTTGAGAAAAGTAAAGTTTTATGGGGAAAAAATCTGTGGCCTCTTCTGGGAAACTGGAACATTTGCATGCCTCTCTGAAGTGCTGGTACACTGACCCACACAGCGTGAGGAGCGAACAGCAGAAACAAGCTCTGCGTGCAGTTGCAGGGCTGTGATCCAGTTCAGATCACAGAGTTTTGGTGAGGCAGCTCACATGACTGGAGTGCCACCATGGATGGATCAAAGCTCTTCAGGGGGGTTGGAACAGGATGGTGAGGAGGGAGACCCTGCCCTGTACATGAGTGCAGTGGGGGTGCATCGAGCTCTCTGTGGGATGGAGGAGGAGCCAGCTGAGGGCTTATGGGTCAGGATTAGCAGGCAGGCCAACGGGTAACGTTTAACTCTCTGATACAGACTGTCTTCTCAGGAAAACAGACAACTGAAGACTGGTCCCTGGGGGTACTTTAGCCTCCAGAGGTTCATTGCTACCTCCAGCTGTGGGTTTGTATTCTTATGTCTGCCTTCTAGGTAACTGCAATGAAAATACTAGCCATGGGAGCAAAGCCCTGAAGAATTACATAAGGAGCTGAGTGTTATTGCTGCAGTTGAAGGAAGACACTCTAGATGATTTATCTCACTGCACAAGGACCAAAGACTATGGATATATGTAGCTTGGCCATGCCTCATCTGCCCCATTCTTCCTCTTTTAATGGAGATGGTAATGTTTTATGCAATGCAATGTGCCTGGTTGGTTATACCAGAGAGAGCAGGTTAGCCTGCTTGACCTTTCTATCCCAGAAAGACAAAATTTTAGCCCCTACATCTTGAAGAGAAACATTGCATTGCCTTCTCTCCAGTGGGCTTTTTAATGCACCTAAACTGGATAAGTTAGAGAGCCTGATTGCAGAGCTGTTCTGCTGGCAAAGACTGGAGAGAAAAGGATGATGGAACAGCTTCTACCTCATTGCAGAAACGTTTTATTTAACACATGGTTTATTTTGTCTCTCCTACAGCACTAGAGACTCCTAAGAGTTATTAATGAGTAAACAGGGTGTTTTATTAAGTAGACACAGTACTGTAACCAGGACTGTTTCATTAATGTTACATTAATGTGGTATTCCACAGGGATAAGTCTGTGTGTCCCTTCATCATAGAACTTATCTACTGAAGAAAAAACAAGCCAAAACAAACCCAGTGGGCCTTTTCCTGTGTTCTGTATGTAATAGCTATTGGCAAGGATTTAAACTCTTATTCCTGCAAGGATGGCTTAGGGTTTCTTTTAGGATGTGGGAGATGCCTATGTGTGTGATGTGAATAGCCAAAACCAGGTCAAGCAGAGGAGTTCATGACTGGACTGGAATTTGTTGGGGGGAGAGGCTGAGATCAAGGAACGGAAAAGTGGCTGTACTGTACAAGAGAGACAGACTTGCCTCCAGGAGTGGCCAGAAATGGGTATCTAGAGGCGAAGAAGAACAGGATAAAAATATACAGTAACTCCCCCAGACATCACTGTTGCTGTGAACTATTTTCAGTCCACAGGATTTCCTGAGCTAGTTGTGGTTTAACTGTTTAATAACTTTGCATGGATCTCTCTTCCAAGCCCAGCTTCCCTTTCAGCCCAGAAAAGCCACACGTGCTGGGTGCTCCCTGGCAAGCAGCTACAGTGTGAACTGCTTTTGATGATGTGTTGCTGAATCCGGTTCCTGCTGCTTTCATTTGACCATGCCTAGTTCTGGTGGCAGAGGATGTTGAAGGGTCAGCCCTTGACCACTCTTAATGATGCTCAGACATTCATGACACCGCTTCAGTTATCTCCGGTTTGAGGTTTTTTTGAAGACTTATAAGGAAGCCATTCCATGTCCTACATTTAAAAATCATAGCAAGGATAATCAAACTTTCCAAGTTCTGTTGTTTCTTTTTGACATCAGGTGACTGGCACTGTCCCCAGTTTTGGTACAGTGATGGTTCTTTATTTCTTTTTATAATTCCTACCACTGGGTTTTCTTCTTTGAGCACTGAACTGCTGTTTTAATGAAAGCATCTACCAAAATGTCAAAGCCTTGCTCAGGAAGAGTAACAGTCAGTCGTGAGAGTATCTAGAAAAATCCCTTGCTATGGGGGAAATTTAATTCTTCTAGCAGGGACTGCAATCCTTTACCTTACCCAAATAAAGCTTAAATAGCAGAAAATATGAGAAGAGACAGTACTTGCTTAAACCTTTATTTTCTTTAAATGCTGTTTGCTCTTTGTCTCAGACAGCTGAGCCCTCGTGCTTAGGTTCATAAACAGTGCACTGGCCCCAGTGTAACAGAAGCTGTAAGTGAGCCAATATTTCATTATCCAAACCCAGGATAGAATTTTGTCATTTGAAACTGTTCAGTTTCCGCTTAACATGTATTCTTGTTAACTTCCTTCAACCTATTAAATACTCCTCAATTTCTCAGTAGCTCTATTACCTTGCTTACATGCAAATTTTTACAAAATGTTGCACATCAAAGTTTACTTAGGCCTTCAGAAGTGCCTGCCATGACAGCTGTATTTGCCACTTGACCCTCAGCCAGAAGCTTTTGTAGGTAACTGCTTCTTTATAATTTTTTTTTGCTATTAAAAAATTGCCAATTTTGCAATCCAACCTTTGCACACACCAAACTCAGTAAGGCAGGTTTTTTTTCTTTACAGCAGGATGAGAAAACTGTCCAAGATCAATTTGTAATTTGCTGGAACAGTGGTTTGGTTTTCATACCTAAGGAAAAACTGTACATTTCTCAGTTGTATGACCAGTATAGTATTTTATGAACTTACTAGCTGATAATTAGTTAGTAGCACAAATAGAAAGACCATAATACTCAGTCTGCTACTAAACAGTCAAAAAACCCCAGCGGTGTAGGCTTGTAACACCTGGAGAGGAAGGACCTCACTGGTAGTGCCATTGTTAGCAGGAGCTCACGGTGCTTACAAATTGCTTGCTACAAGCAAACAGATTTTTTCACAGCTGACTTCTTCAAAATTTATGGTCAGCCCTGCAACATTTGATTCTTTAACTTGTGTTTCACTTAGCCTGTGGTGCTGTCATCTCTTCATGCTTCTTTGTCTCTTTGTTCCATGTTGTGTTAGCATTTAATGTGAACGAGCTTCATAGCCTTGATTTTATATTTTCCTGAGTAAATATATACTTCAGAAACAGGCCTGATTGTGTGAATGACATAGGAGGCAGTTGAATGTGATCAGCAATGAAAAAGGTGCCAACCCTCCCACACACAGATTTCATGTTGCTGTGAACAATGCCTGAATGTGTCCATGATTCTGTTGGGTAAGATGATGTCATCTTGGCTTTTTTCTTGCTTACATTGGTACAGATGTGCACATCAGACTTTGAGACTCAAAAACTTCATGCTGTGATCAGTGACAGAAAGACAGACTCACAATGGCTCAAAATGTTTTGGTAGTTTCTCTAACATTGAATAATATCTGGGATATTCACACTGGGATACCCTGTGGCTTACGGTGAGAGGGATCCCAGGAGTCAACTCATGGTGGCCTGATCTGGGGAGCTGCAGGCCAGCCTGGGGTGTCCCACTCACAGCTGCTGTCCTGAGATGGCAGCAGAAGGTGGCTCCCAAGCAAGGCAGAGGTGTAAGAGGACATGTGTACACCTTGCTCCTTCCTCACCTGAACAAGAGCCCCTTAGGGCTGAGCTCTGGACAGGCACAGGCAGAGGTGCTGGGGTGATCACTCTGCAGACGCTGCCTGAGCAGATGTTCCCCATCTCCTCAGGGGGAAAGGGGCTCTGGGCCAAGCAGAAACGTCCTCCTGCAGTCTGGGTCTGGCCTGCAGACCCCAGCTGGTCTCTGCCGAGCTGACCCATCCACACTGCAACTGCACTGAAAATTATCTGTTTTTGCAAGGTTTATATATTTTTAATTAGCACAGTCTGATGTCTGATGTGTGGGTATAAATGAGCACATTCTGAAAGTAGTTTCTGCTACTGTTTTGAACCTCGGTGTCCATAAACCCAAGACTGTCAAAACGTATTAGGTTGGATGCTGTTTCCAAAGTGTTTTATATTCATGTTGATGCTGTACATGTATTGAATCATTTTTTTTAATCTAGGAAATTAATGTTATTGTTGTGAGCAACAAATAGGCTGTTTGAAAAGGCTAAGGCTGAATTATCAGTGTGGCCAGTGGGCGTTAACAGGAACTGCTTTCTTTGTTATTTTAATCCGGTGACATTGCTGATAAGGGGCTTTGAGTTAGTAGAAGAAAGCAGGTTCGGTGCCTCTGCTTTACAGGCAGCCATTCTCTCTGAACTGTGCATTATGGATCATAATAAACAGTTTGAAAGCACAATATGCAGACAAGACAAAAATATCCAATCATCTGATAATTATTTGGATTGCAGTGTTGTCATTTAAAACTTGTATACTTTCACGAAAAAATAGGTGTAGATGCTACAGAATCTATATGGAAAAAAAAAAGGAGCTACAGGGCCATGTGTTGGGGTATGTGCATAATGGCTTTAAATAGATAAACAATGTGGCAATTAATTTGAATACTGCTCGGTAGAATAAGTGCACGGGGAGGTGTGGAAGAAAGCTGAAGGGAGCAAAAATTCCTGGATACTCCTGTAAGAAGCTGATGAAAGAAGAGGGATTACTTAAAATAATTTAAATATTGACTTGTGCTCTGGGTAATTTCCATTTGACTTAGTGGAAGCTCCTTTTTATCCAGATTTTAGTCAAACCCATCCATGCACATTGTTATGCTGAAGAAAGATTATTTTCTCAAAGACAATGTTTACAGTTTGCAAGATGATCAAACAGATGGTTTAAATTTGTTCTGATACTCTGTGTTTTTTCACAGTCTCTTTGTAAGTTAAATAAACTTGAAAACGATCTGTCTAGAGCAGTGTCATTTCCCAGATGAGATAGCTGCTTGAGGACATGCCTGTCTTCTCTCTCTGCAAAGATAATCCTCATCTTCAGTAAATAGCAATGACTGTGGTTCCCTGCTATTCCAGGACTTTTTCTTCTCTCTCTGCGCTCCAAAATGAGCCCATGACCTCACTGCCTCGTATCGTAGCTTCTAAAAGTGGTCCTTCATTATCCCTTGTCCATGGACATTGTCCATGTCCTTTTCTGTTCCTTGTTCTGTTCCTGTTAGTCACCCTGACTGATCCAGTATAGATCCTGTCTTGCATGACAAGAGGGAGCCGGGAAAAAGCAGGGCAGCATAAAAGAGGTGATATTCCCAGTGTGCCAGAAGTGATATTCCCAGCATGCAGCTATTCAGAAGTGCAGACATTTCCTTTTAGCATCCCTCCAATTGTTCAAAGTCTCTTTTTCCTTGCTGGCAAAGCACCCACTGAAGCCCGCAAATGATAGCCATGTGGGTCGTCTTCCGGCAGGCTGAACGTGTCACTGTTTGTCCTGTGTGTTACAGGCTGACGCTGCTTTCTGAACTAGCTCGACTTTGTTTAGCCTGGCTGGTTTCAGTCCTCGGTAGCAGGCAGAGCACCAGCCTCTGGTCTGCCTCTTATGAAGTGAATGCAGTTAACAAAGATCTTTTGATGTGCTCAGGGAAGCCTTGATAACTAAGGAGCTCTAGAAATTGTATTTATGACAAAACAGCGGGGGGGGGAGTTATTTTTTCCTTTCCCCCTGCTCTCCCCATTTTGAGACAAGATTTCAAATTCAGCCTCCATTTACTGTGCATATCGCTGGCACCGTTTTAATGATATATGTCTGTTGCCTTTGTGAAGGACGAGAATCTATCCCTGGACCTACCTCAGCAAGGAGTTTGGCAAGGTGCTGGACTAATTCCTTTCCATATTTAATTTAAGCAGAGCAGAATTAGATTGTAATTGGACACCTTTGAACTCTTCTTCGTAGTTGTTGTCTCTAAATCATTGTTAGTATAGCCAAATAGTCCTTCAAACCAATGTAAAGACCAGCCAAGAATATAAATCCAGTGGCTCTTTATCTTCACCCGGCACGGAAATGCAGTGTCAGAAAAGTGTGTAACTACACAGAACCTGAAACTTCCCCTTTCTTTCCTCTCCACATCTTTCATTTCTTTTTTCCAAGAAAAGGGACTGCTGTTGGTATAGAGATGGGTTTTTTTCCTTCTTCCTCTCCACATTTTAATTTCTGACTGAATGAGAATCTTTGTTCTTTTCTCATACATAAACTACTGACAAGTAAAATTAAATAGCATTGAGATAGAAATTTCTTTGCTGCTTTTAGCAGCAGCAGCACAGGAGTCAAAATGGTGGACCTTGTATTTGTCCCATTTCTTTTTTTAGAAAAGACCCCAGCAATCAGATCCTTCTGAGCCAAGGTAGTCTGAGTAGTCAGCTTTAATGAGACCAGGGTAACAGCAGGTAACCACAGTAAGTCTAAAGTGGACATTATTTATCTCATACTAAACTATAATTTGCTGTTAGCTCTGTGTAAAGCCCATGGCTTTGGGCATAGCTGACACCATGGTGGTTTGGAAAAGTTAGTAGGTAATCTTTTTTTTCATTTTTAGTATAGTGTTTGCAGTGAGAAAATCAGGGTACACTCTTTGTAAGTATCTTTTTTTAAAATGGGGTATTTTTTACAAACTTGTGTGCATCTACGATCTATGAATTCAGACTCTGCAAGCAGGTTTGGACATAATACTGTCTGCTCGTGGAGACAGCAGGGCCTGGGAGTGCTGTGAGGAAAAGGAAATATTGGGTTGTAACCATCTTCTTTAGGTTATATTCTAGTGTAATTTCCTGTCTCCCTGAATGAACAATATAGTTAATCTTTCAGGTGGCATAGACGATATAAAATTTATGCCACTCGTTTTGGTGATATCCCTGTTACACTAGCCTGGATTTCCAGATGAAAAATCATGTTTCAGGTCACAAATACGGTTTTAGTGCCCACAGAGATAGAAGAAAATTATCCAGTGAAAATGTAATTTCATCCAGAGAGGGAATGAAAACAAATATATGCAAATTTAAATCACAGAATCATAAAATTCTAAGGGTTGGAAGGGACCTTAAAGATGATCCCATCCCAAACCCCCCTGCCCTGGGCAGGGACACTTCTCACTTGACCAGGTTGCTCAAGGCATTATCTCTCCTGGCCTCGAACATTGGCAGGGTTGGGGCATCCACAACCTCCTTGAGCAAACAGTTCCAGTGTCTCACCACTCTCACAGTCAAACACTTCTTCCTAATATCTAATTTAAATTCCCCCTCTTTCAGTTTGTATCCATTACTCCTGGTCCTTTCACTATCGTTCCTGATGAAGAGTCCCTCTCCAGCTTCCCTGTAGGACCTTTCAGGTACTGGAAGGTTGCTGTGAGGTCTCCTCACAATCTTCTCTTCTGCAGACTGAACAGTCCCAACTTTCCCAGCCATATATTTTGGTGTTTCAGCCAGCCTATTCCTCTCAGCAATAAGCAGAAACCTCATAGTACTCACAGAGTATGTGAAGGGAAAAGATCCAAGCCCACAGCCCGGCCCAAGCCTCTCTTGCTTTCTGGAAGGGTATGGCCTGCCAGAGCTCCCTGGCAAAGGTGAACCGTACAGGGATCATGCCCTGTGTACACATCCCCTGGGCTATAACGTGCTAGATCTCCCAACACGTGTGTGTTGTCTTTTTTGTTCAACACCCAACACCCCCTGTTTTTGTTCTGTAACAAGTAACTTGTCACTGGGGCTCCATTACTCTCTCGGGTGAGACCTCCACTGGGAATTTAATATTTACACTGCTGTGCTCCAAGATGGGCACTGGCCAATGTGCAGTAGCAGATGAGTGTTTCTGGTGTAATCTGAGGTGACAGGAGAGTGAAGGTGTGTGGGGACAGCCGTTAGCTAGACCTCTAGTCAGAGAAATGCTTGTTGGAGCTGGTTTTTTTCCTCCGTCTTTACAAACGATCAAGGGATCTGCTAAATGTGCTCAAGGGCCTATGTAGGGATGGAAATAAAGCCGAATTTTAACGAAAAATCTCTCAGAAATAGATTTTTTTCTTTTTTTTTTTTTCTTCCCCTCCCCTTCCCGCCACGGCAAATGTTCAAGAGCTTAATGTTAGTCTAGAGCAGGTTTGGTGCTGCTGAGGGTTCCTGAAGAGCAGCAGGGTTTTCAGCAAGGAGAGGAGACACTGCATGAGGGGACTGTGGACAAAGGGCACGGCACCGGCGTCAGGAGGAGAAAGGGAGGGAGAATCCCAGAAAGAAGCGTAAGCTGTGGCTTGAGGGTATGAAGGGGAACTTCACGTGATAAAGGTGCATTTGAGGTAAAACTGCAAATCCCCGGATAAAAGCAGCTCAGATTGCTCTGTGGCCGTAAGGTGGTTTCAGGGGGCTGCTGGCCGCAGCGCACACCGCCGGTCCCGAGGCTGGCCAGGGAGGTGGAAGTCCCATGTGGCTGCAGGCCGCTGTGGTGTTCTTAATCCCAAGGGAAAGGCAAAAGTAAAGAGAGAGGGGAGTTGTGGCGGCGGCCCTGAGCGCGGCGCAGCCCCCGCGGCGGCCCCGGCGGGCCGTGAGGGGCGGCGGGCGCGGCCGGCAGGTGGCGCCAGCGGCTCCGCGGCGCGCGCGGGGCGGGGCCGCCGTGCCCTGAGGGAGCCGGGCCCGGCCGCGGCGCAGCGCCTGGAAGAGCCGGGGAGCTCGGCCTGACAAACCGCTCTGAAGCTGCCCGACCACCCGGTACCCGGCACGCTGCATTAAAGTTAGTGGCTCTGGTTTTTAGAGCTGTTCTGCTTTCCTTAATAACGTTAAGGGAAGGGGTGCTGTAGAGTGAGTGAGGTTTGTTTCCATTTTATTTCCTCAGCAAACAACATACTCAAAGCTGATTGGAAAAACGTAACCTTGAATGATAATTTATATATGCATGCACACATACACAAAGGGGAATTTGCAGGTAAATTAGTTTATACTACAAAGATGTTCCCCAGTACAGCTATACAACATGTCACGTCTCTGTTTGGCATTATAACATCCAAGCACATGATTTCCATGAAAAAATAAATCAAAACCTGAAAGCTGTTGGGGTAAATTGCTTCTAGTTGCTCTTCGAAGTAGAAGCCTTTTTCATAATTTTTTCCCTTCTGCTTACTGGCTTTATATTTTTCTCTTTGTTTTCTCCTCTTTTCTCTTAATACCATAGGGGAAAAAAAGTCAAAAGTGTACGTGACTTTCCAAGGGCTGCTTTTCACACTAGAAAGAAAACCTATTAAATACAGTATTTCCCAAGAAAATGTTATGAGCAACTATGTTTCAGAAAATGAGCGGCCCAACCGGGGCTTGGAAAGAGTTTGTCCATTCTTCAGATTGTCCTTCCCACTGCGACATCAGTTTCAGCTTTACGCCACAGAAATGCACTCCCTGATTTTGGCAGAGAAGTCACCCTCCCATTGTACAGACCCTGGTAAGACAATGTTCCTTGATTTGGATGTTTGTGTTTAGCGACACAAGTTGTTGAGATATCAAGGAAGTGCCATAAAAATGGTCCAATGTCTAGGAAAGACACCTTATGGTACAAGACCTACAGAGCAAAATTTATGCAGCTCTTTGGAATGATGAAAGATGTGCACATAAAAGTTTATGAGTTTGGAGGGTTTTTTTCCTATTTTGGTGATGTAGCTGAAAGTTAGTGTACCTCCCATAGCCTGGGTGTGGTTAGTAAGCAAGACACAGAAGGAGTGAAATCACCCATATGAAGGCCATGAGCAGGACACAAATTCTCTATTTGTGCCAGTGGCATGGTTTGAGAAGCTTGCTAATGGTTTTCATCTTCTGTAAGTACTCCCATGGATGGGATATCAAGGGGAGAGAGAAGAGCTGAATTCCTCTGCCCAATTTCCTCCCTGGTTAAATAGGGTTGACAAATGCCTTGCATGGAGATTAAAGCTACTTTCATGGAAAATTATAATTATGGCTGATCATCTAGTTCTGTAGAAGCTCTAGTCAGCCTGGTGGTAGCTCAAAGAGCCCAGTAACTGTTTGATTTGACATGAATGGCAGAATCCTGCATATAGTGATCAATCTGACAGGCCTTTTAGCTGGTTGAAAATAAACCCCAACAATAGCTAGATGTTTAGGTGGTTAAAAACCAATGGCGAGATGTTGGTCACTTCCTCATCTGTCAGAAGCATTCTTGAGAAGGCAGTATTTTTATATTACTTTTCTACCTTTCTGGCCCATTTTTACCACTGAATTTAAGAAAGATGGAAGTGAGTGAGGAATAAAATCTGTAGGGTCAGAATTTAGCTTTTCCAGAGCAGTACTACATGAAAGAAAAATGAAAATATCTTTTTGTCCCCCATTTTTTTTTTTTTGTAAAGGAAGAGTCAGTGTTGGGCTCACCCATGATGGCAGGTGATGGAGCTGACCCCAGGCCTGTACCTGCCAAGGGGCTGCATTCCTCACCCTGTCACCTGTGCTCTGTGAGCTGCCTTCTAGCACTGCAACAGACTTTTCATGAAGGACCCCTCAAATTCTAGCCTTTATTAAGGCTGTGACCCAGGAGGAAGATTAGTTTATCATTTAAAGCTTCCCAGTTTAAGCTTGGCTTATGTCTGTCCAGATATGTGTCACAGCAGAGCTCTGGGGTGTGGCACTCATCAGGGAATCCTGTGGAGACAGGATTGCCCATTTCTTTTGGGCTAGGGCTGACTTTCCTCCTCTTTCTTTTCTGAGCAGCAGCTATGAAGGGACTGGTTGAATTGGTCTCTGCCTTTCAGACAAACATTTAGCAGAAGAACATCTGCACCTGCCCAATGTCATCTGTCTTCTAAAAGGTGTCTGGAGTCTTCTGTTCCCTTGTACAGGGCTGCATCACGGGATGACTGTCAGCAGGGAAGACACCCACAGCATGCAGAAAGCTTGGGCAAGAGAGGAGAGATGAGAGGACTGGCAAACCTGACAGCACACACAAACTGCAAATGTATTTCCCACATCTCCAATATTTTAAAGCTGAGGTCTGGGCTCAAGAGTGTCAGCAACAGCCTCATCACCACCAAATACTGAGTTCTTTGTTCAGTGTGCTCTTACATAGGTAGCAGCAGTGCTCCTTTTGTTACAGCAGTGGTGCTGATGATGCCAGGGTGCTGCTCTGGCACCACTCTCTTGAGACTTCCTATGTCCTTTCCAGCAGTGCTTCTTAGCAGGATCTGACTCATTGTTCCACATCACGTGTGTCTCTGTTATTCCCAGACACATGACCTTGTATTTGTATGCATTGATTCTCAATTAAATTTGAGCTGCTTCTGTCCACCTCTGGCTTTGAGCAAGATGAGAGCACAGGATAGGCCTAATGCCCATTGATTAAAAAGAAAAAAAAAAGGCAAAATCACTTTTAAACTAGATTGCAGTGTCTCCTGAACTCACTAGGAATAAAGTCCACATTAAAAATGAAGCTCCTATGGAAGCTAAAATGAAGACTTTGGATGGCTCCTTTGCATCAATTCTATCTTCTCAGTATAAAAGTCAAGAAAATAAGCAGGAGTTATGTTTTAGGCTTCCATGCAGAAAGACGGGGAATGCACTTTCTCTCATTTTCCTTCTGATTAGGTTGTTCTGTTCAAGATGTGATGTGGAGCCAGCTTACAGCAAAGCAATTTCATTTCTCAGAGAGATGAGAACACAGAGGAAGGACCATCGGAGTGGCAAGGTACCAAGTGAGATGTATCAAGTATCCAACAGAACATAGGCTCCTTCACCTCCTGTGTGCTATTCCTGCCAAAGTGAAACAGGATCATGTTGAAACACTGAAATACACTGACCCTTTAAGCCCCAAAGGGTATCCTGAGGAAACTGAGCCCTACACCTCAGACAGTCATGTGAGTCCTCCTCAGCATGCCAGGGCTCGGGGTTTTAAAGTGAAGCATGGTGTGATTGTAAGATCATCCCATTTCCTTAAAGAATACAGGTCTGTGCTGTCTTGTTAAGGAGCCACAAGAGTTGATGTAATGTTATTCATTAATGAAGTCCAAGGGTGAAAAGGGGCAATGCGAATGGGATGACGGCAAGAAATAACATGAGCAGCAGATGTGACCTTCCAAGCCAACTGGGCTAACCGGGCGAGAGCTTGCAGGGGCACAGAGATATTCACGTTAGATGAGGCTTTTCTTCAGACTGCTGAAGAGCTGTTTACTTGTTCTGCTGATTGCCTCTGGCCAATTTTAATCCTGAGAGTATGCCTGCCGTGTTCTCTGCTTTGATCTCATTCCTTCTGACTCAAAACACAAAGATGTTATTAAGATAAATTAGTAAAGACAGCTCAGGAACTGGGTGGGAAATGCTGATCATCATCTTCCCTGGAGATAAAGTAATCCCCATGCTCAATCAATTCAGAGTATGTAACAGCCCTGAACAACTCCTTTGAAACATGGGAAAACAATGGTGCTCTATGAATAGATTGCATTTGGCCTAATTATAGAAGACCTTTGAATAGGAGTACTTAGAAATAAACTGGAGAGAGTGCTAGAAATGTTCAGTGCTGAACAGGCACATAGTACATGGTTACATGGGCAGAATAACCTGTGTGCTATAACATTAAATACCCTTTCTCTGTGCAGGCCTGGTTTCATTAACTGTCATAGGCAATAGAATAGACGTGCTCCAGAAAAAAAAAAAAAAGCTATATAAACTCTAGTAAAGAAAAACACATGAGAGTGTCCGAATCATGTGAGTTTTCCATTTGAGAGCAGCCCTTAGGAATTGTTTGGCTTTGGGTAAGATGAATGAAAGTTGCAGTTTAGGCTTTTTGTGCTTTTAGTATCTCTGTGCTGAGATGGCAGGCCCTTTTGGGAACACCTAGGTTAAACAGGTTAACTTGAGCAACTGGAGATGACAAATACCCTAAAAAGAGAAGATAAGTTGAAGAGTTATTTTCAAGAGAGAGAAGATAAATAGCATCAAGGTATTTAGGTAATAATTTTATTAAGAAAACTCTGGCTTAGCATACAGCTGTAATGCAAACCACTCGTAACAACTACACTCCTCAGTAATTTCTACTTCTAGAATAATCACTAATACAAAACAATCACCTATTGACATAATCTCTCATAAATGGTATAGTAAAGCATTGCTGAAGGTATGCTGTCTTTTGCAAAGATCAGTGTAAATCTGAGATACAAAATAATTAATGTGCAGTTTTATAATTTATGAAAGTTCATGAACATTTAACATTGCCTGCAACCTGAAGGACACACATCAGCAGCATAAAGCACCAGGGTACGTTTCAGAAAACAGAATGGGGTAGTATCTCAGTGCTTATGGCAATGTTCGTAACTCTCCTCTAGCCTGGCAGGGAGGCTAATTGCAGTGGTTTTAACCATGTTAAACAAAAATTTGTGAGTTGGTGTTGATTTTTTTTTTGGGCGGGGGTTGGTTTTTTTTGGTTGTTGGTTGGTTGGTTGTTTTGTTTTGGTTTTGGTTTTTTATTTTTTTGATGCTATGTTCCCTGTGGTAACTCCAAGACTCCATTCCACTTGCAGGTCTAATGAGGAGTTGCTTTTCAAGTATCAGTGGGTAGATAACCTTAGCATCTTTTGACAACTTGTACCAGAGGGAGCAGTGAGGAGTAATTGTAAATATAGGCATCTCTGCATTTTTGTTCTAGGGCAAATAAAAATTATGGTGTGATTGGGAGCTGAGATCAGTCAGGATAGAGGCAGCCAAGGGTTTAAGGAAATCCTCCCTGGAAGTCCATTAAATTGAACGTATTTGTGACCTTGAACCCTCAGTTAAACAAAGCTGAATTTTTGTTGGCTTCCAAGTTCTATTCAGCCTGGTCTAAAATGAAGAATAAGTGAAGTGAGCCCAAACAGCACATGTTTCTGAGGCACAGGAGTTGCTCTAAGAGTGTCATAGAGAGCTGCACAGCAGGAGCTGTTTTGAAGCTGACTTGAGGCTGGCAAGGTCAGGACCGAGGGAAGAAAAATAAAGGATTTACAGCATGAAGTATTATGAGTTTTTTCCCTCTTCTCTTTTTTTTTTTTTTTTTTTCCCCTCCCTAGCTTCTCCCAGAAGAATGCTGGTGAAAAGCACAGCATCCCAATGCTCACTTGCAGAGTATTATTGAATTGCAGTTGAAAATGGGATCAAGGAAGGTAGGGCAGCTTCTTTTTTGCAGCTCATCCATCCATGCAGTGCTTGCTTCAGGTGACTGTTCACCAGGATCTGGCATTCAGACCTGATGCAGCATTTCAGTGCAAGTTAAAAGGATCTGTGTCAGAAATGACAAAAGTGGCTTGGAGGTGAGTTTTGTGGATAATAAAATAGTAGTGTGCATTTAAATGGCATATTTTATCTATAGCTGTTGAACTGCTTTGGCATAACAGCTTAAGGGACAATACTGCCTCAGTTTAGCAGGAGAAACAGATTACCAGTGACTTCCCCAAGGTCATGCAAGGAACTGCTGAAGAACTGGGAATGGAACCCAATTAAACTGACTCCTATGTCTATGGTCCCATTTATGTCTCAGTATTAAGCCAGGTCCTGCTCCTCCAGGCAGAGAAAGAAACATTTCCCTGTATGCCCCTTCCTGGGCTGAAGTACATGGAAAAGCCAGTAACCAGCAAAATGAATCTGGTAAAGTTTTCCTTTTTTAAAGCAGGCTGACTTTCACCAAGGCAGGAAGAAAGCAGTAGAGTCTCCAGTTAGCTGGGTCAAGACAGATACCATTGTTGGTCAGGAGAAGTCAGTAACTTCCATGTGAGATGGAAGTAACTGCAAAGAGGAGGCTGGTTGACCCAAGGTCCCTTCTCTGGCTGTGAAGCACTGTGACAATGTGATTGAGCTTTTCAAGGATGGATTACATTTGTAGGCTCCCATGCACCTAAACTTTGTGTAGCCCTGTAGCTCAGTATTTACTGTACTCATGGTAACACACATTGCTGTTGTTTGTAACAGCCCCAAGGGTCTGCAGGAGCTCTGCAAGGCCTCAGTGCTTACGGTTTTGTCTGGGCTTGTCTTGGCCTGTCTGGGACTTTGCTTTAGCTTGTTTACCTGGAACAGCAATTTCCAGCTGTAACCAGGTGACTATTACACAATTTGTTCTGCTTTTGCTTAGCTTTGTGTGATTTAACCATGATTATAATTTAGCTGAGAATAACGAGTGGTTATTTTTTGTGGAATGAAGAATGCAGGGCCCTAGCAAAATGATGTGGCATAGAGGGCTATAAACATGGTATCATGGCACAGATCTCAAAAGGAAAGCTATTGGATGCACTGCAGAGGAGTACAGATCTGAGATGTCAGTAGAGGGCATGGGATGATCCTTGAGCCCCCAGAGCTATAACCATGTAAATGGTCAATGACTAATGGTTAAATAAAGGCAGATCCAACAAGTGGGTGAAACTGCTTTTAGGAGTAAGAAAGAGAAAGGATCCAGTGTATATAAAATCTTCCATACGGTGAGAGGACAGCCACCTTAGGATCAAGGTGGGCAGTGGCAAGGTGAGTATAAAGTGGAGAAGGCATATGGGTACTATGAGATTTGTGTTCCAGTTTCACCTTTATAATCATTTAGACTTAATAGCATTCTCCTATTTTTTTTCTAAAATAATTAGATCAAGATTATTATTGTGTGATTGCAAGGTAAAGAAATTGAGTGATTGCAAGTTAAAGATTCAGTGATAGTCACAGTTGGTCTCGCTTATAAGTTGTGTCTTTCTGGCCATACTGGGACTTTTGAACAAAGTACATCCAAATGCCTTCCTAAAAGGTGGTCATCACACATGGAGAATTCTAAGCAAAAAGCTGTGGGGATGAAATAGCTCAGAAATTCCCTGAAGTCAATTCTACATGTTTTCCTTAGCAATTTATTTACAAGAAAATTAATTGCTTATTTGATCAGTAGGAAGTGAAGCAACGTGATAAAATTCTGAAAAGGCATCCCTAGATTTAGCTGTTTCAGTCAAATATGGATCTTTTACTCAGGATGTTTGCTGTCAGTACATCAATAACATTCAGGGAAAGTTGTTTACACCTTATGTTTTTGAAGGAAAGAAAGGTGAATGGATCACTGTTTATTAAGAAAAAAGCTGAAAAGCTGTTTGTTATTGATTCATCAGTTGCATACCTTAAGTATTTCATTCATTTATTTCATGAGGCTGTATTCAAAATATAGTGTGTTGTATTTTGGTTTGCCTTGTAACATGGGTATGCTACAAGAAACCTGCAATAAAACAAGATTTATTGTTATTTTTAGAATATGATTTGAATCATATGTCTTTGTAATGAGGCTTAGCACATATACTATGACTTTATTTTCCCTGAGCAAATATGAATATTAACATACCTTATCATAAAGCAAGCCTCTAATTAAAAAAAATCTGTATGTAATTTACAACAACCTGGTGGTTCTGTTAGAATGTATCCTGATTTTCTAGTTCAGTTTAAATATACTTTTTGAAAAATCTTCTAGTACATCAGTTAAATGTGTTGATAGTGAAATTTTCACTTGATGAATTTTAAAGACAAATTTCACTCAGTATAAAGAGGTCTCCAAATGAAACTATGGTTCTAATTCTCATAGCTCAGCTGTTGGCTATCAAGTAATTTTCCATTAAGATACAACCTGTATCCTGCACAGTTACACTGTGAAATAAACATTTTGAGTACCTGAGTATGCAGAGAAATGGAGTTCTGGATTGATTTCTGATGTCAAACTTGTAAAGATCTTGTAATGTGAGATTTTTTTTCCACATCAAATACTCCCCTTGTAAGCATCTTGGGTTTTGAGCTGCAGCTCAAATTTCTTCCCTGAATTATGATACTTGGCTTGCAACTTTGTGCTGTAGTACTGAGACTTTGGCCCAGAAAGTAGGACAAGCAGTAATGGGATTTGGATTTGCCAAGAGCATATCACTTGTTTGCAAATTCCAGGATTTGGTTAATTACCTTAAAAGCCCATGAAGATTATAAAACAAGGTGAGACAGTTGCCATCCATCCTCATTAGCTACTGCTGATGCTGCATGGCAAAATTTCATTAGGGTCTTTGTAAGTGGCTGGTAATACCAAAGTATCTGGCATGAAGTGACCAGTGTCTTTCATTCCTGCCTGCCTCTGAACTACTTGTCTGAGTTTATAAACTCTTACCTGGCTCTCACGTGCTGGCCTACAGAGTGTAGCTGGAAACGAGGATGTAATTTGAGGAGTTTCAATTTATGTTTCTCTATCCTGCTGCCCTGGAGGTTTATGTGGCCTGCCAACATCTTCATGTCTGAAGAATATCTGTACAACATCTGACATCTTGCTGAATGCAGAGGAAAAAATATGAGCCCTTTACTGCTAAGCAGAGATGACAACTTTGTATTAACATATTATACTGAGGATCCACGTGTGTACTCTTAAAAAAAACTTCTATATACTCCACTTATCTTAGCAAGAGCATTAAATTATTTCTGGATTTTTTGCTGTACTTCCCATTTGCTAGAAAAACCAACAGATGATCAAGTAATGATAGCAAACGTGATTTAACAGAAGTATTGAAGCTGCTTTCAAGTTAAGAAAAAATGTGCATCTTCCCTGCTCACCTTGATGGCATCTTCTGTGTTGGATCCCAGCTCCCTCTCTCAGACAGTGTCTGCCACCATGTCACCTCTTGTTCTTGCTGAGCCACAGGACAGTTCTATAGGAGGACAGGAGCTGAATCTCCTCAAGGGGCAGCCACAATTCAGCCTCATGTCACACGATAGAAGGGCCTTCCTCCAGCGTAATTGGTACTCACGTAACAGTGGCAGCTCTGTGACTCAGGAATCCTGCTCCAGACTTGACAGTGCCTCTCGGGGCTCACAGGATGCTCGAGGCAGCCCTTACCTGCAGGCTGTAATAAACCCCTTTGGAGCCTCTAGCCCACTCCATAGTTTTTTAGGGCAGATACAACTGTGAGGTGCCTACAGCATGAGGGCTGCAATCCATAACCATCCCAGACAGGGGTGTAGCTTTGAGGTAATGGGAAATCAGAGCCAAAACAACTGAGCTTCTTCTTGTTTTGGCATTGTCTGAATCCCTTCTTCCACCAATTCCCTTTGCTCTTTAAATTCCTATTTCCCTTCCTCCTACACCTGCTCCTCCTTCCGCTATTGGCAATATAAACAACTTCAGTCCTTGTTCTTGTCAGTGATAGGAAGAGAGCTTCTGTTTTTTTCTGACCAGCTGCAGTAGGACCATAAGGAAAAAGAGAAGACTGCCTCTTCCTTTTGTTCCCATGACAGCCTAGGATTGACTAAAATGTTGCTTGCTGCTTGCTGTGTGCATCTGTCTGGATGTGTGTCTGGGTAACATTTTTTCTGGTCTGCCTTGAAAATGGCAAAGGCTGGCAGCTTGTCTTGGTCTCAAAGAGAAGCTGCCTCCTCCTCCAGCATGTGCTTGCTTTTTGTCAAGGAATGTGAGCCCCTGTGCTTGCCTGCCTTGTGAATTACCTGGAATACACAGTCGATGGATAATACCTGTCAGCACATTTCACCAGACAGCTCCAGAAGGGAAAAAAAGAGTTTAAATAATCATCTCTCTCCCCTGTGCATCAGGGAAGAGCGATAAAAAAATGGAGATAAAAGACTATTGAAGCCTTAGGACATTTCATCTCTTTTCCTTGGGGCAAATGCAGGTCTCTTTCCTATAGTAAACACATTTCAAGCTGTTCAGTTTTAAATTTATTTAGTGACAAGACTTCTGAGGCTTCCCTGGAGAGGTTATTTTGTAATTTAATAGATGCCACTGTTGGGGAAATTTCTTTTTTGTTCTAATTTTCTAAGCACTCAGTGTTTTTTTTTCTTTAAAGCACATTACAGACATTAAATAATCTGCAGACAGTTACTGAGAGGTAGCTAAGCCATCACCTCTCTCACTCTGAGCCTTCTGTTAATAACTCTGTGGGAACACCATTCAACTTAATATATATTTCTGCAATTAAATCAGAATTTGTAGTATGGTAAATTAGCAGGCCAGGCACAGATATTTTTTTGTTTTGTTTTGTGTTTTCATTTTTAACTGTGCCACTTACTCATCATTTCAGATGCCTCCTAACATTCAGCCTTAATGATGTTTTTGTTTTGCTGTCTGCATCTCATTGTTTTTAGCTCTACCCCAAACAATGATTCTTTCTTTGCCTGTTGAGGTGCACCAAGTGTGCATGGATGGTTCGTTTAACACTGCCTTGTCTTTGCAGGGCTCAGCTCCCTCTCCTGGTGCTATCATGCTTACCCTCCCTCTAGACCATCTTCTGCACTGACGTCAAACTCATCTGGCACCTCCTAGGACCAGCTTGTGGTCGCATCTGTGTTTCTTATGATCTCCCAGCAGCAAAAGCTGCTTCATTGCCCAAAACCCATAGAAAAATTACTGCTGGCTCCTCTACGTGCCATTCTGCGTGGAACGACAGCTCCACTGCAGCTCGGAACCTCTGTGCCTAAATGCTGGAAAAACTTATCAAAAGGACAGAGGTCTTGGGAGACGACAACAGTGCCCAATAATGTCCATTTGGGAAGGAAAAGTGTACAAAGACTCTCTATTATGGATGGTCAGCCAATTGAATACCTCTAGTTGGCCTGTTGCCCAAAATGTTCTAGAGCTAGCCTGAGGCCCTGTTCAGTTGGCCTTTGCGAGCCCGTGTCCTTGAACCCTCACCCTGGCTGCTGGGCCATAGGTGAGGAGATGAGGTGGATGCTGACCTGCCTTCTGAGAGTCCCTCTGCATTCTGCATGAACCCAGAGCCAGTGCCAATGCAGAATTTAAAACAGATTGGTCAGAACAAAGTTTTTCAGGTCATAAAGGCAGGGAGGCTGCCTTGAGTGTCATGTGGTCACTCTGTTTCACTCCTTTGCCTGCTTGAACAGAGCCCCAGACAAAAACTTCCATTCCACTTGGCCTCTCATGTTGGAGGGTATATATATTTGCACTAGATTTTGATATGGAGATATTATAAACCAGCTCTTGACCAGGACTGTGGCTCTCTCTGTTCAAGCAGCAGTCAGAGGGCTGCATGCTCTCAGGCAAGAATTGCCTGTGCCGTGCTGGTGTGAATTGCCCTACATTTCTGCTGCCTTGCAATGTGTACACAGCTAAAAATAGCACTGGCCTTTTAACCATCACACTGCACACCCAGCACTTACCTGAGAGTAGGCAAACATGGGCACACGGAGCCAGGAAATTCAAGGCAGTGATCAAAAGAGCATTTGTCTGCTTTGTTCTCCTCGTAATTCCTCCTGTGGACTGGGCTGTCATTTTAAATGTAGCAAGTGTCTGTGTATTCAGCTTGTACCACTCCAGATGGCAAGTTCACCTGTTTTGCATTTTGTAGTCTTGTATTGCAGGGCAGTGCCTAAAACTGTTGCCTTTTTAATAGTTAACTCTGTGACAGAGTTAACATACTGCCTAAACACCAGTAAATGGCTTAAAGAAATATTTCCTATAGGACCATGGCTTTCTAATGTTCTAGTCCACCTCCTGTTTTCACTTGGGTTAGCCTGCAAATGCAGAGCCATATGTTATCCTGACACATCTGGCAGAGCAGATCAAAGTTTAGTCTGATGTTAAATTTCAGGTCAGTCAGAAAACAGAGTTTCAGTTACTGTCAGACACATTGAAGTTGAAGCCTGAAAGAAAAACTCTTTTTATATTTGTATATTACTAATTATCTCTGCAGAATGCCACATAATGAAATACTGCTCAGCAGCTTACTGGCTCTAAAACTGACATTTCACTTTTGGGGTGATGATCTTGGAGGAA
Source organism: Brachypodius melanocephalos (assembly GCA_013398615.1). Taxonomy (NCBI): domain Eukaryota; kingdom Metazoa; phylum Chordata; class Aves; order Passeriformes; family Pycnonotidae; genus Brachypodius; species Brachypodius melanocephalos. The sequence goes on from VZSR01003803.1 coordinate 17,676,416, forward strand.
GGCCTGTATCCTGCACAGTTTCATTGGTAGCATATGACTTCCCCTGGCACCTCCTCTGGGAGGTTTACACTCCATTTCGGATTTGTCAGCAAGACTAAGGCCAACCCTCCAGAGCATCATGAGTCCAGAGACAGTATGTTCCCCTGACAAACCCCCTAAGTCATGCTACATTACCTGTTGTAAATAGACATCCAGAAGATATTCCATAGTCTGTGAAAGTGGGTATCTGCCCTGGGAGAACATGATAGGATGGCTCAGTTTTTTGAAGTGGTAGAAGTAAGTGCACAGCTGAAGGTGCACCTCCCTGTACAAAGCTGAAATGCACAACTCGGTAAAGACCCTGTGCACTACAATGTCAGGCATTTTAACATTGTATCCCCTGATTTGGAGTACTCTGAACTCTTGCTTCCATCCTTTGTCTTTAGTACTCTCAAAATCTGTGCAACTAGGCAACAATCCCTTTTGGAGTAATTGGTTTACTTCAGTTGTTTATGTTAGCAGACCTAATGAAAACAAAAATACTGTCTGCAATATTCAAATGGTCACAAATACTTGGGCTTTTTTGGTGTTATTCTGATGTAGGGAAGGCAAACAGTTCCTAGAGATCTAAATCAAGGCATTGGAAGTAGCAGAAAATGTATAGGCAGGTGGTCATTTGATTAAAATGCATGGTATTATAAAATATAGCAAACCATTTTATTAGCATTGAGTCTGTATCAATTTTACAATTAATTTGTGTAATGTAAACAGGAAAACTGCAGTGTTTTGAATTTCCAGTGAAAGGTGCCAGAAACAGCAACCTGTCTGTTGCTCTGTGGTGCAAGATTAGGGGGAGAATAGATGAAATTTTTCTGTCTCGAGGGACTGTGAATATGCTTGCAGAATACACAGTGGTAACAAACATTCCCCAGGCTGTTTGGCCTGGTTGTGTCTCTTACTCTGGCACTGTGTTAAAGATATTTGAAAGTATGTATTTCTAAAGTATGCCTCCTTTGAGAAGAGCTGCTTTGCTTTTTCAGTCCTTTAATTTTCTTCCCTTTGCTTGGCGCTCCTGGGAGGGAATAAAAGGTTTGAAATAACCACTACTTGCATTGACTTTAATTTTACAAGTACTGTTATGACTAAATTATTGGGCCATCCAGCCAGAAAGACTAGAAAAGGCTTTAATAAGTCTCCCTAACACACCAGCTGGGACTGCTGAACTTCACGAAAGGAAGCACTACAGATGCATGACTGGGTCATATCTGTTTATCATGTCTGGTTTATCCTTTCCTAAGATAAACTTCCTATACCAGTCAGTCTCTTTTCAAATAAAAGAGTGTCTACACCTCCAGTTGTTCTCCCTACCACCTCGCCTTGTGGTCTAACCTTTGATCAAAAAACCCGAAGGGAGTTAGATATGACAGGTAACAGTCAGTCTTTGAATATGGACCATACCAAAGCTTGAACATCATGAAGACAGATGTTTAAAAGGCTCAACAGTAATGAGATCTAAATGGACAATATTGCTAATGGGATGATAGCTAGTAAAGGCTGAGAAGTGAAGTTTACATTTACACAGCAGGCAGCTGGAATGTTCCCATGAATCTTCAGAACTTTTGTCCTCCACAACTGTGGATTGCCAGGTAATAGATTTGATAAGAACCCTAAAACCATCACCTAAATATCCACCCCTCCAGGGTACATTAAGCTACAGAACATTTCTGTAGTACACAACAAAGTGACTCAATCAATATCCTGCAGGATGAACCTTGTCCCTAGAAGAAAAGGAGCAGGGTTGCTCTGCCATTGTCCTTACAGCTGATTTCCTTTGTGCCTTCTTTCAGGGAATTATCTACAAAGGGAATGGAAAAAGAGGAAGGGACCAAAACCCCTAACACCTCTAGTACAAAGACCCATAAATTTCATCTGCTAAGTGAACACAGCAGTAAAACAGCAGAGAAGAGTACTGCCACTGTGTTATATGAGGCATGCATTTTCAAGCCCTCTGTTAATAATGTTGCTTTTACTTTTAGTAGTGTGGCTTAAATTTAAGAGCTAGATTTGTTCAGAAGGTCAGTATAAATGATTTAAAATAAATATTCTAATTAGAGTAATAATAAGAAAAGTATTTAGGTATTTTTTAAAAGTACACAGCATTTTTATATTTGTTGCTATGTTAATCCCTCATAAACATGTTTGCATTAACATTCTTTTTTATTGAATGCTAAGATTGTTGCAAATGAAGGTCACAACAAAAGTTTTATACTATACAAAATTGCAAAGCAATCCTGCTAAATACTGCCAAAACCTTATTGCACAACACATGGCAAGGAAAATATCTAGCAAGACTGCTGGAACAATGCCCTCACAGTCTGACCAAGTGGGCCTTGACCTTGCATATAGGGGCAATGGGGATGTCTCAGGGCTTCCCCATGGCTTGTGTGCAAGTAGCTAGGAAGAGGTTTGAGAGAGAGGAGAAAAGAGTGGCAGTCCCAAAATGCATAAAGGTGCCATGCTCCCAGTGGACATGGTTAGGATGGAGCATTTGCCTCCCTAGAAAATGAGTGTTCTATTCGAGTGCTGTGTTTTCATTCATTTCGAGCTCTTTGTATCCCTCAGCTTTAAGAGTTACCAAATAACCCTCAGTAAATTCTCTGCAACTTCATGCTTCACCCAGGATTGTGCTGGGGTGGACATTGTTCAGGAAGAAAGTGCATTTCATTTCCTCATTACTGGATGGCCACATACACATAGACAGAGAGATAGAGAGGTACGTGTCTTTTCTACATGGAGAAATTAGAGACATTTAAATAGACTATTAAAATCAGTTTTGTTAGAATAACACAGCCATCACGGATGCATGTAGATGAGATAACACCTGGCTAGTACTGATTTTTGGATGTTAGTGATGGGATGAAACAGGTGGTTTCCTGTCTTGCAGCATAGAGCGTGTATGAATTGATTTTTGTGGACCGCATTGAAAATAGAACATGTAATACAAACACATTATTCATGTGCTTTTTCCTGTGAAAGTTAAAAACATAAAAATTTGCTGTAAGACCAAAGCTATAGTAGTTATAGAGCTATTAAACTTCTTAGGGGGCAAAAGGATGGGTTTATTGTTTTAATATTAAAATTATTCATATGGTTAATGGTTGGATTTGATTATTTTGGAGGCCTTCTCCAACCCTAAACACATCTATGATTCTATGTAAGCTGGTTCTCAGTTCCTGAACAGACTAAGGCCCTCCTGAGATCAACATTCAAAGTTTAAAATAAATTCATTTTAGCTGGTGCTAGTTATAAGTGCATATTTTGTGATCTTTAATAACCGCATCTTTTCTGATGGAGCAGGGACTTGTATTGAAGTTGTGGGGGAGAAAATGCAGCAATTTCCTTTTGGTGTGTGCAGTGCTTTTATTCCTCCTTGCTCTGGATGTGTGAGCCCATGGCAATCAGGTTGTAGTGCTTTTATATATGAGATATTCCACATTTCCACATAGTGGGGGAAAAAGAGAAAGAAAGAGAAGAAGTTTTTAGCAAAGGTAAAATATCATGGCCCTATCCAAGCACAAGTGTATTTCCTTCTTTTTTTCAAATCTCCTCCATTCTTCATTGATGACTGAAGGCTTTGGCAGTAAGGCTACTTGCTGACCTTGGACAGACACATGAAAAGAGAGAAGTTAAATGGCCTGCCTGCAGTCAGAAACCAGAGTGTCTCATTCCAAAAGAGTTCCTGTTCTTCAGTCTCAAGCCTATTTTTCTTTCCCAAAGGCAGTAGCCTTCCTGCCTAGGCAAGAGATATGCCTACTTTGATGTTTACTGTTCAGAAAAAGAGGTTTTCAATCTGTGCTTAGACTGCTGGATTCTGCTGATGCTTTCTAATGGCTCTGTGACAGGTGTGGAGGAAAATCAAAGTTATTACCAGGCTAAACTGCACTATACTAGATCCCTCAGTCACCATGGAAAATTTTCAGTCCAATATACTTATATTTAGAAAAGATGGAAAATCATTGTCTTGAAATTGTAATTGCTGAGATCTGGAATAATATCTCTTATGGGTAAAACTCTGCAGAGTAAATGTATCTCCCAACTACCTCATAATTCCACTGGAGATTCAGTTCTAGATAGTTATTTTTATAAATATTAACTCCTCCAATATTAGATAGTTCAATCTTTGTAATTTAGTATATTACTAATAATTATTAGTTATATAATCCAATAATACAATGATATATTTATTACAAATGCAGTATCTCAGGGAAAGATTAAATTTTGCATTCTCAGGGCTGTAACTTTACTATATGCTAATATTGTAGAGCTGAAAATTTACTCTCCAGAGCAAACAGCTTTCTGAGTACTTCTGAAGCACGGTCAGCAGTCTTTAGTCTTTCTATTAAATTTTGTTTTTTAAGAATTGGGCAGGCCCTAATGTGGGGAGTCTAAATAGACCAGGATCCTTTGGAAATAAATCTCTGGGCAGCCCCCCAGACAACAAGGTAAAGTTGGACAATGCTTATTTCTTTTGTTAACATGAAGATGTGCCAAGAAGTCTGTAATTCATTCTTTTACCCCAAACACTGTATTGCTTGAGTTTCTTTCTTTCAGTTGTGAAATAAAATCTCCTCCTACAAAGCAGCACTAGCTCAATATTCAGGAAGAGTAGACAGAGTAGTCAGTGTTATTTCCATCAATATTTTGAAAGTATTTTTTAAAGTCTGGTAAAATTGTTTGGTTTGTGGGTTAGTTTTTAAAGCTGCCACTGTCAGTAGAGATCAGAGTAAGAAAATGAGCATGAACTACAGAACTGGCTTGAACCACAGAATCTGAAACAGAAACATAGCCTTGAAGTTTTGATTGTTTATATTTAGGGCTCCACATCATCCAATTATAGTGAGGGAGGGCAAACACCTGTTTGGATTTCCTGCCAGATTTCCTTAAATATGATAATAATTTTAGCTCTGAGAGTTTGGTTTGGGTCCATTTGCAGTTACAAGAGTACAGCTGTGGGAGAGCAGTGACAGAAAGGCAAGGGTTACGTGGAAGAATAATTATTCACAGCTACAGTGCAGGAATAGACAGGATGTTGGTAAGGTTGCTTAGCAGCTGTATTCCCACAGTCCAAGCTCTGCTGTGTTTCCACTGAGGATCTAATGTGCTTTCTGCTAAAGTAAAGCTGTTCATGGTGTAGGGGGATATATTTAAAGAGAGAAGAGCTTACTGGGCTTTTCTTATAATTAAAGCACTGTCACTGTCCACTTACTGCTATTGCTGATACTTAAATTGAAAGCTGAGCTGACCATGTTTGCCTGCTTTTGAACCAGTGCTTGTTACGAGAGACTGTGTCTCTCTCTTTGCTCTCACTGGAAGTCTTTCAATCTTATAACCTTGCTGGGAAGACTGATGGCCAGGTCTAGGCCACCACATGCACTGATGTGACTAGATGTGAGGTGCCTGGCAATCTCCACATGAGTGAAGCATTTGCTGCTTTCTGATGACCAATGCTCCTCATGACTCTTGCTTGACAGGTAGCCCACAGGGATCCTAAGCAGAGGTATCTGTAGTAGATTCTGTCCCTGACAGCCCATGCTGTCCCTTCTGATTCTCCCTGCTACTAGTTGTCTAGCAGCTGCTCAACAGCCATAGTTCACAGGAACTGAGACATTGGCACTGATCTAGACTGCCAGTCTGTAAAATGAAATTACATGTACCAGGAGATGTTTCAGAAACTGTGGTAGTGCCCAGGCAGCTGTGGGGCTGGAATATATGCTGTCCACCCTGCAGCAGCTAAACTATGCTGCAGGATGGGAGCCTCCAAGAAAGGAATGAAGCAGATAACTGGGATGGAGATAGGTTTCAGTCTCCGTGTTTGAAAACAGAGTTAGCAATACCAGCAGGAATTTCAGAGGTGGAAAGCCCTGTATTAAAACCAGATGTCACCATAGAACCTCACACATAAGCACTATATAGGCTGAGAGTTAGAAAAAAGTTTGTGATGAAGCCACTGGCAAAAGTAAGGTTGTGTCTCCGGTTTTTCATGTGTAGCCTTTCAAGATTCTGATATATAAGAGCTTTCTTTTTGTTTTTTGTTCCCACATTGGCTCAGTGTATGTGAGTGCAACTTCAGTGGGCATGGAGGAGTCACAGAAAGGCAGTAGGGAGAGATGGACAGGTAAAACTCCTACTCTTATTAACGACATTTTTCTACACTGCAATTCTAGCAATAAAGGTAATGGTTATCTTTCTTCTGTTGCCTGGCATAATGGGCTGTGGGATGTGTAGAGCAAACAGTGGCTCTCCAGGGGGCCTGGATACAGCTCATCCACAGCCTCGATTACTGCTCTGAATATTGCATATCCTCTTGTGAGGCACTGTATCTCAGTGTTCCTGTGCTGGCTGTGCATCACCTGGGCTTTTCCTCTTTATTTTGCCACACACCATGCACCAGAGAATAGGTCTTACACATCAGAAAGTGATGTGAGAAATGCTGTCACCTCTTTCTTCAAATATTAAGAAAAGCCAGACCAGTGAACTACCATTAAATCATGTAGGATGTAATTGCTCCCTCCTGTACTTTTAGCTGTCTCATCTTCCACTATTGCTTGTAATCCATGCATGCTCTGGCCTGTGGGACCAGGAGAGGCTGGGAATGGGAACATGGGCAGTGGATGTCTCTGTGTCTGCATCAATGAACACAAATGATGAGAGACATAGAACAGAGAGGGTTGCCTGTTCCTGGGATGTGTGGGGGCAAATACAGTCTGATAAAGATCTATCCATCCATTGCAGCACTCCAGTTGTACAAGTCATGGCACCGCATTTTCATGGTGGCAACTGTGTCTTCCTGCTGCACAATGCTTTAACAGATCTACTTTTCTTCCCTGTGATCTCAGGTGCATGATCTCAGACACCAGCCACTAATGACTTGCTTTCAAGATGCTCACCTTAATTTTCTGGTTTTGGATTCATATTTAATGCCAAAACATGTTTTATTCATTCACTATGTACACAAGTAGCTGTAAACAACTTCAGCATTTTTCCCATGTCTGGAGAATTTGCTACTATTCTCTTATGGAAAAACTCTCCACTCTTCATCAGTGGTAATGGTCAGATTTCACTCTAATGTTGCTTTGACATGTTTCAATTTTTCCTTGCTAAAGGAAAATATTTACTTGTTTATTATCAGCCATAAAGTCAAGGTTTTGCTGTTCACAGAAATAAATTGCTTTTTATCCTTGCAATTCTTTTTTTCCAAAGCCTGAGGAAAACAACTTGTAATGGAAATTAGCAATGGCTATTACTGAAAAGCAGAACAAAACATTTTCTTTTTATCTTTTGTATTAATAGTTACCAAGAAATGTCAGGTGACAAAGTAGAAAAAGTAGATAAAAATCAAGTCATGTTTTAATCTCAGTTAGTCTCTTGTAATGATGAACCAGAAGAGACCCTAATTATGCAGTTACATGACTTAAATAGTCTTGCTATTGCAGATAATTACATTTGCAACATGCCTTGAAAGTGTTAGTGGAGTTATGGAGCTGGTTCTAAAATAAATTTTTCATTTAATGCTTCCATATGGAGGCAGATAAATCTCTGTTTGAAAATGTGAAATTAATTTCTCAAGCAGTGATAACACCATTTTTTTTAAGTTTAAGGTGTTGTGTGCCTCAGAGGCTGTTCATGTCTGTATTCACATTTTATTCAATTGGGAAAGCAAAAAAGGAGGTTTTCCTATGTCACCCAAAATGGGGAGTTCACCTAGCAGATTTACCCAAAGAACATAATGTTTTCAACAAAATTACAGTTTGTAGGCAGGACACTTCACCAGTCTCTAGATTGCACTCAGAACGTAGTCATTTCCATTCCAGTAGTTAGGAAAACCAGATATAGTTTTATATGATTTTATTTTGACCATGGCAGAGCAGCAATTTGTTGCTTCAATTCTGTCTCACTAGGAACCTCTTCTGTCTTTTGTGTATTGTAGAGAGGATGGAAGTGCTAATGTGGGAAAATTTAAGGAAAAAAAATTGCTTCTAATTTTGGCTCTCACTCCTAACACTCCTGAATATTTATCCACATCTACTTTTATGGCTTGAAATTACAGCGATTTTTAAACAATTATTGAATTATATTTCTTTTTCTCAGAAATCTTTTGCCATTTAATCTGTGTATATTGTACAAAGAGATCTTGGAATGCCAAGTGTAATGGGGAACTCAGAAATATAATATGTAATAAGTGTTAAAGTGCATAAGAAGTCATAGGACTTCAGCAGCAATACAGTGGGATTCAATGAGAAGTTCATCTTCTCAGCTGCTTCTCATATTGTATTTTTTGTTTATGCTGGAAATCACTTACCAACTTGTCAAATTACCAACTTGTACATAAGAATTAGTTAAAGGAGAAAAAGAATATTTTCAACTCCCCTCCCAAAAAAAAAAAAAAAACCCCAAAAAACTCAAAAAACCAACCCCAAAACCAAACCAAACTAAAAGGGATCTCAAAATTGTCCCTAGTTGGTTGTACTTACAGGGATCTGAAAGATGCATCCTTATGCAAATGCTCTTTCTTTTGTTTTCTGAGGGTGGCAACACCTCAAACTTTTAGTGAATTCAGAACCACACTTTGGTCTCATTTTCTGACATGTCAAAAAGATGGGTCAAAGAATGAAACTGTGCACCATCTGTTTTATTACAGTAAACAGTGCTAGGAAAAGGTCATAATCTGTATAAATAGAATCATGGAATAGTTTGGGTTGGAAGGGACCTTTAAAGGTCATCGAGTACAAGCCCCCTGAAATTAGCAGGAACAACTAGATCATATAGTCCTTGTGGCTCAGTGAGAAGAATAGATGCAGTATGATTCCAAGTGTTTTTCTTCCACGTGATGCTTTTCCTCACTGTGCCAAGTGCCTGCAGGTAAAAGAAGGCAACAGCATTTCAGGGAAAGCCAGTGAGATTAAAAGGCCACCACACTCCTGCTGTCATGAGGATGATATTTTGTCACCATATTCACTCTCATGAGTGAAGCGCTTCCGTGTCTGTTGCTGTTCACTTATTCAAGCCTTTGAGCAAACCAGCGTGAGAGGCTGCACCTCAGTATTCAAGGCACACCGTGACGTGAGGAATCTGGAAGCGAGGCTTGACTTGTTCCCTTCTAAATAGGATTGAAATTGCTGTGTCTAGTTCTCACAGACCCCCTTTTTCCAAAGGGCTTCAAAGAGTTTCACAAAATTAACCGTATTTAGGGGGGCAATAAACGGCTTGTGAAGGAAAAAAACGAAGGATTAGCCTTCGGCACAGCCAGTGCTCTTACTTTTTCCCCTGGGCAGCGCTGCCTCTCAGGAACGCCCTGCGCACCGTGCCTTGCTCACCGGGAGCTGTGGAAAGAGCCTGTTGCACCAAGGACTGGGGTGGCAGATGCTTTTCCAGGGACTGTCTTCTATGTGCTTGTGCCAGCCCCTTGTTCTGCTGGGCTCTGCCCAGGGAGCAGGGCAGCCCAGGTCTCCCAAAACTGCCCTGCGGGCTTCCCGCATACCCAGCTGCCATCTCTGCATTCCACATTATTAGCAAGATTGTGTTCAGGACTGCGGGAGGCAGCAGTTCTTTTCCAAGAGGGTGTGATGGATTTGCGGCAGGGGACCTGCGGCAGTTGGTGCTTGGCAAGTGCTGTGAGAGGCTGTGGGTCGAGCGACTCAGGGAAGCTATTAACAGTCTCTGTTGAGAAGCTTATATTGCCTCAATAACATGGATCGTTAATTTTGCTTTTTAATCATTAAGAAAATGCCTTTATGTGGTGGAATGTTTGGGACAAAATTAGGTGTAAGAAACTTTCCTGCTTTTCTTACTCATGTAGCACTAGCTATTAACTAATTCACTAAGCTTTTAACTAACCTTTTTTATAATTTAAAGCTGATGGAATGATTCTATTTGTATGTATACAAATTAGTTGCTGCTAAATCATTATTTTGAGTTGTCTTGCTTTCTGAGCACTTTATGTCTGTTAATGAGAAACCCAGAGCAATAGAAATGTAATGCAAGCAAATTAAAGGAAGTGTTACAGGGACCTACTCAAGGCATTTATCCTGTATAAATGCCAGTTCCTAATGAAGTTATGAGGAAATAAGTGGAATTTATTCCTGCTAATATACATTATTTTCTCTTTTTAAAAAATGTTCATTACAAAATTAAGATGTCTTCTCCTTAAGTTCCCTGTCTCTCTCTCTCTCAGTATACAGCCTGTTCCCTGCTCAGTGCCATTTTCACTTGGTTGCTTCTCCTAAAAATCAAACAGGTAAATAATCAGTCTCTGGGGCAGGCTGTGATTCATAAAGGAAATAAACAGTGCACCTTGCACAAAAAACTCAGTGGATGGGTTAAAAATAGGATGTGCATCTCTGTTTTCCTACCACCAGCCCATTGCAATAAAGGACATAAATTGTTGTTGGTGGCCAACATACATCCTTATTTTGTCTTAGATGTATGTGGTTGTACAGAAGTCACCAACAGGAACAGGATTTGCAGCTCCTCCTAAGGGTCTGCAGCAGCTGCTGTGGCGCTTTGCCCACAGAGGCAAGGCTGGAGCCCAGGCAGGCTGAACCAGAGCACCAAGGGCTTGTGCCACAGTCTCTGCAAGCCGACTGCCACCAACAGCACTCTGTTGAACAAAGTGACTGTGTGTTTTTTATGTCTGCTGCAAATGATGATTACTGCATCCAAAGATGCACAAATGGCAGCTGCCTATTCCCAGAGCCAGGTGTCACCCCAAGCAGGTAGGAGTGAATGCCTCTCTGGAGGTGCTCTCTGCTTTCTGACCCAGTACCAAGTGCCTTTTTCATGGCCTTGTTCCCTATTCGGCTGACAACACCTGCTCTACCACTGCCTACTTCTCTCCTGGATCCCAGTCTGTTCCACTTACTGAGGTCTCCCTTATGCCAGATTAATAAAGTCCTCCATGTGTACTGGGCACTGTACAGCTTTCCTGAAAGTGAACATCTTGCATTTAGATAACTGAGGTTATTAATGCAGAAAATCAGTGCCAAATCAGTTTGTTATGTTAGGAGCCTTTTCATGCTGTATTCAATAAAATCTCACTGTGGTGGATTAGTTCAGTAAAATCTTTGAGAGGCTTTTTATATCAACAAATCATAGAAAGCTTTTTAAGATTAAAGTTAATATTATTTAGCTTTTTTTTACTATCAGTATAACTCCTGAAGGCTTTTTAACCATAAAAAACCTTACCAATGCAGTTTCTAAACTTACTATGAGCCATAGAAAAAGTAATAACCAAATTACGAGCAAGCAGTGCATTTCAAAGTATGGCTTACAAAATTGTTAGTCTTAATGACCTGAAATGCTGAAAAACACCAATAATGTTTTGTGACCCTTAAGGACAGCCCCAGAGAATGCAGACTGTAGTGTTATAGACAGAAAGTGTCTCAACAGGGACACAACTGTTACTGGGCAGGGATGAGATTTCCTTGGCCTTTACTAAAGGTTCATGCTTTCCTCGCTGTGTAAAACATCAAGAAGCGCAATGATGAGTAAAATCCATTCATATGGTTCATAATTCCTCACAATCTCAAAAATTGGACTTTATATTGCTGTTTTATCATATTTAGTATAGATATGCTCCAGTGCTGACAGCAGTGCAAATGCAATCACAATGCATCTACATCTCCCATTGCCTGTTCTGCTGCTGCTCCTTATTAGGCACTTTCCCAATGGAGTCTGGCAATGTACAGTTTTTGATATGATAAATGAAATCATAAAATCACAGAATAGTTTAAATCAGAAGTGGGTCATCTAGTTCAACCTTCATTCAACCTAAATCCAACAGAATCCGGTGATACTGGGCCTTCTCTAATCAAGTTTTACATTTGTACGGAGAGGGAATTTGTTTCCTGTTTAATTGGGATTTTCATTGGGTCCATTGCTTCTTGTTCCATCATCATCTGTTCCTGAGATGATTCAAGCTGTTTCATCTATTGAGCCTCTTAAGGCTGAACAAAAGGCTCTCAGCCTCCCCTTGCATGTGCTGAGCTCAAGCCCCCTGACTGATTTGGTAACCCTTTACCAGACATGTCAGACAGGCAGCATGCAGTGAGCTTGATTGTGCTATGAAGGAGGGAGATTAAACACTGCTGTGTAGGAGTGAGAATGGGAGGAGAGGTGGAGAAAAACTTACTCTTTCCAGGTTTCAAAAATAGGAAGAAACTCTGGAGATGCTACATCCAGACTAGGGGGGATGCTGTGGCAATTGAGTGAAGTAACTTCTCTGCTCTGCAAAGAAGCACTTTTATCAACCTGTGCCAATGATAACTTAACTCGTTAAAAGCAAAAGAAAAGAGCTTATGGAGTCCTCCTTGGCATGAAAGGGTGGCTCAGAAAGGTGAAGAGTTCTTGGGAAAAGAGAAGGTCAGGGGTTCAGAGAGCAGGACGGATTGTGAGCTTTAAAGGATATGCACCCTGATTCACCAGTTCTGATGAAGTCTGAGAGGCTAGTGTACAGTCTTGGGATCATGAATGAACCTGATTGCCTCAGGTGAGTAATAGAAATGGATGAGGATATACATGGACTGCTGGAAGACATAATCTAAATTTGCTTTTGGCCTTTAATCTTCCCCTGCTCAAACACAACACCAAAAGGATCACCAGCACCAGAATTACAGCCACATGAGAGGGGGAATATCTCCTTGTTAAACTAATTTTCCTTGAGCCTAACTATTGGGTTATGACAGTGATGCTCAAGATCCAGTTGTCTCAGAGAGGAAACATTTCTCCCATGGCCTCAGGTCAATTGCAGGTTCAACCAGAATCTTCAACCCCACTTCAGCGCTCTTTTCTCTGCTTGCACAATTCACAGTGCTTCAGACTTTGTATTTTGCACTTCTAACCCATCTGCTTTGAAGGTGCTTTAAGGACAGTACAGTCAAACCCATACTGGTAGGTAAACTTTATTTTGCCAGCTAAGAGACTGCATCTAACATGCATGACATAAGAAAAGGAGCCAACCATGGCCTGTGGGTTTGGACTTTCAAACAGACCTGTCACTAAGCTGCACCAGAGGTTGACAGTGGTAGATATTCTTGGAATTTTGGCCTGTGTTCCCCAGGTCTGTCACACACAGGTCCCCATCCTTTCTCTTCCTGCTCATCCTCCCTGTCAGGTTGCCTCAAGCAGCATGTCAAAACCTTCTGTTTTTTGCCATGAGGTAGCTGTAGATAACCATGTTCCTGATACTTATCACTGCAGGATGTTTAGGTGGTTGAAAGTGCTCTGCAATTCTTGAGCCTCTGCCTGCCAGCTCTCAGCCCTGGTCACTGGGTTCACAGCTGATGCAGGAGAGAAGATGCCATCTTAATTCAATGTGGGTGTTGCCTCAAGCTTTCTGTGTAATGCTGGCCATTTACTCCTAAAATCAAACTCTACTCTCTTTTTGCTTGCATGATTGTTGAACAGGTCTCCATGAGATGCAGCTGTCCTGTAAGAAGTGTCCTCAGATAGTGTGGTAAAGCTCACACATTCTCCCAGAATGAGAGATGGGGTGATACCACAATCAATATCTATGTTGTTGGTTAGACTGACAATCTCTCTCCCTTCGTCATCATTTTCTTTTAATATATATATATTTTTAATGTAAGTACTGGTTGAGTACCTTTGATAATTCAAGTATCCATTAAATTTTTGGGACAAGCCAAGCTATTACTGTGCTCTAAGGGACCACTGCTGGAGGAAGTGACCTCTTCCCAGTTTAGAAGTTCCATGACATTCTACAGGGAATGAAGGACAAAAAGAGATGCTCCAACATACTTGCTTTCAGTGCCTGCCAGTACATGTAAGTGGCAGTGCAGGCCCTCTGTATTTGGTATATTCACACATTCACCAGAATTGCTCTGTCTGTGTGACTCAGGAAGAGTTATTTAATGAAAGCATGTTGGTGAGGTTTGAGATGTAAAATCTGACCATCAAAATGGAAGGATTATTTCTTTTTCATTTATTTTGTGTAGACTTCAGCATATCTGAAATATTAAGGGCCACATTTTGATTGCTGTCTATTTTAAATGGGAAACTTGCAGGCTTGCACTTCAGTAAAAATGACCCAGTTGTGCATTTCTCCTTTCACAACCAGCAGAACCACAGCTGCTCTATGCCTGTGTGAAGCTCATTCCTTCTTGTCTCTTAGCTCATCTCCTAGCAGCTGGCTTGTGGGTGTGTGTATATTTTAAAAAAATCACTTAAATGTGAAAAAATGCAGCTTGATTTTGTTAAAGGAAAAGAATTCTTTATCAATTTTTCTTTCTCACTCTCTCCTAACTGTAACAGGTATGTAGAGGTGAGAAAGGCCCATCCTTGCAATCACAGCAGGATGTTGGGATAGCTCCATGCTTTCCCTGGAAGATCCTGTATGTATGCCAAGGCATTGTGTAGTCTACCAGCTTGTGAAAAATCAGTAGTGAAATCTCTACCATGACATTGCTGCCAATGAAAAAGGCAGCCCTCACTTACAGTACAAAAGAGTGTTAACTGTCTACTGAGTTGTAGGTAAATTTTTGCCTCTTTGAGTTCCTCTCAGCATTTATTAGACATGAGAAAATCTGTGCAGTAGTTTACATTGGTCTTCCTGTAAAATTACATTGTTTTATTTTTCAGGCAGTTTCCAGTTTCCCCCAATTAAACCAGCACTTTTACTGTGATACGTGTCCTGCTTAAGAGATAAGGCTTTTTCCTACTTGATTCATGTAATTTCATTTTGGCTTTGAATTTTTAAACAAGTGTAATAAATTGTGACAAAGTACAGTGTTCACTCAACATCTGGATTCTTTTGTACATTTCTTAACTTGTTATGATAGTTAATACCAATTTACTGTTTCTGAGATTTTTTACAGGCCATCTGCATTACTATAATTTCTTCCCTGCAATTAAATGAGGACTTTTAAAAATCCTTTTTTCCAGCTAGGGTTACAAATGTTTGATATTATGAATGTTGGGATGACTGGCTCACGGTGAGCTCCTGGAGGTGCCACGTGTCCCTGTGGTTACTGTGTCCTGCAGATCCTTCACGTGGTCCCATCACAGGATCTGCCTCTCTACTCCCAGCAGTGGGGCATCTCCAGCTGGCAGCTGTGCAGGGCTGTGCCAAATCCTGCTGGGATTTTGTTCAGACTTAGGGACTTGAATTTGCTCTGTTTGTCCTCTTAGATCTGCGCATGAAGACAGCACTCTGAATGCAGAAAGGTCACTGCTATTTGCAATTCCCTCTGAAACTAATTATTATGGCTGTTTTCATAGAATCATAGAATTGTTTAGGTTGGAAAAGACCTTTACAATTATCAAGTCTAAGCATTAGCCCAGCACTGCCAAGTCCACCACTAAACCATGTGCCTCAGTGCCACATCTACACATATATTAAATACATCCAGGCATGCTGATTGCCCCTCTTCCCTAGCCAGCCTGCCTCCAATGTATGAACATCCTTTTGGTGAAGAAATTTTTCTCTCTATCCAATCTAAACTTGCCCTGGTGCAACTTGAGGCCATTTCGTCTCCAGTCACTTGTTACCTGGGAGAAGAGGCTGACCCCCACCTCATTACAACCTTCTTTCAGAAAGCTGTAGAGGGTGATAAGGTCTCTCTTGAGCTTAACAACACTCAGGGCTCCCTCAGTTGCTCCTCATCAGAGCTGTGCTCCGAACCCTTCCCCAGCTCCTTCTCTGGACACTCTCTGTGAGAACTCTATGGGAAACAGTGTCAAAAGCTTTACTAAAGTCCAGGCAGAGGACATCCACTGCCTTTCCCTCATCCACTAAGTGGGTCGACCTGTCGCAGAATGAGATCAATTCGGTCAAGCAGGATCTGACTGTTCACAAACTCATGCTGGCTGTGCCTGACCCCCTGGTTGTCCTGTACATGTTGCATGATGGAACTCAAAGTTATCTGCTCAATGACTTTCCTCAGCACTGCAGTCAGGTTGACAAACCTGTAGTCCCCCAAATCCTCATTCTGATCCTTCTTGTAGAGGCGTGTCACCTAGTCTAGCCTCCAGTCCACTAGGACCTCCCTGGCTAAACAGGACTGCTGGTAAATTGTGGAAAGTGCCTCACTGAGCTCTTCTGGCAGCTCCCTCAGTACTCTTGGGTTGATCTTATCTTCTGTGCTCTTGTAGGACCCCATTGTAATGCTTTGTAAACTTGGTTAAAACTGTAAAGTATATATATAATAGGGATTTTTTTACCAGCTGACTCCTTGAGTCTATGTTTTAAGCCATTTGGTTGGAGTGGGGACACCTCTTGTCCACAGGTATGGAGGACTTCTTTCAGGAGTAGTGCTTAGCAAACAATCAAGTCTCTGAGCCTCTATTGCTAAGTAACTCAAGACAGACCCAGAACTGTCCTGTTTAAAGGTCCAGACAGTGGCTAAATCATGCCAGAAATACAGACAGTAAGTTCCTTCAAAACCTCATGAAGACTTTCCTTTTCCAGAAAACACAGTGAGGTTACTTTGTTTTCATTGTCATGTCTGTTTTCACTGCTGTATATCTATGTTAAAATCCAAACTAGGGCTATTAAACTTATCACTAAAAATTAATAGCAAGGAAATAAATTAAAAATCCAAGTGCTCCAGAAAACAGTGGCTCCCATTTCAAAGACTAGGCACATGCACCCATTTCCCAGAACATATGCTTCAGGTAGACCAAATGGACAAGGTGGACAAAGTAGACAAGGACAAAGTTTACCTAGAAACACTGCTGTCCTGAAACAGAAGACTAATGTTAGGTCTACGAACTGTCCCAGAATGGAGCACCTCTCCTCCCTGGCGTGTGGCTGTGATCCTGAGACCTCCCCGTGGAAAAACTACTCTTTGTGAATCACTCTCTTAAATGTCAGCTGGACTGCTGCTTTCCCCCACATGATGTTTAGTAAGGGCTATGTAGAACATGTGCAGAGTTGTTGGATGACTTAATATTCCTTAGTTTAAACTTGTTCCTTATTTTTTCAAGTGTCCCTGAGGATGATTACTTCTCTCTTTTCTCATGAGTCATCATTTCATCTTTTGCGTAAGTAAAAGGCAGGTTGACTCAACTCAACCTTTTCACAGCCCTGGTAATACATTGATTAAGCCTTCTTTTCAGGCTAGAGAGACCCATGGTCGTAAGAAAAACAAGAGAAAAATCTCAATTTTTTTTCTCCATAAGCTGTCCTTAGACTTCATTGAATTTCACAGAAGTAGGAAGAGTCATAAACATGGGTTTGTGTTTCTGGTTTGACTATCAGACATATATTCAAGTCATATAGATCATGAATAGCTAAAAGGATGTTGCACTCAGAACAACAAAAAAAAAAACCCCACTTATAGGAGTGATTTTTTGCAACCAGTAAATACTTGCTACACCTGGCCATCATATATTTTATTGCAAGATGGATTAGAGGTACAGAAAAGGGGTTTTAAAGTAAAAGACCATATTATCTTCTTCTGAATTTGCCTGATTGTTCCCAGGTAGACCCCTCACCAGTGCCCTGTGGAGATATACATGCAAATTTAGCAACTTTGAAAAAGAAGGATAATGAACTGTCATGAGCTGGTTGGTACCGACAGAAGTAGCACTTTCAGCATTAAAGCTATTGCAGGGGAAAATCTTCTGAGCCCTGTGGTAGAAATGCACTGATAGCAGTTTTTCCTTGGAGCTTACCATACTGGCCAGGACTGAGTTGCTGTTCTGGGAACTTCTGAGGGGAAGAAACTCACAAATAAGCTGAATGTGAGGGAATCACTGTGACTTTGCTGAAAGTCTGCAGTGTGAAGATTGAATAGCCTGGTCAGAAAAAGATGAAGATTTGGGAATGGTTGAGAGATGTAGTGTAAGCTGTTCCCCTGGAGGGAATTCTGAGTTATGTTTGCTGAAGGCTGTTATCTTTCCAGCAATCCCGTTTAAAGTAAAGTTGTACATACTTGTTCTCAAACATTGTGATTTATGTGAGATATGCACAAAGAATGCATCCTAAATTTCTCTGACTGTATGTGGATTTATGTTCTACTGCCTATGAAACACAAAAATGATACATTGGGATGAATTTATAGGAGAGCTAAAGTCTACCTGAAAGAATTACAGCTAGAATTATAGAAAAAGTACTATCTGAGTACTCTAACTTTTGTTGGCTGAAGAAGATCCATCATTTGTATCACCTGGGAGTAAATAATAGCAGTGTGGGACACAAGAGAGCATTGGTTACAGGACTGAAACACTTCTCCTATGAAGACAGACTGATAATGGGCTGTTCAACCTGGAGAAGAGAAGGCTTCAGGGATACCTTATATGAGCCTTCCAAAAGGTTAGACAGGGACTTTTCAATAGGGCATGTAGTGATAGGACAAGGGGGAATGGCCTTCAGCTGAAGGAGGGTAGGTGTAGAGTAGATGTAAAGAAGAAATTCTTTACTATAAGGATGGTGAGGCACTGGAACAGATTGCCCAGAGAGGTTGTGGACCCCTCATCCCTGGAGGTGTTCAAATCCAGGTTGGATGGGGCTCTGAGACTGGTTTAGTGGAAGGTTCCCTGCCAATGGCAGCAGGGTTGGATCTAGATGATGTTTAAGGTCCCTTCCAACCCAAAACATTCTATGATTCCATAAATGTAGATTATAAAAATAATTTTACTTTTAAGAATGAAACTCTTAAAATATATTTGGAGTTGTATTTATATTTTGCTGCTAGAAACATCATGACTGATACAGAGGCAAGAGAACTGCATTGTAGAACACCAGATATTTCTGGATATCTGTAGGTCTTCAAATAGCTATCACTTGTTCATGACAGAAAATGAAAAAGTATTGTTTTTTAGATTCATCTTCAGTTAAAATAACACAGTGCAAACTGGAGTTACTGACAAAATAGATTAGTTACTTTTTTCAACCGAGAAAGCAATTAAAGGGTTCACTGAAAAATGCGTGTTTCCTTTTGTGGTCCATGATTACTGAAACAATTTAATGCCAAAATGCTTTTCATAGCTTGTTACTAAGTAGTTGAAAGAGAAATAATCCATTTTCTATTTTAAAGACAACAATGAAGCTGGAGAAAGAATTAATATTTAGTTTCACCCAGCTGCTGTTCTCGCATCCTGAAAACATCTCAGTGGGCAACTCATCATTTTACCTTGAAAGCTTTGCATCATAACATCATGGAACCATAGAACAGCCTATCCTGTATTGGAAGGGACATTTAAAGGTCGTCTAGTCCAACGCTCTGCAATGAGCATCAAACTTTCTAATTGCTCTTTTCTTTGTCTACCAAAGGAGTTTTAGAATTACCAGGAGTTCTATCTTATTTTGTTAGCACAAATACATAGAAATGTTGAGGCATGTCACCACTACGATGTCATTGAAGGAATGTGAAATTGGTTTTCAAACTGTGAAAGATAATAAGCTATGCAAAGACTTCCTGGTTGACATTAAAAAAATTAAATTTATATAAAATTTCAAATTATTATAAAGGGGTAATGTTGAAGACAATTAAGTAGCTAAATACCATTTAAATTTATTTCACATTATATTCCAAATGTCAAGGATACATCCATAAAATGAGTATCAACAATTCCTATATACGTCCAAATTTATTACTTAATCTGTTAAGTGAAGAATAATTTACTATGGTGAATTACTAGGAAGCCAAAGACCTGTGGGATGATTCAGTGCTTTTTGGGGGGAAGGGGCATGGAACCCCCCCAAAAAAGCCCATTCTATAGAAAGACAGAGAAAGAGGTTTTGTTGTGTTGGTGTTGAGGGGAATATCTGAACCACTGTCACCAGACTTGTCTTAGAAGAAGATGCACTGTTTGATCTTTGAAGAATATCTATCTAGGTATCAATAAGCTCACCAAGATTGTGACACTTCTATAGATCTATCCTTAAATTCAACAACAGAATAATTAGTTTTCTTGTGTAAACAACAGTTCATACATTGCAGAAATCTGCTACATTTTGTTTCTAAGGCCAGTCTTTCAATCACACTATCACATCTCTGTGCATAAATGCCTTTATTAGCTGATTTAAAAAGAGATATTGGAATAAACAATAAGTTAAATTGATGTTAAGCACAATTTTAAACAGCCTTCATCCCAACTGTATGGTTTCCTTTGTGATTTCTGTACTATTTCTCCACAGACACTACCTTTTTAGTGAGTGCCTCTTTGGTAAAATGAGCTGAAGACAGTTAGATCTGAGGGCAGGGTATCCTTATACACTGTCTAGACAGATAAAACCCAAGTTTCATTTTATCTAACTTAAAAGACTTAACTGAGATATCTAGGCAGACTCAACCTAGGTCAATAGAGAAAGCACATCCCAGAGATGAAGAGAGATGTCCTGCACCGTAGTTCACGCTTTTCTGAAAGTGGATGAAACACTACTTATCTGTACATTAAGAAGTTAATACACTACTGTTGGTGACACAAAGTTTGATTCATATATATTAGTCTATTAAAGATGTCTATTCAGCCAACACTTTTACAGTTTAGTGTCAGGTAAAAAAACTCCATCCAAGTGGTTCTGAAAATCACAGTGTAGTAGAAGATGCCCCCATGAGGATGTTTAAGTTGAAAAGTGGCTTTGTCCAAGAAAAAAGGACACATGTTTAAGCAGTCTTCCAACAACCTGACCTCTAGATATGCAACCAGTGTTTCAGGTGTGGGCATCATGAGATGCTATTCTTCAAAACACTGTGGTCTTGCATGCATGTGGGCACAACATCTGAGGAATAGCTGTTAGCATAGGATAAATGTCTGTTCTTTATCAGCATGTACATGCCTGTTTGTTTATGTCTTCACAGTAAATCAGCTTACCATGATATTAAAAAGTGAAAGACAAAAAGGTAAGAAGCAAACTGAGACAGAGAATGCCAGCTCAACCAGATTTACTATCAAATCCAAGGCACCCAACAAAACAAATACACATCAAACTGTGCCTCAGCAACAAAAGGAAATTAAGCTAAACAGCCTGTGCAGTTTTGCCAGTTACTGCTTTCATGGCTAGCAGCAGCACAACACCTTGCAAGACATATGAGAAAGCATCAATCAGGGAAAAAAACAATCCTAGTCTCAGCACCATGCACTTCACGTAAGGGAAAACTATTAAGGTGTGCCTGAATGTTCTGCACTGAAAAGTAATATGTTTCTAGAAATATATGTTTTATAGCACTTGATCTTGAAGCATCACTAGCTGTTACATTCAGATAATTTCCTTCCCTGCTGGAGGGGCTGCTGACATTATAACAGATTGAGCATGAAGATCTGGCTAATTTTTCAGAAAGAAATTAATGTTCCCACACAATACAGCTGAAAGCAGCAGTTACACGGGGCTAGGAGGGGAACAGAGAGCTGCCAGAGTCCAAGAGCTGACAGGCTGCACAGGAACCAAAGTCAGCGTAGTGCAAATCCATGCTGTGATCTAGTACCAGATGCCTCATGACGAAAGCACCAGAAAACAGCACATCGCAAGTATGGTATTTCCACTTGGAAATGTCTCTTCCACTGGCGGTGAAAACTGCAAATCTGTGTAGTTAGGAATCCCCTTAGCCACAGAAATAGGAGGGACTTCCAAATCCCTTTGCCATTAATTAGTGATAATACCAGGTATTCTTTGTCAGAAAACTACAAGTCTTCAAATTATTGTAAATTCCTGGCCACATATTCTAGTCTGTTGTGGCACAAGAAGAATCTTGCTGAAGTACCTATGGAAGGATCCAGACACTATGCAGTTTTTTTTTCAAAGAACAAAATATAACATTTAATTCATAATGAAACTCAGATGGAAACAGCATGTGTCAAGAAGGATTTTTGAGGAAAAATTGTATGTAGATGCAGTGAATTCATACGTTACCAGTGGAGAGTCTGCAGTTGTTTGATGTCTTTTTTTTAATTATTATTTTTAATTTAGGTATTCTTAGTATCTCTTACTACATTTGGAATGTTTTTTAGATTTTGTCTTCCATGACTTGTGCAGCAGTATGCATCTTGTCAGTGATAGCTGTGATGATGTTTACAGGAAGCAGTTAATTTTTCTCATGCATTTAATTCTGTTTTGATGGCAATTATTTTCTTACAAGGATGCTGGGTTTGATGGAACTTGTTCTACTGAAGTTTGTGTTTTGTTTAGGCACATTCTATATTTACATTTTTGTTGTTGCAATTTTTAGGACATTCACAGTATTATGAAGCAGACCATTTTTTCTAACTTTTGGGCTTTTTAGATGTGTGTACATAAACAGACAAACATAAATATTCAATATGAATTACATACATCGTATGATGCATATGTATAACTTGCATAGTATTTCCAAGAGAATGTGTACTGGATATTTTATTATATGATATTACAAACACCAGTTAAAAATGGTGTTTGGCATTTTTTATTTAATTTAGCCTTTATTTAACTTCAAGACACATGACTGAAAAGCCTTATGCTAAAGGCCGCATCCTGCCAGCAGCAGAAACCATTCAATATCCTCTGAATTCCTTTGGAATTTAGGACCTGAAGCACTTGCAAGAATAAGCCATGGTCATCACCTACTGATATCCCACACCATAAACCCACAAACCAGAAGGGGCCCCTGTGGCTCCACACAAACTGATGTGAAAGTCTGGAACATTTCTGGTGATGGGCTGAACCAGTGTAGAACAGAGTGAGACAATCACATCCCTTGAATGTCTGTTAATGTCCTGATGCACCCCAGGAGATAATTGGTTAAGCATTTGCATTCACCATTAAAATCAGGCAGGCTAGTAAATGATTTTCTTGTCTCAGTTCCATAACTCAGTGGTTCTGGTTTTGAAACAGTACAAATATATTCCCTGCTGTGGGCTGTGCTACGATGAAGTGGTGAGGTAACCCAGAGGTGAGCAACCCTGTGTTACAGAGCCAGCAGAGGTACAGCCATCATACTGATGGGTAAAAAAGCTCTACTTCAGCCTCATGTCTAGTCTTTGGTGTGGGTTTTTTTTTTTTTTCTCCTTGATTCTTGTGTGAAGATCACTGCTTTAGAGGTTAGCTTAATTCTCTGGGATGGAGAAGTGCTCTCATGGTCTGCATTGCCACAGCGCAGGGAACACGAGTTTGGCAAGATGAGATTGACTGAACATAATGCAGTGAAAAAAGAGACTGACAGTGCTTGAGGGAGGTGGGGCCTGATCTGCCAGTTCTAGGATGGGCATGGCATGGTAGGCAAAATGACAGGAGCTTTCAGGTCTTTTTATCAATTATCCAGAAATTGCCTCAGTTGTTAAAATGCAAGCCTTTTAATTGTACATCTTGATAAACATTCCAAATTTCTAGAGAGAATATATATTTATTTTAAATAAATTGTGAATTAGAACCCAGGAGAAAATTCCTTATAAGTGTGAAATGCTGGTGGATGATGTGATTTGGAGCCTGAAAGTCGGAAAACACATGTTCCTCTCTGCTGCCTGGTGAGATGGTAGTGTTGGGAAGAGGCAAGGTGCTTGCGCCGGAGCAGGGTTCTTCCTTCTCCTTTGTTCCATGAGCAGTCAGCTGGGTGCCTTTGCGCCCACCCAGACAGGGGTGCAACCCAGACCAAAGGGAAGGAGGGCCAAGATGAGGAGTGTAGCACTGCCTAGCTGCAGCACATTGCCTCTTTGCCTGCCTTGTACTGGCAGCCTGGCACTGCTTAAGGCTGTCCTCAAATGGGCTCTTGTGCTTCTGCTGTCATGCTGGCATCAGGAGAGGAAGACCAGAACTGTGCCCCAAACCATCTCTCTCTCTGTGATTGCTCCTGGGGTTTCATCAGCTCAAGCCCCTTGTGATGATACCATTCAGCACTTCCTGAGACTCAGGATGGCCATGACTCTTACACTGCAGCCAACAGAGCTCTGATGCTTAGGCCTCTGTTTTTTTTATTCTTATGGTAAATTACTGATATAGAAGATGCAGAATAATTCACTGGATTGGCTTCAAACTTCACTAGAAATTAAAGATTAGTTAATTCCACATGATTTTGGCTTTCCTCCTTTGTTTCAGAATTGGCCAAGTGGACATAGGAGAATGGGCAGGTGCCTGGGGCTGTGATGGGGTTTGGGTCACAGTGGTTGGTACCTGGAGGAAGACTGTGCAGGAAGAACTGTCCAGGTGCTCCATTGTACTGCTGTAGGGGCCTGTGGATATGCATCAAGCTCACAGTGGAAATGGTCTGGATTAAAAATAGAAGTAACTTTCTGCCAGGCAGACTTTTCCCTAACCCCTGTCTTTTCGTGGTTCCTGTTTACAGTGTGGTCCCACAGACACCATGCCATATTGAAGAAAGTGAGTTGCAGCACAGAGATGGGAAGGGGTAGGAGCTTCCTAAGCAGTTGGGTTTGGTTTCTTGGTGTGTTTTTGTTGTTTTGTTTTGGGGTTTTTTTAGAGGTATTTTTTGGTCAAAAACCAGTTCATTAGTTAATTTTGCCTCAATCTGAGGAAACAGGCTAGTGTCAAGCACTACAGCTTACAGAAAGTTTCCTACTCCTTTAAACCTTGTACAGTCATTGACACCAATGTCAAGGGAGTATTAGATAAAAGTGTGGGGTGTGTGGTTTAACTGATTATGTAAGGACAAATCAAATGAAAATCAAACCCAAAGTTACCTCCTCACTCTTTCTGGCACCTTGCTCAGAAAAATCAGAGTAGATTTTTTTTTTTTTGAGAGAGAGATTGTCAAAATTTTACATAGCTTGAAAAATGGAAGATTGGTAAAATCCTCAATCTAGAGAGATGCTACTGTCTTCAGCAGGGATACTTTCGTCATCTTTTCTGTGTAAAGCAACAGCATTTGCAAGCACATGTTTGTTTTCTCTTACCAAGGACAGATAGCCTGCATTTTTACATTTCTAATGGTGAAGAAAAGGGCCAAACAAATGAAGGAGAAATTGTCCATCTAGCAAAGCTACTGGTCCAGACATGCTGGAATAGGAAATGGAGCTGGGGAAGACTGGCTATGATATCAGCCTTGGGTTCAAGACAGAGACTTGTCTTTAAGACTGTGATTTATGGCCCATTAAAGATGTGGTTATTCATAGTGCACTTGACTAGTCTCTGTTTAGTCTCTGAACAAGCACTAGTTCCAGGTGATAGTGTGATTTAACAAAACACTTTAAAATTTTCTATGTGCTTTTCCAGCACATTTTCCCCTGCTGGGGGTCCTTACAGTTGACAAGGTTGTCTGCAAGGGATGAGGACAATTTCTCAGGCTGTGGTTAGTGAGGGAGATAGCTCTCAAGATTTTCTCTGCTTTGAGCTGCAGCTCTGGATATGGGGAGATTGAGGATGTGAAGTTGCTGACTAATGACATTTTCAGCTAGAGATGCATCTCCAGCATGGGGTTTTTTTTAAAGCCCAAACATTTATTTATTCTTTCCTTTACTATGTGATAATGTATGCAGTTAATGTTGAACTTCAAAGGCACTTTCATGCTTTAAGGGAGAAGTGTCAAAAAACGCTGTAGAGAGGTGTTTTTCCATCTGTTTGTACTGTGTTTATTTTTATGTTACTTTTTTGTGGGCCTTTTTTTTTTTATGTAATCCAAGCTATTTCTGAACTGATTACTTCAGAACTGCAGAATCTGCTGCTATACACCTTGTGTCTTTGGAGGTTACTCCTCTGAATCCTTCTATTATAGTCAAAAGCTGAAAAGAAAGTCTCGCCAGTAGCAAAGCAAGTAGCCACCTGAGGTAACCTCTGCAGGGGAAGCAGCTCAGAGTGTAGCACAATCCTAAGAGTCCTGGGAAGAGGGATACAGTGTGATGCTGGTAGTGCTGTCACAGGAGGCATGTACTAAAGTTTTTGTTATATTGTGAACATCCCACGGCAATCTCTGTTCTTCAGAAAAGTTGTCCCTTTTCCTTGCTGCCATCTAACAAATGCCCAGGAGGAGACTGTAACTTAATCCTGTGTTTGGAAGCACAGGGTTCAAGTGCTGGGGAAGCCTGCAAAGGAGCTGTGAGGCAGGTGGTTATTTCTTCTGACCTTCTCCTATGCTGGTGCCATGCCTGGGTCTGATATATGAAAATCTCTGCTGTTATTTGACTGTTTCCCTATATTTGACTGTTTTATCATTCTTACTGCTACATAGTTTCCCCTCAGCTGTTCCTTGGATTTTTTACTTTGAGAGTTAAATCCATTTGTTTTAATTTGTCCAGCCCAATGCAGATATGGATAAACGATTGTTCTTTTTCACTTTGCAGCACTCATTTACATACTTGAGAGCGTTATTATATTTCTCTCAGCCTTCTCTTTAGGCTAAGCAATCCCACTGCATTCAGTTTTTCTTCATGTGACATGATTTATAGATCTGTGACCATTCATAGTGCTCTGCCTATTCACCTCCTCCTGAATCACAGTGCCCATGACCTTCTGCATCTTCCAGCTGCAGTTCTGTTTCTATAATTGAGTATGGTGATGTCTTTTTCACTACAGAAAGGACATTGCTGAATCAAGTCCAGCTCTTGCTCTGCACGAGTCCTAACATCACTTCAGCACAGTCACTGTGGTGTAATTAGTTAACAGTTTCACATTTTGTATTTGCTGATGATCATTCCTGACTGGGTAAAGCATCTTGCATTTTCTTCTAGAGAGGCACATTTTTTTTTTTTTGTCAGAAAGGTCTGACCTTTGTCCTCTGCTGCGATGTTACTGAGGAAGAATGTCCTGTTTAACTTTTCTGCATATCAGTTAACATTGTTTGTCAGTGTATTTTGGGCATATGGGAGACACTTCCCTTTCCCAGTGGGAGAGGGGCTGACTGCTTTGTTCCTGCCCAGCTGTGGGGTTTTTGGATAGTGCTAAGGTCCTTTGGGAATCTGCAGTATGCCACAGAGTAGCTATTCACCAACTGCAAGCTATGCTGTCAATCATTGCTGGTCACCACAGTATTTACTACCCAAACTGTCTTGCAATAGACTTTAGACAGTTAGTTTACAGTCAAAAGATAGAAGTGAGCATCCAGACAGCAGGAGACAATGAATGTCGTCCTGAGGCAGGCACATAAATCACATCAGCTGAATCATTCTCTGAAAGTTCCTGTCCCTCAGAACTGACTTCAAACAGAGCACAGGGTGAATGTCTCAGACATAGGCATGGCACAGATGAATCCTATCTCATTTTTTTAGTGGTCATTTTACTCAGCGGAGTGAAGAAGGTTTGTGAAGAGCCTCATTTTCCAGTGACCTGTGAAGAAGGCTCTGTTTCTGATTGTGTAACCAAAATTAATGTAATAAACTATCAGCTGTGGGAAGCTACAGCTTTCATTCAAATCTGTGACTATAGACTTGATATCAATGCATCTGTTAGTTCTCTTTAGTCTGAAAAAAGGGTGATCTATTCAGTGGAACAACCACCTAAATGTTTCTGTGGACTCCAGAGGCTAGTATTCAAGAAAACACATTTTCAGACAAGGAGAGAAAACTGCTTCATGAGCAACATTTTATTTGGTTCTTTGATGTTTATTTGGTAAAATCAAGTTGCATTAGTGTAACTCACTGCTCTTGTTGATATATTCAGTGCATTTCACTGGTATGCATTCTGTACTTAGGAATGGAAATTACTCAGTAACACTCTACTTCATGAACATTCTGATTTCAGTGTAATGGCTCATGAACTGTGTTAATGTATGTAGAATAATATAATAATGCAATAATACCATAATGATAGCATATATTTTATATATGTGTGTGTATCTCCCTCAGAGCCTTTCTTATTACTGAAATTTTTGTACCATCTCTAGTATTGTTGTGCTGGAGTAATCCTGCTGGGAAATTCTCAGGCAGTGTCTCATTGACAGTGTATGCTTTTCCTTGCTAATGCACTCACTATTCACTGACCATAACAGCAGTAAGCCTTCCACACAACACAATTCCCTAGAGACTCTTGTTTTCCTTTTGTGATGAATTCTTCAGTAGTCTAGAAGCTACGAGGAGAGGTGCCTTGAAACTTGGTTTTCTTTTTGTCAGAGGGTTGTGCCTACCCTATTGACAGCAGTCAGTATCAACGTATTTTCAGATCTGTCTATGTTGTTTCCTCATGCTACTGGGAGATGTGAAACCCTGTGAAACAGCAGAAATGAAAATGTTTATTTGTAATATTCATAAAGTTATATAAAATTATAATATTTTTCTGGGGGATAACTGACTAATTTGAGGACAGAAAAACTCTCCATAGGGTGAACTGAAATTGTTCCTGAGCACTAGTAATGTTATTATGTTTTTATGTTTTGCTTTTTAGAGCACTTAAAAACCCTGTGACACAATGTACTCTATAACTATTAGGTGTTGCCATTGATTTCTACAGAGATGATGCATCAGTTAGCAAAGCTTCATCTATCATAACTGTGAGATATTTCAAATTATAGCATGTGAAGTGTAAAGGCTTGAATCTATTTGTTATCCAGATCTTGCACAGTGGCTGCAAAATCCTCTTTGACCTTGAAAATCCCTGAGTTTGGAGTTTTCAATCCAAGCTGTCAGTAACAAGGCTGGGGGATATGTGGGTGAGATAGTCCATGTGAAAACTTGCACTGTTCAGTGCCTGATGATAAAATCATTTCATCAAGAAAAAGAAGTCACTGATATCTGATATCTTTGTTGTCATGTAAGGCAACAAGGGAGAACAACAGCCCATACTGGTGATTAATTTTCTTTGCTCTCCCAAGGGCTGCTGCTCACAAGCAAGGTCAAAGGCAGATGATACCATAGCCTGAGAAAGCTGACCCCATCACTGCTTGACCTGTATCTGTATGGTAGATAAATGTATGTTTGGGAATGCAATGTTTTGTGTTCTCCACTGAAGCATGCCTACCCTTCACATTTGATCCTGGGCAACTGGCTCTAGGGGTCTCTGCTTGAGCAAGGTGGTTGGATTGGATGACCTCCAGAGGTTCCTTCCAACCTCAGCTCTTCTGTGCTTATACCTTGAAACCACACAAGCTCCTTACCAATTTCTCTCTGAATTGAGAGGATTTTGTTTCAGTGCCTCATAAGTGCTTCTTCCAGCATCAGCCTGGTATTATACCACACTGTTTGCATGCTGACAATGTGCACAGCTGGTAAGTGTCATGTTGCTTATGGCACCATGGCTTTTACTAAATGCTTGACAAATGCACTACAATATGAAATAATGCAAAGCAGATAGTGATTATCAGCTAAAATGTTTTCGATGATGTTATCTTTGCTTTTTATCTGTGCTTGTTCATTTGCAAAATGCAATCATTTGCAATTGGCCTGCCTATTGTTAGCTCAAGTTGTTCCTGTTGAATGTTGAACTCAAATAATTTGAGAGTGTTATTCAATATGATGCCTGGTTTATTAGTTTCATTTTAATGTGTTGGAAATCTGCATAGAGAGCTTAGTCTTAGCGGCCATTACAGGGGAAGATCAGTTTGCGAGCCAGCTACAGTGCTGCAAGCTACATTTTCTGAGAAAATGATAGAAAAACTATTTAGGAATATATACAGCTTGTTGATGTGTGCTTTTTCTAGTCCATGATGTGAAGGGTCTGGTAAAGACTGTGCTCATCACATATCAGCTGGTATAAACAGGTCATGCTACATGCTATGAATTTTAGATTGTGTGTCATTTTCATTTATTTTTCTGTATTTTGAGTGTGTCCTTGAAGTTTAAGCATGAAAAAAAACCAACCTAGCTGAAAAACCTAGTGGATTTATCACCCAGCAGGTATTTGGTGACAGCTCTTGCCACAGGGATTATGACTCTTCTCTTGTCACTTTCTCCTTGAGTACAAGCTATACAGCCTGGGAATTTAAAACACCAGCTAATGAGGGATTAGAGGCATGTAATTTTTAGAACCTCTGTACTGTCAGGAGAAAAAAATAATAGTAGGTTTCCTCTGTCATTCATACCAACCTGATCTAAATTAGCTGGAGAGACTGCAGTGAAGGACACTTCAGTTTAAAACTCTTTATTTTCACGTCAACTACATGGCATTTCCTGGTCAACCTCTTTGCCTCCCGTGAGGAATGACAAGGCACATTCAGCTCTAGAGGTGGCTGAGATTGCTTTTTGGACTGCAGTCTAAGATGCAGCACAATGTAAGGTCTGGATATTCACCATCATGCTTGTTAAATTGGGGGATTTAGGCTCTTCTTATGCAGAGCTGCTTGGTGGCCAGAACTGCAGATTTTGGTGTTTGCAGTTCCAGCTGTCTTGGTTTGTCCTAACCTCCAACACCAGCTTATCCTGAAAGGATCTTAGTGATGTCCCTCACCAAAAAGCAAAGGAGAAGGCAAAAAGAGACAGCTCTGGCCATACCTGAGCAGAGCAAGTACAGCTGGTTTCACCCACATCCTTGTGAAGTTAACTCTTCATGTTTCCAGGATGGAGGGGAGGTGTAGTGACTGTTCTCCTGCTTTTGAAAACAGGGCCTAAGGCTCCTGTTATTTTTTGTGTGTTTTCCCAGGGCTCTCTTTAGAGAACTGGTGTGAAAAGTTGTGGAGAGATTTAGGCATAGTGAGAGTTAAAATGCATAAAGTTGTGAAGAAGATATTTTAAAATTGTCTTCCACACTGGTAAGGAAGAGGTTTTTTAACAAAGGAGTAAAAAAACCAGTCTGGCAGCAGTGGACTACTTTGACCTTGGATTCATATATCATCCTTAATACCATGATTCAAGCAAGTAGGATAAATAACTCCATGCCCTTTGGGCACCGATTGCTGTACACAGCGGATACTTTCCAGCAATGCAGATATTCTGTGCAATCTCCTCAGAGAACAGAGACTTTGGGCCAAGCTCAAACCCCTTATAAACACAGCTGAGACTCCTTCTTTGGTATTCAGCTATTTTAGCTGACATTTGTACTAATTTATCTTTTTTAAAATCTGTTCAGCTGGACTGCTGCCTACAACTAGAGTGTGGAAAGTTGTTACACAGGAGTGCTCTGAACAGACAGATAAGCAACCCCAGCCACCAAAATCAAAACCCCTTTGACAGCTTCAGCATTTTCAGGCACTGATTACTGGCAGTGACAATCACGTCTAATGTACTCCCTGCCTGTAGGTATTGACGTGTTTGTTCTGATTCTCAGTCTTTGTTTAGGGCTTATTACTGTGATCACTTTTTCTGTTGTAGGTTTGCACATCAGCAGTTTAATTACAAAGACAGTTCTCTCTTAAATGTCAGCTTGCTATATTTTTGCTGTCCCTGTAGCCATTAGCTCCTTGTACTGATTCATGGGCACAGTTTTACACAGTAGACCTTGCTACCAACCTTGACGTCAATTTTATTTGTCCTTCTCATTCAAAACAGGAAAAAAAAAATAAAAAGAGCTCCTGTTCTTCCTCTGATACAAAAATGTTTGTGTCATGTTTATGTATGCACATTTACAGTTGTGCATGAGGAAGATATATACTCATGAAAATGGGGGACATTTATTTTGATGAATGGCAATATGTTGCCTAGTGATACATCAGGTCATATCAAATTGTCACTAAGCAACTAAATATGATCTGACAACATTATGAATTATTTTTTATGTGTTTACTGGTTTTTTAGAAGTGGAAGTATTTTTTTTGCCCTAATCACTAGTAATTAACTGTAAAAATTTATTTAATACGTTTATTTTCACTGGTTTTGTGGTTGTTATTTAGTCTCTGCAGTTTGTCATCGTTTTTCTCATCCCAGATATCCCAGGAGGCAATGCACTCAGTTGCTGAAAGTATGAATTACAGCTAAGTGAAAATAGAAATGCTATCTGTTTTATCATGTTAGGTTATGTGCCCTTCTAACTCTCATCACTTACACTAGGAAGTGACAGTCATTCCCTATGTCAATTCACTTATCAAATTACAAAGGTATTTTTAGCTTGGTTCGTGGTTTCTTAGGTAGAAATAACTATGTTTTCATATGATACAGACTGAAACTGAAAAGGACCTAGTGAACCAGTAGATGCAGGTAGCTAAACATAGAATCACAGAAGCACAGAATGAGCTGGGTTGAGAGTGACCCACAAGGCTCATCAAGTCCAACTCTCAGCCTTGCACAGAACACCCCAAAAATGACACCACATACCTGAAAGCAGTGTCCAGACTCTTCTTGAACTCTGTCAGTGCTGTGACCACTTCCCTGGGGAGCCTGTTCCAGTGTGCCACCAGCCTTTGGGTGAAGAACGTTTTCCTAATATCCAGCCTAAACTCGATCGCTTTGTGGTCACAACAGCCACCAATCTCCACTTCATTCATGAGATCCACTCTGTTGACAAGCAGATAAAAGAGGACATCTTTCTGAGTTAGTTTCCCTTAGGACCTGTTCTATTAAGTTGTTATCCAGCTATTTTAGGAATCTTCTGGCCTGGGCTGCATCAGCTGTGTGATGCTCCCAGGTAATTTCTGCTAAGTTGAAGTCCCCCATTAGGACAAGGGCAGTTGACTTGGAAATGTTCCTCCCTTCCTGAAAGAATAATTCATTGATATCATTGTCCTGGCTGGAAGGTCTAGAGAAAATTCGCAATGACATTCACATTATATGTTACTCCTGTGATCCACTCGGTCCTTCTTCCAAGCCACCTCTTCTCAAGATTTGGAAGGTATTTTTCTCATACGAGCATTTCCCCTCTTCATGCAAGCACCAGGCCATGTGCTTTTTGGAGTGCGTGGCCGACTCAGGTGCTACTCAGCCTTTTGGGTGTCCTCCTGCAGAAATGTCTTGTGACTCACAGGAGTGACCATTATGATCCAATTATTAGAGAGATACCTCTGTCTGAATTAAGGTGCAAATGACACCATAGGCCCAGGTCAATAGTACAGATTTTATTTAACAGTAAATGACGGGGAGAGAAAGAGAGGGAGGAAGGGGTGGGGGGGGCAGAGAGAAAGAAACACATTAAGCAGCAAAAAGGTATCACCAGTCTACATTCCAATGACACCCAGTTGCTCTTCTTCTTCTGGTCTCAGTGGTTGCAGACTGTATCCATCAAGTGGTGGAGGGAAAGAGTCCACAAAATTCCCGTAGTGGTCCATTAGCGGCAGTCTCTTACAGAGCCTGGCTGGGTACTGCAGGTGATCAAATGCTGTGGTCAAATGCAGGTGGTCAAAACAGTTCAACCCATTACAGTTGTGGATACATTCCTCTCCTTTGACCTGGGATACTTGGACAATAGTACCACCTTATCTTGTCTCAAGGTTCTTTTGCCATCCAAGTTGGGAAACATGTTCAGGAAGGGGTGGGCTTGAGCAGATGAGCAGCTGTTTCTTTGCAGTTTGCTACAGTGGACAAAAGACTTTTGATCTTAACAATGATTAAGCCATTAATCATTCCAGTCTCTGACATTGACTCCAATGTAGAGCCATTGATTGGCTTGAACCTTTTGAAAATGCAAATTATTTGGTAGGAAAGCTAAAATAGCTCTAACTTGCTCAGAAATCTCCAGCTGTCTGCCTCTGCTTTCCTCTGTGCCATCCTGAGCATCAGGACAACAGAAGTGCTGGTTTTCTGTAGTGGACAGAGACCAGCATGGGGGCACTCACCTCCCTTTCATAGCTTGTGAATTTTACAGAGCCTCCTTTGGCTTTATGTTCTATGTTTCAGGGAAGAGTTGAGAGACAAAAGTGAATGTTTCATATTTGGGGTCCTCTTGGGTCACTTGGCCAGAAGACACTTGCTCATCTTACCTGAGGCTAAGAATAAGGTAAATATTAATTTCAGGTGGCATGGTGATGAACCATGCACAGAATAGGGATATTGCTAAGATTAGAATTGCTGCCTTCCAGTTAAAAAAAAAAAAAAAAAAAGTTTTGAAGGGTAGTAGTAACCATTAACTAATCTGGCACCCTCCCAGGCTTTGCTTGCATAATCTCAGTCTTAGTTCTGGTCAGACTTTCTGAGCATTATTGGAATATAAATGTCACCTAAATGAGTAACAAACAGGCAGCCCCTGCCTGATGAGAAATAGAATCACCCGTCCTAAAAGAATTCGCTTGAAACTAGGGCAATTTCACATTTCTTTAAAATGTGCAAACATTGGCATTGCCCTCAAATGGTGCTGTCTGTGTGGGCGATAGGCAGTCTATTTGTATTAGTGTTGCCAACATGATTTCAATGCTGTGGTCTGCACTGCTTATCTTGTACGCCCATGTGTGCTGCTGTGTGAAGCTGATCCAGGTAAAGTGAGCCTGCTGTGCCTTTGTCACATCTCCCTCACCTCCTGTGTCTGGATCTTCTGCTGCAAGCTGTGAAGGCGAGGGATGGTGGCAACTGCCCTGAGCATAGCTTGGGTGGGAGTGGAGGGTGCAGCAAGACCCAGGCAGGGAGCGCCATCAGCTCTGATGGCTGGCAAACCTGCCCTGCAGCCTCTCTGACCCTGGGCTGGAAAGGTTAATAATTGCAAGAGGGCTGATTACATCTTGCAGGGAACACTGTTATGAATGCGTCAAACAGCACAGTGTGGCAGCACTTTTCCACGTGGTCCCAGGGCTGTCTCTGCTTCCTGGTCCTCCCTCATCTCCCACAACAATGTTTTTTCAGGATAGCTCATTAGGATTTGACTTGTTCAGTGCAGAACAAGCAAACAGCTTCTTGTGGGGAGGCATCTCTTTCTATACATTCCCCACCTTGTAAAACACTATCAGTACAGAATGGCTGTCTTTTACAAGCTCGTGCTAACTGCACCCTACCTCTCTGAGAATAAAAAAGAAAATAAATGTACAGAAGCCTTTCTATACAAAGTGTTGTCAATCTGAGGGTATCTGTCTCTTCCCATGGATCAGAAATCACCAATGCTTGACTTACCATACACTCCTTCTTGCTTCATCCACCTTCTCTGCTTTTCAAATGATGAAAAGTGAAATCCTGAATGATTTTAAGACCCTTGTTTTAAAACTCATGTTTAGACTCCTTAGACAGGCTCTGTTGGGCTCCATTTGCCAAAGTTCTTCTCAATTTGGCCTACTGATTTCAAGAGTCCTCAAAGAAGTATAAACTCTTGTAATTTAGGTAATTCAAACTGGTGCAATTTTTTATGTGGTCAGAAGCTCTAAGTTATTACATCATGGATTTAATGCTACATCCATCTCTGGAGTTGAGAATATACACCTCAAGGAGGGAAGACAGGGAATCCAGACTTTGCTCTTTTACACCTGCTCAGAAAGGGTTGACTTGGACTGGATGGCATTGGACTAGACTGGACTGCATGAGATTGAGAGTACATAGCCATCTTAAAACAGTAGGGTTTGTTCTAGAAAAGGAACTGAAATGCAGAAGCAGCCATGTAAGCTATAGTACAGTTAATTCCATATATGTCTGACTGATGGAGACCTACCAATACTGCACTTAGGAAGTGAGAAGAAATTCTGGGTGCAATTCTGGTTCCCGAGACTTGCAGTCTACACTGATAATATTAAATCAGTGTCAGGCCACAGGCTCCAGCACCTGTAATCACCCATCCTTCTG
Organism: Brachypodius melanocephalos; assembly: GCA_013398615.1. Classification (NCBI taxonomy): domain Eukaryota; kingdom Metazoa; phylum Chordata; class Aves; order Passeriformes; family Pycnonotidae; genus Brachypodius; species Brachypodius melanocephalos. Next base: position 17,711,822 of record VZSR01003803.1, read on the forward strand.
GGCACAGTCATTACTATTTTGGCCAGGGCTGACTTGCACTCTTAGCCAGTCTAGATTTAGTGTGGGCTGAGGGTGATTTTCAGGAGTCTGGCTGTCTCATACCCCATCATCGTGGAGGCCAAGGGAGTGGTAAAGGTGCTGTAGGCTGCTCCAGGGCCAAGGAAAAAATCACATGAATGCTTAATTTGCTGGAACGGATGCAGTTATGGTGTTGGAAGCACACCTGATTTCTTGGAATAATTTGCATATTTGATGTAATTACCAGTGTAATTAACATTGATCAAAAGCACATTTACATTTGCTGGGTCTTACACACTGAATATTGGTGACCACCATCTATCTTCCAAAGCAGCACGTTGATGACCTGAGCCAGCCAGATGAACATCAGACATCATGAAAGACAAGCAACCTTCCTTTTGGGCTGCTTTTGCAAATTTTAATAAAATGTTCCTCCTGCAAACAGCTTTCTGGCCAGGGCTGCAAATTTCTAGCATATATAAAAAGAATCAGTCAGTGAAGTTTTATCAGTTCTCCAGGGGTTTTATACTGAAGAGCATTTAAAAATATCTGAGGAGCAATGGCAGAAAAGAAAGAGATGGTCTGGGTTTTTTCAGCAGCAGAAAGAACTGCATGAATCCCTCTGCCTGTGCTTCAGGACAGACTGGTGCCTAAATTCGCCTGGGAGCAAAAAATTTCTTGTGTCCAAACAATTTTAAACTTGGAGAGAAGAGGAAGAAATTGAGCAGATCAACAAAGGACCGTTACTTGATGAATAAGGCAATAGTGGTTGCAATGTTGAAATTGTTTTAGCTGTCACCTATTTGTGAACTAGAGGTGTTGGTCAGCCACCAAGCTGCTCATCTGTGAAAGAAGCTCCCGCTGGGATTGCTAAATTGCAAAAGGGTTTCTGTGAAATATATCACTGTGAATGGCACATAGAGATTTTGAGGAATGTGTATCTATTTTAATCCAATTTTCTTCTTGTATTTTTGTGAGTTCTAACCCCTTTTTACACCTTTAAAGTCACAGCTTTTTCTTGTGATTGTTATTTTTTATCCTGGAGGAGCAAGCCACTCAAAAGAGTCCCAAACCTTTCTGTCCTGAGCTCAAATCTTTGTGAAAGCTAAATTGCCTCTCATGTATCACCTTAGTGTTACTAAGATTGCTAGGAAATATATTTTAATTTAATTTCTAAGAAGAACTAATAGGTAATGGAGATTAGTTGGATGAGACAGAAGGAATTGATTGAAACATCCAAGAATTCAAAGGTCTGTTAAAGCAAGGATGTTGGCTTGTAGCTGATAACATTTTGCAAAGTTGCCATTAGGAATTGCATGAAATTATACAAATTCAAAAATATATTCTTCCTAGAGCAGCAGGTGATTTTTTAAATTCACACACAACTGTAAAAAGACTTTTTGACAAAACCATTCAGGAGGGATGACTTACCATGTCTTGTGTGCATGTAGACAACAATCCACAGCCACGTGTGTGGTAACTACCAGGACAAGACTTGGTTGCTGTGCAGTCTTGGTCAAAGTGGTGGTCATGGACCAGATCTGCCAGGTGATGGGGGAAGGCCAGAGAAGTGGTGGGGAAAAATCCCTGGTAAAATCCAAGGAACACAACATTCACTGAGTTTATATTCATTCAGGTTCAGTTGGGAATGCCCAGGTACCTCACCCAGAGCAGAGGCTTCACACTGGGTAATGTAGTGGTGTGGATCATGTCGTTGATATCTTCTAATGCAACACAGCTACCCATCACACCAGCTCATAGCCCATTGTGGTCCATCAGCAGAGATGAAAGACCTCAGGCCACTCCTCAGTGTCCTGGTACTTCCTCAGGAGAGGAGGGGGAGCCCCACAACCCAGTGGTTTGTGCAAGGGAGAGCAACTCAGCATGAGAAGAGACACCACAGGATCTGTCTCCTATCTCACTCATAGGCCATCATCCACCCTCTGCTTTATCAGATTGGAAGCTCACCTCCTCCATTTCAACAAAGCACCCTGGCTCTCCACAAATAAGAGAGGGCTGTGAGTCATTATCCTTAGACAGGTCAGTCTCTCACACTGATGCCAATAATTTGACAGACTTTCCAAGATGAGCTATACTTGCTTGGAATTCCAAGCATATCAGACTGCATCCCATAGACCACTATAATAGAATAGAATAAAAGAAAATACATTAAAGAAAGAAACATGAATCAGGTTAAAATACAGAAATTTGTAAGGGGTCCATGACGAGGAATGGTGGATCAAGTGTTATTGGGGTAATCACGTCTCTGGAGGGCTGAATTTAAATCTTGCTTTGGTTTCATCACAAGCCCTATTTGTTTGTGCCACAAAATAGCTGACAAATACTGCCTAGTTAAGGTCCAGAGTTGTAATAATAGGAGATCTGTAAGCTAAAAGCACAAGAAAACCTCCACAGACACCACCTTTGGCACACACTTGGCACTTGCTAGTATTGGTAGAGTAAATGGCTCATCACTGCACTCTCAACCCCAGGAAAATAAATGGGGACTGGTCTTGTGTGAACCAGTGGAAAACCTGAATCATTCAAATGTAGAACAGGCAGGCAAGAATAGCTCATGTTTCAAGGTAACTGTCAAGATCTGGCAATAATTGATTCCCCCAATATCGGACACAGGAGCCCTCTGTTGATAGGTCTGAAAGGTTTCACTAAAGGAGCAAGGCATACTCTTCTCCCAGCTGTGTGCCTCTGTTGCTATGAATGATTTGCTCTCTGTCGCATTTGAATGCTTGTTATATGAATATTTCGTTCTGAATGGATACACAATGGTATGAAAAAGGGAAGGGGAAAGTAGCTGAGGAAGTCTCTTGAACAATTTGCATCTCCCACATGTAGTCAGAAACTGCTTGCTGCACTGTACCAAGAGCAATGAATTCCCATTGCTGCATTGTGGAAGCAGAAGTTGGGAGTTCACAGCTCTTCTCTCCCTTGGCCTCAATTTCAGATGGAGCCAGCCCATTCTTAGGTCACATGGAGCCAGCTGAAGTCTATGACCATGCCATGTATAGACTTTTTAATTTCTAGAGGCTAGTGGGAAAAAATCCTATTGTGTATTCTAGATTTTTAAACATTTATGCAATTTTTAATTGCAAATGCTTGTATGATTTTATAAGTATTTAAATGAATCTGAAAAACTCCAAAGTATACTTCCATTAGTAATCTAAAAGTAAGTACTTAATGTAAAATGTGATATTTTTGCATTTCTTCACAAGTAGAAGTCAAAAAAACAACAGATAAAAGGTAATGCAAAGTCCCAAGATTTCAGCATGCTGTTTGCTTTATAAGTAAGGCAATATTGGTAGTCAGACTATGCCCTCCACAGCAGGCATCCAGATGTTTCTCTTAAGGAAAGGGATATTGTGTTATGTTAGATTTTTGAACAGTGTAGGAAGGGCAGGTACTCAGTGATTTTCCGTGCCTACCTTCATATTCAGCTTATTTACTGACAACTCTCTTAAGATTTGGTTGAGGTTAGAGTACACTTCAAATGTTTAACTGCTTTCTCAGAATTTAGCCCCAAGTGTGGCTGTAAGTCTCAGTGTGGTATTGTGCCTTGAAGGATTTTGTGCCCATCTCCTTGCAGATGACATTTGGCAGCATACACCAAGAACAGCCATTGGGATTTATGCCCTTGGCATTACTGATTTCAGTCCTAGGTTTAAAACCGATCTGAAATATTGTGGAAATATAAAAAGTTAGTAATGTTTTTTCCTCCCTGCTGGGTGAAAAGACACAGTTTCAGCATGCACAACCTAATAGTCTCCTCTGTGTCTAAAGTGGATATGAGAAGATCAGGAGACTCTTGTATTCTTTGTAAAGTCCTCTAAACACCTCAAACTACATCATGGTAAAGTCTGTGGCCAAATTCGAACTGCTCTCTATAGCTCTGCAAAGAAACTAAATTTCCAAAATTGCTGAGAAAGGAGGTGCTTACATCAATGGCAGGGCACTCCAGTAATTTACCATTGGTAGTAAATTTAGCCTTCCAAAACCAAAGTGGATCTACAGGAAAGCTGCAGAAGGATTTTGCACAAGGGTATATAGTGATAGGATAAGGGGTAATGGCTTTAAACCTTAAGAGAGTAGGTTTAGATTTAATATCAGGAAGAAATTCCTTTCTCAGAGGGTGGTAGGACACAGGACCAAGTTGCCCAGAGAAGTTGTGGTTGCCCCATCTTTGGAAATGTTCAAGGCCAGGCTGAATAGGGCTTTAAGCAACCTGGAAGCTGTCCCTGCCCATGGCAAAGGGGTTGGAACTAGATGGTCTTTAAGGTCCCTTCCTACCCAAGGCATTCTATGATTCTACACATTTCTATGGATTTCATAGGCTTTAGTAACCCACATGCAAAACAGGACAAAATAGTACTGTTTTTCTCCTGGTGTTTGTCTGTTTTACTGATTTAAATTGAAAGTTTTCTAAGCTGGGACGAACTTTGCAATTTGTGTGTACATGGACTCTTGTAAAGGGCTTTAGAATCTCATCTGGGTTAGACAGATATTGCTGTACTAGAAATATTTACCAATTATTGGCAACAATTATTCCTTCATGGAAACATAGCAAAGATTATTTCAGGAAAGAAAAGCTTGCTATCAGTTGGCTGAATTGTTTATACTGGCCTGTGTAACAGTGCAGAGTGGAATTGTTTTGCTTTACATGATTGTTCTTGTAACTAAGGAAATTTCAGAGCAGCTGCTGACTTATTGTTGATTTGTTTGCCAGTTAAAATTTCTAGAAAAAAACAAAGAAAACAAATTTGGGAGAAATAGAAGATCAAAATGGGCACATTAATTATTTCTCCCTCTTTTCTTTATAACTGAGATACTCTGCATGCCTCAGCAAACTATTGTTGAAATATCTGAAGTATTAACATAAATAACTTTAATTGAAAATATATCTCCTGAGCATTTCAATTCTTTAGCTGTGGGCTCAGACCTCCAAGATTTTCATACGTATTGCTGAGGGCTAGTGCACTGGGACATAAAATCTTCAGCAGTGGATGATGCAAATAATTAATTATTATAAAAAGTATTCAGTTGTCAGATTTCCCTCCCCACTGTGCTTGGTAAGGCAGCAAATCAGATATGTTCTTGCCCCAAAGATTCTTCTTTTTATTAGCATGAAATACGGTGACAGAAAGCTAAGCAGAGCCATGAGGATGATTTTCTAAAGATAATCCTCACAGTGTCTTCATTCTCAAATATTTTCCAGTTTTGCTTTATTTTTACTTTTTGGATTTTATTAAAGAAGTGAGGCTTATGAAATTGTACCAATTTTCTTTCAGTATGCCTGCCTACCGTATATAAAAGATACCACATTTCTGAAAGTTTCGGAACTGAGAAATTCTGAGAAGAGCAAAGATCTAGTTTTTGTTCCCTGTGAAGAGAAAGGCACTAAGAGAGAGGTAACATGTAGCTGTTGGGAAATTTACCATAAAAGCATGTCTCAGAAAAACTATGCATATTTGGGCTGGGTTTCTCAGGAAAAATCAACAATACACCTGCACATGGAAATTTGAAAACTCTTCTTTTTTAATAATTAAAACCTCACTGCTCTGTGGTTTTGGTCCTATTTTATCTAAGATCATAAAAATATGCATCCAATATGGATTAAAATTTTAAGAGCTGAGCTCTGAAACTTTCAGCGGGGTTCCCAGCAGGGCCTGATGGGTTCAAACACTGTTGAAAACCCAAATAGGACTAATCTGCTCTAAAAAGTCATCAGGATCAGGTGTCCTCCCTCATTTGAAATGTAGGTCCTGATCCTGGCAGCCCAAAAATTTTTTTCAAGGGCTGCTTCAAAGCATATTTCCCCCATTTTCTTCCTCCATTTCTGAGAAGAAGGACAAACTGTGGATATCAGCTCCCTACTGGACATAACTGAAATCATCTCCACCTTGAAATCTAGATGAGAAAATATTTTCACAACAGGACTTTTTGATCTCACACAGAGGTTTGAACCTTCAGATGTAAGAAGCTCAGATCACTCTAAAACCTGTTTACTTCTAGGGAATTCAAGGCTTTGTAGCTAGAAATAGGAGCTGTGAAAACATTGTGGAAATCATCGAAGAGCTGATAGGGAACAACATTGCAATGTGGAAGGCTAAAGCAGTTAATGAACAGTAGCTGGGAATGGGAGAATAGGAGGCGGCTTTTCTTTTGCATGTGGCATTATTGAGACTGATATGGGAAGGCTGAATCCTCTTGGCACTATTTTTAGCAGATCTGAAAAACTGGAAAACTCCAGCAAGAAGCACAAGGAAAGGACAAAAGGCTCCACTTATCAGCTTCAGCAAGGGACATTTTTGGGTAGGCTGAAGGAAATGTTTTTTTTTACAGTGATAAAAAACATGGAGGAAGTCCTTTCCCTTCTTTTTCTTTTTGCATTCAATGTCTGTCAGTATTCTATCAAGTGGTAGGATTTAAGCATGACAGACATCTTCAGTAAAGTTCAGAGGTTGGTGCTGTGTGACCCCAGAGACAAATCTGATTTAATCCTTTTTATTTCATGCAGGTATGGATATTTGTAACACTCAGCTCTCACAGTACAGTTTTTATCAGTAGACCTTGGAGCACATTGCAAATTATTTTTTTGTCATCTCCTCTGTTTCTCTTTCATAGAGATTGAAATGCAGAGAAGTCAATTGACAGAGTTTTCTATGGGCAGATGTGGGAATAGAGCCTGTCCTCCCTCAACACCTCTGTCCTTAGCTGCTTGCCTGACTTCTGTGCTTATTGCCTTCTCTGAGTAATACCATATCTATTGTAGCAGCTTTCAGCCCAGTTATTATCAACTCATTATTTCTATTTTCTCAAATGAATGGAGCTCAACTGTCCGTTGCAGATCAGCACTGGATCATGAATTACATCCCACTGCAAAATGGTTGGAATTGCTAGTGAGTCAAAAGGATGGTTTTCTCTGAAACCAAAAGTGAGCTGGACAGATTTGTGAGTAGGCAGTGCCCAGAACAAATGCCAAAGTTCTGATCTAAAGCAGCTGATAGCTCATAATTATGGTAAATATCCCAATATAATTCCAGCTACATAGGGGTATCAGATGTTCACAAGAGCAGTGAAGGTGAAAAGGGTTACACTTAAAGGGACAAGACTACACTTGGCTTTCTTTCCAGTTCTGTTTTTATTGTGTAGTGTAAATGTGAACCAGCATTTTAACCTTCCTATAACTGTATTTTCACACAGAAGAAATGTGAATAACATTTCCCACATTTTTAGCAGCTCCTTGAAATCCTTAACCTGTGAGGCATCAGAGGTCAGTGACTATGTTTGTTGTTTGGTTGTATTTTTCCACAAAAATCCATAGGGAAGCAGAGGATAATACAAGGCAGCTAATTCTCTTAAACATGTAGCTCATAAATATCTAGAACAAAATAACAAAACGGAGATTCAGATTTATTGAAGACCACAGGAATAATAGAACATACAAATAATAACATTTGATGCATTTATTTTAAAAGAAATGTGGTGGATAATTTGTGTATATGAAGTATGCCCAACATTTTCTGTTAATTCAAAACTGTATGATACAAAATAACAAATATCTATTTTTCTACTGGTTTTGAGACTTCCTTTTTCCAATTTTAGATGTGATGATCTGAGAAAACATAAATCTACTTGCTAGAACTATTTTGTTTAGCTGCTCTTATAAAACTCCTATCCCAATTCACAGGTTTTATCTAACAAGAAGATGCTATTAAAGTTTGTGAGCTTTAAAAAGCATCCGTGGCTTAAGAAGAAAAGTAAATATCAAATAATAACAAATACAACAACAAAGCAACAACAATTACAACAACAAAATGAAAAGAGTAGCGGTACTTTACTCTTTGCAGTAACGTGCCGTAGAGTAATGGCTTAATTTCCTGAGGATCAACTGAAGTTCAATATTTTGAAGATAACTTATTATTTTCTGTGATTTTTTCAAAGTAATATCTTGAAAAATTGCCTAGCAGTCTTATCAAAAAGTGACTTTAAGAGTAGATATCTATAAAGCTCCTTTTGCATTTAGTCAGTGAACCAGGACAAGACTAAGAAAACAAGTCCAAGACCTGTACGCAAAGTGCGTACAAAGTGTGTTTAGCTTCAGTGGTTACTGGGACTCTGAACATCCCATTAACTGTTAACTTGGGTAAATACATTTCAGGCTACCTGAAATCAAAATTAAAAAAAACCCCAAACCAACTTAGAATGCTTATACTGGCTTCTTGGACATGCCCTGAATATTAAAATTTATATTTGGTGTGTAGGGATGTACGGGGGGATCCTTCAGGATAGTCCAAGGCATGACCAAAGGAGTGTCTGGTTTGCTTTGGAGGCTGTGCACTTCCAGATCACGTTGAAAGTCTCTTGTCTGAGAACAACATCTGTGTCATAGAGTCCTTGATGCCACTTGTGGACAGTGAATTTCCAGTGCCATCGTTGCAACATTGCACTGATTTGGGTGCACGTAGGCCTGAGATCCTCAGAAACAAATATTTTTGAATCAGTGCTTTGTGGGTGCTCTTTTTGTCTACAAAACACTCAAATGCATTTGATTGTTTTCTACATGAACTAAAAGTGAAAATTAATGTGTTCTCCAAGGCTGTGTCTTGTTTTCTGGTAATCAGTAATGCAACAGTTAATAATTATTGTGTGTTATTTGTTATGTAAGTTTTCCCTTTGCTTTCTTTTATTTTGGTGCAGCAAATGTTGTTCCACTAGAAGAGAGAATATGACTGTGAACAGTGTTTTTCTACATTTTAAACATCATTAGTATTGATTTACTAATTGTATACTGAATTTCTTCCAGTGAATTTACTACCATGGTGATTATTGTTCCTTCTTCTTAGGAAGATTATTTCTTGTTAAGTTCAACTGATGAAAAAGTATTCTGATTGTAACCAGTCAGTGAAGAAAGATGTATCTATAGATCTATATATCATCTATATATCTATATATCTCTATTTATATATTTATATATACATGAGGTACTGAAAAAATATTAAAAACAAGTATTTGAAGCAAAAAAAAATTAAGAACAATAAGAATATGCTATAGAAATACAATTTTAAAATCTTTTATCTGCATCTTACTTCAGTGCATATTTGTGAAATGATCTCTCTGGTCCATGCAGAGAAGCATATATGTAGAATACTTCTCTTGGCAGCCCCTTTGGCCTGCCTTATGCTGCTACTTTTAAAAATTTTTGCACAAAAGCCCTCTAAATAAAAAAAAAAAAAATCAGCAGCTCAGTGCATCTCATCTTAACCCCTGAAAATGGCCAGAGCTCATTGTCCAGAGGTAAAACCTATGAGATCAAGAGCTTTGAAGCAGCCTGCACAGGTAAAGTGTCTTGATGGACTGTGTTTTGAGGCTTGAAATTGTTCAGGTGATATCATATCTCTAAGGTGATTCTGAATGCTTCTTTTTCCTTCAATATGTAATAATTTTAATTTCAGTTATGTAACATTTGCATGCAAAAATAAGACACCCTCTCAGCCTTGAGAGGTTTTTTTAAAGCTAGATTTTCCTAGGTTCCAGTAGCTAGTTCTGAATGCGAAGTGACCTAATTTCCAGCTGCTGCTGGGCAAGGTGGAAGAAGAGAAAACGAAGACATTTTAAATTTTATTGTTACTTCTCAGACATCAAAATACCAGATTAGAACTAAGGTCTTCAATTTAATAACTGTTTGCCCTGGATGTTAAAGTTACTTGAGGGCCTCAAAATGTTTTTTCTGTTCTTGATGGTTGCTCACCAGCTCTTTTGGAAAGAATTTCTTCTGAACCTTATGCTTCCAAGAGAGCAGATCTAGATACTGTCCAGATGTGGTTTGTCTACTTGTCCATGCTGATTGATCACAGTTGCTTTTCCCAGTAGTCTTCAGTTTCAGGAGGCACAAGCTGAAGGTCTCACCATACCAATGACATGGTTTCACCATGAAATTTGAGTTTATCAGAACTTGCAGGCCAATTTTCAAAAGCATTTACCATGATGAGACTGAGTGACATCCGAAAGCATCACAAAAGTGGTAACAAAAGTGGCAACGAAAGTAATAACAGGAAGTTATTTCAACTAATGTTGAAAATTCTGGTATGGAGAGATGTCGTATTTTTCTCATGTCAGTCCTCTTTCAGAATAGCTAATCATGATATGGAAGGAGGATGCACACAGAGCCTAGTTCAAAAGGTTTAGTTCTCTAATAACCTCATCCCAGGGATACTGAGTAGTTCTCTGATTTCTGTGCATCAGTTTTTCCAGCTCAAATCATGAAGAAATGGCAATTACGCTTCACTATTGAATTTTCTCTTCTCCCACTCTTGTGCACAGCTCAGAGCATGCAAAACAAAGAATGAAAGCAGGAATTGTCTTGCTTGAAATGGAGCAGGCAGGTGGTAACCCCATTTTCAGCTCCTAATGTGTATGGTTGATGGAGAAAGGCTGTAATCAACCAAATCAGACTAAAGTGCCTTTACACGAAACAGTCTCTGGATGATGCAAACCCATGGTTGCCTGGCAATCTTTTTAGGCTTTTGATACTGCTAATTTGTTATGTATTTTTCACACAGTACCATCCTTAGATGATTACTGTAGCTGGTGCCATACAAAGAAATCTTTAAATTGTCCATGTTAGATGATTTTGCTGATAAGATTGCCTGCTAGCAATCTTCTTATTGTACTGTGATGATTCAAAGCGATTTTTTACAGAGCATGAACATAAGCTGGAAGCCTGGGAGTTATTGGATCAGAGTTCTGATCTTGGCAACAACAAAACATATTGCATGGTAGTATGTGATTGGCAAAAATCCACAGTGTTCCCATATCACTGGCTGTTCAGTGGAGAAATGACAAGAAATGATGCCTACCTCAAGCAGATGCTGGTAGACTGTATTATTGTAAGGGATGGCAAGAGTTCCTGCAGTCAAGCTGTGAGCATACGCAGATGGTTATCTGGACATTTTATTACTTTTTCTACAGGAGGTACAGAAAGCCTTACTCTAAGAGATAATTGTCACCTCTGCTATTGTTGCTTTGAATTTCCTCACCTTCCAGATGCTGCTATGGCCGACACACACACTTTCAAAAATAAACTTCATTTTTCACTTTATCTTTCTTGTCACATGCTTCCATCTCATTTTACTTTCCATTTTGCCATCCAGATCTCATCTCCTCTTCACATCCTCTTTTTTCCTTTTCTCACACCTCTGTTTCTTCTCCTTGTGTCTCCCTCCTTTATGTTTTCCTTTTCCTTTACAGTATTTTGTCCTCTCTTCATTTCTTGTCTTTCATCTTCTGTCTCTTTATTTTTTTCCCTACCACTAAATTATTTTCTCTTCCTCTCTACCCAGTATGCTAATAAAATATTTGACCATTCAAACATTTTCTGTCTCTACTCTTCAGACTTCTGAATTATTGCTATAGTTCTACCAAAACTTGATTACCACATCAAAGAAGAGCTGTCCTCATTTAGGCAGGATTTCAGCCTTTCCAGATTTTTTTAAACATGTTTGACCTAATTAGAAATCCCATTTAAAATGACACTTCTACGGAAGCAGGAGGAAATTGGACAAGTTGTTTCCAGGATATTGAACATGCCTTACACAAACTTTGAGAAATACAAAAATGTTAGATTAACCATAGATTAACCATACTGATGGTTAGATATAAAAACATCCATCTTTTATGATAATAGCACATCCTTTCTCTATCAAGTAAATATATTAATTTTAATATAATAAGTAATAACCATGTGTCAAGATCTGTGATTGCTCACACTTTATGACAACAGCCATTATTTTATGAATTATTTGCAGGAAACCCATTTTTTTTTCATCACACACTTTTTATGGCTTCCTTGTTCTTAATGAGGTAAATTCACTTTCCACAGAGCCCTCATAAAAACTGCATATAATGAACTGGTGAGTGCTATGATTTCCCTTCTGCAAGTGTAAGTTTTTACATTCTCCAAATGCAAAATCTTTGTATGTAAGCCTATGTTGTAGCTGCTTGTTATTTTAACTCTGAATCATTACTGGTCCCTTCCAACACAGTTTCTGAGATGGTGAGTCTGCAGTTATTAAATCTGTTAAATGAAACATGTTAACAATCACACTGATTAATAAATCAGGAGAATAATTCACTTTGGAAAATGGCAAATTCAAAACAGCACGGGAATTGTAATCAGGAGCACACAACCTTCTGAAATGCACAGGGATACTCATGCTGATAGATGTAGCTTGTTTAGCACAAAAAGAAATTTCTTCTGCAGGCAGGATATTCTGTGCTCTGTGTCATGTAAGAGACCAGCACACTGGGATCTCACTGACCTTATTAACTATAGGCAGCAACTTCTGCTGGCTTAGTTCTGTTGACTTGGAGGGAGTTAAAAGAGCAGAGAATTTATTACTACATCCAGTTTCCTTAAATCCCTAGGAACATGCAGATGCCTCAAAGGTGTGTCTTAAAACTCCACAGCAAAACTTTAGTGTATAAATAAGTCAGGCTGCTGTGAGAATGAAGTGCTTCGCCTGTTCCCTCCTTCTGCAGCTGAGCTCCACAGGGCAGTAAGGATCCTGCCTTGCATATTAGCAAGTCTCTGAGATAATCACTTATAAACCTGGTATTTTTAAGACCTGTTTTAGTCTCTGCCTAGGGTTCACTGAACACTACTATGACAAAAAGGTAAAAAGTGGGTGTGGATTTATTTTTACTTATTTATTTTTTAAAATGAACTGTTCTATATCTGGAAATGCTGGTAACCAAAGGCTGAATGTGGAAGAAAATTAGAACCAACTGGATAATGTTCTAACTCTGCAAACACTAACCTTAAGTAGGTTATGTTAGGGCATGTTGTCCATTATAGTTTCTACGTGTACAATAGCTATGTAATAAAAAATGCTCTGCAAAGGTCAGATTCAGAAGAAAGGCAGGCTGTGATGTTTGTAGCTAATTTAGCTGCATAGAAATTGTGCACTTTGAATAGAGGGAGATTTTGATGTTACAATTCACATTCATTTCAGTGGTCACAGTAGGGTCCCAACATCTTCTGATACATCCGATCAATAAATCAGAGATTGAATAAGCCTCATTGAATATGTTTCTTGGCTCTGGGTCATTTTCTCCAGTCCTTGGCCATCTGTTTACTGACTCCAGCTCAAGGGGGAGCAGACCAACAACATAAAACAGCACTTTCATGCCAAATAGCCTGAAACCAAATGGCTCTAGATTATATATGGATTATGAACTTACAAGCAGAATACTGATTTCTTGAATCAGTAAAAACCTGAAAGAAATGGGCCTTCATTTGACTGGAGCCTGCAGATATGACAATAATTTAATGTGTTTCTAGATGACATTCATAGTCTTGGAGACCTTACCATATAAATTTGGTTCTTTTTGGTGTTTTCTATTTCTTTTTCTGTGTGATTGCTGATGTAATGTGATTAAGCAGCCAGAAATGTCAGCTGTTTGGTGGTCTCATGTTTTATCTGTGATCATGGAGTTTGCTCCACATCTTTCAGGGTGATGAATGAGCAGTTAGGTTCCATCTATTACAGTAAAGCAACCACTATTGACTAGTGGCTGTAGCTGATTGTCCTGGGGCTGGAAGATCTTCGTTATTTTGGAATATACATTTTCATAATTTCCTCTATTCCTGGCCTCTAAGGACAAATGAGGGATTTGTGAACAGAATATTCCCTTATACTATTATCTTTCTGAGCATCACACATGGCAGCAGGAATGTTAACAAAAAACAAACAAACCAAAATGTAGGCAGCAAAATTCCACAAATTCTATAAAACCACCTTCTTCTTTTGGCATATAAGATGCATATCAATAAAGGCAGACCCTGTGCTGGATAGCAGACTGGCAGATGTCCCAAAAAGTACAGAGCAAAACCAAATATCTTTTGTTAAATACCATTAAAATTAATCGTTTTTTGGTATAATTTTGTGCTGTAGCAGATTACCTGTGTGAAGCAACTTACGCAAGAAATGATACTGCAATATTATGGGAGCCATTAAAGTAAATGTTGGTACTATTCCATTAATTTAAATGGGAAATTATGAGTGAGATAAACCACTTAGAAACTTGGCTTGTGGCAAGCACACAAGGACACTTTTTTTAGAAACAAAGGACCTTGGACTGTTCCAAGCAGAATTCTGTTTGAGAGACCTATGGTCATACTCAGAGTACATTCATTTTCCGTGGCCCATCAGCTGGAGGTGCTCAGCATCCCTCAGTGAAACATTAGGTAGGTGTAAAATGAGGCTCTGTGCTCCAGAGATATGTTTGGAACATAAGTCTCTTCAGATCTAAGTCAAGCTCTTCATGGAATTTTCCAGGAATGAGCAGTTTTTGGTAGTGTGATAATCCTGACTGTGTTCATCGTTTGGATTTTAGCAAGTGTTGATTCAGCAAAATGGTGTGGGACTGTCCTAGAAGAGCTTACTTTGAAAGTTACTGTCTTAAAATATAGCCTTTCTTTCTTAATAGCCAGTATGAAAAAAAGAGATTTTTCAGTGCCATGCGAAAGAACTCTGGGAGCAGGCAGTGGATGTAACACCACAACAGAGAGAGCTCATAAGCACACAGGGCAGGATTTATCATTGCTTCCAGTTAAATCTGGAGTTTCTCTGTGGTAAATATGAGATAATCCAGTAGTATATAAATAATTAATGCATCTGAATGCATTTTCAATAGCATTTCTATTGTGTCTTGATCACTTCTAGTGAAATAGCATCCATACACTAGAAGTGTACCTGTGCAAACGAAAAGAAGTTAGTTCCTTTCATATATGCATTTTCTTTTTATTGTTTGATCAGGAAAACAGATTGCTCTGTTGAGAGCAAGTGGAATGTGCCTCTGTGGAAGTATTCAAATCTCAAGTGGAGAAGGCCCTGTGCAAATTGCTCTCAGTTTGAAGCCCTGATCAGTGGGTCTAGAGGTCCCTTCCAACATAAATATTGAGTGATGCTACTCTATACTTTGAGTTATAGACAATTATGCACTTCTGCTGTAATCTCCAGGGCATATGGAAAGTTACTTAAAATTTATCTCGTTTTACAGAAGGTGTTTGAGGTGTACAGGAGTAGTCAAAACTCATTTTTCTGTTTACTCAGTGATACCGATCATATTCCTTGACACCTCTCATAAAATCAGTTCCAGCCAGGCTGAACGAACTTCTACAGAATAAACCTCCTATGGTGCAGAAAATAGAGCAAGCCAGCCAAAAAAACCTGAAAAACAAAAAACCAACCCCCCCCCACAAAAACCCACAACAACAACAAAAAAAACCCCAACAAAAAACCCCCAACAAAAACTCACAACTCAATCACCTCTCAGATGCAGCTAGACTTTTTCCAATTTGTGGCTTAAATGCAACTGTAAACTCTTTGTTTTGTCATGTTTAGGATTTTAAAAAAATTTTAGGGAGGTTTGCTGCTCACAGGAATTTCCAGCAAATAAAATCAGGGTAAAGAGAAATGTGCCCTTGACCTCAGGTATGATAAGGTTCTCCTGTCATGAGGCTGTGGTCTGTCCCAGAGATGCTTTTTGTGTGTGTTTGCACTAGTTGAAAGGATTTGCTCTATTTGCAGTCCTTTTAAAAGATGAGGATGTCAAGACCACAGAAATATATAATTAGGGATGCTCTTGGATTTGAAATTGCTATATCTCCCAGATATGATAACAATGGTATTAGTTCTGCTTCCATACCTGGCAGATATTTAATGCTGAATTTAACCAAGAAAATACTGCACAATGCATGGAGAAAATTGCACTCTGAACATCTTCAGGACTATCAGGTTAGTTTTGTATTAATGCCAGAAATCTGATTTTCTAAATTGTTGAGGAAGAAACAGTAAATAGGAATGTGTGAAAAAGTAATGCAAACCCTTATTTTGTTTTAGATTGCCAAAATAGATTTGCCATTACTTTTCTCCATTGCCTTGGGCAATAGAAAGCCTGCTTTTTAATGTAAACTACAGATTTCATCGAGTTTGTTGCAAGTTAAGAAAAACTCTACAAAGTTATTCTTTATAGTAATTCTCTCTAGTGGAGCAGAACAGGGACTCCTCCCCTGTCAAGTGTGTCTGCAAGTCAAGCAGTTGCAACAGAAGATGCAGAAGCTTATGTTCATTCACTATTACTAACTGGAGACACCAGAGCTCTCCTATGTAGGCTATGAAGTTGCAAATATGAGACTTTTTTAGTGCTATCTTTTTCCTGTTTCTCAACATTTTCCTCCTAATTTCTTATTTTGTGCTGATAGTAAATATATTTAGTGCATTTTATGCAACATAGAAGGGACTTAATTGTTCCCACAGCTCTGAAACAGGTGGCCAAAGTTAGGTGGCCTTAGAGTGGAATCAAAGTTGTCTGCAAACACTACTTGTTTGCTATTGTTTGTCACAGACACAAGGGGTTTTATGCTTTGATGCATTATGGAAAAAAAGCAAACCTGCAGAATATAATGAAAAACTCCCCAAAATGCACAGATCACATTTTAATCTCTGGTACATTTTTCTACTGTACATCAAAACAACTAGAAGAGTTTACAAGAAATGCTTCTTGCTGTGGCTAAGCTATTGAAATTAATGGGACTGTTACACAATTCAGAAACTTGAAAATGGAATTTATCTTATCATACTCTTTGGGCGTAAAGAAATGTATCAGGCAGACTATGTCTTTGCAAACCTTCTATTGTAATGAATGTGGTATTCATAATTTTTCCTAGATAAGTTTATTTTAGAAAAAGAAAATGAATACAAATGGGTTATTGAAAGTAATTTGTGAATTCACTCAATATTTAGAAAGAATAAGAAAAATGTCTTGGCCATTGGTAGATAAAATGGATATCTCTAATATTACAGAGAGATGGTTGTACAACACAGACTGATCTCTTTCCTGTCCCTTGCTAAAATTTTCCAGGTTGCTGGGTACCTGCATTATGGCTTTCTAGCTGATCTAAGCCATGCATTGCAACTCTTTTCCCCTGAAGTGCACTGATGAAAAAACGGTCTGCCTTTCAGGTTTGGCACAACATGGCTTTCATTTTCACACTCACTTTTTATCCAGGCAGGTCAGGAATGGAGGGAATGGTCTGTCCCCTCAGTCTGAGCTTTGCTATCTGGAAAGGGAGGATGCCTCATGGGCTGGAGGACAGCAGTTAGCTCCCTGGGAGAAGATGGAGATGGACCTTTTCCCAAGCCTTGTGCTCTGCGCAGCTCTCACACTTGCTCACAGTCTAAAGTGCATCCTGTCTCACATAAAGCTGCAAAAATTAGTGGGGGAGGAGGGGCTCAGGGAGGGAGTAGGAGAAATGAGGAAAGGGTGAGATAGTAAGAAAATGACAATAGACAATCTTCTGTAGGCAATTAACATTTTTCCATGATTTTATGTGAGTAAATGAGCACTTGGAATCCAGTTGTGTAACACAAAGAATGAAAAGAAGTTCCCTGAATGTTAAAGCTTCTTCTTGATGTGGGATCTGCTCTGTGGCATTAGGGGGTGAAAAATTGCTCCAGCAGAGGCTTCTCTAGCAACTCTCAGCTGTGTGTCTTCTTGACAATGCCAAAGGCAGAACTGCATAAGTCAAGCAATTTGTTGGTTTAGAGCTAAAAAGGTACAGAGGAGTCATTGGTTTATATCCATCAGAAGAAAAAAACAACCCACACCATCTTTTATTCTTTTGTCACTGAACAGAATGGGTCATATGTAACAAAATCTAAGGAATGAGAACATCAATCCACAACAGTGAAGCAGCTGTGGGCCTTTGTAATGTTCCAGTGGCTGAGTCTAATGAAAAAAAACAGCCCACCTTCAAAGCCTTCCAGCATTTAAAAGCATTTCTCTCACTCTTCACCTCCCAGAAGCTCCAACACAATGTTATTGCATATCCCAGGAGGGCTTCTCTGATCTTGTCAGAGGTGTTCCATAGGTTATAACAGGTACTCACAGCTTCTGAAGTAAGATTTGGAACTCACATATCCTTCCTTTTAGGTATGTGTCTTACTTACTGGGTCACAGGGAATGGTAATAACTAGGTTCAACAAAGTAAGATATCTTCATGTGAGTCTCGTCCTTTTTCTTGAAAATTCAATAAAAAGCTATTTAGAAATTGCTCAGTATTTCTGGTTAAAAAACTTCTTAGATACTGCCCTCTGGGGTTATCATCCTTTAGCCATCCCACTTTCCACTGTTGCTGTTAGGAAAGTGTTTTCAAGGTAGCCAAGCAGCTCTACTTATGTTTGAAAGAGGTAATCTTTTTAATTACATACTTATTAATGCTTTTGCATGACAGTGCATAGTAAAATTTGAACAGTGCTATGTTCAAAATGTTGCACCAGAAGAAACAGGAAAAAATGAACTTCATGTGGATGTTGTGCTATCATCTGACATCAGCTCCCCAGAAACCTTGTTGTGACTTACACAAAATCATAAATACCTGTCAAACCTGGCCTTGAGCATTCCCAGGAATTTGGCACCCACTACTTCCCTAGGCAACCCAAAAAAATTTCTTCCTTATAGCCAACCTAAATCTATCCTCTTCCAATTTGAAACCATAACCCCTTGTTATGTCACTACAGGCAAACTGTAAAATATTTTTCTCTGTGTATCTTATAAGCCTTCTTTATAAATCGAAAGGCTGCAGGAAGTTCTTGCCAGTAACTTCTCTACTCTAGGCTGAACAACCCCAATTCTCATAGCTTTTACTTCACAGGACAGGTGTTCCAGCCCCCTGATCATTTTCGTGTGTTCCTCCTCTGGATCTGATAGGTGTCACTAGGAGGTGTGAGTGATGCTCACCTCACAGGTTGCTGCTCTGTTTCTTCCTTCTCTATATCTTCCTTTAAAAGCAATTGTCTCCAGGTGGGCATGGACTCCTTCTATAGAGATGTTCTGCTATTCAATCTCTTCTCTTAAACTTTAGAGAAAAGCAATACAACAACTACTACCCACACTGAAACGTGATAATGACATTTGATCTGTTTGTGTGTGAACAGAACTAAAGTCAGGACATGAATCATGTGACTTCTGATCTGCAGCCCTACTTGTAGAAAAACAAACTAGTTTGAAAACTAGTCCAGTTTTCACAGCTGCCATTGATGGAGACCCCAGCAGAAACATGTTTTCAATGGATAAGTGTTCTGTTATTTATTAATTGTACTTGTCTAGATTCAGCTTTCCACACCAATAAACCTTTTCTTTGTGAGATCTCTCCTGGTTTGTGCAGATACTTAGCCTGTGATCCAAGCACCATATGATCATTCTTTTTTTCAGCTGTGTGGTCCCAGATGCTTGAGTTTTCACTGAATTTTCTTGTCTTCTCATAGTTTTAATTTTCTCAAGCTTTTTGCCATCAGCTTCCTTCTTGGACTTCACACACCAGTCTGTAGCTGGATATTCCAGCACCAGTTGTGGCAATGCCAAATGCCACAGCAGAGGGCTCCCACAAGGTAGGACATTTTCTGGACACTCTGTTGGAGCCCAGTCCACTGGACTTTTTCCTCTTTAGGTATTCTTGGGTCTCCTGGTGCTGTAACATGACCTGTTATTATCACCTCCAGCAGATATCACCTGTTAGCTGGGCACAGTTAGTCAGGGGGATATTTTTTTTTTTTCTGTGAAGTACACCCCACCAACTCAGCCTGCTACTAAGTGTCACATCTCCAGCAGTTTATGCACAGCGTTTCTCCAAATTTCTCTAAAGTAAGCAATGAATTATTTCACACCTTTGGATAGGGTAGCAAATTGTCAGCTTAGATTTTGCATTCTTAAACACATTACTTAGTTGTTGGGGGCAATATACTGATTGAAGCAAAGATTTTTCCTGTTTACTTTCATTTCCTTTTCTCACTCTGGTGATATGCTGGCTGTTCAAAACTGAAAGAAAAGTAAAAACCATTTGGAGCTGGGGCAACAACCCTTACACCTAGAGGAGAAGCAGTGGCTATTATATGGCTATTATATAGAATAATATAGCAGTGGCTATTATTATATTCTTGTGTGCACAGAATAGTTGACACAGACGCACATTCCTTCAAGAAAAGAAGGAAAATGGTCTAGATGAAACATCTGTGAAATAAGTGCAAAAGTGTTTGGAAAATTTTATTCTCAAAGTCATGATCAGCTTTTCCCTGCCAAAGAGGAGGAGGAGGAGGTATTGACTGCTGCTCTGCAGAAGAGCTGCCCAGCAACTGACACTCTAATCAATGGAGCGACTGAGTGGAAACTGCATTTTTAATTTTCCAGATGATATCAAGCTTGGAGGGACTGCCAGGCTACTAGTGAAGTGGCTCAGGTTTCAGAGTGGTCCTGACAACCATGTGGAAACCACCTGACCTTTCCCTTCTATGCCAATTCAGCTCAACAGAGGCAGACACATTTGACTGGGAACATGTGCAGGAAGGGAGATGAATGATTTGGCAGCAGCTCTGCAGAAAGCATTCTGAGAATCACGGGGGACGAGAAGAACATGAATCAGCATTGTGCAAAAAAGGCAAACATCATAAGGGGATGTATAAATAGGAGTCTTAAATATAGGCCAGTTCAAATAGGCCCCCTGCTCCACTTGGCACTTTAGAGAACTTGGCTGGTATAAAGCTGTTCCTGAATCTGTAATTACAAAAAGATTCAATGATCAGGTTTTGGTTGCCTTTTTTTTTTTTTTTTAATCAATAGTGAAGAAAATGGAAAAGATAATACAAAATTAATAGAATTAAGCAGAATCAAAGGAGTTTACTGTATTAGCTCTTGATGAATATCCTAAAGATAAGAGTAATAAACACTGGTAAGTAGCACTGGCCATGAAGTTATGGAGTCTCTATTATTGGTTGTTTTTAAAAATAGGTAGGACAAACTGATATTAAGACTTCAGTTTATAGAGAATGTGATCCTACCTTTTGGCATGAGGATGGACTTTAGGGAGCACATGTACCACCAAGAGCCTTCCCAACTCTACCTCAGCCTTTCCCTGTTTTGGTGCTGGATTAATGACATAAGGCTGGAAACTGCGGCATGTGGGAAAGAGTAACCAGAGACCTGGGTTGTTGTCAGGATCTCTGACCTACTGGTCAGAAGATGACAAGGAGATGTGGAAAATATGAAAATTATTGCATATCCATGCCACAAATGACATCATTTTCTTGTAAATATAGATATACCAGCTTGAAAATAAATTGCATGGCACATATTGTCTTTTGTACTGCATTAGTAGTGCTGCAAAAAATGGACACGTGTTAATATCAAGACATTTTCTTCTGGGGCTTGACCTTAAACAGTTTTAGGAGAACTCATTCAACAATAGATTGTCAAGCTAAAAATTCAACAACTCCCAAAATGCCTCTTGCATTTCCTAGTCTGCAGAAATCGGAACCTAAATCTTCTAAAACCTCAGTGTGTTCATATGCAGATCCACTTTTGTGCAAGGCCAGCAAGAAAATCACAAGCTCTCTTTATCCAGCCTAAGTAAAAGAAAAAAGCTGGCTTTAAACACTTTCTCCTTGATGATTCAAAGAAAAGGGAATCCATCTAAAGCTGCTGATTAATTCTTCAAATACAGATGGAGAGCAATACCTTGAAAATCTACCCCTTAGAAGAATAATAAATGAATGCTTGGGGGTGGGGTAAGGGCTTTCTTTTACAAGATTTTCAAACAGCTCTTTTCAAGGGATCTAATACCTATTTTGTATTACAGGATGACTTTAGAGTTTGTGAATGTAACAGAAGAGCTTTATAGATTCTCAAAAAGGTGATAATACCACACAGAGTCTAGACTTTGAGGAGTTATCATGGATCCAAGCTAAATCTCTTTCTCTTCATCCAGTCCAAGTAGTTAACAGAAGCAAGAGGCTGTCCAAAAGACAAAATACTATTTCAGATAAAGTATCTTCTAAAATATATTTCAACATTTTGAGAGAATAGCAATTGTCATGGATTCCAAGGCACATTTCTAAAAAGTACCAGAATATTTCAGCAAAGAATTCAAATGTATTTCAATGTATTTGAAACTCTAATAATTAAATTATCTCTTTAGGTCTATTTTTAGCACACAGGAAATTTTCTACTGTTGCTATGCATTGTAGAGTTAACCAAAAATTATTATAAAAAATTTGGTGAAATGTAATCTGTCATTCTGTGTTTATATGTACCTTCAAGAGAGATGAGAGCAATAAGAATTTTATTGAACACCCATATATACACATTCAATGTGCTACAAAATATCTGATTAAATCTAATTAAAGGAGAACATTGCAATTAGAAAATCCCTCTTTTACGTCTTCTGAAAATGGCATATTTTTATTAAAATGAATGCTGTAGAAATATATAATTTGCAGGAACTAATTTATCTTCTTTTTTTTTATTTCTTGCAAAATCATAGGAGACTTTTAGAAGTCATTTCCTCCCCAGAAAATAGGAAATAAAATACAGTAACTTTTATTGCATCTGGAGAATATATTTTCCCCGATTGTGCCATTCAATGGTAGTTACATGATTCTTCTAGACATGCTGACATATAAAAACCAAAACAATTTTTGAAGGGTGAAAAGAGAAACTTCAGGAATATGTTTCTCAGGTTGTCCACATTGAAGACTGCAGTACAAAACCCCAATCTTTTTATGAGCCATCATTTCTACTAGTAAAACATATTAACAAAGGAAAGAAGCAAGTTAAATATATTCTTACAAGGCAAGACACACTGCACATGCAAATGAGATCACATAAAATCCCAACTCCTTCTTTTTGGTGAAGCATTTCATTGGAACTCTTAAATTATAAAGAGAAGCAAATATAGCATTCACATGCCCTCTAAGCAGAGAAAACTTCTTTTCCTTTTAAAATAGGGATTTTAATCAGCAGTGATTAATCCCCAGATAGTAATGAAATTGATATTCTCATTCCAGTAATTAGAACAGTACCTTAGACTACTGTTGTAGTCATTGCTCAGCAGAGGACTGGAAGTGTCCAAGACAAAGTTGTTGCTGGACACATCCCACACCAATACACCCAATTATGGGACACCTGTACAGGACCAGCAGGTGAACTGAACTTGAGATTTGGATCCAGTTCATTCCATCTAGCAAATGACACTGGGGATGAAATCCCAGTTTGAACTGGATGTCACCTAAGAGGTCATCTACTTCTTACAAACATAAGATAAGGCAAAGCACAAGTTGTTTCAAAAAACAACACCAGTTCCCCATGCTCCAGCCCTGGTAGCTGAAAACCTACTGGCTTCACCTAACATGATCTCCTGCCACTCTGACTATAACTGGTGAGTTTACATATAGTGATGAAGTCTCTGGGGTCAAGTACATTCCTGGGCCAAGGCTCAGTTCAATATTTGTGTATCATTCAACTCCTTCCTCTAAGTGAGAATTAAAAATCCATAATCTGTGTTTTAAATTGGTGATATGTATTTCAGTCATAAAGAAGATGCACCAGTTAAAAATAGAAGAGTGATGTCTGTTTGATAAAAGGGGATGGTAAAGAATAGAGAAATGTTATTCTTTCCACTGAGTCTTAGAGGCTTAGTATAAAGAATAAAAATAAATTTATAAGTGGCTAGTTAATGCTTAATGAATACTATAAGCATGTTACATAGCTACAGAAAATTGGTATATTGTATTCTGGGAGATAGAAAACAATGGTTTCAAAGCCTCCTATCAGGCCTCATGGAGGAATTTTGACTCTAAAGTAATAATTCTAATCTACTTAAAGCCATTTGTTATTGGATTTTAGATATAAAATATGATCAGAAAAAAGATTAACATCATTATCTAGAGCTATATATGGTACAAACAACATAGTATGTCTGCGAACAGCTTTCATGTATAAGGAAATGAAAGCTGGATTGGAAATATTTGAAAAGTGCTCTTGCTTTGCTTCAAAATGAACTCTGGACTTTCTACATTAATCAGACAGAAACCAAGCAGGCAAAAGAATTTTAAGTACTGCAGTGGGGAAGGGCTTTCAGCTATTATCAGTATGAAGACATTAATGTGAAGGTCAGGTTTTCCCACAATAAAAGGTACAAAAATCACACCTGTCATGACAGCTTGTAATGGGAAACAAAGCATTAAATTAGCAGAAGTCCATTCATGGCAGTTTAACTGCAAAAGGTATTTTTGCAGCACAGAAAGAAAGTGTGGGTGACCCTTCTCCACTAGGTATGAGGCTTCATTTTTTTTGTAGTAAATTCCATGACAATTTTCGTATTTAATTTCAGTCTATATATATTTTTTCAAGGGAAGTGGCCACATTGCAAATGGATAGATGATAATTCAAAGTATGTGACAGTTTGTTATACCCTTTGCATAAGGCACACATATACTTAGATTAAGCTATCTGCTCTTGTGCCTGGCCATATGAGATAACACAGCTGTTAAACAAGTCACATTTATTATCTTGCTACAGCATGTTCTTTTATTGCAACGGCATGCTTACTTAGCAATTCTGGATACCTGGAGAAAATCTGAAATGGCTGAACTTCTGTCAAGAGATAAGATATGTGGAGGCAAAAGCCTCTTATTTTTACAGATCACAGAGTGCTTCTCCAGACTGTATCTATGCTTTCATCCTCAGTCACTCCCTTGGAAAGATGAAATACTTTTCCCTTCTTGAGTCTCTTCTCCATTTGTAGTCCTTTATATCATTGGAATACCATGTTCTGAGGGTGCCTGCCTCCAAGTGGATTTTCCATGCATACTGTGTCTGGCTGCAGTCACAAGATGTAATTGGAACTAAAATGGGAGAAGGCAGATCACTGAATCTTCTCTGCTGTTATCTGACCAGAGGCATGAATGTCCTTTGGTTTCTTTTCTTGTATGTTGGTGCTATCATCACATTGCATCTCTGGCAATGGCACTGCACGTGTGAGTCATGATCACTGGGCTGCAAGGCAAACCTCATTTTCTCACTCCCTTGCTTCTAGATGGAAAACAACTCATTCCCAGCACAGCTGGGTGAAAGGAGTAGTTTCCTTGAGGGTAGAAAACAGATCTTCAAGTCCTCAGGCAGAATCATCCACACCCAGAAATCTCAGTCTTCCCCACAGCCAGATAAAAAAGCCAAGCTAGAAGTCTGTCATGACTTAGGCTTCGCTACTTCTTTGATTTTTTGATATGAAAATTCCATCTGTATCAAAGCTGGCATGTACATTTCCATAAGAAATCTGTGGTTTTGATAAAACTGCATTTTCCAACAACAAAAAAGTTTCTGTTGGAAAATTCCCAACATATCCTCTAAAATCCCATCTGGATGACAAATTCATTATGATAAAATCACCTTAATAATAACTTAGGGTTTAATACACGTTTACCAGCAAGGAAGGCTAATCCTCAAAAATTTTCCGCAGCCATTTAAAGAACACTGTGCCCTATCCATCTGACTTGTTTTTGAAGTCTTCTGAACTTGGATATTTAATGAGATTCTTTCTGTAGCATCATTAGGGTCTTGAGCTCTGGAGACAAATCTCCATTGGAAGCTACTGATAACCATTGAAACAACTTGTATTATTGTAGTGCCTTTCATCCCTTTCCAAAGTTTTCACAGTCACATTGATGACTTCTTCACTTTCCTTTCTTCCTTCTGAGTGCCAAGAAAAACCTTATAGATTAGGGATTTTAAAGGAGCAATTAAATAATATTAATGACAGACAATATGCTGCATGCTAGCAGCTCAAACACTGTCAAGTTTTGAGGGCTTAGAAACAAATTCTTTTTTGTGAGAAAGGTAGGTAAACCTCGCAAATCTGAGGCATGGGAATAAAAAAAGCAATGCTCTGCTGTATAATTGTGATCTAAAGTTACCACCATTTAGCACCAGTTTTATCACCAGTGTTTAGAAATATGTCATGCATGTGTGTACACACTGAATTTCTTCCCTATCTAGTTGATGGTCATGTAACTTTCTCAGAAGTGAGAGGATTAGGAATGTTTGTAAACTTGTCTGAGACATGGTAAGTACACTACACTATTCATTTAGGTCATGAATATAAAATACATTAACTGCTATAAATTTTTCTCCTTCTCTTAACATACGTGAATCAGACCTCTTATTTACACTCCTGAGCCCACTAGCAAACATTTCATGGAATCTATAGTGTGTAGTTGCCCAGCTGGCTTGATAATAACTTTTCTTATACCTTCCTTCCCTCACAGTTCCAGGAATCATGAGTCTTCTTGGCCTTACCTAGATCAATTCTGTCCCACCTGACAAGAAACACCCAAGATTTTCATCTTTAATGTTTCTGAATTTGGGAAATTCAGTCACTCTGTGCAGGCTGGCATCACACAAAGTGCCTTTGGAATGGAACAGAGAAAAGTAAAGGGTTTCACACCACAGCAATAACAATCATAGGTCAGTGTGTGTGGTGTTATCCCTTAGACAGCAGTATGAACATAAAATCATAGAACTATTTAGTTTGGCAAAGATCTTTAAGAACATCGAGTCCAGCCACTAAGCACTGCCAAGTCCATCACTAAGCTGTGTCCCTCAGTGCCACATATACCTGTTTTTTGCATAGCTCCAGGGATGGTCACTCAACCATTTCCCTGGGCAGCTTGTTCCAGTGCTTAACGATCATTTTGGTAATGAAATTTTTTCCTAATATCCAATCTAAACCTCCCCTGATGCAACCTGAGGCTATTTCAACTGGTAAAAAAAAAGTACAACAGCTGGTTAAAAGTTAGAAATAAAAGTTTGTAAGGACTTACATAGATGTTTACACCCATTGTCAGAAATCTGCACAGAATTTTGTGTATGTTCAGATGTGTCCTCTGAATAGGATCTGGTAGAGAAGTAGGCTAGATAAGCTATGTTTTGGAGATGGTTTGCCAGTTATTGCTGCATGTGTAGGTTTAAAAAAACCCAAATCCTTGTACCAAACAGAAAGGGCTTATTGCACTTCTTTTCATGCTGCTGAAGAAAAGTGAACAAAAGAGACTAATTCCTGTGCCTAGGGCTAGCAGCACCATTTGGCTCAGGTCTGCAGTGGTTATGGCTGCTCCCCTTTGTAGCATATTTGTCTTGCAGAGAGTTGTGCAAAAGCAGAGACAGAACGGCAATAAAACAGATTAGGGGATGAGTGTACATGCACACCAATGTTCTCTTTTATTTACCAGTACTGTTGGACCTGTAGGTTAGTTTAGGACAATGTAGCTCTGGAAGAACCACCCTTATTTCATGCCCTATATGGCTGCTGGATTACTTTACTCAAACAGTGGGCCTGTGGGTGACCAAAACATTTCCCATTGCAAATAGGAATAAAAATTAAAATCCTATGCAAAAAATAAGTTTGTCTCCTGCTAATGGGTTATGTGTTGCCCCTGTCCTCCATGTCCTGCTCCCTGGCTGCATTTGATTGCTCCCCCTCAGGGGAAAGGTTACTGGAAAAAGAGGGTGCATATGAGGAAGGACAGAAGTGGTTGCATTATTAGTCACATAATTTTTATTGCTTATGATTGAAAGAAGCAGGTTGCTCTGCTGAAGTGGAAGGGCTGGGTGCTGAGGGAGAAGGGTTTGCTGTAGAACAGCTTCTGCCTTGCCTTCTCCCTGTCGAGTGCAAGTCTCAGGCTTTGGGGCTAGGAATTTGCTCCACAAGCCCTTATTTGTGACCTCCCTGGTCCCTGGAGTAGCTGCAGTACTGACTACTGGAATCAAGTAGCTGGAGGAGGAGGAAGGGAGGGGAAGCCTTTCATTTAAGGCTTGACAACTTCACAGTTGCATGTACCAAACATGTCCAGACAGACTGTTACTGCAGATCAGATAGCACTTGTCTCCAACCAGAGACCTTCTCATGCATCCATGCCCCCTATTAAAGAAGCATAAAGGGGCTTCTGTTTGTGAACATAAGTTCCATTTTTAGAAGAGGCACAAACTAAGCCACAATTAACATAGTTATGCCCATAGTAAAATTTTTACTAATATTACTATTCCATTGTATATTAAAGAGATTTTGCTAAAAGGCTTCATTATTTTTATACTGCCTTAGTATCATAAAATCATAGAATGGTTTGAGTTGGAATGGACCTTAAGGACCACTCAAAGAATGTCAGTTAGAGCCTTCTTAGCTCTTCTTTAAGGAGTGGCCACCTCCTCATGGGTATTTAGCTGGTATTCGCTGTTGAGAGAGTTCACTCTGCAGCCCCACTGCTTACATATAGGTCCAACACAATGCTGGCCAAAGAAAGCCTGTAGCATGATTTGAGAATAAAATGGAAATCCTTAACCTAAGCTAAAAGAGTAATGTGAAAGTATGGACAAGATGCTGCTGTGGAGTGTGATGTCCTTTCATGGCAGGAGAAGAAGTGACTCTATTATACATGGTATGGTCTGGTACTTAAACAGAGAATGGGAACAGTGCAGGATGCAGCTGAGCAGTGATATGTGTGAAATGAGACACCTGATCTGCTTTGAGCACTGTAAAACAGGAGTTAGAAATCGAAACACATTGTGTTAGTCCTGGGGAGCTACCGAGGGCTGTGTGAACACCCTGTTACAGGCAAACATGAAATACCTTTCCAGATTATGAGTGTGTAAGGAGCATGGCTTGAAGACACCAAACCAGGCAGATCCTTTGCCACCAAACCAAGCCTGACAGCATTTTTAAGAGGCAAGAGTAGTGCTGCTGTCTCTGGAGACCAAATCCACTGACCTCGAGGTCTTCCAGTGCTGACTGCACTGACAGCTGTGAGATTGATCTGGAGGATGCCCATAGCTTTGGGAAGCATGCTCTCCCCATGGTGTGAAATTTTGCTGAGCTTTTTTTTGAGATACCTGCCTCA
The DNA here is from genome assembly GCA_013398615.1 of Brachypodius melanocephalos. Lineage (NCBI taxonomy): Eukaryota > Metazoa > Chordata > Aves > Passeriformes > Pycnonotidae > Brachypodius > Brachypodius melanocephalos. The sequence continues at coordinate 17,740,636 of VZSR01003803.1, forward strand.
CTTTGAAAAATCACATTTTACAGCTTTCATTTGTGATTCTTAGGAAACTGCTGCTGGCCTGCTGAAATAATAATAGCAAACATGCTAAGACAAGCCTTGGACACTGCAGGCATTGATGCTCTCAGCACATCCACTGTAAGGGAGCACCCAGAAAATCCCTTGCAAGAAGGACTCTTGGGTGGCAATGAAAAATAGACATGAAAAATAAGTGGATGTATTTAGTAGATCATCTTCCTCAAATTTTCCAGCTTTTTAAGTTAGAAACCAATTTGAACTGAAGATAGAAATAAAGAGAAATGGACACAGATACCTTCCTTTCAGTGGACATGTGTTTGTCAGCTGAAAGCCAGGCCTAGAGGAGCTTAAATGCTAAGTTGATTAAGAAACTGACCAAATTAACTTTTCTTTGTATCTATGACTAAGCTACATAATTCACACAGAAAAGTGCCATATAAGCCTTTGTGACTATAAATTGCCCAAATGACACTTGATTGGACAGCAGACCCCAAAAACTGTAGCTAACTCAATAGCTACCCCTTGGTACCTAGCAGAGAAATCAGTCCAGAAAATACTTTCTCCACCAGTTTCCTTGCAAAGAGTCCTTTCCCTGTTTCAGTCCAAAGAAGGAATTGCTTGATGATGCTTAACTGTAGCACATTTTAAAAAAAATCTGATAGATTTAAAACTCACTGCTGCCTCCTATGAAGCATGTTTCATGATAGAAGGGGTCTGCTTTTCTCTCTATGGGTGGACTGCCTCACTGTGTCTATATAAATGATTTTTTGCTACAAGGAAATTTTTTTCTAATTTAAAAACAAAGAATGGTTTGGATGAAGAATGCATGCACCATAAAGGTAAGGGGGTACATTCTTCCGGCAATGAATGCATTTGAACATAGTTACAGGGACTGCAAACCACATTTTTCAAGCTGAATTTTTGCATGGGTTACATTCTGTGCACATGTGAAAGAACATTGTAAATCTTTGATTTACACTTGGAAAGTGCTTGCTTTAGATGCCACTCCAAACAATAGATAACCTTCCTGGTGGCCCAACAATTCTAGAGAATAAACTTGCTTAACTTCCTTACATATAGTTCAAATATACATATATCAAAGCTTAATCAATACTTCCTTCAGCCACAATTTGGGATTTTCCTCACAGAAAATAAACAGGAATACCAAACACTTTTTTCTTTACAATCCCTCAGATGCTAATATTTTCTGAAGTTACCTGATGGATGAGGAGGACTGAAACTCTGATATGCCAACATGTGTTACTTCATCACTGTGGCACTTTTGTTACTTGTGCCTTCAGCTACCCACATAATAATTGTGGCACAGCTCATCCCTCCTTATTCTTAGATTGTTTATCCTTCTTTGATTTGCAGCAGATGTGCACTGTAGGCGTGAATCAGAGAGGCTGGTGGAAATCTAATCACTGACCTTGAGAATATTCAAAGTAGTCTCACAAACACTTAATCTCAGAGAACTGAAGGCAGTGGTAGAACACATGTTCTGCCCTTGATGGTTTGGTCTAAAGAAGGAGTTTTAAGTCCATCACTTAAGGGGGACAATAACCTAAACTGACTAGCTCCTACTCAGGAAGAAGTATTAAGATTCTGACATTGTTAAATGTTCCCCTTTGTCTAATTTCACTCTAAGGAATAAATAGACATATTACTGCTCAAAAGAATAGACCTCCTTGGATTTCAGATGAGGCTAAAGCAATCCATATATTAATGATAGAAGTAGATGTATTATGTATAAGAATATTAATAATTGTGTTAAGATAAAAAATTTCAAAGTACGGGTAGAGTGAGACTTTGAGATTCAGACACCCACATGCTTTCAAAAAGATCTGGATGATGCAGAACTCACAGAAATCTGGCAATAGCAGATTGTGTAACTGGACAGACAAACAACCACAATGGTCAAGGCTCCCATCTTTGCACATGACATTGAGTACCATTCTGAATGTATGAGGGTATTCTGCTTGACTTGCAATGGCCATTATGGCTGGACATGGGTCTCCCACATTTGGTTGACCACAGGAGGGTAGATGATGTTGTTCAACAACCATTGTGTCATGCCGTAGAGCCACCATATTATCTACCTAAAGCTGATGGATATAACACAAGATCTATATGCGATTTGTATTGTTTTGGAATATTAAGTGGAAGACAGGTGGGATACCTAGTCAGAAGTCATTTCAACATAGGTAGGCAGACGAAACAAGCCCTCTGTGCAATATCAGCAGCTTTGATGTGGATGAGCCAGACACCATGAGCTGGCTACTGGAGATGGGACCAGGCATACATATTTGGGCAAGTGAATCTCCTTGGTGCTTACTTTAGGCTGCACATATTACATTGCTTAGATCACCTTGAACTGTCAAGGGCTCGATTCAGTTACCCGGACATAGGCATCTTTTGAGATGCCTTGAGGTCCCCAGGACATCAGCATGGAATTACCAAAGTGTTGGGTTTTCATGGCAGCGTTTTGGCAGCAGGGGTAGTTTCTGTGAAAACTACCAGAAGCTTCCCACATGTTCCACAGAGCAAATGCAAGATGGAGCTGGCACTGGCCAAGCCAAGCCCATCAGTGATGGATGTAGAGCTCCTAGGATAACAGATTTAAGAAGGAGAAAAGTTACTGTGGAGGAGCAATTGCAGCTGGAGAAAGGAGTAAGAATATGTGAGAGAAATATATGAGAGGAACAGCCCTGCAGTCAGCAGAGAAGGAGAGGGAGGGTATTCTCCAGGCACCAGAATTGAAATTCTCCAGCAGCCTGTGGTAAAGAGCATGTGGAGAGCCAGCCTGTGGAGGTCCATGGGGAAGAAGAGATCCACCTGCAGCCCATGCAGGAGCCCATCCAGAGCAAGTTTCCTAGCAGGACCCCACAGGAGACCCATGGTGGAGCAATGTGTTTGTAGAGGATTGCATCCCATAGAAAGGACCCACATTGGAGCAATTCATGCAGAACTACAACTGATGGGAAGGATTCACATTGAAAAAGTTCATGGAGGACTGTCTCCCATGGGCATGACCCCACCCTGGATTAGGACAACCACATGAGGAGTCCTCTCCCTCAGGAGGAAGAATCAGCAGAGACAATGTGTGGTGAACTGACCACAAACTTCTCATTTCTTGGCTGCAAAGTAAGGCAAAAACTTTAAATTTCATTGCTGCAAGCTTACTTACTATGGAAGTTACCAGAGCTTCAGTTATTTAAGCACTGCATTAGGTAGCAGCTGTGAAGAAATGCTCAATGCAAAATGGCCACTGGCCATGCATCTATGCTTTAATATCTCAGAGGTGAAATTCATTGCAATAATTGTCAAGTTTTTTTTGTGTTTTGTTTTTTTTTTCTTTTATTAGAAGGGTCTACTTTTCAAGTCTGGATTGTTGCAGCATACTCTGTCTTGGTTGGCCTAATCTGGTTCAGTTCCTCAACCACATTTGAAGACGCAGACCCTGTGTAACTGTGCATACTTACTGTTTTGGTAAAAAATGTCTTGACTGCTTGGTGGTTTTGAGCCAATCTTGGAAAGACAAGAGTAAACCTGTGTTTACTTGGTAGAGTAACTAGAAATGGCTCCCAAGTACATTTATGTTAGTACACAGCAGCACTAAAATGCTAAACAACTTCTCTGTTGACTATAAAATTGACACATTTCAGTACTACATGCTTCACATGGAACTGAGACTAAGTTTGTGCTCTTCAGTGGAAATTGATTTTGTGTAACATAATAGTTGTGTTTATTAAAGAACATCACGTAACTGTAGCCCCGAAAAATGTTTATGCATTTGCAGCCAGCATTGCCTGTACATTTAGTGATACAGCAGCTTAGTGCAAATATTTTAAATTACTAGTTTACAAAGTTTCATCTCAGTTCAGTTTAATGTGATGTAACTCTTAACTGCAAAAGAGTCATTTAGACAGAAAATCTTACAAAGAATTAACACACTACAGTAGTTTTTTAAACCAATCCTATTTCTTTGTGAGCCAGTCTTTGCCTTGTAGTAAATGAGACCAATATTTTCATGAGTTCAAATCAACAAGAAATAAGTATCTGAACTGCATTGTCATTGAAATACAAACTTAGCAAGTACAGGAGTAATTCTTATCAATTTATCTACAGAAAGTGATCTAAAGATATGATGATAGAAGCAATTTTGCAATATATTCTTCCCTCATTGAATTTAATACATAAAAATTTCAACTTTCATGTACGTAAAACTCAGCACTGCATTTTCATTTTTGAACTGTAGTGCTTTTTACTTCTTCATTTAAATCCCTGTAGAGCTTTCTTTTCATAGAAGATGTGCCATTTTGGCAGAAGTTTTAAAATACTTGGAATTTGAAGAGAGAGGGGAAATGGTTGAGCTGTGCCTGAACTGAAGAGATAGGATGACTGTATATGAAAAGTCACCATACATGTCTCCAGAGTGCTGTCAGTTCTAGACTAAGACACAGGATTCAAGTTTTTGAGCCATCCTGTGGAGACTGAATGAAATTGGTTCCAAAATGATAACAGTGTATCACAAACAGAAATTAAAACAGCAGTGAGAAGAATGAAATTATCTTTCTGGTCCTTTTTATACTGCATCAGAGACCACAGACAAGAATTTTCACAGGTGTGCAGCTCCTAGGGAGAGCTGGAGATCCAGTCCCTTCAAATCCCTCATCTAAATTATTAAATCTATTTCACCCTTTTGAGTGATCCAGTCACTCTGCTGGATCAGAAATTCAGGATTTTCTAGGATTTTCTACCCTAAAAGAGCCAAAATTCATCAGGCAACTCCCCCTTTGGCCTGTAATTTCCCTGGACACTGTCATTTGTTCATGCAGGCTCAGCAGATCCTATTGATATGTGACTATTTCTTCAGCCACTGCAATCAGGGTTCCACTCCCATCTAAAAACCCACTGAAGCCTGTGGCTCATGAGCTGCATGGCTGGAGTCAGCAGGGGCACTCTTCTGTCCTTTCTCTTCTTCCTCGGCTCTAAGCTCCTCTTACCAGACAAATCCATGTCTCCTGCCCAGGACTGGAAGAGCGAGGCTGGATCCACCTCTTCATTGGCCCCCTTCTTAGGAGAGAGGAAACTTCTTTTGCCTTGTGTCTTCTCCCATCCCTTCTTTCACTCATTCAGAAGGCACTTTTGAAGACATGGAGATCATCTTCAAACTAGAGTGCCCATGATTCAGAATAAGGCATTGGAAAAAAGTGGAGTTGAGAGTGACTTGGTAGTTACAGATGAGAGAGAAGAGCCTTCGATACCTTCCTGAGCATTCCACAGCACTGCATTTATTACACTAGCAGGTTTACTTTGAACCTGACAACACCCTGTTTCTAATTTCAATACAATCAGTCACTAGCTGTCTCTAAGGTAATTCTGAATGTACAGTGAATGCATTAAAGTAGTGTGGTCATGTGAGAAAAAAGGAACAGGTATGGGAGTCTGCACTTTTTCAAGGAAGCTGGACTTGCAAGAGAAAGAGCTCATTTGCCTTGTAGTCTGTGGTGTTCGGGCGGGGATGAAGAAGGTAAATCTAGAATGCTGTTGGACATCTTTCCACTGGAAACAGCTATTGATGAGGAAGTGGAAGTAAAATTTGACAGCTTAGCAGTTTGCATTTAACAGACAGAATAAAGAAGTAGTACTGTTATGCAGTGATGGCAGAAGCAGAGAAAAAGGCCAAGTCTAAATCAGGCGATGATTTTTTAAAGCAATTTTCCCAAGTGTTAGCGAATACTTTTGTGTCTTGAGATGAAATGCTGAGCCTGCAAATCTATTGGTTGTAAGGCTGCATGCATTTGGAAGTGTTTGTGAACAGAGAAGGGGCATTAAAACAGGAGATGGTGGTTTTAGACACTGAGATCTCTTGTTCCACCACAGACACTACTGGTATACGGCTTCTAGCTCTTCTCTGGAGATCTTAAAATGATAAAGGGGTTTGCTGCATTGAAGCATAATATTACCTCAGGGGAAGCTGTTAAATGAATCTAAAGCAGTAATAGAGTTATTTTACTTAAAATTAAGTATCCCAGAAGATTTAGCCCCTTTGGCATATAAACAGAAGTGCTCAGTCAGAACACTGTCGAGTTTGATTGCATGCACTGACTCTATACCTAGTAAAGAAAATCTCAGTACAGCCTGAAGGAAGATTATAATGACACAGTACTATACATTATACATATTATCAAAAGTTGAATGTTCAGTAATCACCAATACAAAGAGGCTGGAAGTCAAATCCCGATCTGCTTACCTTGGGCACAATTGAAAGTGTGCTTGCTCAGCAACATGGACACAATGGAGCCACACTTTGAACTCAAGGAGCAACCAGGGAGACCTGGATGTCTGCAAGTGTTTGGCTGACCTTTCTGCATGGTTAATATTGCACAGAGTTTGTTAGGCTATCTGCTGGGAAAAATATATTGGCTCAGAGCTATTGGTAATTGCGTTGTCCTAAGACATGAAAACAAGCTTTCTTAGAAAAAAACCAAAAACAACACATGGAACTGGAGGCCACACTGCACATTTTCTGTCATTATACATACGTACAAAAAAAGGAATAAGGTTTTAACCTGGCAGATATGCAGGTAAAGTGACAGCTTTATGCCACCAGCTTATGGTGAGATTTTGCCCCACAAAAATAGGCTGCTTTGGGAGTACAGTCCACTGTATCCTTGACGGTTTTTGGATAATGTAGCCTTCTTCAGAAGTTGTCTAGGCTGACTTAGAGTAGCACCATGAGGCCATTTTTTCTCCTTGACCGTTGACAGGCTGTGGAAGAAACAAGCTCCCTAGTGAAGGAGCTTCAGTTCAGTGTCTACTTACTGGTGCTGTCCAAGTACAAACAGGATTGATCTAGGTTTTAGGTAATAACTAGCACATGAAAAAAGAATGTACCATGATGTATTTCAAAATCTCCTGTGTCTCTATAGACTCAATGATTTTTTTTAACTTAAATATTAGCAACAGGCTTACCGTCACTAACATCCTGTTTTAGGTGGTGGTCCTCAGAAACATGTCCATGTTTCTGTGACATGCCTGTACATCCTAAGTTTTAAAATACTTTGTCAGCAAGATCCAGTGAAGACATGATGCTTCCCTTGAAATCAGGTTGGCAGCTGAATGGAAGCCTGGCTCTATAAAAGTTCTATAAATGGGCATGGCAAATGCCGTGCCTGAATTTGGAAGAGGTGAGAGCCCATTTGTGCACAAAAGGAAACCATTAGTTCACAACTGGCATTTAAACCCATTTACTCATTATTAGGGATTATCTGTAATTTTTCCCTGAGGGTGTTCATTTTCTAAAAATAAAATGAAATTATCTAAAGGCCTTCATTCTGTAGTTAAACAACAGACTTATCTACTAGGAACATCTCTCTGTGCCTAACAGCCTGTCTAGTAGATGCATTTTATTCTTAGGTGTCCCAAATCCTGTTTAGAGTTCACACCACCGAATACCAACCAGGTTGTGCAAAGTGTTGGGCTGTTTCTCACTTCGCAGTCTTGCTTGAATTGCTATGTCCAAAGGAGACGCGAAGGGCAGTTTGAGACCTGCCTTTAAAGAGCAGTCTATGCCTCACACCTGCTTTGTTGTTTACGAAATGTAACTCAGCAATCAAACTTAGCTCGATTTGTTTCCTCTTCGCGAAGATCGGTGAGGCATTTCTAACTGGAACTTGTTTTCTGTGCAGCAAGCAACCAAATATACCAACCTCCTACTCCAGGAAACAAAGTGTTACTGGGAGGCGACAGCCCATGAATTCCCAGGGAGCGGGCGGGGAGGAGTGAGTGTGTGATGTCCTTGGACGAGTTTCTCCGCAACTGCTGCTACATGAGAGATCGCAGGTGCGATGTGCCTTGCTAAAGCACCACGATAGAAACACTGAGTGAAGGCAAAAGCGCTTTTATTTGCTCGCCTTTCCCCCCTCCTCCCCTAGCCCCGCGATCGCGACCCCCCTCTCGGTCCGGCCCAGCGGCTGCTGCCCCACGGACTCCCCGACGGCGGCAATGCAGCGGGGCACGGGAAAGGGTTAGGATCAGCGCCTCAGAGGGGACGGATCCGCCTGTCGAGTCTCTCCGCGGCCTCTTCCAATGGGAAGAAAGGCGGCAGGGCATAGGCGAGGGTCTCGCTCTCGAAGGAACACCGAGGTGGCAGCGAGGTGCGGGCGCCCGGCGGGGCGGGCGAAGGGCAGCGGCACCTCGCCTGCCGCCCGCGGACCGGGATCTCCCCCTTTGAGGGGCCGTGGAGGTACCCATGGGCACCCTGAGGGGGCCAGAGGGTCCCCGAGGAGCCTACGCCTCCCTTCCCCCCTTTTCTCCCCGCCCGCCCCGTCTCACGCCCTGGCTCCCGCCCCCGGCGGCAGCTCTCCTCGATGGAACCGGCTGGGAAGGATGCAGGCGGCAGCTCCGAGGTAATTATTAATGGCCATGCCCACCGGGGCGGGATGGGGGGGGGGGGGGGGGGGGGGGGCGGAAGGTGAGATAAAATGGGGCGGCGGGGCGCTGGGAGGCGGGAGCTGCCGTCGCGGAGCCCCGCCGGGAGCATGGCCCTCGCCGCGTCGCTGCTGCCACCGCTGCTGCTGCTGTTGGGGCGGCCGGGGCTGGGAGCGCCGGGGCAGGGCGCGGGCACCTGGTCCCGCTTCGCCCGGCTGCCCTACCCACAGGACCAGCTTTTCCTCCACGACACCTTCCCCGACGGCTTCCTCTGGGGCGCGGGCAGCGCCGCCTACCAGACGGAGGGCGGCTGGCGCCAGGGCGGCAAGGGCGCGTCCATCTGGGACACCTTCGCCCACCGCCCGGCCACGCCGCCGGGGGCCGCCCCGCCGGGGCCCGTGGGCGGCGACGTGGCCAGCGACAGCTACAACAACTTGTTCCGCGACGTCGAGGGGCTGCGGCGCTTAGGGGTCTCGCACTACCGCTTCTCGCTGTCCTGGGCCCGGCTGCTGCCCAACGGGACGGCGCCGCCCAACCCCGCCGGGCTGGCGCACTACGGGCGGCTGCTGGCCCGCCTGCGGGAGCTGGGCGTCGAGCCCGTTGTCACCCTCTACCACTGGGATCTGCCGCAGGCCCTGCAGGACGCCTTTGGCGGCTGGGCCAGTCCCGTCCTGCCCCGGCTCTTCCGTGACTACGCCGAGCTGTGCTTCCGGCACTTCGGCGGGCAGGTGCGCTACTGGCTGACCATGGACAGCCCCTACGTGGTGGCCTGGCACGGCTACGGCACGGGGCGGCTGCCGCCCGGCGTGCGGGGAGGCCCACGCCTGGGCTACCTGGCGGCCCACCACCTGCTCCAGGTAAATGGCGAAGGGGCCCCGGCGCCTCCTCGGCCGTGCCAAGGTGCCGGGCCTGCAGGCCGCCCTCAGCCTGCCTCGCTGGCACTCCTGTCCCCTGCTCCGACACTGGCATGGAAAACTAACCGATATGCTCGGCACAGTGCGGGCAGCAGATCTGTGGGCAAAGGAGGCAAAACTCGTGGTGTGAGGCAGAAACTTGGCCACTGAGCTGAGCTGAACTCTGTGGTTTGCAGAAATGTCCGCTCCTGCCCACATCAGTTCAGTTTCCATTCTGGGTGTGGGTGAGGGTCTGCAGTCCTGGGGCTGTGCCAGTCCAGTGCTGCCTTTCTAAGGTGGAAATGCTTAATATGACTGCAGAGGGAATTTGCGTGTTTGATAAAAAAGGCTTACTGAGTTAATGGAGATGTTAGAGGTGGCCAAAATGTCGTACAGAGACATTTTCTTGAGAAAGTATGATGGTTTTTTGAGTGTGAGCACGTTTTGGGAAAAGAGACCCGTAATTCCTCAGTTAGTCTTGTAAGTGGCACAAATAGTTTGCTATAAACTTAATTTTTATTCTGTGTATCCATATGGTGTAGTTGTAATATTTGCTGGGAGCAGCCTGTGGGGATTTTCAGAGAGACTTAGGCAGAGGTGTGTACAAATCCTTTCAATGACAGGAGATGGGATGGGGTGGTCATTTAGGCATGATCTCTCCTACTTTCACAAATTCTCCTAATGTCTGTTGCTCAGCACACACTTATTGACAGTGTTATATCCTAATGAGTATCGTGTGTTACGTGTGAGCATGAAGAAAACATTCAATGCATGCCTTATTTGACTTTTTTCCACTTTCCTGCATTACTTCTACATTCTTTAATGGTACAAATAAGACAAAGGGAAAAATACAGATGGGGAAAATGTGGATAAAATTTCAGGTTAATTTCCTTGTCCTGAAAACTTTAAGCTCTTCATGTAGTTACCATGGTGTGTACTTGGCTGTGCTTGAGTATATCCTGCATCACCATAGTATTAGAGTCCCTCATAATCTGAAGCACGTGCTTGTTCTCATAAAAGCTCTGTGAAGGAAGATACTTTTCTATTTAATAAATGAGAAACTGAGGCACAGTCTTGCCCACACCATGTCAAAAGTGTAATTAAACCAGGAAGGTCTACCAATACTTGCTTTAGTGACAGAACTGTAGTATTTAGTTTTGTCCCAGTGACTGTCAGTCAGGATTTGCATGAGTGAACATTTCTTTTTATGTGCAGTGGAAGGCAGCAAGATACCGCTTTCCCTCCACCACATTTTATGAAAGAGGAGCTGAAACACAGATGCAGTTAAGAGCCAAAGTGGTCACTGGTTGTTAGTGCCCTTTTCTTGGTGTGTGGTCTTTGTAGCATATTGGTCAGTTACCTTATACTTCCAGCTCTTCTCAAGTCGTATCTCCAGATCTCAAATCACCTGCAGAGAACATCAGGGGCATACATTATGTGCAGTTACATCCCTGACTTCTCCAGGTAAGAGTCTTTGTGAAGGCAGAGGTAGAGCCTAGCTCTTCAGCACAGAGAAACGAACAGCTTTAGCACTGAGATCATCCTTCTCTGTTTTACTTCTCTGTAGCATATTAATATTAGACCTTTCAACTTGTGCAAGCAGTGAAGTAGGAGGAAGCTACATAGTACAACTTATTCACAGCCTGATATCCATAGGGAAAATGTGTGCATTTCCATAAGAAAAGATTAAAGTTCTCCCATAGATGGTAAAGAGAGAATTACGTTTCACACATAAATTAAATTGTCTTATGCAGTTCTTGAGTGATTGACTTTGCAACTTGAATGTTGTTCTTTAATGTGTGCCTGTGGGTTGTGTAATTTTGTAGGTGAGTTTGGTCATTTTTTGGGAGAATGCATGGCTTTGGTTTGTATCAGAAGGGTGCACAGCAGTACTGCTTTGTCATGTAAGCTGCAGGATGTGTGCGGCACTGGACCATGTTGCTGGGAGATACAGTCCTCTTAGACCCACTGCAAAAGATGTGGCTGAACCCTCTGATATGAAGAAAACTCTCTTTCATTGTCTAACCTTTTGCTCCTTATGTTGTAAGATCTGGTCCCTGGTTTCTTCTTAATCCTTTTTCCTTTTCTTTGCCATTCTTGTATTTTATTTTCTTTCCAGGGCAATTGAGTTTGCAGAACATGTTTGGTTTTTTTTGAAGTTAGAATTTGTTGTCATAATTGTTTGTTTCTCAGCAAATGTGCAGATTAGCTCTTAATATGCATGATTTCTGACATTTTCCCCCTTATTTACAATATGCAGTTTTAAGAGTCTTCTCTGCATTAATTCAAAGCAAAGACCCACGTAAGTGGAAAGCTAAAGCTAATGAAAGCTGATGCCTCCTAATTTATTTTACTGGATGCTAATTATGTTAAAAAGCAAAATAATTTTCTTTAAGTTCTTTAAAATTCAACAGATATAAATGTGGATTTGGGGCTTTGTTTTTCTGAGCGACTTATTTATTATCTGAAGAAATAATCAAATAAGAGTTTGATTCAATTTAGGTTGTTCAATTCAGAGCTGGTGAAAACAGGCCAATGAAGTTTGATTTAAGTAATGATGTTTGAATTCAGCTTGAATGGATCTCATCATATTGTACTGAACTTTTTAATTACCTCTCATTTTCTTGAACTTCCTTGTGAGTCATAACAGATGCTAAATTGACAGAGACACTTTTTTATAGACAGGACCAAATGAAAAAGGTGTAAAAAACTTGTAAGGAAAAATGATTTTATTAATCCATCCTTGATGTGTTCTTGAGGGATATTGATCAGTATTTGGTGAAAAATTCACCCTTTTATAGTATTTCCACTGACACTTGTTGCTTTTGATATGTCTGAGTGCTTCAAATGTGATAGGAAATGGAGGAAGTTGTTCATGTTTATTCACAAAATAAATGGAATGGATCAAGTATATTTCATAAAAGTTGGCATTCTCTCAAGTCAACAGCCAGAAAATGTAATGCCAGCCATGTCATGTATATGATGCATCTTTTTTCTCCAAATAGGAGTTGAGAGGTCAGTGTATTATGTTCTGGTTTTTGCAAATGCTTTTTTTCATTAGTGGTTCACAGTATGTTGTCTGAGTTGAACATACTTGGATTTACTCAATATAAACAGCATTTGCAGAAACAGAAGAACACGTCGTTTCCCCGAAGAAGTGAGTGGAACTGCTGCCTGGAAACCAATCACATAGCAACAGACTGATTTCTATTCCAAAACTCTTTCCAAAACAGAAGGTAAGTAGTCTTTTGTTGACCTTCAGTGCTAAACCTAATAAACAATCAGTAATTTCAGCATAGGAGAGTGGTCTTTTCTTGGCATGTATTGTTTCAAAATTGAGATGGCCCTCAAACTTTCACTCAGTGCAAATGAAATGATTTGAGATTTTCCTGAAAGTAACATAGCTCATCATAGTTGTGAAGGCATACCTAATTTATAGAAAAAAGGAGGAATATTGCTAAGTAATAGTATTTCTTTCCTATTCCTGCTTTCTTAAGGCATAATTCAAAGAAGAACAAAGAAGAAATTGATTCTTACCTGGGTTTGAGTGTTAGCTGGGTGGTGTATGTTTACACTAGTGATTATTCTACTCATTAATCATTTGTATCGGGTTTCTTTCAAACACCAGATTTGACAAAGAAGTGCAGTCAAACCATGGTGCAAGTTCAGGTCTGATGCTGCAGTTTTCTGTGCCTGTAGTTGCCAAAAGTTAGACTATGTTCACAAATTATATTAAAAACGATAGCAAGTTGTTTTTAAGCTTTAATCATGAAAATGCATTGAGTTTCATTTTAAAATGTAATAAACAGAGGAGTTTGGGTTTCAAGAATACTTGTTTTATTAAAATTAGCTCCAAAGGTAGATTACATGACTTGCCTTTTGCTGTTCCTACCTGATTGCATACACGTTTGTGAAAGGATTGTTGTTTTCAACAACAAATCAAAGTACTTCGATTTTTACTCATAGAAATACCAGGACTGCATGAAGAATAAAGTGTTGCCATGGAAGAGTAAGAGTGGCTCTCCCTCAAGTGTGGTGGTTCCACAACTTGAAAAGCTTTTCAGAGATTATAGGAAATCTTAGCAAAACTCAACAGGCAGGACCTGGAAAAAGACCACACTGAAGTGACTGAAATGGAATGGAAGCACAATTTGTTCTGTGTGTGGAAGAAAACGAGGTCAAAGCTGTAGGTATGTTAAGTCCCACCAAAACTCTTTTGCTGTTCATTATGAGGATGAGAATTTCTCGAGAGTCTTTTCATTATGAGGTTTTTAGTGCTTGGTAGTTGTGGCTGTATATCTGTGAATCTTGGTAAATTCTATTGGAAGCCCCAAGTCTGTGTTTTCATGTCTCATTTTAAGTGCCCCCTGCCCGATTTCTGATTGTTGTTGTAGCTTTTGCTGGAGGCACCAAGGTGATACTTCCTGGTTCCTGTCCAAGGTAGTCTAGTATGCTTCCTTTTTAGATAGCAGTTGTTCATGTTGGGCAGGGCTCTGCTCAGTGCTGGGAAGATAATGACTGCTGGTTAACAGCAGTTTTATGTAGATGGGGATGTTTAGATTGGCAAGAGATAATTCACATCTGGTAAAATCTCATTGGGTACATGAGTGTAAAGCTCCTTGACATTGTTCCATTTTGCATTAATAAAGCCTCATAAAGTGTGAGATACTCTTTGTTCTTCCCTTCAGCCTCTCTCCTCAAGCAGAAGAGATTCTGTATTTGTTGTAGTTTTGGGGATTCCAAAATGAAGCATGTGGTAGAACTCATGCCACTCTGTATTCCTTTGTATTACTAACTTCTCCAGTTTCCATTTTGCCTTGTTTCTCTGGACGGTTTCCAGTACTTAAAGGTAGTTGATGGACGTAATTCCTAGCTGTACTTGTACTTGTACTGGGAAATAAAGCTAGTGAAATATCCATTGCAGTTCAAGATACTTCACCATTTTTTAGTGCCTGCATTTCCCTTTTGCCTGAAAGCTAGGAGCTCTTAGAGCTTTTCCCATGATCGGTCCAGTAGAAATCTCTGTTCTGCAACCATCAGCTGGTTGGAAGTGCAGACATTGTCCTTCCTTTTGAAAATATTGTCTTCTATAAAGAAGAAATGCTCTGTCTTGTAAGAGGAGGTTGTTTCACTCATGATGTGCACTCACTTGCTCTGGTTAAAATGGTGCTTACCTTGGGTTCGTTCCTCACACTTACTGACTCTTAACAGCATCTTCTTTCCAATGTGCTCTGGAGAGCAAAATATTTTTCCCTACATCTTTCATTATTTCTTCAACTAGTTAGAAGCAGTTAATATGTCAGTACAGCTGATGGAAATGTTGGCAACATGTGACCATTAGGATAGGATGTAGGCATTTAGAGGCATTTTGTTTTAATTATTTTGGTTGTATATCCTTCTCACTTTGGGAGAAACAGGAAAGAGCAGATGTGTATGTAGACACATCTGTAGTTTGCTTAACTCCAGTTGAAGAGTCTTGTGGCTTTCAGTTAGCAATTGTCAGAGATCAAAAGCAGTTTGATAATCCTTGCAAATGAGTGTGTGATTTGTGTGTTTGGTTGTTACCAATGAACAGATCAAATGTTGAACTTAGTCTGAAGGTGCAGGACCAATGTTGGCAAAGTTTTAAAAAAGCCAAGAACTCAGTAATCAAAGGAGTCTGCTTGTACAGCATTGTAGGTAAAGAATGTTCATAGGAGAATTTATTTTATTTTTTTTTCCAAGATGGTAAAAATAAGAGGAAATTACAAAGACATGCTTCTGAAGAAGTAGAGGGGTGATGAGGCCTGGCTGAATGAGGCTTTGGGCAACCTGGTCTAATGTAAGGTGTTCCTCCTGCCCACGGCAGTGGGGTTGGAACTAGATGACTTTTAAAGTCCCTTCCAACGCAAGATATTATATGAGTCTATGACAGTTTCAGCTTTAAAGGATGAGTGTTACTAGTTTTAAATATTAAATGAAAAACCACTTATGCATGCATATTTGCTTGCCAAAGTATATAGAAAAATATCACAGTCAAAACCGTGAATGTTGATTTTAGATTAAATCAGAAGGATGGAACAGAAGAATATGGTTGTAGAAAAATCTCAGGATCCTTAGGAAATTACTGAAATGAAGTCTAGCCAAATTACTGAAGGAGAAGGCGACTCATTGAATATGACCATGAAAGAAGATACAGGCTTCTAGAGAACAGCTGATTTACTTCACATGAGAAAAAATGTGTCACCAGAAGGAGAAGGTGAGTTGTCAAGAAGAAGGAATAACTAAGTACAAAAGGAGAAAGGGATAATTAGCCATTGCAAGAGACTGAAGCCTTTGGTAAAATGGGATGAGTAGAAGATGAATGATACCAAAGAAGGGAAGGAATTAAACTCACACTGTTGCCCTCTCTAAATACTCCTGGACATAAATATCAATGACTGTAAGAAAATTCAGAATTAGAGGACCATATACATACACACATGAAAGGATATAAATACAGTTAGATTGACTCTTAGAAGTCATGGATAGCTTTGGAAGAAAGAGCTGCTGGAAAGGCCTTTCAGTATTAATGGTAGGAACAAAAATCTTAAAAGACAGCTACTGAGGCTGTTTGAGAAAATAGATTTGGTGGCAGTGGTGGTGACAGGTGACAGAAGTCTTCTCCATCTTCCTCTTTGCTTGGCAGAATTCTTAACAGAATGATATAGGGCATGGTCTAAATCAGAGAACATCATTCAATGAGAAAAACCAAAAGACTATAGTTTATATTAACAGTAAACAGTTTATTTAGTCTATCAGTGATGGCAACCTCTGGATTGCTGTAGCTTCAGCTCTAATCTGAGAGCACAAAACACTCATAAAAAGCCTGGCCTGTTAAGTTTGTGGTTTGTCTCCCAGGAGATTTGTCAGGGAGGGTCCTTTGGGATGGACACTGTAAGAAAAAGAACTTTGGCCACTTTGAAGCCCATTTGTGTTGCTTTGTCTCTATGTATGTTTAGTTTGAGAAGAGATAGACTTCTGTGTTACGAAGAATTGCAAAAGTTTAAAGCTTAGTTTTGTTTTGATTCTGAAAAAACCTCAACGCATATTCTAAATTTTCCCAGTTACTGAAGTCTTTACAGATGCTGTTTACAACAATTGATACTGGAAATGAGGAACTGGCGCCACATGTGGTTCCAGTGCCACCTGACAGCTGGATCTCTGTGACATCTGCATGATGGAAAGCACAGAGGCTTTTGCCCGTCTCAGGATCTGGCCAGCCTGGGGGACTGAAAGGCCAGGGGGTGCTGCAAGACACCCTGCAACACATTCTTCAGCAATGAGGAGAGCTGACGGGGGCCGTGCACATTGCCAGGGGACTGTCACTTCAGTCTGCACATGTTACTGCATAATTTGTTACTTGCACGTTAGCTCTCATGCTGACAGCTGAAGTTTGATTTTTGTTTCCAGTCACAACTCTAAAGATAGCTGAATGGTTCAAAATTGGCTGGGAGAGACTATCCTATGGAAATACCTTGCAATTTTGTGAGTCCAAAAGTCAAGCCAGGAATCCTTTTGTAGGTATATCAGTTTAATGTTCTTACTAAGGGCTAGAAAATGTTTGTACCACTGGGATTATATTTTAAAGATACTTGCTTTATAGTTGGGAAGACAGTAGCATCTGTTTTGATCCTGCTCCTAGGAAAGACTTCAAATGGTCAGGTGGGGAAAGAGGACAGACTTGTAGCTGCTGGTCACACATTCGGGTAAGAGTTCACAGTGATTTTCCAATGCCTTTTCTCAGTCAGCTTTTTTCTTTTTCTCTTGAATAAGTAGTAGCTCCACTGGATCAGTTTTCAGAGCTGAGGGCAAAGTTTACTCTGTTTGTTTGTTTAACTTTCAGCATTTTAAGAAATGAAATAATTTTTTTGCTGCAGGCATGGAACTGTTGAACATAGTTATTGATTAATTATTCTAATTATGGTTCCTTGGATATTTATGGAAATGGCATAATTATGCAGCATGGCTTTTCTTTTGAGAAAGTAGGTTGGAAAAATACTGCATTGTCAACTCAGTGATTTTTTTAAAAAATTATTTCGTAAGTAATAACATATTGCTTAAAAATCAATTCAACAAATCTGACCTTATGGTTGAAAAGAAAGTTCAGCTGACACCTGGCTGTACAGTGATGACACACTTCTTGTAACACAATTATTTGATTCCTCATTTCTTTTCCTGTTATAGTACGGTGTTAACTTGGGTGCAAATGACGGTTGTAGAGAGAATGACCACCACACCAGAATGTCCATGACCAGTTATACATGCCCTCAGGAGGCAAAATTCAGGCCAAAAAGAGTTGTAACAGAGCATGGGGTGATAGGAAGGAGGAGTATCGAGAAAACAGATAATGCATGAGGATCTGGTGAGATGTGGAGGTAACTGGCCAAGAGTGGGAATGCAGGAGCTGGGTTTATGAGGCAATACTCCATTTTCATGTATATATTTAGCATTAAAAATTGAACTCAGCATGAAATGAGAAGGCCTGGAGTCCTGAAGGATGAATCGTTTGTTCCCTGTTTCATTTTTTAAAATAAGTGTTATATTAATTATTTTGAGGAAGCTGACAGGTGGTTTTTGGAAATCACAGACCATGGTTCACAAGGATGGGGCCTGCTTCAAAATCTGTCTTGGCTTATGGTGTCCACTTGCTGTCCCCATGTTGCCACCAGCACTGGCAGTGGGGGACACTGTGAGTAGCCTGCTAAGAAAAGGAGGGATAATATATTAGGTCTAGGTTTCTTGAAGGAGCTTAAGCAAAATAAGTGAAAACCGATTTTCCCTTTAGCTTTTTGGGGAACCCTGCCACTTTCCAGCAGTTAAGTAAATTAGCAGATGTATGCCTCTTATCTTCATGAAAATGTGCATTCCCATATTCAAACAGCATCTCTGCGTATGAGGTGCAAGACCTTGGAAATGTGCTTAAGGAGCTCTTGAACTCATTTTATCATCCTACTTCCCTTGCCAGCTATGAACATGCCTCTTGTTTTGAGAGAAGAGAATATTGGGGTTTATCATGCTGAGCAGGGAGCAGAGCTGTGGGAATATGATTCAGCTGCAGTTTTGCATCTTAATTATATGCTTGGTGGAAAAAAAAAATCCTTTTTCTTAGTACCCCCCTGTCATATCAGCTAGCTCATTTTAATCTTCCTAATAACTCCCAAATTCACAAAGTAATATAATGTCATTAGAGCAAGTCAGAAAGATCTAAAACCTTCAAAACTGGAATTTGCTGATTCATTGAAATAAAAATATTTGAGACTTCAGTTTTCCAGAAAAAGTTGAGAACTAGGGGAAATAAATATAAATCTTTTTATTTTGCTGTAGAAATTCTTGGTATTCCATTTTGATATGATACTGAAAAACTTCATTTTGATGTAGTGAGTCAGTCAGTCAGTCATTTCACATTCTGCCTTCTGTATTCTTTCACTGGATGAGTGCCCACTGCTTCAAATTGGATCAGTTTACCCTTGTGAAATTGCTGTTTAACCTGCTGCAATATGACTGACTTATTGAAGCTGCAGATTGATGCTTTTTATTCTTTGATGAAAGAAATAAAATGGAATTGTCAGGACAGAATTCTTTCACTGTAGAGGTTACTCTGTGTCTCATATTTGTAGCTGGGCTGCTTATGACACTTTGGTGTGAAACTGTAATTAGTCAGTCATTCATCCAGCTCCTCTTTCCTATTTCTGGTAAAAAGAAAAGTGGTACTTGAAGGAGGCAGTTGCTTAAAAGGTGGAAAAAATTCTAATAAAAGTAGCATCAAATTGGTATAGTCATTCTGATTCTGAATATTAGAACCAGCAAATTCTAGCACAGGGGAGTTCAGAAACAGCCTTTTTCCATAGCTCAGCTTAGGATAATGAAATAGAGACCACTTCAAAATTGGCTGGTGATGAAATGGTTATAGCAAGAGCATTGTACCTGTAAGCCATGGAAGGTGGGAACCCTAAACCACACCAGTCAGATCTCACTTTACCCAAGCTGGACTCTTCTGCAGAGTAATGTTTCCTGTGTTTCTGGTAATTTGGAATGGGTTTGTAGAAACCAGAGGGGGTGAGCATTGGTCTGGGTTAGATACTGATGCTGACCTGTGGGAGCTGGTTTTGTTCACTCGTGGTCAGAAAAGAATTTAAATTGTTGAGGAACAGTGTTGTCTTTTGTTAGGCCTCTTTTTTTTTTCCTTTCTCTGTGCTGTGGCCAGGCTCCCAGGATCACTAAGGCATTTTACCTAAATAATTTGCCTTCTGTTGCAAGGGTTTAGGATTGTGATGATATCTTTGTTTTTTCTGGTTTATTCATGTGGCTCACTATGACATGTGGAGCATTTGACCTGTTTTTTATTTTTTTATTATTTATTTATTTATTTATTTTATTTTTTTTTTTTCTCTCTGTGTTAAATATCTTAGAATTGGCTTTTTGGCTCATAATGCCACAAACCTAGAATAACAAAATCATGGGATGGTTTGTGTTGGAAGGAATTGTAAGGATCATCTAGTTCCAAACCCCATGCCATGATGTGACATCCCACCCTCAAGAGGGAGGGAACACTGAAGATTCATGGACGCTCATGGTTGAAAAGGAATGATGACAATCAGAGGGTCTACAGCTTATCTTCTTGACTTCTATGCATGGGAAGGGATGTCTTTGCTAGATCAGGTTGCTCAAAGCCCTGCCCACCTGACCTTGATCAAAGGAATGGCACACCCACAGCTTTTCTGGGCAACCTGTTCCACTGCCTCACCACCTTTGAACTTCTCCTAAATATCTAATCTAAATCTTTCCTCTTTCAGGTCAAAGCCATCCCCCCTTGTGTAATGCCCTTGTGAAAAGTCCCTCTCCAGCTTTCCTGTAGGCCCCCTTTAAACACTGGAAGATGCTATGAAGGGAGCCTGCACTTCTCCAGGAGGCAGCATGTGATAGCCATTATTGTGTAGTGTTTGGGCCTAGAGGGTTGCTACAGTATTGCAGGCAGCTGAGCTTGGCGATTCCTGTATCTCTTTTCCGTTTTTTGCTTTGGAAGTATTCACTCTGAGTGAGTGCTCCTGGGAAATACGTTTTTAGGGATAAAGTGAGTATGGAAGACTGAACTACTAGGGGAGTGAAGACTAAGAAAGGGTCAAACATTGGAGCAGCATGTTCCTAATGTGCGAAAGAATCTGGAGGGTGTGGAAAGACCTGAGGGACACTAGAATTTTGTAGATATCACAAGATCACATAGAAATGCCTGAGTGAGCTATTTGAGTGTCTAGGGGCAAAAAATTATACTGGGAGGTATACGGAGACAAGGTAGTTAATTGATATGTGAAAAATGTAGAGTAATTTACCAAAATAAACTGTCAGAGAGGGAGGCTTGCTGTGACACAAACACTGACGTTGGACATAAAACAGAAAGAGTAGCAATGACAAGCTGCCGGGCAGACTCAGTTTTTTGTGTTACATAATAAAGCACATTCCAGATTTTTGAGTGACTGGTGCAATCAAATGAAGATTTTTTTTTCTCTGAAGCACCTTATTCTGGAGCTGCTTCAACGATAATGAGATGGGTTGGACAGCCATTGTAGTTACTCTTCTATTGTTCCCCTACAAGTGTAAGAAAATAGTACATTCTCAGTCCCCATATTATGTTTCTGATAAGATTAATTATTGACTCCACCCCTGACTAATTCACTATTGTTTTGTGCAGTAACTACACGAAGGTTTGGAAGCACCATACCAGAGCATCAGGGCGAAGGTTAAGAAGCACCAACCAGAGCATTTTGCTCCTCAAAACCTTCAAAGACTAGAATATGTAGAGAAGACATATATGTATAGGCAGTGGGTGTCATTCTGGAGTGTGGCCAATGAAACCACTGTAGTTCTGCACCAGAGGAATGACACTGCTGATGTAAATGCTGAAAAATACGTGCATTATTGCAACCGTAGCATAACATAGTAGTTCAGATACCGCTAAATACCTGTTCTAAGGGAAAAAAAAGTCTTTTGTTGACTATGAAATGGATGCTTTAATTGAAGAGTAGTCTGGCTGATATGCAAGTAATTTTTTTATCAACTTCTGTCATCCAAATTGGGAGCACAGGAGAATATGCAAGGAAAACCAGTCTGCCTGACCAAGGCTGGACATGGCCCATACAGAAATACCTGTTTTGATGTCGGTTGGCCACCAGCTCTCGAGCCAGGTTTCGTGAGGCCCATAGGAGAGCTGAGTGGAGATGAGAGCCTGCAGAGTCCCCACACTCATCTTTGTGTGTCCAATACAGCGTGGAAATAATTTATGGGTACTGCTGGGACGATCTTCAACCTGCAAAGATTATCAGTAGCAAATGGTACCTACTCAACGGCTGGAAAAACAATGTTAAAGTACCCAGAGTTCACATCCACCTCCAGCTACGGCTGTCAGCAGCAGGATGTTTTGCTACTTGGAGTGAGGCTGCAGTATGGAAAATTACTCCTGTCCCACAGTTTAGAGGCATCGTCATTGTGCTGGTCTTTCAGGCAGCATTTGCATCAGCTCTGAGACACAGTTTGGCATCTGCTTGGCCTTGCAATAGCTGGCTTTCCAGTAACCATTATAAAATGTTGTTTAGCGTAAAGATACTTCTTTTGAAGTGGTTTGGCAGCATTCCCAGTGATTCCAGAGGGAAGAGCAGCTAGGACTTTTTCTCCGGCTCTGAGGCAGCTGTCCACTGGGCTGACCAGGGTGGAGCTGCATGTACTTTGGCTCTGCACCACAGCTAGTAAGTAAAGACATGGACTAAGTTGTCCTTGGCAGTCGTTCGGTGTAGGGCTGCATAATGTGAGGTGGTGGGCCAGCAGCTGCAGGGTTGTGCAGTGGCTCTGTGGAAGAGCCTGTCATGGTTGGGTGGAGAGGGAGGAGTGCAATTTGCTGTTTGATGCAGTACAGCCATCTCCCTTGAAGACTGCAGAAGTAAATGCAGGGGACAGCAATCACGCTTGAGCTAATTTTAGGATGTGTTCACCAGAGAAACCTACATTTTGAGCTTCCCATCCTAAGTTCCTTTTCTGGGTAGTGAAGAGAAGTGAGCATGGTATCTCCTGTTCTGTGACCAAAAATACAATGATTATCCCATTTCTGTCTGTGGGATTCAGGTAAACCTGTGGTGACAAACTTAAGCCCAGACTTTTTGTAGCAGACTTTTACCCTTAGTCTAATTGGAGTGTGAAGAGGTTCAGTAGATGATAGAGGAGGGGAGTACTGAAGGGCTGGTTCAAAAGTTGGCCTGAGGTTCTTTCTGTTCCTGTGACTTCTCAGAGGGTGAGCTCTGACATATGGCCTGGATCAAATGCAAATTTTGCCTGAGTCTCCCCTATATCAGGCATGTGGTATCTCCGGCATATCTGTAGGGAGGACCTGTATCACGTACTCTTCCCTAGTTTTCCTGGACAGGGAGCTGAGTCTTCTGACCTAGGAAAGCAACTGGTGTTCCCCCCTGCAAGGATGGCCAGTAGCACCTGTTGGGTTCTGTAAAGCCAGAGCAGGCAAATAGCCGTGGTGTCCCATGTTAAATGGCATGGACATTGAGTAGCCCTATCCTGCAGCTCTTCATTCCTTTTTTCCAGTCGTCTCCTGCTGACCCACTGTGGCTGCTGGAGCATGCTGAAGGCATTCCGTGTTTTTTTCCAAAATATGAAGAGAGAGCAGTCCTTGTAAAATAGTTTAAAAGATAAAAAAAACCCAACCAACCAACCAAAGAAAACCAACCAAAAACCCCTTGAAAAAACAGAGTCTTTTACCACTAGCTGGAACTGATAGGCAAATGTATACTAGTTGCCACAGTCTCCTTCTGTGTGGAAACAGAAGATGTCTCTCTTTTAGGGGCCCCTTTATTTTCTGCAAGGAAGTTATTGAACCCCACGTTTAGTAATAGAGTAAGTATCTACTAGTTATGCTAAGCAGAAAATTTTAAAATGTGCATTCAATCTTAAATAAAACCTCAGTATTTTAGAACAAAATGCAGATATCTTCCAGTCACATAAGGAAAAGTAGCACAAGGAAAGAAATACAGCCATCAGGTAAGTGGCGAAAAAGAGAAAAAAATTTGTGCTTCCAAAATGCTGTTTGTCAGATCTATCAAGAAAAGTGATTGTGTTGAACATTGGGATTCATAGACAGGAAAGGTTAATGAGGGTGAGGATTAGATAAATGTTGGTAACTACAGGTGCAACGAGCATAAAATGGTATGAATTTACAGTATCAAAGTAAAGCCAGGCCCATCTGATGACTTTCTGTGATAACTGATTGTCTAGGAAAAGAAAATATGATAAATGTAATCAATCTGTATTTTCAGTAAGACCCTTGAAATGGTGGCACATGGAGAGTTACTGTTTCAGTGGAAGAGACGGAGAATGTTCAGCAGTAGCTAGGAAATTGTTAAAGCAAATATAGCGAGTTGCACTGGAAGCATCAGTCTTCAGTTCAAAGGGCAGTTCACAGCTGAACTTCTTAATGTATTTCAACTCCCATGCCTTGGCACAGGCTAGGATTGTACTATTTAGAGCATGAGCTAAAACTGAGGAAACAGTGCCAGTGCAAAGGATAGTCAAAATAATAAACAGATGGAACAGAAAGACTCAATTTTTTTTTCCATAAGAAGAGAACTTGCTGATTACAGCATGACCATCAGATGCAAATGTAATCCAACTGTGACAAAGACACATTTGCTTCTAGTCTGTATCAGGTGATTTTTCCAGCAGAGATTACCTTACTAGAACATGGCTTATTTACCTGAGCAAGAACACTAGGAGAGGATATACTTCTTGTCTATAAATAGATCAGTGGTAAAAACAAGTGAAGGAAAATAACTAAGTGCAGGGAAAGTTTTTCTGCAAGAACAAGTGTTTGGAGTGAGCATGAATAAATTTAACCTGAAAGCTGAGGGAAAAAGAGAATAATTTGTGAAGTGTGATTGTGTAGTGATCTTCCAGAGAGGGTAGTATGAACAAAATACCTAGCCTATGTTAAAGTGAATCTGAATCAGGTTATAAATAAGATTGTGTCATATATTGCTCATAGAAGCACTATATTGAATCTGATACTCTTGAGGCTCTTCCTAATTTTATAATCCAGTTTTCCTAATTCCTGGCAGGTAGTAGACACAGGATCATAAATATGGTAATGACTCTTTTTTTTCAGTAAGATTTTTTTGTATTTCTGTTAAAATTCCGTGTAAGTCTGAATTTTTCCAACATGGTGATATCGCTCATCATTGTCTCCTCTTTACTGTATCATTTAACAAAGCATTTGCAGTGTCACACTCAGAATGTTTCATGGTTTTATGTGACATCAATTGTTGAGTCCACAATGAAAATACCCTCTTGTAGGAATTTAGGAAGGTTAACAATCAACAGGATTAACAGGTCTGCAATAGATGGGGCTTGTGAAAGGCTTCTACTTTCCCTGCTTTTCTCTTGCAGCACAGTTATCTCTGAAAGGAGGGAGTATGAAGGCAGTATTCTCTAAGTAGCAATAAACTTTATATATATATATGTGTGTGTATATATATATATATAGTGTATGCATATATATAAAGTATACCAAATATATCCAGTGGCTCATTTGATTAAAAACATCTAATGCACTAATGTACTTGACTATAATAGTATCCCAGTATTCTTGAATTATTTTATGTTTCAAATTATGTACATAAAATCCCTCATGTTTCTTCAGTATTTCCAATGTCTCTACTTCCTTCTATCTCAATAGTATTAGGAAAGTGGGTTTTGACTGCTATAGGTGGAGCTTTGCTTTTTTTCCAGGTGCTCATTTCTACAGAGATTATTTTTCCTCCCAGTAAGGCAGTAAGGACTTGTGTATGTGTCTCCTTCAGTGTCTTAGCTGTTTTCTAAGAGGGTTCATGTATAAAAGAGCTTCCAGTGAAAAGTTCAGTTAATACAATGCAATTTCTTCAAATTACTCCCCTCCTTCCTTCCTGCCTTTCTTACTCCCTCCCTGCCTTCCTCCCTTTGTCTCAGCAAAAACACCTGGCTCTTCAAGCCCTTCACACCCTAATTCAGGCCAACAATTTTCTTTTCCTTAGTGCTTGTGCAGCTAGTTAATTGCTGCACTGCCCCCTGCTCTGCTTTCTCTAGCATCATTGATTGAATCATGATTCCACATGAACTGTATAATCTGTGAATTTCTTAATATCTAAAGTGTCATCCTGATTTAACACCTGATTAATTTATCCTGTCTTAGACCCATTTTTTCAATATTCTTTGTACTGCATACTCGTTGAAGGTTGTGTTGGCATAGCTGTGGCTACTGAAAGCCTTTGTCTCTAGCATAAAATGGCTGCCCAGCTCTTGCTGCACTATATGGGATCTCTCCAAGCTGAAGGTTATTTACCCTTTTCATTTTCATGAAAAATGCAAATTTATGTACTATGGTTCATAGCCTGAAATAGTTTGAGTTGGTGTTGGATAAAGTTAACCTGGAAGTTGTTTTGCGGTTTGATATTGAAACTGGGATTTCTCCCAAAATAAGTTTTCTTTAAATAATTGAAAATATTATTTTACTTTGATATAGTGTATTTACATACTGCAGTATACTGGCAGAATTTCCAAGGACATGGTTAGATAGAAATAAAGGCCAACCTTAGACAAATTGCTTAAAAAGTGTACCTGAAGCTGCGAGTTAATTGATATCCGAGTTAAGGTTTTAATGTGTCCTTATATTTTTGTATCTATATTAAAATAGCTGGGGAGTGAAAAAATATTTAGTCATATCTGAAATCAGTAGGAAAGAAAATAGGTAGATACACATGCATTTCGTATTTTATATTTATAGCCCAGTGATGATTCTCATTCATGTATACAAGAGTCTTGTCATCACTGGCTTTACTTTGTTCTAGAGCAATTTGAGGTTTAGTATTGCACTTTGATATAGTAGACAAAAGATAAAATTTGTTCATTTCCCCTTGTGCCCGTTCCTTCAACTGAGTATTTTTTTTTTCAACAGTGTCATTGTTAGCCAAAGGGAAAACATTATTTTGTAGGTTTCTTGTGTAAAGAAACCCAAGTATCAAAGGGAGACAACTGTTTTATCTCCAAAAGACAGTGAGAACAGTGCACTGTCAGCAGTGAAATGTTAAGTTGCACTTTAAAAAAGAACACGTGCTAGGCCCCCAGGAGTGCTCACTGTGCTGCTAGAGTAAAGTCTAAACTTTAACTGTGCTAAGTATGTTTAAAATTTGTCGAGTTGACAGAATATTTATGCATACCTCAGTCTGTTAATGTGATGTTAATTCTGATTAGAAAGTGTCTAGTACCTTGATGGTGAGAGAACAGAAGCTGAAACAAGGATTGCTGAAAGAAGAATAGCTAATTAGCATTTTCAACTGTGTGTATTTACCAGCACACATCCTTTTCTCTGTGGCTTAGGCTAAACAGTCATGCTAACAACACACTTCCTTTTCTTTTGCTGTATTTTAGTTTCTTCTAAAATTTATTTTTAATTTTCTCAGGACTGGATAAAAGCAGGTTTAGGTGTTTCACTGTGGTTTTTCTTCTTCATTGCAAAGGCTGAGATTGCAGGACGTTGATGTAGTAAACCTCCCTATCCTGTATAGCTTCGTATAAAAGCACGGGGTATGGTTTTGAAAAGGAAAAAAACGGTAGCTGGTATTATATCAGTTTTAGCATTCAGCTTCTTATCAACAACATTTAAACGTGTACTCACTATTATGTTACCCAGACAAGTTAGATTCTTTGTGTATAACAGGCAAAACAGCTTCTTTCAACAGGTAATCAACCGTATGAAGATCTTGCTTATAAAGTAAGAACTAGATACTTAATTTTAAATACTTTTAGTTTGATGCAGTTATCTGTTCTGTGAGAGTGTAGCTTTTACTAGAGATGGTGATTCTTACTCTGCTGGCTGCAGGAGTAAAGCAGGAAAACTTTTATGTGTACACTTCTGAGTTAACACTCATCTCTGCAGTAAAGCAATTTTATATCTACCATTAAACATGCATTTAGAAACAGACATAAAGGGACTTATTCATACCTCAAAAGTGTATTTTCATGGTTTGAGCATGCTTTGGATGAAGTTCTGAATGTATTTCCTAAATCAAAGGTATAAATTGAATCCAGTTTAATCTGTGACCGCAGTATAGTCAAAAGTTTATAGAAAAAATGGATAAATACACATAAATCATCCTTGCTGCTGAAGAAATGCAGAGATTCAGTGTTTTTTTCCAGTCTAAAACTGGATGTCCCATTTTGTCTTCCATCTCTTGACTCCTGTTGTTGCTCTAATTTAAAAAAAAATGGTACCCCAAGAGTTTCACTTCTCCCAATGAATCATTTTTCCCACATCTTTCCTTGCACTGGAATTTCTCTTTCTTCTTCTGAATTTTGATTTGAATAGCTGCTCTTTATCTTCCTGGTGGCTGCTGAGGAGTGAAGTGATTCCTCAAAATAAATGTCTGACTAAAGACTGCCTCCCCCAGTGACTGCATCCCCACTGATGAGATGTCAGTTTGCTGAGTAACCAGCTTGAATTCTTCCTATAGTTTCCCAGATATTCCTTTCATAGCCTAGCTTAGTGGAAGTAATAACATTAAGGAAGAATTACAGCTAGCAATAATCATTGTATTAAAACTTTTCAGTTAGCCCTGTGGTTCACTGTGCTGGTGCAAGGATGAACAGACCGCTGAGACATCCAGACCACTAATTACCAGTCATTCAGTTCTGCTTGGCTTGTCCGTCTGCAGGGTCCTGTGATTCATCTTGTCAGCTTTTCAGGGCTTGGTGCTGGTGTAAAACTTCCGAAGTGAAAAAGTCTTGTTTAGGATCCTCTTGGTTTTCCTGAATCTTTTCAGAATTTGGATTCATTCTTATATATTGTTGAAGAGTATATGTCCTTCTCACATGCGGTCACAAGGCTACCTCTTAAGAAGCCACTAAGGCTGAAGAAGTGGCACACATAATAAACATGTACTGTTTGAGAAGCTAGGGTATCCTGTCTTGCCTCCAGCTGCCAGTCCTAAAGACACAGGTTTTCCAGAGGTCATGTGTTGTGCAGATGTCTTGATAGTCCAGAACATCAAAATTATACTGGGCTGACTCTGGGCAACTGAATCTTGGGTCACAAATGGACATTAACCCTTCTGACTACTAATGCCATGTGTCAGGGTTGGGAGCTGCTTTCTGCTTCACAGGGGTGGGGTTCAGTGGCTGGAGGACAGATAACCTGTTGCCGTTTGTGTTGTGGAATTCCCATGATATTTGCACTGGCTCACAAGTTTGATACAGATCTGGCAGGTGATCCATACTCTTTTGTAGCAGCAGGTCCTGGTTAGGCAAGTTCTTTCTGGGGTCTGAGTTGACACAAAAGCTATTCCAAAAACTACTGGATTAAAGTTAATTTACTGTACAGTTTCAGTGAGTTTTGCAATTGAGCATTCCTTTTAAAAGTGTATAATTGAAATCACACACTTCAGTAATTTCTATTACATGTACCCAAGCCAGAACATTTCAGGCAGGTTACACACAATGAGATAAGCCTGTAGTAGTTTCTTTTTGTCAAGTATGCATGGAAACACAGCTGGATCTGACATAAACAGTTGCAGACTGAGTGGAAAAAGAAGGAAGAATTGCATATTCACGTCTAGTCAACTTGTAATCTAAACAGTTGTCTGAAAATTGAAAACTGGTACCTTCAATTTATATTGCTTGTCCTGATGTGCTGCCTTCTGCATCCATATAGAGGGTTGAATGGGACATTCCATCTTGTTCCATAGCCTGTTGTCATTGATGCATAGTTCTAATTTCAGAATGGTTAAATTTAGTGGCCAAGCTTA
Organism: Brachypodius melanocephalos; assembly: GCA_013398615.1. Lineage (NCBI taxonomy): Eukaryota > Metazoa > Chordata > Aves > Passeriformes > Pycnonotidae > Brachypodius > Brachypodius melanocephalos. The sequence goes on from VZSR01003803.1 coordinate 17,769,824, forward strand.
CAGCAGAGTAAACACAGGTTATCATGTAAGTGACTGAACTAGATTTGGGCATGAACAGTCCAAATGTTTGGTTTAGAAAGAATTTTGCAAGCAACTACTTTAAGCAAGTCTCCATTCTGGTCTTCATTTGCCTATACTATAGCACAGAGCTCTGTTTTAATATACTGGTTCCATATTGGATGGCTAAATTTGTAATTCCTATAACAACTATGTTGAGCTGAATGCCATCATATTACTCATTGGTACCCTCCACTAATGGAGACTCTTCCAGTTCCTTTACTGTTGATGTCCAGTAGTTGTTTTTTTTCACAAAGGAACTTAAAATAGGAAAAGGTATCCACCAGCACATTTATCTGGAAATATCTTCTGAAGCCATTTCACGTACCTGGGCACTGCAGTACAGTTCTGTTGTGAGACTGATTAAGGATCTTTCATTTTATATTTGCAGCCATGGAACTGAAATCTTTGAGTGCTGAAAAGAAAGAGGATCTAGTATACCTTCTAGAAACATGTATTGTAATACACATTAAGTAATTCTGTAGCAGTTGCTTAATATCTTCTCCTAGAGGGAGCTACCTTTCTCTTGTTCTAGCCTCTTTGAAGTGACTTTTCTTGTGAATAAATTGGATGAGATCCCCATGATATGCTCTGGAGACCACCTATTCTTGTAGTTCACTCTTCTGCTGAGCCCACACTTTCCATACACTTAAATATGCCAAGCTTGGTAATTGCACCTTTCACCCACTCTGTAATTTCTGAGTCACCGCATTAAGTCTCCCAGGAGCTTTTTGTACAGTGAACTGACTGACTTCCTTTGATTTTGCAATAACATAACCTCTGCTGCTTCTGGAGGGGGTAACAAAGTGCAAATGAAGTGGCCATGCTGGAACAGCATCCTCAGTGTGGCTACCTATGCCAGCTTTTTGAAAGCTGCTGAGGTCAGGTTTTGTCCTGATCTACACTCCCATTCCTGCACCTTCTTTAAAAGCTTGGTTAAAGGCTTAATCATATCTGCAAACACTGATACAGAATCCTGGGGAAGAATAAAACTCAGAAAAGATCGCAGCTTATGTGAACTTGCAGAGCAAGGAGCTTCTTATTAATTTTTCTCATTCATCTTTCTGAGGTGATTAGTCTATTCCTAAATATTTTTCTCTTCCATGTACCACTTGACCTGTTCATCAGTTTACTTGAAGTGAACAGCTCCCAGAGTTGTGGCTTATGTTTGTATAATTCATTCTTTCAGTGGTGTTTGAATCTGACTGTAGATTAATGCATCATCTCTTCGTGAAATCACATGGATTTGATCAGCTTCTGATAAATTTTTCCATGTTTGGTTGGTGTTAATATTGCATAAAGCTAGAGGACAGTGAAATCCTGGGGCAGTAGAGGCTTATAAAATGATATTGCTGCCCCGCAAACATAGGGGGAATTCTTCCTGTCCTTACCCTCATAACAAAATCCCAGGCAGCATATGCTAAATCTCTTCTGCCAGACCCTGGCATTTTTTGCTGCAACAGGTGTGGTTTATGGTATAACAGAGTTAGTTGCTCAAAATCCAATAATTATCCTGTAAATACTGCTGTCTTCGTTTATGATAGGCCAGATTGGAGCATTAGAAATGCCTCATCTTCATGCAATTATTTGTTACTCCCATAAGGTTTTTTTTCTGTGGTTTGGGGATATTTTTACTGCTTCTGTAGTTGATGGTCTGGATTCAAACACTTTGGCATACTCTTGCAGTCTTAATTTCTTTTGAGACTCTGATTGGAGAAAAGCCTCTACCTGTTCATCTCTAGTTGAACTTCTGGAGCTTTTAAGGCAGCACATTCATGAACCTCAGGAATAATTTCTGACTGCCACTCTGTCAGCCTTTCCCAACTCTTTGAACATAGATTTTCCAAATCCAGTATCATTTGATGTTCTTGTAATAATAGCATGACAGGGACTTCTTTTTCTCTGTCTTTTGGGAGCATTAAGTCACAGTCAAAATGTTCCAGTACCTCTCCAGAAGCAGTTGGGTCAGTTTATTTTTAATCTATTGGTGTGCCCAGGATAAGTTTCAGGGTTAATTATTAACACCAGAGCATCAGAGCATCTATTCTGGGTTCCTTAAATGCAGGGATGGTGGTAATGAGTAATCTGGGTTGTGTATTCTATAATATTCCTGCCAAACTGTAGGCTTTCTTGCAAGCTGGGTTTTTGATTTAGCTAGTTAGATTAGGTCCAGCAAGCTAAAATCTTTTTGTCACTTCCTTATCTGTCAGGTACACATATTGATGATGGACTTTAGTCTTATTTGTGTTTACCTCTATCCCTTGCTAAGAAAATTTTTCTTTCTAACACACTATCTTGTTTGTTTAGCTTCTGCTAACTGCTCAGACTTCTCAAAGCAATTTTCTTCATATGCTTTCAATAAACCATCAGAAATACATTATTTCTCCCCGTGAAACACCTGGCTCAGCAAATTTAGAGAGGTATGTTGAGGGGCCGAATATGAACAGATGAATATTTGGCTTCCCTATATGCATCTACCAGAAAACCAGGTGATGCATCAGACATAGAAACATGCTTGACATTAGGCACCTCTTCCAGGATTTTTATCCTTAAGGGTATTGGAGACGTTTGCCTTTTATGTTTATTTAGTTCTTTCAATTCTGCTTTTAACCAAAAGTAGTTGCTTTTTTTGAAGACTGATATCCCTAAAGATTACGTGTCCTAGTTTGGTTGTCCTCCTAATTATTGCTTTGGAGAGCGACAGTCTTCTCATTTGGCTTCTGCCTTAGCACAAGGAAGAGTTGTGAATCCTGGGGCTTTGGCTTCTAAAGCTGTGTTCTGTAGTTTGAGAGCTTCTGTGGGCAGTCCTCTTCTTCCTCCTCTGCTGATTTTTATTCTTTCTATCCAGTTTGTAAAAACCTTCATGAAACCACAGATTTGAAGTCTTAATGGATGCCTTCTCCTTGGCAGTACTAATACAAAGACTGGGCTTTGCGGTTTTTAACATTCATTTACTCTCAGTGCTCTGATTGGCATTGCTTTATCACTTTTATATATTCTATGTATGTTTTTGATATATCAGTTTTATGTGGGTTTTAGGAGAGTTTTATATGCTTAACATTTTTCTCACTGCCAATTCTAGCATCATTCTTTCCATCCAGAATGTGGCTTAAAATCCACTAGTGTTCCATTTGTTTTCCTGGCTAATGGTGTATTCAGTTGTCAAACTGTTACCATCATTCCCATTAGGAGTTTCTCCAAAGTCATGGTGCCTTTTTTTTATCCTCCTTGTCCATGTGTCTGACAAATATCAGCTGCAAAGTGGTGTTGCCTTGGTTTGTGCTGTTTACCACAGTTTGTGCAGTTCTGTGTGCTTGCTTTCCTGGATTATGACTGAATTCTTCATGTGTTTTCCCTTGTATCTATATTTTGTGTACTTGAGTATGATTATGATAATTGGAGCCTGGCCTGTCTTCCAATAGGTTCATGTTTTGGTAGAGGACTTTACAGGTCATTCTCAGTGCTGGAGCTTTTGTATGTTTACATATCTCCAGCACGCCCAATGCAATTTTGATGGCAATGATTTTATCTTGGTCTTCCTCTAAATACTGCCTGAGCATTGTGTCCCAGATTTCAAGTCTTTTATCAGTGACTATTTTAGTTCACTCCAGTACTGCAAGATTGTCTCTAAATCACTCAAGAGTACTGCTCAGTACTTTTATCTTCTTTTTGTACTCTGTTTAAGAATCTCTCATGTATTTAATATTCACATGGGTCACAACATTCCTTGAACTATTTTGGTGCAGTTCCATAATTAATCTTTTCTGTCAGAGGTAACGGAAAATGATTAAACACATCAAGTGTCTCAGAAGCACTTGTTGTCAGAAATAAAGCTATTTTTATCTCATCTCCCATTGCTTCACAAAGTCAAATGCTGCTTAATTCTTTTCCAGATGACCTTTATATTTTCAGAGACTGTTTGCATCTCAGGAGACTTGGAAACTGCTTTCCCAGCCCACTTGTCTCTCGATGCTTTTGTTTATTTGCACGGGATGTTGACTCCAGTGGTTGTGCCAGCCTGTCTGTGTGGTGAGTGGAGTGGAACAGGCACTTTTTCATCTCAGTCTCTCATCTGGGCATTAAAAATGGCTTGAGTGAATTGTGGCCCAGAGGTGTCCCTGCGCTGCGTGAGAAGTGCTTCAGATGCAGGTGATGGCAAAAACAGGGTGAGATGAATCTCTGCCAAAGGGTGTGTCCTGTGTTTGCAGAGCCTCTGATGGTGCCGGTGGGGTTTGCAGAGTGCTCTGTGCAGTCCAGCTGCCTTCTCTCTGGCTGCCATGCCACAGGGTGCTGGCACAGTGGGTGGCCTTTCAAAGCAAGGTGAGCCTGAAGGAGGTTTAACTCAGGGCTTCTGCCATGGCATCTCAGCTTTCTGTACTTCAAAGGAGAGGTTTCCTGCAGCAGCCACCTGACACAGTGGGATCAAGGGGGTTTTGTTTCCTTCCATCTCACTGTGGTCACTGTGTCTCCCTGCTGCATATCTAACTGATAATGTTCGTTATGGCTATACATACAGTGTGTGAAAGTAAAAGCCTTCCAAGACTTTCATCTGCTCTAAAATTCAATAGCAAATTGTAAAAATAACTCTTACCTGCTTTCTTATCTTTCGGGTTTGTTTTTTTCCCCTTCTGCTAATATTTTTGGAGTACCTGCAATGCATCCTGATGCCTGTGGGTTAGCTTCGTGCTTTCAGGCTGACTTCTCCATTTTATTCTCATGCTAGCAGAGCTCTACTTTGCCTGCGATGAGAAAAAATGATGTTCTATCTAGTCACCGTGCCTTCAGAGAAATACTTAATGCATTTTTGAGTATTTTGTGTGTAGAGGTGAGTATCACATTAAACAGAGGCACTTATTCTGGAGTTAATACACTGGTCTACAACTTGGGGTATCTGGTTTAATTTTTCTTTTTCTGTGCATATTTTAATATCTCTGTTCCCCATTCTTAAAATAGGAATGATATTGCTTTGTGCCTAATGTGTGGCTGCTATATATATAAATTCATTCATGTTCATGAGGCATCAGAACATCATTTCACATCAGCACAGTGTGAAAAACAGTGGCTAATGTGTATTGAGGAGGGAACTGAACAAAGAGTGTAGTTCAGATGTGTGATCAATACTTAGAGCTGTAATTCTAGCAAATTTTATGTGGAGTGGTTGTAGACTGAAAAATGTTCACTTGGTGTTCTGTGTACCATTTACATAGCCTAATTCTATTGCAAGGTTTTTGAGATTGGTCAAAAATACTAAGTTAATTGAGACGATCATCTGTGGTAATGTTGGCTAACAGACTGTAAAAATAAAACTGGAAGACTCCATATTTGGGAAGAAATAATTGGGGAAAAACAGAGAAACTGTATAACTAGTATCTGTAAAAGTCCTGTGCTTTATACATGAAGATGTTATTTTACTAGTTTACTATTTTACTAGTAAAATAGGTTTTTCTCAAGCGATTTCTAACATACCTGTATCTATTACTCAGTATTAAGAAAGAGAATGTTTGCCCAAAGACTGTGTGGGTAAAACTGACTTAGGATCTAAGGGTAAAACTTACATTAAATGTGACATCCTTTTGTTGCAGCTTTTGATTAAAATACTTACTTTTGATGATATGAGTGAAAAAACATTTCCCCCTACTTGGTACAAGACACATTGTGACTAATACATACTAGGTTTTCCTATGTCATTCAAATATTTATTTCCATCTCAAAAGGGCTTTTGATGTGGAATTGAATAACGATGTTTTTGTTGGAAGTGTATCAGCCCAGTTTCTAGTAACCAAAACCCTTTTGTATACCTTTTCCAATTAACTCTTCTCTTTGTATTGCTAAATCATGGAATCATTTAACTTGGTAAAAATAAGCCTCTCTGGGCAGCCTGTGGCAGGGCTTGACAACCCTTTCTTTCAGTGACAAAATTTTTCCCCACTATCCAATCCAAACCTGCCCTGGTGCAACTTGAGGCCATTTCCTGTTGTTCTGTCACTTGTTACATGAGAGAAGAGACTAATCCCCATCTGACTACACTCTTATTTTAGGTAGTTGTAATGAATGATAAGGTTCTCCCTGTGCCTCAGTTCCTCCAGGCAAAACAGCTCCCTCAGTTGCTCCTGATCAGACTTGTGCTCCAGACCTCCTGGGAGCTCCCTTGCCCTTCTGTGGACACGCTCCAGCACCTCAGTGTCCTTCTTGTAGTGAGGGGCCCAGAACTGGAACACAGGATTTGAGGTGTCACCCCACCAGTGCCAAGTACAGTAACACTTTCCAATTCAGTTTCATTAATATGCAAATAGACAGTTAAGATAATTCATCTGAGCGTGGAGAGCAAGGTGTTAGTGCAGTTTATTTGTGAAATGAGTGGTATTATTGCTAGTTCAGAAGACGCAGAACTTGGAATTGAGAAAACTTGTTCTGGAGGAATGAACACAAATGATGAAACTGTGATGTTCCCAATTAAAATTCTTGATTTGCTCTTGTGAAGGCTGTTCATCATGATAGATGTAAATACTGAGAACTTGCAGAATGATCCATATCAGTGCCAGACTCAGGAAGATCTTAATGATCACAGAATTTAGAGGAGAAGTCAGGCAAACAAATGCCTTTGTATTACTACATTGTCTTCACATAGAAGACGTGAATTCTTGGACTGTATAGATCTGCCTTGCCATTGAGTGGACAACCTCTGACACAGTAGGACTTTGTCAGATTATGAAGCTTGTGTGCCTGTGTTGAATCACTTCTGCTGTCACTGCAGGATTTTGACAGGACATAGCCCATGTTATGACATTGCAGGGGTTTTTTTCTGCCTTGGAAATGTGTTTGACCCTTCCCAGGCTATTCAGGTCTCCTACATGGAAATGGCAGCTGTGACTGAGTCTCCATTATTCTGGAGTGGCAACCAGTTGGTTGTGTTAAGGCAGCTGGTGGAGCCAGAGATCTCCACTAGCTCCACTGGGAGCTTGGGCTCACATGTGGACAATAAAATAAAAGTTATCTTCACGTCAAAAGGAGTCCCACCCTAGAGAAAGGATTCACTTCCCTGAAGATAGCTATAGGTGCAAGTTATCATTTGATATGTTCTGTAGGATCTCAGATGTCTCTGTGGAACTAAGAGAAGCGATTTAGGGTTTATTGGGAAACTCACAGTGTTCTGAAACGGGCTGGAAGTCCAGTTTGCTCTGAAGTCTGTTAAACTGTATGAACTGCCTCATTTTAGGCAAATGAATTCTGTTCCAAATTTCCGTATAGGCTCTGCTTTGTCATGGGCTTCTTCCAGCTTTATTTCTATGCAGTTTTGACTGCTTCATTAATCTACATCCACAGAGCCTGGGGACTTTAATGCACTGTTTTCTACGTTTAGCATTTTTTAAATGGAAATAATATAATTCCATTTCATGCACACTCCAGAGGGCAAGCATTTAAGTGACCTTCTTCTTGCCACCTTTCATCTGCCTGTAGAATATGTAATGTCTAAACTCAGTAACAGGTTTTGTCTGTCTTCAGTGGAGAGAGATGGGACTTGCAAAGAGTGACTCACCCTTCATAACTTAGACAACATTCTTCTCATTTTCTGTAGAGACAGAGTAGGTGACTTAGAAAGTAAAGTTGAGTGAGATGATCCCACATTGCTACACTTCATCTTTTTTCATTGCAATGAGTGAATAAACAGCACCTCATTATGCACGTAGAGGGATAATCTGTAGAATTCTCTTTCTCCTTTCTTCGTGGTAGATCCAAAGCTACTAAAATGCTGGAAGATCTCTCTCCACTGATAGGAAACAGGGAGGGCTGAGAGTTCTGGGGGCCACAGTCCTTGAGGTGTTCTGTAGGTGGGGCAGCGTACTTGCAATGAAGGTGACAGAGATGAAATTATGTGTTCGAGAGTGTGCATGGTGGTGTCTTAACATTAGAGATGGTAAACTGGAGATGAGGCACATCCAAGAGAGGAAAAATATATGGCCACTTTATAAGAGAACATTTGGGTGTGCAAATTTGAGTTGCAAGTGGTGACAAATTCATTCCCACTGGTGTTTTAAAAATCATATTTTAAATGTTGGGTGTTGGTCCTGATGTGTAATGTCGTTTGTTCGTTCCTGAGCATAACAGAGCTTTGCTGTGAAGTAAAGTTTGTACTTAGGTCAGCTCTCATTTTTGGCATGAGATTTTGGAGTCATTACTATAGTTTCTCGTGAGCATCAAACCCCATTGTGTTAATATGAACAGATGGTCAGGCTGCATCATGTTTATTGGAGCTGTTGGTGTATTATAAATCAGAGCATCTACACTAAAGTCTGCAACTGAGAGCTTGATTCAGACAAGCACATAGCTATGGACTGTGATTCACAGTCTCTGAGATTGTTCTCTTTGGGTCTTGGTGACCACTCTGAAAGGGTGTGGGTCTAGTCTCCTGTAGGGCCTGTGTCAGATCTGTGCAGATGTTTTATTTACCCCATGATGATTCAAAGGCAGCAGGTTTCTGTTTCAGGTTTCAGGGGCCTGCTGAAATGAGCGTTGATTATTGGTCTTGACTTTAGTTGTCCTTTATTTCCAATGGTTTTTCTCCCAGCAGTGATAATCAAAATACTGCTAGAGTAGTAAAATGGTAGAATTTGCTATTTTCTGGGGTAATTAACAATGTCGATGTCAAAAATTATATTCCTAGTAATACTGGCAACTGGAAGTGATTGTACTTCAAAGCTTGAATGGTAAGAGAAATGGAAAATAAAACTCCAAACAGCAGCTATCAATAAATTAATGATAACATTTGCCAACATGCCAGCTGCATGGAGTGGAATTATAAGGCTTTCTATATGATTTATATTTCAGGGAGGGCTAAAAATGCATATGACGTTTTGATATACGTTCATTTGATCAGTGACGCTGTATAGTGAGACTGGAGGTTCATGTCATCACAGCACATATGAGCAAATACTGGGTGATGAGTCTCAAAATGCAAATGTAAACTGTTAGTAGAGTTATTAGGTAGGTTTTTATTCTAATGAGGGGATCTCAGAATTGCAGAATCACGGGCTGGGTCAGACAAGAAAGGCCCACACTGGTTCATCTGGTCCAGCCTCCCTGCTCAAGCAGGGTCACATTGCGCAGAATCTCATCCAGATGATTCTTGAATATCTCCAGTGAGAGAAACTCCACAACCCCCTTGGGCAGCCTATTCCAGTGCTTGGTGATCTGTACTGTAAAAAAGTTCTTCCTTGTATTCAGGTGGAACTTCCTGTGCATTGGTTTCTGCCTGTTGCCTCCTGCCTAGATCAGCACTGCTGATCAGAGTCTGGATCCTTCCTCTTGGCACTCTCCTTTAGATACTCATAGGCACTGATGAGGTCCCTTCTCAGTCATCTCACAACTGAACAGGTCCAACTCCCTCAGCCTTTCCTTGTAAGAGAGATGCTCCAGTCATCCTTGCTCTTCTCCGCTGGACCTGCTCCAGGAGCTCCACGTCCCTGTTGTCCTGAGGAACCCAGAACTGGACACAGCACTCCAGGTGTGGCCTCACCAGGGCAGGGCAGAGCAGAGGGGTAGGATCAGCTCTCCCAACCTGCTGGCGATGCTCTTCCATCCTAATCCACCCCAGGGCACCAATGGCCTTCCTGGCCACCAGGGCACTGCTGGCTCAGGGACAGCTTGTTGTCTACCAGGACCCCCAGGTCCTTCTCCACAGAGCTGCTTTCCAGCAGATTTCCCCCAGCCTGTCTTGGGACATAGGGTTATTTGGTGCAGGACCCTGCATTTGCCTTTCTGGAACTTCAGACAGTTATTCTCTGCACATCTCTCCAGTCTCTCGTGGTCCTTCTGGAGGGTTGCACAGAGCTCTGTTGTATTGACCACTCTCCCACCTTTGTATTGTCAAATCTCATATTTTTACCTTTTTATCAATGACCTAGAAAAAAAAACATAACAGTTTCTACTAAGGTATAGATTACAAAAGATGGGATATTGATTTACAGAACAGTCAAAGTTCTTTGATAAGCTAGGTTCAAAGAAAAGATATGTTTTAGATGGTGAAGGGCTCTGGAGATATGGTAGTTTATATGTGTGTGTGCTCACAGTGTAATTCTGTGGCCACGTAAGCAGAAATAGTATGGTAAATTGTCTCTGGTTTTACTGCTGGAAAGACTGCCACTGGCATATTATGTCCAATTCTGCTTCTGCAGTTAAAGACAGATGATGACAAATTGAAAAAGGATCAGAGGAGAGCAGTGAGACTGGTTAAAGAGCTTGAAGGTAATGCCTGAAGATAATGCAAGGCTTCAGGAACTTAATCTATTTAGCTTTCAAAGGGAACATCAAGAGACTGTTATAACTGACTGTAAGATCTCAGAAAAGAAATTTGGTACAAAGTATGTTCTCACAATAAAAGATAAAATTACACCAAGACAAGTGCTTACATACTGATGCTAGGGGTAAACAGTGAATTTTAATAGATTAAATTGAATTGTTGGAGTAATTTTTCAGGACCTGTGGCAATTTTTTTTTCATCAGACTTCCTGAAGTCCAGATAGGTAGTTCTATCTTCCTATATTGTGTGTTCTGATTCAAAGTGTATTAAGTTCAAAGGTGCTTCTTTGTTTTTCGTTGTTTCAGAGTTTTGGGCAGTTTTTAAGATTCTTCTTTATATATCCATGAATCTGCAGATAAAGTGATATTCCTGTAATGAAAACCTTTTTTGAAACATGTTTGGTTAAATGCATTTTTATTTTGTAAGTACTGGCAGTATGTCTGAACTCAATAATAGAAGTTAATAAAGCCAGAAGTGTGTTCAGTGCCTGTAATGTATCTCATGGAAAACTGAGATGCTCTTCCCCAACCAACTAGCAATTTCTTGTTGCTACATGGGTATTAATATGGTATTAAGAGGTAATTTAGGTATTGTAAACTATTGATGAATGAATAAGACTGATCCCCAGTACCTGAGAATAGTTGTGTTACTTAAAATGGATTTTTGGGTCCATTAATTACAGTCTTTCTTTCCAACAGGCCCATGCTAAGGTCTGGCATCTCTACAATGACCATTTCCGTCCAGCTCAAAGAGGAAAAGTGTCCATTGCCCTTAGCTCCCACTGGATAAAACCCCAGCATATGACTGAAAAGAACATAAAAGAATGCCAAAAATCCCTTGATTTTGTACTTGGCTGGTTTGCTAAGCCCATATTTATTGATGGTGACTATCCAGAGAGCATGAGGAGCAACCTCTCATCTCTGTTGCCTGAATTCAGTGAGGCTGAGAAGAAGTATATCAAGGGAACAGCAGACTTTTTTGCTCTTTCTTTTGGAGCTACCCTGAGTTTCCAGCTTTTGGACTCCCACATGAAATTCCAGCAGTTGGAATCAATAAGCCTGAGGCAGCTCCTTTACTGGATAAACAGTGAATATAACAAACCCCAAATATTCATTGTGGAGAACAGCTGGTTTGTTTCTGGTACCACCAAGAAAGATGATGCCAAATATATTTACTATCTCAAGAAGTTCATTATGGAAACTTTAAAAGGTAGGACTTACTTAATATTAATACATGCTTGAAAAAATCATAATGCAATATAGCCTACAGAGATGTGTTAAGGCACCAGGCTGAAAACTGATTTTAGTCTTTAGCATTCATCTTGGCACTTGTGAAATGAGACTTCAAATCCCTTTCCTGGGTTTGTTCTTTCCTTGAAGAACTCTGATAGCTGCAGATAGGATTTGGTGAGCTTGATGCTGCTGTCCTTGAAATCAGTAGGAAAATTTCTACTGTCTTTGGTAAGAGGAAGTGCAAGACATGTAAACTATATTCTCAGTGGCTGTAGGAAAATTTACTGTGTTAAATATGAACAGCTGCTTTCCTTATCTGATGCATATGTACAAAACATAATAATATATATATTGGAAGGTAAATACTATTAGGTAATAGGAATTCCCATGAAAAAACACATAAAGCTCAAATAGTACATTTTAAAATTAAATGTTGGAATCTTTTTATTCTGCATCTTGCCCTTGCACAGATTTTACATTTGTACAGCTGTGGGCATCAATCACAGTAATTTGAATTTCTCAGTTAAAGGAGAACTAAGTGGTTGAGGATATATAATCAAAATAATTTATTTTGTTAACCTATTATTTTTTCCAAATGGTAAGAAAAATACACCACCTTGGATGAGATGTATTTGCTGTTTTCCCGTTTACTTCTGGCAAAACATTTTTTCAATCCTTCTGGCAAAACATTTTTTCAATGTCTTCAGTTTACTGTTCTTGGTTTAAAGAGTATTATAGTATCTATTAGTTCAGATGAGATAGGCATTGTGTTACCTAGCCATTTTCATATGGTGAATGAGAAAAAATTGCCTTCATTTTATTCTCAGCAGTAATGAAGATGCAGAGGACTCCCAAATTGGTTTCTTCTGTTATTCCACAAACCTAAATATTGCAAATAAATTAAAAGGTGAATAAATACCTGAGCCAGTGGATCCAAAATAAAAGGATGGAAGCAAAAGAGTAATTAACTGTTGCAAGTATGGTATCACTAGTTTGCATAAAGTTAGATGAAGAGGTCATCTTCATGAAGGGGTCATAGTCCAGGTACCCCTGTTTCTGCTTAGATTTTAAATTGCTGGAAATACATACCTGGATCTGTCTTTTAATCACAGCTGGCTGGAAGCAATCTCAATTTACAAAGTGTCTATTCTTTTATTGTATCACTAAATAAATAATAATAACAGCAACAATAGTGTGACAGACTTGTCCTAAGATACTAGCACTTGCCTAAACTTTTCCTAGAAATAAAAAAGAACAAAGAAAGCAGAGACAGACTGTGTCTGCAGAAGGGACTTTGGTATCATTAAAATGGAAAGTATTGCACCCAAATCTTCTGTTGTAAGAATCTGCAAAATCCAATATAAATACCATAGTTCTCTATGCAATACCATGGGGAATTTAGTTGAGAAAGATCCAAAAAAGGAAAGATCATGCTGGCTGTGAGGAGTTGTTGAACAACATTAAAAAACAAACACAAAGGCACCAGCTTTTTCTCTGAGAGATGTAGATATGCCTATCCAGTGCAGTAAAACACTGTAATATGAAGATTTTTGAGGTATTTACCATGAAATTCACTCCAGTGGTGCAGGGACAGTAAAATGACACTGGAGCTGAAGCGCTGAGAAGCAAGGGTGATTAATTTAGACATGGAGTTGCATAACTGGGATTTTGCTGCTTGCTGGATCTTGTCAGTATCTCTGCCTGGTTGTGTGTATGCACTGGTTCAGACAGAACTGCTTATTTCTGCATCAGCTTTAACAAAGTAAGTGCAGCCCAGTTGGAGCAAGCCTGTGCAGTAAAAAAGAATTGGTGTTGAGGGCCAAGTGTCCACACTGTATGTATTCATGAAGCCCATTTCTGGATTAATTTCACCCCAGAGGAACCTAAGCCATGAATTCTGAGTCCACTGTGTGGTGTGAACTGAACCATGATGAAGGAGATTTGCTCAAAAGTGTGCTTCTTGATTTCACAAGTGCTGATGTAGGTGTCTATTCTGATACTGCTGTAGGCAAGCTCTGTACATTTTTTAAAATTTATTTTTAAATTTTCCTCTGGGAAATTATATTTATTTGGGATTCACAGTCCTGTTTGCTGTTTTTTTCCAGGCACCATTTAGGGTTGATTAGTGTAAATAGAGCTGTAATATAAAGTTGATAAATATTAATTAGAGCTATTAATTGGTTGGAGATGTCTTCTCCCATGTGTGGGTATCTCACCGGTTACTCAGGGGTCATATTCACTTCCCTTCTCTGTCTCTGGTGCAACAAACAAATTGATTGTGCCTTGTAAAGCAGAGCTTGTTGCCTGGGAGGACGTCCAAGCTCCTCTGGGTCATGTTGACTTGTGGAGGTCAGGTCATTGTCTGGGGAGTTACCAGGTCTGAATTCAGAGACTTAAGCAGAAAAGGAACAGCCAGGCCAGTGACAGGTAGGACCAAGCTATTCTCAGGTATGTCCAGAGGCAAAATAAAGATTTTGGGTACCTTCCAGATGGAAACATGGGGTGAGGGATTCACACATCTCCCCTTCAGGCACTGGGGTTGGAGAGCAGCTCAGCAGAGAGTATTAAAGATCTGTATTTGATTCTTACGAGTCTGCCATGTTTCCTTGTACAACTTCTGTGCTCTTGAGCAAAACAGGGCATGAGCTGACTGCTGTTTAATTTTTAACCTGGTTCTGGTGGAGTTCTGGTCTATACAGTATCACACTTGTCGGCATGCTCTGGGGGTTCCTCAGGTCAGGAGTCACTTGCAGTGGTAGCGTGGACAAGGCCACTCAGTTTCGGAAGGAAGGACAATCTAGGTTTCAGTCAGCCCTGTTTGGTCACCAACAGACATAAAGGAAAAAAGAGAGACATACACAGAAGAGAAGAGAAAAGAAAAAGAAAAAGAAAAAAGAAAAAGAAAAAGAAAAGAGATACATTAATTTTTAATGTGTTTTCCGAGTAATGTGTAATCTGTGTGGGATATGGTGTTTGAGACTTCCAGACTTCTTGGAACTTCCAAACGTTTTTTGAGTTGCTTCTTTCCTAGGTGACACTTAATACATTTTTCAAAAAGGATTTGAGGAGGGTTTTTACAAGGTGCTCAGGAAGTGTGGCAGTGCTGTGTGATGACTTACAGAAGGGTGAGATGCTGTTCAAAGAAGTTCTCACTGAGACTGGTTCATGCCGTGGACCTGTACTGGCTTTTAGTCTGCTGTATGGCAGATGTCATCATGGGTGCATGCAGAGGTTAGAAAAATAGTGACATGTGCCAAACACAAAAGAATGGTGCCTTTAGGAGGAGAAATATTCCATTTCCTTAGACATTTTCTCATGACCTCTGACAAAGGCTGGGCCAAATTTGTTGCTTATTTAACCGCATTGTTCCTGTAATTGATTCAAACAGGGTTACAATCAAGAATCCATGTGGTCCTTTATAACTGATTGTAATGAGGTGCATTAGTAAAGTCAGGAAATTAGGATCTTGTTATTCTGCTTGCCTGAAATAACGGTTTCAGTGTTACTAGGCTGGTAAATATTATGTTCAGCCAGTATCCAGTTTGGGCTGACAGAAAATAGTGAGTAATGAAGATAAACTTTGCTGGCTACAGAGCCAACCACCAGTTCAAAAGAACACTTAAAAATGTGCTTAAATTGCCTTGCTGAATTAGGGTGGGTCTAATTATGTAATTAGAATAAGCACACTCCTTGGTACCTTCCTGGACCTGAGCCTTGCCCAGGAACATTTTGCTGAATCTTAGTGTTTAATACAGCTAAAAGTGAGTATCATTTGGAATCTTATGCTGGTAAAACTAGCAGATGCTAAAAGTGAGTATAATTTTGGAATCTTATGCTGGTAAAACTAGCAGATGCCACTAGATCCTGACATTAACCTTCAAAGCATGTGGTGATTTTAGAAGTCAAACACTCGACCTAGAACACGCACATATTTTTAGAAACCCTTAAATATTTGAGCTGGAAAATGTTGTGCCATAAAAGATGTAAAGAGACAGAATTACCAAATAAACAGAGTCTCTGTATTATCACTTCTGCTTGGAATCTGTGGTAATAAAAATTCATGTGCATGCCAAACGTGCTGTCAGGTTTTTTCTCAGTATGTATTTGGAGTGGAGGGGGAGGAGATGAAAAGGAATACAACTTTTGTTGGCATATAGGGTAGTGCTGCAGTAACAGCTACCCTGGAGTGAGCTGCAGCATGAACAGAGCTGGGCAGAGCAGGGCAGTCACTATCTTTGTGGCTGCAGATGGCTCAGGGTCTACTGTGAGGCTGAGGTTTGGCACACCTGATGAGCAGCACTGCTCAAACCATTGCTGTACAGCTTCTCTTTCTAAATCTCACTGCTTTAAAGCCAAGCCAGGTACCTCTGCTGCCTTCTACCACAATCAGGCAGCTCCCGAGTGCAGCTAAAATATGTTCCCTGAACAGGCTTCAAGGAAGGCTCTGAGATGCTTATCTGACCTGTTGCATTGTTCATACCCACTAATGGTGCAAGCACTGCTGACAGGGTGTAATCTACAGAGGAAAAATGAGCACGGTGATAAGTTTGGGTTTGTTCTTTCCTCAGCTATCCGGTATGACGGAGTTAACGTGTTTGGCTACACAGTCTGGTCCCTCCTGGATGGCTTTGAGTGGCATAGGGGGTACAGCATTCGACGTGGACTGTTTTATGTTGATTTTCAAAGCCATGACAAGAAGCTGATGCCCAAATCTTCTGTCTTGTTCTATCAAAAGGTGATAGAAAAAAATGGCTTCCCACCTTTGCCTGAAAACCAGCCCATAGAAGGTATTTTTCCCTGCGGCTTTGCTTGGGGAATTGTTGACAACTACATTCAGGTGAGTCTGGTAGTAAAGCCGACAGGCTGTCCAGCCAGATCAGTGCACAAGTTCTCAGTGACATATTTGCTGAATAGAGTGTCTTTGCCACACTCTGTGTGTGTTTTACTACAGTGCTGCAAGGAGATGGGTACAAGGCTTTTGTGCCAAACACTGTGTCTTTCAATCTTCACCAGACTTCCTGTGTGTGACCGAGGAGAACCAGTCAGATTGAGACCCTATAAATAACATTTTAGAAAAATGTATGAAAATGGAAAGGAGTCTGATGCTTGTCTTCTCTGAACGTATGTGGTTAGTTATGGGAAGTCATTTCTTTTCAAAGGGAAGTCAATTGAATCTGCTAAACTGTAAAATACATGTTTTAGAAAACTTCATGAAAACTTCTAAAACTCCAGTGGCATGTTTCTACATCTTATGCATCCTGGACTGTTCTTAATGATATTATATAAAAGGAAGTGAATGATATTAGATTTAAATGAAATTTCTGTATTCCTTCTATTTCATGTCGTACTGTGTCTGATGAGGCCCTGCAGTGCCCCTTCATAGAACCTAGCTAGTTCACAGCCCTCAGTTTTTATTTCAACTGATTTGATACTTTGGGAGAATTTTTCAAATTATAAGACTTTATAACATGACTAAAAATTGTACCTTAGTTATGATCACTTTAACTGTTGGGCTTTGTAAATCTCAGATGCTATTTTGGGTTGCAGAGCTTCTCTAACCACAGTAAAGAGGTGTAAATTCAAAGCCAAGGCTTCATCCAAGAGTGGAATTTTTTATTTATATTTTCCACAAAGGCAGAATCTTTCTTAAGGCTAGAATGTGAGGAGCTTGTTTGCTTTTTCTCATTCTAAAAGTGAGATTTGGCTTTGTTCTCTTGAGAAATACTGCAGCCTCCTTATCTCATGCACTGATTTTCAAGAAAATTCAAGTCATCCTCTTAGCTCTCAGATAGATTAAGAATTGGAAATGGAATTGCTGCTTTTGGAGTCAATAACAACTATAAAATTGCGGAGTCAGTCAGACTACAACAGCTAAAAAATCCCTCCCATCCCCAAAACCTTCAAAGCTGAATATTTTAGTTTCAAAAGGCCATTCAAACATTTTGTGCTGTAAGGCTTAGGTAGTTTGATTTGTAGATGCATCACAGTGGAAAAACTGTTTTGACAGCATTCCCACAGTATTAGTGGCAATGCATGCTTTAGTAATCTACAAGGGACAATTCTCCAGAAAAGCAATTTCCCTCAGACATGCTGTTTTTTATTACTTTCTTCTATAAGCACAGTACTGACCTCTCCGGAGAAAATAGCAGCTGATTTTCAGCAGCTTCTTTTATACAGTCTGCAGAGCCTCAGCTACAAGTTGAACACTGGTTGTAGGCTGACACCTGCTTTTCAAACAGAGGGCAGGACAAGGAATCTGAGCTCAGGGGGAAACCACACACCAAAGATTAAAAAGAAAGAGAAAAGGACAAATAAAGACCATGGTACTACTATCCTTTGGTTTGGATCTAGAAAGAATTACACAGATTATGAATGAGGAAATTTCACAATGTGCAGTATTATAAGTGGTTCAATTTTTCATTTTCTAGTACTTACTGTGCTGGTGATTTTCATTAAAAATGAAAGTATAGTTTTGAGCAACGCTGTGAAACTCATCTTGTACTGTGTTACTCTGTGTCACAGGGGCAGTTCTGACATCTGAAACCCTAAAGCCTTCTGGGAAATGCATTTTCTGTTGGAGTTGGACTTACTCAGAGGCCCAAAAAGTTGATGCAGACATCAACAGCCTGCTGAAGTAACTTGGAAATTACTTCAGTATGAATTAAATAAAAATGGATGTCTTCAGCAAGAGGGAAAAATTTTGCTTGTCAACTGAATTTTTGCTAAAAATCAAGTGCAGAGCATTAATCATCTTTCATCATAATCAGGAAAAGAACAGAACACAGAAATGATGTATTCATTATTTCTTTTCCTGAATTCAGGAAGTGGTCTTGAAACTGACTGTACTGGGTCATTTACAACAGACAGTCTCTCTGTAGACCCTCCTTAATCTTGAAAGAAAAACATTTTAAAAATTACTGTAGTCTTCACTGAAGATCTCTTTCTCTGGAGATCTGTTGCAGGCTTAGTGTCTTATCCCTGAGCAATCCTTATTTCTTTTGGAAACTGGAACAGCTTAGAGGAGACATAAACATGATGACCATTAGCATAAGCTTGTTTGGAAAGTAGAGTGAAAATGATCTATAGATTTGGTACTTTTCTGACATCACTTGTTAACAGAAAAGTCATTAATTCACATGAGCCTGAGGTGCCAGTATCAGAGATGCTGAATGCAGTGTTTTGACTTAGGATATTCTTTCTCTAGGCTGTGCCTGTGGCTATGATGTTCCCACCTACCTAGGACAAGCAGCTTGAGTCTGGTGTGTTTCTTGTTCTTCCTAGGTAGACACGACACCCGCCCAGTTCCTTGACTCCAGTGTTTATGTGTGGGATGTTCACCAGACGAAGAAGCTCATTAAAGTGGATGGAGTTTATGCCTCGAACCGCAAGCGTCACTGCGTTGACTTTGCTGCTATCAGGCTCCAGATCTCTCTTCTGCAAGAAATGCAGGTCACACACTTCCATTTTTCACTGAAATGGTCTTTAATCCTTCCTTTAGGTAACCTTTCTCTAATCAACCACACACTTGTACATTACTATCAGTGTTTTGCTAGTGAACTTCTCAGAGTTAACATAACTCCTGTTGTTGCTTTATGGCAACCCATGGTTGAGAATCAAGAGCTTCCAGTTTCTCTTGCCAAATATGGAGCTTGGGAAAACACAGAAACTGTTCAGGCTTTTGTTGAGTATGCCAGATTCTGCTTTACAAGTCTTGGGGACCATGTCAAATTTTGGATCACAATGAATGAACCGTCTGTGAAAAACCTGACCTACACAGCAGGGCACAACCTGTTGAAAGCCCATGCAAAGGTCTGGCATCTTTATGACAAAGAATTCAGGAGATCTCAGAAGGGCAAAATATCTATAGCTTTGCAAGCTGACTGGATAGAACCAGCTTGTCCCTTTTCCAGGAATGACCAAGAAGTTGCTGACAGAATTTTAGAGTTCGACATTGGTTGGCTTGCAGAGCCCATCTTTGGGACTGGAGACTACCCAGAGGTGATGAGAGCATGGCTTCACCGGATAAACGGTGCTGACCTGTATAATTTCCACTTGCCTTACTTCTCAGAAGATGAAAAGAAGTTAATACAGGGCTCATTTGATTTTTTTGCCTTGAGTCACTACACTACTACCCTGGTGGGCTCAGAGAAAGAAGATGCAGTGAAATATGACCACTACCTTGAAGTTCAAATGATCAATGACATCACATGGCTTCACTCTCCCAGCAGAGCTGCAGTAGTGCCCTGGGGATTGCGTAAATTGCTCAAGTGGGTGAAATCAAAGTATGGTGATGTCCCAATTTATGTTATGGCTAATGGGATTGACGATGACCAGAATATGCTGCACGATAAGCTCAGAGTGTATTACATACAGAATTACATCAATGAAGCTTTAAAAGGTAAGGAACCACAGATGGTTTATATGTCACAAATCCCACTATTAGTATACACTGTGTGATAGAGTATGTTTAGCTTTAAAAGACATGTCCTCCACAAAATACTCCATAAATGAGATGTTACTACAGTGTAACAGGTAATTTTCCCCTTGATTTATGATTGATTGGTGTTACTAAATGTCAGGAAGACTGACCTTGCTTGTATTCTGCATAAGACAGCAAACGTTTTTTATAGATTCAATGAATTTAAATAGAAGTTATGTGAGTAGCTCCACATGTATTTAGTGAGATTTTCATCTTATTGCACTTCTACTGTTGTTTTTCTTTGTTGCTTCTCTCTGACTTCAGCTTTGTTGCTTCTCTTGATGTGCCTTAAGGCTGGGTATGAGTTCTGTTCCTCAGTTGTCTCTGTATCTTATCCAACAGTGATCTTCATAACAATTCGGCTGTCTACCTCATTATGCCATGTCCTGGACTGTTTCCTGCTGTTCAGAACACATACCAGTCTTTTTCTCTGTCTCAAAGATTCATAAATTACAAGGCAAAAAGGAGGGATTTTGAGTCATCCTGCCATACAGCACATGCTGTTTTTTCAGAAAAGCACAAGACCCAAATGAGAAAATTTTTAGTGATGAGGAATCTTTGGCACTTCACAGTGTGTCTATAGATAGATATATAAAAATCTCACTTCTACTATTAATTGCTCTAGCTTTAGCTTTAAGCAGTTTTGTTGTGCATTTCCACATGTATTTTACCTATGTAGGTATTTGCAGACACATTTATCTCTTTGATGGATAATACAGACAAAGCTCTTTGTGTCCCTTGCTATAAGAGCATCATTTCAAAGCTCTGAGTTACTAAGTTTTTCCCTGTGTGCTGGTATTCCTCATGAGAGGGGTAAACCCAGATCTGGACACACTGTTCCTGTCACAGCCACACTTAGGCAGGTATAACATAACCTCTTATCCTCCCCATTTCTACATGCAAGCAGACTGTTGGCCTTCTTGGCCATGACAGCAGGTTGGTTCCACAAATTCTGTGGTGATTGAGTGACGTTTTAAACTCAGTTACGGATTCTTGCCCCCAATTCCAAGCACAACTGCCTCTTGAAAACAGATCTGCTTGTTCATTGACATCTTCACATTTAGTCATGTTCAAATGCCTGCTGCTTGTTTGTGCAAACCTTGCTACACTAGCTAAGTTATGTCTCTAATCTTTGTGATACTTGGAGACTGTAAGAAATAGTTTTACATTTATTTCAGGTTGCTGATATATTTAAGCTCATCTAATAACTTGGTGCTAAAAGCTGAGCTCTATGACCATGGTAGAAATACGTACACTGTGACACTTACCTGCAATCACATTTCTAGACTTAGTTCCAGTCTATCACTTCTTAATTCTACTTGAGACCAGTTGCAATCTGTTTATTATGGGCTTCCCTTGACCTCACAACATTCTGTTTTCTTGATCCAAATGCCATATAATACCAAGTCATTTGCCTTGTGAAGCTCTAAGTATGTAACATCAAACATCATTACTTTTATTGATCTACTATCTCAGAAGAAAAAGATGTCAGGTTATTTTGACAAGATTTATTTTTCATAAAGCTAAGCTGATTGGCATTAATCATGTATTATCTCCTAAATTTCATATTTATCAAGGTTTATATAATCTATTCCACTCTTTTGATAGGTAGTGAAGGATGGCTGGCAGTTCCTGTCCACTTTATTAACTATTGGCTTTAACTTCCTCCTCTGTAATTTCCACCTCTTTCACTAATTACTGAACATCAATATTAAAGTGCCCAAGAGTTCATTCTCCAGCATTTTGTAGCGCTGGATGCATGTTTTATAAATCTGTAATTTAAAAACATACTTTGGCTATATTTGAGCTTGTGGTTCCAAAATGTTTTTTTTTTCTTTCTGTTTTGCTTGTCTCTTTGGTGCTTCTCTTTTCACAGTGTCTGTGGATATGGGCTTTTCTCCCAGTTCCCATTAGCAAGAACACCTACACATGCCTCTGTTTCTCTGTTTTTTACAGAACTTTGCCTTGTGTACTGTACTGGTACCGCTGTCCCCCAATCACTTCTTTCTCCCTCTTCCATCCAGTTTGTAAATAGCTCCTGTGTTTTTCAGCTAAACCTATTTTCTTATCTTTTCACCTTCTTTGAGATGGATAAATATGTCTCTGCTAACTAGCTGTAGTACTTTTCCTTAAAGCTTAATCTCCCCCTTGAGACACCATACACTCCTCCGTAGTGTTTGGTCCGTCAGCTTTTCCATTTTTATTTCTCCCTCTCTGGTATTGCAATTTTGTCCATCTTGTCATTACATAACCTTGGCGTCATGACTGATTCAGGTTTCTCCAAGACTTGCATTTCTATTTTGCAAGACCTTGTGCAGTAACTAAGATGATTTAGAAATCTTGTGTCCTTACCTCAGTGTCACAGTGTGGAGGGGGATTGGTGTGTATATGCCCTAGCCTTAAAGTCCCCATTCTGCCTTCTTCCTCCAACTGGTTTCAGGCAGTGGAAATTTTTGTGCATGTAATATTGCTCACCTGCATTGTTCCAGGGGAGCCAGCAGGTTTGCACAGGTAAATGATTCCAGGATACAGGATGGGACTCTTTGGACTGAGGCCGATTTTGCAGTGCTTAGTACTCTGTTTAAGTACATCTTTGCCAACTGAAAACAGAGAACAGCAGTAACCATTTGTGTAACACCATTAAATCCACCTGCAGTTCTGCAAACACAACTAATTATCCTGGGCAGCAGCTCTGTAAAAGGGCAGGTAAATATTATTTCATTTTACATGTGAAAAGTAGGTTAGAGGTGCTAAAGTCTTGCATGTGGCTTCAGAAGGAATTGTTTCCAGAAGCATGTGAAAATTCAGTTCTATGTTCATCAGCTTTAATTTGTTAAAACAGTGATTTTGAGAGATAAACTATTGCAGTTTGTGTCTATTACTTTGGATTGATTTTTTTTTGTCAAGCAGGATTGATGGCTCAAGGTTAACACTGCAGCTGCTGGGCCTCTTCCAGTAGCAGAGTTAGCAGTATGGATTGTGGACATGTTCTCAGTAAAGTCTAATACAAGTAATCTTGGATCAGAAACTTGGGTTAATAGCAAGAGAGGGCTGTGATTTGCATAACCTTTCCCCTTGCACTGGTGATATCCCAGTACACAACCTCAGCGTGGCTGTGCGATTTTTCTGGTGTCACTGTGCCTTTGCTAGTAAGAAGTGCAGCCTGACATCCTCTGTTCCTTGACTGTCCCCATCAGGATGTGCCCTGCAAGGGAGAAGGACCAATCGGAGAAACAGGCTGCAGAAAACTAGGGGCAGGAAAACCAAAACGTGTATTCTTTCATACTAACAAAGAAAGCCATCTTTTCATGATAGGCTCCATGCTGATCATTAAACACAGTCAGGCACTCACAGCTGTGTTTACCAAGCACAAGGAAATAAATTGCAGGATACTCACAGATCACACTGTCTGGCAGTGGCTGACAGATTCCTACTTTTTATGAGAAACACTTCACAGATATACTTGCACCTTACCTAGTTTTGGAGAGGAGAAGTGCAGATGTGGGTTTAACATTCCCCTGCCCCTCCTTTACATACAGACATATGGTACTGCTCTTGAATGCAAAGTGACATTGATTCATTTCTTCAAGAACCCTTTGTTTTCTTTTGCAGCTTACACCTTGGATGACGTTAACCTTCAAGGATATTTTGTCTATTCTTTCAATGACAAGACTGCTCCTAAGTATGGTCTCTACAGCTATGTTGCAAATCAGTACGAACCAAAGCCTTCTCTGAAACATTACAGAGAAATAATTGGCAATAATGGTTTTCCTGGTCCTGAAACTCCTGAGTTGCTGTGTCCAGAAGAGGTTGCCTCATGTCCCGAATGCCACTTCTTTCGAACAAGAAAATCATTATTAGCCTTTATCTCTTTCATATTTGTTGTTTTTATTGTTACTATATTCTTCATTACTTACTACTCCAAGAGGGTAGAAAGAAGATATAAATAGAACTTCTCCTTTGAATACATCACTTACTGTCCTTTTTCTTGCATCCCCTTGGGAAATCTGAAATAAGAATGCACAATGCTGTGATTGCTTCAGCATTAGGAAGGCATTTACATTGTCTGATATTGCAAGATACTGACATTGAGAAACTATTGCTTGCATATGGCTTCCAGAAATCATTTCCTCTGTTATAGTACCTTTGCTTTATAACCAGTCCCTGATTCCTGTGGTTGGAGTTGTCTCACAACTTTCCCTGGGATGTTTTGTTGAGCAGATGCTTTTCCTTTCTTGGATTTGCCTCACTGAACTGGACAGGTGAAAGTAGGTTTTGAAAACGTGGTGTGATGGAAGAGCCTAAA
This sequence comes from Brachypodius melanocephalos, assembly GCA_013398615.1. Taxonomy (NCBI): domain Eukaryota; kingdom Metazoa; phylum Chordata; class Aves; order Passeriformes; family Pycnonotidae; genus Brachypodius; species Brachypodius melanocephalos. Next base: position 17,794,195 of record VZSR01003803.1, read on the forward strand.
AGTCAAATTCTCCAAGACTGAGGTGGAACAAGCGTTTACTTTTCCATATTGGGGTTTAACACTGATATTTCTTAACCAGAGCTAGAACCTAACTGGAGCAGGGATCATGACTGAGAAGAAGGATGGAGAAGAATTGCAAAAAGCAGTGCCAGGGGAAAGATGAACCCCTTTCCTAAAGCAGATGCAGGAGGAAGAACAGGGGGAAATGAGTCTGTACTGCTGGGAGCTCTTGGTAAATCAGTTAACTAGTACTGAGACTGCATCTGACTTCAGGATGCCATTGGGGAACTTCAGTTAAAGGAACTGTGTCTTTCTCAGGGGGTTAAGAAGCAGGGAAATATCCAGGGATTGCAGGGGTCATGCTGTCTACTGGGAAGAAATAGGAGGGGTGAACAGGCTTCCCTTTGATTTGCTCAGAAAAAAAAAAAAAAGAGCAAAGAGCAGAAACTGGGATGTCTTCACTGTCTTTGTTGGCAGAAAGGTGTGTGCCTGGCCCTGTGTCCTATTGCCCTGTACCCAGAGACATGGCACAGCTGGGACACCCCATTTCTGCCCTTCTCACAGCCAGCTGAATTCAGCTGCCACTGCTGCTGCCCAGCTACTTACCTGATGGAAACTTGTGGTAACTTAGCAGGGATGATCTTTGTTTGCTATTTGTGTTGAGTGCAGAGACTTTAAAAGGCAGCATTTTGGTGTAATAGTGCAGCACTTTATTGCTGCCAGGGCCTGAGACTGTGGAGATGTTGGCCCGACAGCTCCACAGATTACCTGGAGGTTCTCCTTTGAGCAACTGGAACTGGCAGCATTTCATCCCAAAGTATTACTGGATGTCTGAGGGCCTCTTGTTTTTCCCTCAACAAGATAAAATAGCGAAGTGTTAGCACCATTGCTTATTAGTAGAAATAGAGAGAGAATGGGAAAAAATCCTATGTCATTTTGCCTGCCTTGTGAATTGCTGTTTTCTGAGGGTCCTCAATGTAAAGCAGTATGGTCATTTTTTCTCTGCTCTCTAACTCAAGGCCTGCATTGCCTTCAGCTGTAATTGTATTTTTACTGTTATGTGAACAATGTCACTCACTGGAAAGAACATTTGAAAAGAAATGTGCTCTGTGTTAATCAAGAATTATTTCTCTACTAAAGCTGATTATGCTTTATTAAATGTGATGTTTATCTACTAGATTACTAGAAGATGACTAAATAACCTCCCAGGGTTCCTTTCAACCTGAGCACTCTATGTCTCTATACTGTATATTAAAACTTACATGTGAAATATGACTTTAATTTGTAATTTAAGATTATATTTTTTCTTAAATAATGTATAGAAAAAAAAGAATTAGTATCTTCTCATAATGATTAATATATTTTTCCTCCAGTTCCAGTCTTTAAATGGTCTGTCTTTGCAATTATGTATATTTTGGTATTGAGATTAAGGTGCACATCTCATGGTAGATGATAAAGTATTAAAAATATGTATAAAGATTATTTATAGACTGACAGGACTTGCTGTAGAAGAGAACATTTCAAACTGCTGTATATTTATGCATTGGTGCCTGATGCACTGAGGATTATGGAGAAATAGCCCTCCCTGAGTGTGTGAAATGTGGAATGGCTTTTCCCTGGCACGACAGTGAATCACTGTGCAATACGTTATGCCAGCTGCCAGCTGCCTTTGCAGTATGTAACAAAAGTGACGTTCATGTAGCACAGGCTGTACCCAGGTCATGCTCAGCTTGTGCATTTTGGGTGTGTGTGTGTGTGCGTGTGTGTGTGTGTGTGTGTGTGCGTGGTGTGTATTTTGCTGTTGGTCAGACATGGAGGCCTGATGTTTCTGAGGAGCCAGGGTTGTACCTGCCTCCCCTGGGTTTGAGGAGGCTCAGGGGGCCTGGGCAGGGCAAATCCAGAAAAGCACAGGTGCCATGGACATAGAGCTGATGGACACTGGCCTGACCTGATGCTTCATGAGCCATTCCCATCCCTCCAGCTGCTGCTGGGAGCTGTGGAACAGCCCAGGCGCAGCACAGTGTGGGAAACAGCAATCCCAGCATGGAGGAGACACAGCAGGCTCTTCCCACAGAGGCTGAGTGATATGTAACCACCGACAGGCAGATGGCACCAGCTGGATAGCTAATTTGTAGATAAACTGGGATTTGCTGCTGTGTGGTCGTATCCACTCATGGAGCCATGACCCATGGAACTAACACAGCCTTTGGCATAGTTGCCTTCAGAAGAGGTTTTAAATATCACTGCAGAGCACAGCTGGCTTGAGCAGGGCACAGTGGTTGCCAAAGCCTTCTCCCAAGTGTCTTGCCTGTGGCGCTGCCTGGGCCAGTGAATTGCACAATATTGGGCTGTTCTGATGGAGATCATGGTATGGTTTTGCCTCTGGGATCTGCCTTATTTTATGCAATCAGGGGACCATGCAAATTTCCTGTCACTTGTCTTGAAATAATCACTCTTCACTAAAAACTAAAGAAGGCCTCGAATAGGCAAAGTTTGGGTACCTGTCCGAGGTGTGCTTATGCAAACTGCTGTGGAAATCACCTCCTTTGGTCCTGCTGTGGGGCACTTGCTGCCTTCGATGCCCACAAGAGAGCAGTGATCTGGTGCTCCCGACCCCATCTGTGCATCCTGAGCAGAAATGTAGGCAGCAGCAAGGACTTTGGGCAGAGGGGGCTCCTTACTCAGGCTGCAAAGACAGCTTGGTGGTGGCTGGTGCTTTGTTTTCTGAAGAGCAGCAAGGCTCAGCATGTTCAACTTGCAGTTTTTTAGGTAGACTGCTTTCTTGGTTTTTAACTGTGTTTATAGAATGAAATGTTGTTGTCGGCTTACTCAATGCTCCAGATTAAACATTATATCTGTTCAAAATATTTTTGTGACATGTGTGCAAAGCTTCTGGTTTATTTCTTGAAAAGATTGTGCAGAGTGACTGTGGGAAGGGATGTCTTTGCTAAATGACAGGATGAATGTTACATTGTTTTTAATAACAATCGCAGAAGTGAAATAAAGATACTGAATGTAGCAAATTGTAACATGATCTTACTGTTTAATCTGTCCAGTTTCTTTGCCTGCAGCATGAAGTACAGAGTATCTCAGGAGAGGCTATTGTGATAACTCTGCAAGGAGTTTGTGTTGCTGTTTGTTTTTCCAGTGACACAGAAATAAGTCTTAACTTTTGTTGGAGATTTCTGGGGCCTGTGGCTAAACAGATGTTCTTCCAACAGACCTAGGAGTTTAGAGGGGTTTTGTTATTTGAGGGGTTTTTGGTGTGGTTTCTATTTATTTATTTATTTATTTTTAATATTTTTTCAAAGGGACTGTTGCCATTTAGAAAGTCTGTGGAAGTAACCATACCAATTTAAGAGTGCTTTGGTGCAATAGTTTATTCCATAGTAACACTGCAGTAAATCTGAAAACTCTTCTAATCCCAGAGTAGAGTTATTCCCAGGCTTTAGGGGTTCTGTCAGCATAGTTCAGCACTAAGTGTGTTTGTGGCATCATTGTTAAACATCCTAAGGAAAGTAAAGGTCAAGATTAAGGGAAGTGGGGGCAGAAGGAGGCAAACCCAATGAACAGAACAGGGACCATACATGTTTCAGCATGTTTTAATGCACAGCTTGTCCTTTTCTCCTCGCATTATTTGTGTTGCTTTCAAGTCACTTAGAAAACTCATTCTGTTCATGCTGCTAAGGTGAAAATTCCCTTATTCAGGGTGAAGAAGTCAATTCTAGGTACCAGACTTTAGTTTTGGCAAGGGAAGTTCAATCCTGTTCCTTCTTCACTCAAGCAAAGCCAAGAAAAAGAGGCATGGAAAAGAAAAGGGAAAGCTCTTCCGGTCTTTGATGTGCCACTCATGAATTGCCAAACCACCCTTCCTTAGCCCTCTCAATGTTATGGCTGGTGCAGGCTTAAGGTGTTAAGTCCACCCTTCTTGTTAAGCCCACCCTTTATAAGAGATTGGAAAAAAGGAATAATGAGGTGAGAAGAACATGTCAGGGCCCTATGTATCAGAGCCTTTTACTTTGCTTCATGAGTTGAACAGAGACACCACTGTCAAGCACTTCTGAGAAAAAAGAAGATTTTTAAGAAATCAGAAAGTTGAAATAACAGCAGCCTGCAGCCAGGACGCTTTTGGGTGCTGACATTTTGCTGGCTATTATTTTGTGATTCTTTCTATGTTTCTGAAGGAGTAGCAAAAGCACTGGTGAGGCAGAGAGAAGCCAGGGAAAATACTAATGAAGCAGGGCAGAAAAGCCACAGGCACAAGCAGATGTGCAAGTTCCTCATCCTGGGAGCTGAGCAGTCCCCTTCTGTGGAGATGGGCCATGGGACTTCGAATATTCTTTGTTAATTTTTTTTTTCCATATTTCCCATATTTCTCCCTTGGTGATACACCTCCTTCAGTGATATACCTCCTACATGAGCAATATGACTGTCAAAAGCCTTTTTCTTCTCACCAGAATTACTCACAACATGGTGAAGCCTCATTATCTGATCCCAGCTCTCCTGAGATCATCCAAATCTGGCCCAAGTACCAGGAGAGCCATGGGAATCTGAGGTGCAGGAGGGGTGGTCAGTCACCAGCACTGAGCAAAGCAATGGGAATTACAGTAGTGATGTTTTCTAAATGCTGCAAATTCACAGTGAGTGGGATTAGTTTCTACTTTAGTTTTTTTCTGTTAGTGGAAACAGTTTCTTCCTTAATAAGTGTAACACAAAACTTTAGGTGTTTGGGTTTGGGTTTTTTTAAAATTTTATTTTGTTGTTTGTTTGTTTTCATGGGGAAGGGTGAGTTTTAACATTTCCCCTGTAATCTGGGATGTATGATGGACTTCTCCCTGATGATTTTTATGGCATCAGTCCTTGCAGGGGAGGAGCACCTTGGTAAAGTGACTTCTCAGTCCCACCTGTTTGGTTCACAGGAGCTTCCAAACCAGAGCTTCTCTTGGGGGCTGTGCCTTATGAGGTGCATTTCCAAGCTGGAGCAACACCTCCAAAGTGGGACATGTGCTGGGGCCTGGAGCAAAAGCAGGGCCAATGGCATGTCCTGGTGGGATCCTGGCTGAAATGGTGGTTTGGCTCTCGGCACTGAGCTGGCAGTGCATTGCTGCCTTCTGCACTCAGGGCTCTGTAAAAGGCCCTCGGCAGCTCTGTAAACCAGCAGGGCTGCACAAACACAACACCTGACCCAAGAAATCTGGTTTTCATCCAGCCAGAGGAAACTCTGAATTGGCTGAGTGTTCAGTTCAAGAGGTGTAATGGTATAAACTACCTGCACTGTAAAGTTTTACGAGGTGACAAAGTTTTGTAGTCTGGCAATAGTGCAGTTGAGCTGGAGGCCATCAGGTGCCCTGCCAGGAAAGGGAGGGGAGCAAGAGGATGAGGAGGGCTTCCCAGTAGGCTGCAGTCTCTCTGGGCAGCCTGGAGGATGCCTTGAGTGGTGCAAGGCTGCTGCTCCTCCAGTCTGGGACATCTGTGGCCCAGGCACTTAGTGCTGTGTGAAGAATGGAGCAGAGTGAGCTCCAGCTCTCTCGTCATCCCTTCTTCCCTCTTTGGGCACATATTTTTATGCACGTGGGCTATGAAATGGGGACCTAAATACCGAGGTATGACAGACGTATGTCAAAGTGTATAGCTTACTCAGAGGGCAAAATGCCATTTACAGGTCTTACAGATTTTTTGTTGATAGTTTTCACTTTGCAGCAACCCTTCTGCCTCCCCATCTCCATGAGGATTAGATGGCTCTTATTTCCAAAAGCTGAGAAAATAAGTGCTCATAAAGGCTGCCAGTGTTGCAGCTGCCTCTCCCAGCACTTGCTGAGCTTTTAAGTCCACTTATGATGCAAGTTTGTGAATTTTATAGACATTTGTAACTCATTTATCCACCACATTACTGTGGGATCCATGAGCGGATATTGCCTTTCCTTGCACCTCACAGCAGGAGGCGGCGGGGTCCTGCTCTTGGCAGCACGTGGCTGCTCCTGCTTGGTATTCACGGGCACATTCCTCTGGCTGATGATATATTATTATTGGGCTGGAAGAAAAATAATGCAACCAAGCTCTTATTATTTTATCCTTTTGTCTCTTTAGTCATATTAATGTGGGATCATCGTTACATAAATGAACAGGAGATGCAGTCAAGGACATGTTCATGTTTAAAGTCCTCCAGTGCTCTTGTACTTCAGTCATTCATCTTCTGTCTTTAATTACAGCAAGTGATCTCAGAGGCACTTAAAAGATTAAATTACTCAATTATTTGAAAAACCCAAATGCAATAACTGTATCTTTTTGCTGGTAAATACCAGCCATTGCTGGAAAAGGTTGCCCAAGGCAAAACATATTGGGAAGCCAAGGAGGCCATATTGTAACATTTTGTCTTAACCCAGTGATACCCTTTTAATTTTGCATAATTTGCAACCTTTATTTTTATTTATACTGATAATAACCACAAACTTTTCCATCACTGGCCTGGTGTTTTCAGCAGTGGGATGAATGTCACTGCTCAGCACTTTACAAGTGTCCTGGCACCTCCTTGGCTGTGGAGAGAAGGGCCTGAGGACAATTTTAGGTTAAAAAGGCTGGGCAGCAGCATGGTCAGGCAGTGAACCCCACCCAAGGCAATGCTGATGGATGGGGGATGGTTCAGTGTTTGGGAAGGGGATGTAATTAAAACACAGGTGGTGGCTGTCTCCATGATGAGGTGGGTGGGTTCCCTGTTGGCAAAGGTGAGCATCCATGCTGTGCTAGTGGGCAGGCTGGCTTGAGCTCCCCAGCCTTGTAGAAAACCAGAAAGAAGGACAAAAACTGGCTCCGAAATGGTGGTGTGGGTGTCCCATGGCCACAGAGGGAGCTGTTTATGTGCCCTGCATGTAGACATTGATGCCAATACTGCATCAATGCATCTGCAGCAGCAGAGTTTATTCTTCCTGACCAGCAGCCCTGTTGCCCACTGGGGATCCCAGCTACGAACAATGGGAAGTTTTCCCTAAACAATTTTTTTTTTGCCTCTTTTACAAAGCAACAGATGGGGTTGAGCTTGGTTCTGGGAACCCAGATCTGTGTGATTCCTCCTCCCTGGGCCAGGAGAAAGGGGACATGACTCTTCAGGGAAAGAGAAATCCAGGCTAAAGAGTTAAAGTCCTGTACTTTCTCTTCATAGGTCCAATCTGAGTTCTGTCCTGCTGGGCACCAGACAACACTGGGCAAAATACCAGAGCAACCATGAACCCAGAGTGCTCTACACTTTGGCCATGGTGGGCTCCTTTCTCGTGCCAGTTGGCCAGCAGTGAGGCACAGGAATGGGTTTTTGGTGTTGATAAAAATTTCCTGCTTTGAACTACTCCCATGGTAAGTCTCTAATCTGGAAGAGTCTGGGAACAAAAGAAGGGCTCACTGTTTGTTGTCAAGCCAGACCAGCGGTGGTGCTTCATGTCCTACTGCCACGAAGAGCAAGCTTGGCTGGCATTAGCAGGGAGCAGTGGGGTGGCCACGTTGGCTGGCAGACCCTGGGTGGGTCTGGGGTCAGGCTGCCCTCAGCCAGCATCTGTCCCACACGCGTGGTGGGGCACTGCTGGCCTGCAGATGCTGCTGCTGAGAGGGTTACTGTCCTCTGCTCCACCACCTGTGGTTCCCACATTTATTTAATTAAAAAAGAAAAAAAAAAAGAGTAAGTAACTTGATACACATCCCCTCAAGAATGGCAGTCATTCCAGCAAGGAGCAGGCCAGTGGTCTGGGGAAGGACAGATGGTCCTGGAGCTAATTTGCTCCCATAAATCGCAAGCTGTTGCAAATCCTCTCTGCAGTAAATGTTGGCTCTGTGTTTATGGCCATGTGTCTATCTTGGGGCTGCTATGAGCAGGAGATAGAGCAGAATCTGTAGTTTTAGGCTGCATTTCCCTTGCATCTTTTATGCAGAATTGAGCATTTTGTTTAAGAAATAAACTGTAATCCTGTAGCTAGCTGCCAGCAGAGCTCCATGCAACTGCTCTTGCAGCAGAGCCAGGTATTCTTTTGTTGACTCACCAGCACAGCCAGGAGCTCATCCTGGCCCCTTACAAACTGCTGCTAAGAACCTGCACACTGCAGTTCAAGTCTCTTCTCAAGACAGAGAGCAGTTCACTGCCTTTAGCCTCTCCATTTTGTGGGATTTTCATCCCTGGGAGAGGATCAAAAGCCCCAACTTGTCATTGCAAGGGGACTGAGGCTTATGGTTATTTTAGTGCTCTGGCCTTCCTGAAGAGAAACAGAAATGATCTCTCCTCACCCTGGAGTTTTGTCCCTGTTGTGGGACACAAGGCATTGTGTACTCAAGCCCTGGCAGGCTGGCCATGCCTGACTCCCAGCTGGAGCTGGGACCACTGACCACGTTGCCATGGTCACCCTGCCCTAAGGGCTGTGTCTTCCTGTGCATCCTGGGCTGGGTTAGCAGGTGCAGGCATGCAGGGACTGGGTGGGACAGAGGGCATGCTGGGCTCAACAACTGGGCTCAGACAGTGGAAAAGCGCAATGGAAAATAACTACCTGTAGGAGATCAGTACTAAGGTATTGGGATAGACATCCTTGTTTCAGAGTCAAAGGAGTGGAAGGAGCAAAGTGTCCAGGTTACTTTTTCTGCAAGAGATGCTGACCTTCATCAGAGGCATCTGGGACCTGCAGTGGGGTTAGGGAGGGTATCTCAAGCGTGTGAAACCTCCCCAACATTAGCCTATGTAGGACAGGCAAATATTTCTCTGCAGTGTTGTGACATTTTCTCTGTCATTTACTCATTAACCCAGACCCACTGCTCTGACCTGTGTTTGCCCTTGAATTCCACACGTCCTTGTGTTTGCTGAGCAGAGTCTTGCACAATGGAGCAGAGCACTCTGCATTTGCACAGTGGGTTCTGCTCTGCATCCATTGCTGCTCTGGGGGGCTTGTTGGCTTTCTACATTGTACTGCTGAGTGGCCCAGGATATTGAGGGTCACAATTTAAAATGTACATTTTAGGAAAATCCAAACACCTACCTGGTTACCAATCTGTAGCTTGATGCCTTGTACTCCTGGTCCTGTCACACCCTGATGTGTAACTGCATTGTAAGAATAGTCTGCCTGGTCTAGCACCCATCTAAATGAAGCCCATGTGCAGCTGTGGCTGACACACATCTGGCAAGGAGACCATGACATGACCATGCTCAATTCTCAGGAGATCGTGAGTGGGTCATGCTGCTTTCTCTCTGGCAAGGTCTGTGTTCACTCCCCAGCATTTTCACATCACAAGTGAGCTGGAGCAGCAGTATGTGTTTTCGTCCTCTCCTATCTGATTGGCAGGCTGCAGTAGTCTTCTGGATATTTATTCCAATATTTTCACCTCACAGTCATCTCAGGGTGCTCGGCCTGTGCTCTTGTCTAACAACTACCAGCCACTTGGGAGAGCAACACCTCTTAGCCTGCCAAAATCCTCTGAGGGTGACATTGATTCTGCAGTGTAAATGCATCAAGCAGAGGGATTGCCCTGCTGCTGACTCCTGCAAGGTGTTGTAGAGAGGATGGGTGCCCCAAGAATTCAACACTATACAGTCTGTGCATACCAGGAGCTGAAACATCAGTGCTGTTAGGGTCAAGACAACCTCATTGCCCTGACATTGCTGCAGGTGCGTGGGAGGGAGAAATGGGAGTGAGAGCGCAAGACATATGGTGGTTTTTTGCCAGAAAGGATGGGCTTACACAGCTGACCGTCTCTGCCGTGGCAGACAATTGGAAAAAAGTGCTTCCTTTCAGTCCAAATTTTAATACAAAGCTTTCTCTGAATGGTGGGATATAAAGGCTTATCCCCCTCCTAGATGGTCTCTCATAGCTGACTCTGCTCAGCACCCTGTTTACTGAGATTCTGCTTCATTTAGTAAGTCAAGAGAGAGTTGGAGGGATATAGGCACATGACCTGCTTACAGCTGCAGTAGAGTTAATTTTCTTTTTACAAGATGATACAGTGCTGTGCTTTGGATTCAGTATGGGAATAATGTTGGTAACACAGTG